>JAYESD010000003.1:136394123-136994123 GCA_036927565.1 Tuctoria greenei | reverse complement strand
AAAAAACACATGAGCAGAGGACTTATCTCAGGCGGTTATTCCTTACTAACCGTCTGAGAAGATGTCTTTATCCCAGGCGGTTATTCAGTAAAAACCGCATGTGCCTTTGTGCACTAAGTCTAGGCTTAATTAATATTTTTGATTAAAATGAAGGGCATTTTAAAAGTCTAAATTCCACTTTATTGTAATATGCTTCAGTATTACAAGTTCCCATTAAATTTCAATGTGTGTCAAAATTTGAAGAATGCCTCATATGTATTTGAGCATTTGATTAGAATGATGGATGATTTGAATTTTGACATGTTGAATTCTGTAAAAACTAACAAAATTCATACATGTGTAAATAAGACAATATGTTCATACAAACAAATTTGAGTTGAAGATCCCCTTTTTGAGGAGATATAAAAATGTGAATAATATGTTAATATAAATTAATTTGATATTTACATAAACATTACAATGTTAGCTATACAAGTTTCAAAATATTGGGTCCAGGTGGTAGATATGAATTTTTGAAGAATATAGAAAAAAGTATCAACAAATTTGGACTCAATTTGCAGAATCTATACATGTTTGAGTATTTATATTGAAATCTAAATAAAAAAGAAGCAAGAGAAAAGAAAACTGAAGAACAGACTCAGAGCTTTATCATAGGCAATGCTTGTGCAGTAGTTAAAAACCACATGTGAGAAGATGTACTAAGTTTAGTCTTAATTAATGTTATTGATTAAAATGAGGGGCCTTTTAAAAGCCCAAATTCCACTTTCTTGTAATATACTTTAGTATTACATGTTCCCATTAAATGTCACTTGAGAAACCCTTTGAAATTGGTCAGAACATAAAAAAACAAATAACACTGGTTATTTGTCATTTTTATCTTGATGAATATAATGATTTTTTCATTAAATTTTTCTATGGAACTTTTTAGTCATCATACCAACCTCTAAGATTTTTCAGATTTTTATAAATTTTTCTGAATCAATGTGTGTTCAAAGTTTGAAGAATGCCTCATATGTATATGAGCATTTGATTAAAATGATGGATAAGTTGAATTTTGACATGTTGGAATGCTTTAAAAAAAATTTAAAAAATTCATACATGTATAAATGAGACAATATGTTCATACAAACCATTTTTAGTGGAAGATCACTTTTTTGAGGAGATATAAAAATGTGAGTAAAATTATAATATAAATTATTTTGATATGTACCAAAATATTACAATGTTAGCTATACAAATTTCTATAATATTTGATCCAGGTGGTAGATATTAATTTTTGAAGAATATAGAAAAAAGTATCATCGAATTTGGACTCAATTTGCGGAGTCTATACATATTTGAGTGTTTATATTGGAATCTAAATAAAAAAGAAGCAAGGGAAAAGAAAACGGAAGAGCAGACTCATACCTTTATCACGACCGCCTAAGAAAAATCTAATCACGGGCGGTTAATAATTAAAATCCACCTGTGAAAATGGACGACTATAAAGGGCTCCTCGGGCACCGAAGAAACCTAACCACGGAGATTTTACATCGACGCTGTCAAGCTGCCAAATTTTTCTCTTTTCCGCCGCCCCTATGCTTATAGCATGCGCGCGCTGTTCCTTTCATCAGTTGATCAAGCTTCAAACAGAGAAAAGGTTCGCAGAGGCTTCTTCTGCCACTGTCAAACAACTTTCATTGTTTGTTGTCCCGTTTTTCAGTTTGGTTTTGTTCAATTTGGCTACAACCCCCCTCCCTACTCTCTAAGATGTAGTTGAGCCTCCCCTTGAGCTCCTCCTTGAATTTTTTAGAAAGTAGATTTGAAGGATTAAAGGTTAAATATGAATGCAAGCACATCACATGTTCGACGAAATGTTTCAATGAATAAGCCCAACTTCAAAAATCCATTGTGGCCATTAGGAAGCTAAGAAAATTATGAAACAAATTTTCTTGGAACCCTTACGAACAGTCCTACGTGATACCAGTACTCACTCATATAACACAAACTGGTTATGTCTCTGTAAATTCATTGTAAGGAAGACCTTTAGGTAATATTTGTGGCCAAATCTTGCAGTAGAAAATTCTATAAATTTAATAAAAGTTCTATTATGATCTTAGGAACACTCTGTAAAAATTTCAACATCAAAATCCATTATCTTCTTGGATTATAAATTCTATTAATAAACATACCATTAAAGCACATATTAATGTAATTGCAGTTTATTCATATCAACCTGATCATTTTAAAGCACATCCCTTATTTTATCCATTTTTTCACATTTGTTTTATAGAAGATGGACCGCCGAGCGTGAATCTATAACATGACAATACCTGATCTTATGTATATTCAAAGTGTTGCAAATTTTATTGAAGCATCCAAGGGACATGTGAAGATGCAAAAGATAGATGACATATTATATCCATGTATCGACTGCAAAAATAAGATGGCTTGGATAGATACTATAGTAATCCAATCTCATTTGGTTAAAAGAGGTGTCATGGAAAACTGCACAATATGGACAGGGCATGGTGAGTTAGAGACACATGTAGTGGATACAGATGATGAGAGAGGTTCAGATGATGCTAATGTTCATATCGATGGTGGTAGTGACAATCAAGATGGTGATGATGATGATGAGTTCGATTGTGAGGAGATGTTGCTTCATATCGAACCATATGTATTGATTTCTTTGGGAGCAAGTAATGGTTGAAGTAAAAAAGAAGACATTGCAGAATGCGGCAACAGAGCTTTTATATGATGAATCAAAGGTTGTGATAAAGAGTATATACATTGCGTGCAGTCCTAGAACTACTAAAGTTGAAAGCCACAAACAGATGGTCCAATTGTAGTTTCTCTGATCTTTTGAATCTTTTGCCAGAAATTGTTCCAAATCCCCATAAACTGCCCAGAATCACTGATAAAGCAAAGAAACTTCTTTGCCGGATGGCACTAGGTGTGACAAAAATACACGCTTGTGTGAACCATTGTACTCTATATCGCAAAGAGCATGAGATCGCAACTTGATGCCCCATTTGTAGTGTTAGTAGATACAAGAAGGACTACAATCATCATTATGTTACCAACATGAATAAGACCTAGAAGAATAAGAAGTTTCTTATTGGCCCTGAAGGTGATGACGAAGATACTACTGATGATGCAAGTGGAAATAATAAGAGAATAATTCCTGCCTTGGTGATGTGGTACCTTCTAATAATTGATCGCATGAAACATTTGTCTCAAACCCTATAGAGGATAAACTTATGCGTTTGCATTCCGTGCAGCGTAGGAAAAATGAAAAACATATTCAACACCCTTTTTATGCAACCTAGTGGAAATTTTTTGATATTCAGTATCCAAAATTTGCAAAGGAAATCAGAAATGTAAGGTTTGCCTTGGGTACAGACAGAATGAATCTGTTTGGTGAAAAAAGGAGCATAAACAACACATGGCTCGTGGTCTTAACGATGTACAACCTACCGATGTGGTTGTGTCACAAAAGGAAGTATATTTTGTTATCTGTTCTTATCCAAGGTCCGAAACAACCTGGCATTAAAATTGATGTGTTCTTGAACCTTTAATCGAAAATGTGCTGAAATTGTAGAATGAAGGGGTACGTACATGGGATGAGTACAAGTGGGAGTATTTCACGCTAAGAGCAATGATATTCGTTACCGTGCATGATTATGCCAGACTGTTTACATTATCAGGACAAATGAAAGGGAATAAAGTTTCTCCAAGGAGCGTGGAGGGAATTGGATTTCTATACCTCACTTCATCCAGAAACATGGTGTACATGAGACACCAACGGTTCTTGACAGATACACACAAGTATAGGATAACAAAATCGAAAAAGATACTGCACAAAAACCTTAATATGGAAAAACTCATGTTCGAAATGGTCAAGAACATTCATATTTCTTTGGGTAATGGCAAAAAATGTAATGGAACAAAGAGAAAGACAAGTAAATCTTGGGGTGGTACAGCTGACATGACTTTCAAGAAACAATCAATTTTTTTTCAAGTATCTTTCGTTTTAGAAGAACCTGGAATTTTGCCATTGAATTGATTTGATAGATGTTACAAAGAATGTATTTGACAGCATCATTGGGACCTTGTTGGACATGCCGAGAAAAACAAAGGATGGATTAATATCGCATATGGACCTAGTAAATCTTGATATGTGACCAGACCTTCACCCGGTAGAAAAGTTGAACGGGAAGCATTACCTTCTCCCGGCCAGCTACAACTTGACACTACAAGAGAATAAGGCAATTTGTGAATGCTTGTGTGGGATCAGAGTGCCCACGAGTTTTTCATGCAATATCCACAAACTAGCCTCAATGATAGACTTGTCTTTGTTCAGCCGTAATTCTCACGACTGTCACATGATGATGACAGTGTTCCTTTCCATTGCAATAAGGGTCATCAAACCTGAGCATATAAAAGTTATCATCACACGTTCGTGTTACTTCTTCAATGCAAGTATTACCAAAGTGATAGCACATGAAGACTTAGACTATTTGAAAATGTACATCGTCGAGACTATGTGCAAGCTTGAGATGTGTTTCCCACCATCCGTTTTTGATATGCAAGTACACCTAATCATACATCTTGTTGATCAGATAAAAGAAATTGGACCACTATATTTACATCATATGTTTTTGTTGGAGAGATATTTAGGAGTATTAAAAGGTTATGTGCGGAACCATGCTCACCTAAAGGGTTCAATTGTGGAAGGATACACCACTAAAGAAGTGATTGAGGGTTGCGCTGATTACATCAAAGAAGGAAAGCGGATATGTGTGCTTATACCGGTACATGAGGGTAGACTACGTGGGAGAGACAAAGTTGGTAAGAAAACTTTTACCGTTCAATATTACAATAATGTACACCATGCAAATTTTGGTGTACTACAACAACTCGCAATAGCTGAGTCGTACATCGAGGAACACCAAGTTGAGCTTCACAAAAAAAGGCCGCATAGAGGATTGGATCATGAAAGAGCACATAAGACAATTCACTGAATGGTTAATGGACAAATATATACCATACGGAAACTCTATAGAAGAGGCAACAATGAAGAAGCTAGCTTCTGGCCCATCTTCTTTGGTGACATCATGGCAAGCATATGATATAAATGGTTACAAATTTTATAGTAACAAAAAAGATGGTAAGAGTGTTGCATAAAATAGTGGTGTTCGTATAGAGGCTTATGATCCAAAAGGGCAGAAGACCACATACTTCGAGTTCATAGAGGAAATATGGGAACTCGATTATGGCGAAAAAATGCTAATGCCCGTATTTAAGTACCAATGGGTAAAACATCATAATGGTGTAAAAGTGGACAACTACAAGCTGACACTGGTAGACTTGAACAAAGTGCGTTATAAAGATGACCCGTGGGTTCTCACTGATCATGTTGCACAAGTTTTTTATGTACAAGATCCAGGAACTGAGAAGATGCACATAGTTGTTTCTGGAAAGCAAAATTTTTTGGGGTTGAGAATGTGGGAGATAATGAAGAGGAATATAATCAATATGGATATATGTACCTTTTTACTGAACCAGAAAACTTCAAGCACGTAGAGAGAAGCATTAAAAAGGATTTTAAACCCTATATGCGAGAAGATGTCAATGCCAGAAAAAATGTATGATATATATTGTATATATTTTTAATATTACAATGAAGCTTTAATATTTTAATTTGACATTTTTTATTTTTATGAATTTGTTCATATATGTAGGTATGTGTATATCATGTATATGTATATATTATTATATATACACATAAATGATATAAATATATATGTATATTTAGTATAATATATACATATACAATATATTACTATCAAACACTCCAAAATGTATTATTGGTTTTTTCTTTTAGTCCCCTTCACAGTCGGGTCAGTAAGCATAATACGTTTGTGAAAACATATGGGGCATCATAGGCGATCCGTATAAAAGACCGCATGAAATATATGCACCACTATATGTGGTTCTTTATTAATAGCAGCCTGTGAAAACAATGTCTTTACCCAGGCGGTTTTTTATTAAAAACCACTTGTGATGTTTGAACCAGTACAGGCGGTTCTTAATTAATAGCCGCCCATGAAAAGCATGTATTTACTCAGGCGGTGTTTTATTAAAAACCACCTGTGATGTTTGTAATAGTTCAGGCGGTTCTTTATTTTTAGCCGCCTGAGAAAATCATGTATTTACCCAGACTGTTGTTTATGGAAGACCGTCTGTGATGTTTAATCATCACAGGCGGTTATTGTATGATTCAACATCACAACCACATTTTTTATGGATCGCCTGTGTTTTAAAAATGAGGCACCTGTAATAATTGGTTTTGTAGTCGTGAAGAGTTGGACAACGGTTTCCAAATAAAGGAATGGATTTCTAGAGATTTATTCTTTGTCCTGACACTCGGCTATATGTCTGCAATATAGATTTCAGAGTGCTAATATTTCTTGAATCAACTCCTGAATAGAAGATGGAGTCGTTTGCAAAGAGTAAATGTGAGGAAGTTGGTCCTTTAATGCCATTTCTTACTCCTTTTAGATGGCCAACTTGTTCTCCTTTTTTAGCAACCTTGATAGACCTTCTGCAGATATAAACAAGTAGGGGATTGTAGGATCCCCGTCTTATTCCTTTTGATGGTGTAAAAAGTTCAATCACAACCCCGTTAACCTTAACTGAGTATCTTACAGAGGCAACACATCTCGTTAAACTATTAATCCAAGTATGCTCAAACCTCATTTTTTGAAGGACCCCTTCCAAATAACTCCATTTAACGCTATCAAAAACCTTGATCATGTGAATGTTCAAAGCAAAGAAATGCTTATTTGCCTGTTGCCTCATGATTGTGTGCATGCACTCATACATAATTAGCACATTGCTTGTGATTTATCTTCTTGAAGCAAAGGTATTTTGCTCCTCGCAATGATATTACGCTGCTCCTTTTTCAGTATATTAGCCAAAACTTTAGAAGCTATCTTATACAAGATGTTGTGGACACTAATAGGCCGAGAATTTATTAGTTTGTCCCGCTTTGACACCTTTGGAAACAGAACATTTACCGTGTCGCACAGTCCTTCGGGGATTTCTTCTCCTCTTAGAAAAGGCCCTAACCACATTACAAATATCATTCCCAAAAATTGTAAATGCTTTTAATAGGCTTCCGTAATATCCTCATTTGTATATAGCCTGTATAAATATTAATTAGTGGCATGATCAAATCGAATTAAGATCGACTCTAGCACCTTCTTTGCATCACACAAGGTGTACACCATCCTCACTACAATAAAACGAAATATCTTTGTGCGCCAAAATTATTTTTTTGGGCCCCACAAATAATATTTTTGTGAACCATAATATGGCTCATGAAAATAAATGGTATTTTTGTGGTCCACGATCCTGACACACGAAAATACTAGCTAATTTTTCATAGGACAACAATTGGGCTCACGAAAATATAGGTATTTTCATGGGCCCTCGTGCGTCCTGATATTTATTTATTTTCACATTTGCTGCCATCCTCTCTTAGGAGGTATTTCATTTTACTGGATCTTCTCCTTAATGATGCCCTCGACTGGAAAAAGAAGTATTATGATCCCCAATTTGCACCCATTCCATCTGAGACAGTTGGCATATGATGACCTCTTCTTGAGAGATCGAGATAGGCAATCGAAAGGGGTGAACGATTGCGCGGAAGAAAAATATTAATTTTTACAATTTAAACCCTGAAACTCTAATCAGTTCTTGATTGTAAAACATATGTATCTCAAGATGTACTAAACTAGCAAGCACTCCATTGGAAATTACTGAAGCAGCATAGAAGAAGTTATCTCCGTTAAAACTACAAAAAAGTTATGAATAGAACAATACCTACAGATGCTAGAAGGTTGCAAAAATTAACACATATCTGAATATGAAAATCAGTAGTAATGATCAATCAACACAACACAAACTTCCCTTGATCTTGTAGAAACCTGCAACAAAGTGTTAAAACATTTTGCATGAAAATTTTATCAAGACGAGAGAAGCTCGAAGATGACACCAGCAAAGTTTCACTCTTATTTGCAATATCATCGGTGGATTACAGAATATATGTGGAAGCATCAAGATCTCATTAAAACAGCTATGAAGCAAGGGTGTGAGTTCTGCAGAGAATTCACATCTTGAACCATATTTATAGAGTAAATGAGATATGGCAGTCTATCTATCTTACCAAATAAACATCTGATATTATGGCAGCCTATATATCCTACCATTTATTCCTCTCATACATATGGCAGTGCATATGTCCCACCAATTATTCTTCCTATAAATATGGTAGTCTATCTAGCCTACCAAATATCCTTCCGATACATAGGGTAGTCTATATATCCTTCCAATTATTGCCTTGATACATATGGCAATGAATCCAGCATATAAAATACAGCACCATTGCCATGCACCGCTGTCCCAAGCTCCAATGCAGTGAACGTGCATGCACAAATGCACAAATTCAACTAGCATTTTCCTTCTGACAAACAATCACCATTTTTGTATTATCAACGCGATACCCCGCTGCACGTGACGTCTCCATGATCTGAATCAACATGTCAACAATCATCTTCATACCGTACATCTTCGGTGCAAGCCATGTACAACAAACCGCTGCTCCCCCGGATTATTGTATCGTTCACTTTTATTGTCCCTTCGCATGAACATCCCGCATGACCTTGATCTTCTGCCTTTAGCATCTCCCAAGCTTCATGCCTTGATCCTATCATCGACCATGTTCCTCTAGCTTTGGCAGCACCGAAAAGGGAACACAACAAATAAACGGGTGCGAGAACAAGTCCTTGACTTGACTCAAGGTAAGTCCAACACAATTCATGTCACATTTTAACATAATAAGCTAATGGATCAGCACACTGCTAGCAAAATATAAAGTCCAGTACAAGACAACAAACACCACACATGTATCCATATCACCCCAAATATCCACACTGATGTTTCACTTAGCACTTATCAATGTTGTGCATCACATATGTTTCCACAATATCCCCCTTGATAAAAACATCAGCAACATCACATAGTGTAGGATAGAAGAGCACATGAAAAGATACCAGGGGGGTGAATGGTAGATTATAACTTTTTTAGCGGAAGCAATGAAAACCCCTTGGCAGAAAATTGATCTGTTAAAGGATCCGTGTGTGCGAGTAATCTAAACATGATCAATCGTGACAAAACCAGTATAGATTGTGGATAATCAGGTCACGAAGATGTCACAACAAGAATCACGAAAATCCATTGAGAAAAACTCAAGTTACGATCGAAAGATCGAACAAAGGTCAATCTGTCCAACTCGAGAAAAATCATATCTGCAACACAGCAAAGAAACTAGTGTAGATCAGAAACCACAAATCCAATAACATAAATTTTTTACAAATGATAGATAATCAAGTTACCAAGACAACCCAAAAAGAATCACATAATTAGATCTGTAAAACTCGAGTTATGATAAAATCACCAAAGCAAGATAGTGCTGTGCAAAAACTCAACGAGAAAAACTTGTCTGAAACAAGTCTGACGAACAAGGCACAAAAGTTCCTTTAAACTACGATCTTTATTTAATAGAACACAAGAGGAACAGCCCAAATAGCATGCACCACGAGCTCTGGTCTCCTTTCTTATATAACCGTGCATGAGGCCAACCCAAACCAAACTAGGACTCGTATCCTACTCAGTTTCCACCAAAACTTTCTATAACTGCTCAATACTCTTCTATACGCAGATAGAAGCAATCTTAAGACTTCGAAACACCTTTGCAAAGTATCCTACATTCCTAAAACAACTCAACTTCGTGACCCACACGAAATCCTATCATAACCAACTCAAATCTTTCCATATTTGAGTCAAACACGACTCAGCCGCAGCCTGAGTCCATAACGTAGTCGGTTGGACCTTTCCGACCAATTCTTTAAGTCCACATCTCTTCATCACGCCTTGGAACCATGCATCCACGTCCATGCACTCTATGCACACGTGCAAATATATCACAACAACGTCCACGATACATTCATATGCATTGTTCTTGATTCAAACATGTTGCGCAACCTCCCGATCAACTCAACCACAATTCCTCCCGAACATGGTTGCTGAAGCTCATCTTCTCCCTCAGGCTAGTTCAATGGATCCATCACCAGCCATGTCTTGAGCTCAAGCAACACCTGCACATGAATAAACAACCAATACTTCCGAGCACAAGTCCTCGAATTGTCTCACGTTAGTTCTGACACCACAACACCTTACTGAGCACCTCACATAAGCATGTTGCAAACCATAGCAAAATGATATCAGCCATAACCACCAAAATACACCAAAAACTTAGTAAAAGAATACTAAGCAAACTATCCATAATCCAAAAAGCAAGTTTGAAACATTGCAAGTTAAAAGCAGAACCATTGCAATCTAGCACCAGACCTTGCCAAAGCTAACCGGACCTTGAATCGGAGCTTACCAAAGCTAGCAGGATCTAGCGCGAGAGCTAATCAAAACTAGTCGGACCTAGCACTGGAGTTTACCAAAGCTAGTCGAACCTAGCACCAGAGCTAGCAAAAACATGTCGGACCTAGCCATAGCATGTCGGACCTAGACAAAGAAATCGGACCTAGCAAAAATAAATCGGACTTAGACAAAGAAGTCGGACCTAGCTGAAATGACCTTATGTCGGACCTTGCCGGAGCTAACCAAAACAAGTCGGACCTATTGTCGGACCTTGCAGGAGCTCGGACCTAGAGACAAAACTTGTTAAAAGGGTGTTTTGCAGTAATCAAAGCTCTTATCGACATAGCCAATGTATTCAGCACAGATAGGTCTCACCATCTCCCCCTTGATGAATGCATTGGAAACACCACTTAAAATCAGAACATTGGCTTATTGACATGAAAAGTTTTGAAAACAATTTTCTCCCCGAAATATTTCTCTCCCGTTGTAAATCAGAAATAAGATGAGAAGAAAAAAAATCTCCCCTTAAGTATGTACACAGCCTTTGAGAAAAATTGTGTCAAAACACTTGCGAAAGTGTGCAATGTGAGATAAATTTCTCCCCCCTTTGACAATGTATTCAGCAAGGTACAAAAGAGAAGCTTTAATTTGTTATGAGCATATTGTAACACATACATATAAAACAAAGCTCATCCAAGTCATACTATCAAGTAACTTACACTATCACATCAATGAGATACATAAAGTAGTGTAAGCCATGTTAGAGATCAAGTGTAATTTTCAATTTAATTAAGTCATGATCTCACAAACTTAACTATTTCAAAACCTGAGAGCATGACACTTCTTGCTGCATTTTTATGATTTTTCAAAGCACAAATTCGGATCATATGAAATTTGCAAGAGATTATATGTCGCATCTGCCTTATTCTAAAGAACCAAGCCAAGCCCATATCATTTGACAATCAGAAGCTTAAGGATATGATTTTATTCATACACAACTTCTTCAAAGTTCATATCTAAGTGCAATTATAAGCCATCTCAAAAGAAGAAGTGCGATGCATGCATATTCTCTTGATCTTTTCTCATTTTTATTTCGTCATAAAAGCTCAACATGTGGGTTGATTGCTTGATTAATTATTCATTATAAAAGTGATCCGATCATGCTTCTATATTATTTTTGATCCATGGATTCACCATCTTCATCAATTTCAAGTGTTGTTGCTGTTCCCATTGGTGTCCAAAGAGGCTTGCTTTTGTCCATGTTGAAGCGCCTTAGAAGGTCTTCTGTATACTTCATTTGATGCACAAAAGTACACTCCTTGGTTTTCTTGATTTGCAGCCCCAAAAAGTACATGAGTTCTCCCATCATACTCATCTCAAATTCTGAACTCATCATAGCTGAAAACTTTGACACAAGATCATGAGAAGCACAACCAAAGATAATATCATCCACATACACTTGAACGAATAATGAGTCATTGCCATGCTTAAGCACAAAAACATTTTTATCAACCTTTCCCATGGTAAACCCCTCTTGAAGTAAGTATGTTTTTAACCTATCATACCATGCTCTAGGGGCTTGTTTGAGACCGTATAAGGCATTGGACAGTTTGTAAACATGATTAGGAAAATCTGAATTTTCAAAACATGGTGGTTGTTTGACATAAACCTCCTCATCTATGTAGCCATTAAGAAAAGCACTTTTAACATCAATTTGGTAAATCTTAAAACCTTTAGATGCAGCAAAAGATAACAAAATTCTTATGGCTTCTAATCTAGCAACAGGAGCAAAAGTTTCATGAAAATCTAGACCTTAAACTTGAGTGAAACCTTGAGCAACCAACCTATCCGTATTCCTAACCACAACCCCATCCTCACTTTGTTTATTTTTAAACACCCATTTAGTTCCAATTAAAGTGTGACCTTGAGGTGGAGGTACAAGTTTCCAAACATTATTTCTTTCAAAATTTCCTAACTCTTCTTGCATGGCAATAATCCAAGATTCATTAGTGAGTGCGTGTGATATATCTTTGGGTTCAAAAGAAGTAACAAAAGCAAAATGAGCATGAGAGTTTGGATCGTAAAACCTGGACCGTGTGACTCGTTCGTGCAAGCTTCCAATAATATGTTGTGGAGGATGACTTTTGAGAACCCGGAGGGGAGTGGACACTTCACAAGCTTCTTCTTATTCATGTTCATCACAAATCGATGAGCTTGTGACTTGAGGAGGATCTGGACCAGCAATGGTGGTCGTCGGTTTTGGCTTTGAATCAAAATCAGGAGCTAAAACAATGTCATTAGCTGCTGAATTTTTGGGCAGCAGCTCCACCTCTTCCTCATCTTCAACGAAAATGCTCTCCCCCTGCGGATATGGATCTGGACCGGCAATGTTTGAGCTAGTACCTGGGCTAGCTTCATCAAAAGACACCTCAAAAGTCTCCACAATTTTGTTAGTGTCAAGTAAAAGCACACAGTAGCCTCTGATTGAGATGGATAACCAAGAAACATGCCATCAACAGATCTAGGTTCAAATTTATCAAGATTACCATGTTTCTTAACAAAGCATTTGCAACCAAAGACCCGAAAGTGTGTAACACTAGGCCTATGTCCAAATCGGAGCTCATATAGTGTTTTACCTAGCTTAGCGCGCAAGAAAACACGATTTGAGATATAACAAGCAGTTGCAATCGCATCAGCCCAAAATTTCCTAGGAGTTTGATATTCATCAAGCATAGTCCTAGCCATCTCAACTAAGGTTATGTTCTTTCTTTCTACAGCACCGTTTCGTTGAGGTACATATGGTGAAGAAAATTGATGATCTATTCCATTTTCAGCACAAAAGTGATCAAAAGATTGATTTTTAAATCCAGTTCCGTTATCACTTCTAACTGCTTTTAAAGATCTTGGGTGATCAATTGATAATCTAAGAAATAAAGTTCTAAAGTGACTAAAAGCTTCATTCATAGATGCCATAAAGTAAACCCAAGAGTATCTAGAATAATCATCAACAATTACAGGAACATACCATTTACCTCCTAAAGATTGAACACGTGAAGGTCCTACAATGTCAAGGTGCAAAAGTTGACATGTTTCAGTTGTCATGATCATTGTGAGAGGAGTATGTGAACCTGCAACCATCTTAGCATGTCTACAAGAAGAGCACACAATTTCTTTGTCCCCTTTAAGCCTAGGCAACCCACTTATGCGATCAAGGGCACTAACACGCGTTAGATGATCAAAGCCTACGTGACCAAGTCTACGATGCCAAAAATATAAGTCCTTCGAATCATTAGCAACTAGACACCTATGCTTAGAGGAAGACATATCAAAATCAGCTTTATAATCTCTTCCAAACTGAGACACGTTAAAAATAAGCTCACTATTTGAACCTACAACTTTGCAGTAGTTTTTATTGAAAATAATTTCCAGATTTTCATCTAGCAATTGTGAAACAGAAAGAAAGTTGTATTTCAAATTTTTGACAAGTGCCACATCCTTCAAAGTGTAGTGATCATTTACTCTAACTGAACCCTAAGCAATTATAGGAGTTGAAGAATTATCGACAAAAGTAACATTCTCTACACGTGACATAAAAGAGAGGGAGGAGAACCAGTCTTGGTTACCAGTCCTATGGCGTGAGCAACCTGAATCCACAATCCAAATGTTCTCCTTCCTCAAGCGTGTAACCTACATAGAAGCACAATACGTCGATGACTCAATACTGGGGTTAGTCAAAAGGCATTTAGGAATCTAGTACTGAGTCACACGACGTCCAGCAGGAATAACACGCGAAAGCTGAGATAAAACAACAGGTTTATGAGCCAAAGCTTGAGGATATTTGTAACCAACTACTGTCCTACGAAATATTACATGTGTAGCACAAAAAACAGTAGATTTGGGAGCAAACTTTGCATGTTTTCGACTCATTACAGCAGATTTCCTGTTCCTATCATTCGGTTTAACAAATGCACCAAATTTTGCATGAAAGTTATGAGATCTAGCAATCATTCTTTCCTTTTTTTGTTGTTTAGCTAGTCTATAACAAAAATCTATAACATGACCATCTCTACCACAGTAGGTACAATGAAATTTAACTTTGTGTTGATGTCTAGATGAGCAAGCAACATTTTTATTTTAAACCGAATGAGACAACACTCCTGCAGATTTGAAAACCACTTCTTTTTGTTTAGGAACTGTTTGAATCAAACCACTTCCTAAAGACTTTACAATTTTAGGTGGATGAGCCTTAGAATGAGCATGAGAATCAAAACCTAAACAAGTTTTATCATTGCAAGACTTGGAAGAATTCAGCAGTAAATTTAGGTTCTTATTCCCATTACAAAACCGATCTAATGTCATGAAGTTTATTGGACAGATCAAGTCAATTTTCACATGAAGTTTTTCCTTTTAATTTGCAATTGGAACAAAATTTAACTTCATGAGAACGTAAAGCATTGTTCAATATAGAAATTTCATTCATAGCATCTTGTAGTTTCTTATCAAGATCATCACAAGTAGAACAATGCAAATCAATTGTAGAACATCTAGCATTTTTCATGTTTTTAGCATTAAGTGCAACAAGCTCTCTATTCTTTTCAATTTCTAACTCAAGTTTATGAAGTGTGGAGGTGTGCGCACTTCTTAATGAGGACAAATGTTCATATATTAAATTACATGAGGAAAAAGAATCATCACTAGGAATCAAGGATTTTAAACGATTAATTTCAGATTCTATTGACTCAATTTTAACAGCATTATCCCTAAGATTTTTGTCCTTTTTCTTAACTATCACAGTGGCAAGAGAAATGGCATCACACATTTCTTCGCAAGTAGGACATACCTCTTCATTGTCGCTGTTGTGTTCAGCCTCCTCCATACTTGGTCTTGACTTGCCCGCCATGAAGCACATGTTTGCCAAATTATCTTCATCTTCATCACTTCCAATGTCCACGTCTCTTGAGCCAAGTTCCTGGAGTGCGGAGATAAAACTATTCACCGGTTGGCGACTTGTAAAGCTCTTCTTCTTCTTCTTATCATTTGTTGAGGAGGGCTTCGTCCTTAATTGTTTTTCTTCTCGGGAAGTAGAACCTGAAAGGTTAGGAAAATCTGTATGAAAGTGTCCTGTCTTACCACATTCGAAGCATCGTTGAGGTCCGGAGCTTCCTCTCCTTCTAATTCTCACATTTTGCAATGCTTTTGAGAACGTAGTAGAGAGAAGTGCTAGCTCCTCCTCTGGAAACTCCTCAATCTGTTCAAGGGTTAGATTGGACAACAAAGATTGAAAGCAAGTGTACCACAACATGAAGATTGACCGAAGCTAGGCATGTCATGTTGAGAAACAAAAGCAATAGACTTGTTGGGGTTTTTACGTGATATTATGTCAATGTCATGAGTTTTTAACTTGGAATATAGCACATCTAAAGTAAGTGTACTCATGACAGAAGATTCACGAATGGATGTAACTTTCATCTCGTAAATTGACATGTCTAATGCACTTAACAATTGCCTAGCATTTTCAGCATCTAAAAAATTAACATTGATGCTATGCAAGTTGCTGAGAACTTTATTAAATAGAGCAAAGAAATCATCAATGGACTCACCTGGTTGCATCTCGAAGCACATGTATTCTTTCTTAAACATGTCTTGCCTTACCTCCTTGATCATGTTGGATCCTTCGTGGTAGTCACAAAGTGCTTTCCACACATCGTATGCAGATTGAAGGTGTGCAACACGGTCGAAGTCGCTTTGAGTTAATCCTTGTATGATCAAGTTTCGAGCTTTGTTATTGTTGTTGACATCTCTCATGTTTGTAGCTGTAACTTGATCGTTTGACGTCACTTCGTAAGGCTTGTACACCTTCTCCCATATTGCAAGGCCTTGTGTCTGGATGAAAGCTTCCATACGTGCCTTCCAAACCTAAAAATCAATATCACTAAACACAAAAGGTTTGGCAGAGTATTTATCCATGATGATTAGTCAAAAACACGTGCAAATCACAAAGATTTGAGCACCGTGGCTCTAATACCAATTGTAGGATCGAAGAGCATGTGAAAAGCTACCATAGGGGGGGTGAATGGTAGATTTAAAAATCTTACGCACCGCAAACAATCAAATCCCAACCCCTTCGACAGAAAACGATCCGTTAAAGAAATCATGTGTGCGACTAATCTAAACGTGTTTCACCATGACAAAAGTAACAGATATCATATAGAATCAAGTCACAAAGATGACACAATAAGAATCACTAAAGTTATGATCGAAAGATAGAACAAAGGTCATCGTGTCCTACCCGAGAAAAACAGTTCTGAAACACTGCAAAGAAACTCGTGTAGATAAAAAACCACAAATCCAATGAACGTGAAGTTTTGAAAGATGTTAGATAATCTAGTTGTGAAGACAACCCAAAAAAATCATGTCAATAGGATCTGTAAAACTCGAGTTATGATAAAACCACCAACGAAAGATAGTGCTGTGCAGAAAATTGACAAGTAAAACTTGTCTGGAACAAGTCGGACGAACAAGGCACAAAAGTTCCTTCAAACTACGAATTTTATACAATAGAACACAATAGGAACAGCCCCAAAGTCGTCTACCACGAGCTCTGGCCACCCTTGCTTATATAACCAGCTCTTAGGCCAACCCAATCTCAACTAGGACTCTAATCCTACTCAAATCACGAATCAAAACTTTCCATAACTGCTAGGACTCTTCTATACGCAGATAGAGGCAATCTTAAGACTTCCAGACACCTTAGGAACGTATACCACATTCCTAAAACATCTCAAATTCGTGACCCACATGAAATCCTATCATAACCAACTCAAATCTTTCCATATTTGAGTCAAACATGACTCAACCGCAGCCTGAGTCCATAACCTAGTCGGTTGGACCTTTCCGACCAATTCTTTACGTCCACATCTCTTCATCACGCCTTGGAACCATGCAGCCACATCCATGCACTCCATGCACACGTTCAAACGTCTTCTAACTACGTCCATGATACCTTCATATGCATTGTTCTTGATTCAAACATGCTGCACAACCTCCCGATCAACTCAACCACAGATCCTCCCGAACATGGTTGTTGAACGTCATCTTCTCCCTAAGACTAGTTCAATAGATCCCATCACCAGCCATGTCTTGAACTCAAGCAACACCTGAGCATGAATAAACAACTAATATTTCTGAGCACAAGTCCTTGATTTGACTCATGTTAGTTCTGAAACGACAACACCTTACGTGAGCACCTCACATAGGCATGTTGCAAACCATAGCAAAATGATATCAGCCATAACCACCAAAATACACCAAAAACTTAGTAAAAGAATACTAAGAAAATTTTCCATAATCCAAAAAAGCAAGTTCGAAACATTGCAAGTTAAAATTTGAATCATTGCAATCTAGCACCGGACCTTGCCAAAGCTAACCGGACCTTGAATCGGAGCTAACCAAAGCTAGCAGGATCTAGTGCTGGAGCTAATCAAAGCTAGTCGGACCTAGCGCCGGAGCTTACCAAAGCTAGTCGAACCTAGCTCCAGAGCTAGCAAAAACATGTCGGACCTAGCCATAGCAAGTCGGACCTAGACAAAGAAATCGGACCTAGCCAAAATAAGTCGGACCTAGACAAAGAAGTCCGACCCAGCAAAAATAAGTCGAACCTTACATAGACCTTGCCAAAGCTACCCAAAACATGTCAGACCTATTGTCGGACCTTGCAGGAGCTCGGACCTAAAGACAGACCTTGTTAAAAGGGTGTTTTGCAGTAGTCTAAACTTTTATCGACATAGCCAATGTATTCAGCACACATTGGTCTCACACATAAACACCAAACTTTGAACATCGATTGGCATACACATTCACTCTACTTTCAGATGTTCGGGGTCTTGAAAAGAGAAGAAAAAAATCAGGAAAAGATCCAAATGTGTTGCATATATATGAAAATGTGGTGTGTTTTTGTGTCGGAAGTCTCTACCCCTTTGACAATGAATTTCATCAAAACCACATAAATCATGATTTTTTTCCTGTAATGGGCATTGTAAGACATAATGGGGATGATTATTTTGCGATCAAGTCATGCAAAAAGTAGTTGTACTCGACATGTATACAAGTATGATGTAATCTATTTATGACTAAGAATCAAGTATTATTATGATTTATTGCAAGCCATGGTCTCCATTTGTTAATTGTGTCAATACTTGAATACAAAACCACTTCCAGCAAGTTATATTCAGCAGAACAGCTTATTGAAAAGTATCATTTTTCTTTTTAACGAACTTATATTCCAAATCAGTCAAACCTTGTCAAGCCTATATAAAAAAATACCATTTCAAGCCTATGCTCACAGTGCAATGATCAATCAGAAGCTTAAGACAATGGTAGATCTATAAAATTTGGTTACACATTTCAAGTATTAATACCATTATACTATCATCATTGCTAGTAAGTTAGTGACCGTGATTGAAACAGCTCATAAAGTTTAATCATGACAAGATTTAGTTATAGTTATCAATCCCATTAAAAGTCAAGTGATAAACTACATCATACAAGCATACATATGACATGATAGTTTCCTCAGAACATAAACATTATTGCAAAATGTCATCCCGGAATGAAATACAATGCTCATTTATTTTTTCCAGATTTTTGTACCATTTTTGTATTTTCATTTTTCAAAGACAGAAAGAAAAACTGAAAAGTAACAAACTAAAATAGCAATTATAACTAGAACCGCATGAGCAGAAAGGTATTTTACATATGTGACAAAAACTAAAACTCCCCCTCAAACCATCCCATATGGTTTGATAACTCCAAGTTCACTACAAAGAGAAGAAAATCAAGAAGAATCCAATGGTTTAGAAAAGATGCCTGCCAATTGACGTTCAATATCTATAAAATGCAGCACAACATTTCATTTTTCAACATGATCTCTAAGAAAGTGATATCTTATATCTATGTGCTTAATTCTTGAATGTTTAACAGGGTTTTTAGCAATACACATGGCACTGGTGTTATCACAATAAAGTAGTACACTTTATAATGTAATCCCATAATCTTTCATTGTAGCTATGATCCATAAAATTTGAGTGCAACAGCAAGCAGCAGCAACATATTCACTTTCAGTAGTAGATTGTGCAACAAAGCTTTGTTTCTTAGCCGAAATAATTACTAGTGAATCACCCAAAAACAAGCATGTATCAGATGTACTCTTTCTATCAATTCTACAACCTCCAAAATCAGCATCCAAAAATGCACACAATGAAATACTAGAGGAAACAGAAAACCAAATGCCAAAATGTTGAGTACCTTGTAGATACCTGAAGATCCGCTTTACTGCTTGTAGATGTGATGTACGTGGGGAAGCTTAAAACCGTGCACACAAGCATATAGAAAATTGTATATCTGGTCTAGAAGCAGTGACATAAAGAACTAAACAAATCATACTCCTATACATCTTTTGGTCAACAGGTTCACCATCCTCATCAAGATCAAGCAAAGTTGTAGATACCATTGGTGTCATTATGGGGTTGTGTAGAATCGAAGAGCACGTGAAAAGCTACCAGAGGGGGGGGGGGTGAATGGTAGATTTAAAAAATCTTACGCAGCGGAAACAATTAAACCCCAACACCTTCGGCAGAAAAACGATCTGTTAAAGAAATCGTGTGTGAGACTAATATAAACGTGTTTCACAATGACAAAAGTGATATATATCAGATATAATCAAGTCACGAAGACAACACAACAAGAATCACTCAAATCCATCGAGAAAAACTCAAGTTATGATTGAAAGATCAAACAAAGGTCAATCTGTCCTACCCGAGAAAAAAACAGTTCTGGAACACTGCAAAGAAACTCGTGTAGATCAAAAACCATAAATCCAATGACCGTGAAATTTTGACAGATGATAGATAATAACGTTTTGAAGACAACCCAATAAGAATCACGTCAATTGGATCTTTAAAACTCGAGTTATGATAAAACCACCAATGAAAGGTCGTGCAGTCCAGAAACTTGATGAGTAAAACTTGTCTGGAACAAGTCAGACGAACAAGGCACAAAAGTTCCTTCAAAATACGAATTTTATTTTATAGAACACAAGAGGAACTGCCCAAAGTCGTGTACCACGAGCTCTAGAATCCCTTGCTTATATAACCATCTCGAAAGCCAACTCAACTCAGATCAGGAACCTAATCCTACTCTGTTCACGAATCGTAACTTTCCATAACTGCTTAGGATTCTTCTATACGCAGATAGAAGAAATCTTAAGACTTCCAAACACCTTAGGAACGTAGCCCACATTCCTAAACAACTCAAATTCGTGACCCACACAAAATCCTATCATAACCACCTTAAATTTTTCCATATTTGAGTCAAACCCGACTCAGCCGCAGCCTGAGTCCATAACCTAGTCGGTTGGACCTTTCCGACCAGATCTTTACGTCCACATCTCTTCATCACGTCTCGAAACCATGTAGACACGTCCATGCACTTCTTGTACACGTGCAAACATCTTCCAATGACGTCCACGATACCTTCACATGCATTGTTCTTGATTCTATCATGCTGCACAACCTCCTGATCAGCTCAACCACAATTCCTCCTGAATTTGGTTGTTGGAACCTCATCTCCTCCTTGAGACTAGTCCAATGGATCCCATCACCAGCCATGTCTTGAACACAAGCAACACCTGCACATGAATAAACAACCAATCCATACGAGTCCAAGTCCTCGACTTGACTCAAGTTAGTTCCGAACACAACACCTTACATGAGAACCTCACATAAGCATGTTGCAAAACCACAGTAACACGATATCATCCATATCAACCAAAACGCACCAAAAACTTAGCAAATGAATACTAAGCAATCTTTCCAGAGATGTAAAGCAAGTACGAAACATTGCAAATGAAAAACAGAAGCATTGCGGTCAAGTTCCGGACCTTGCCAGAGCAACCCGGACCTTGAGCCGGAGCTAACAAAAGCTAGTAGAACCTAGCACTGGAACTTACCAAAACTAGTATAACCAAGCTCCCGCCGGAGCTTACAAAACTATCAGGACCTTAATAAAAAGGTGTTTTGGTGATATTCAAAACTTTTATCATCAAAGCAAGTGTATTCACTACAAGCCAATGTATTCAGCACACATAGGTCTTACAATCTCCCCCTTGATGAATGCATTGGCAACACCATTTAAAATCAGAACATTGGCTTATTCACATAAAAGTTTTGAAGACAATTTCTCCCTCTTTGTAAATCAAAAGTAAAATGAGAAGAAAATCCAAAAATTATCCCATATTATCTCTCCCCCTTTATTATCTCTCCTTATGCACATATTCTCTTTCTCTTCATGCTTATCTCTCCCCCTTTGACAATGTATTCAGCAAGTCATGAGCATATAAACAAATTATCTCTCCCCCTTTAGTTGTTATGAGCATATTATAACATATACATATAAACAAAGCTCACCCAAGTCATACTATCAAGTACCTTACATTATCACATCAATAAAATACATAAAGTAGTGTAAGCCATGCTAGAGATCAAATGTAATTTTCAATTTAAGTAAGTCATGATCTCACAAACTTAACTATTTCAAAACCTGAAATCATGACACTAGTTGCTGCATTTTATTATTTTTCAAAGCATAAATTTAGATCATATGATATTTGCAAGAGATTATATGTGCATCTGCCTTATTCTAACCAACCAAGCCAAGCCTATGTCATTTGACAATCAGAAGCTTAAGGACATGGTTTTAGTCATACACAACTTCTTCCAAGTTCATATCTAAGTGCAATGATAAGCCATCTCAAAAGAAGAAGTGCGATGTATGCATATTCTCTTGATCTTTTCTCAATTTATATTTGTTCATAAAAACTCAACATGTGAGTTGATTACTTGATTAATTCTTAATGATTAAAAGCACCTGTGAACATGTAACAAGTTCAAAACGGCAAGAAAGTTCGACCATGACCAGTTTTAGTGTAAGTAATTATTCCAATTACTAGACATGGCAAAAACTACAAAATGTATAACACGAGTAATGTAGTAAGAACTTTCAGCATGTAAAAGGAATCACAAAGTCATATATGTATGAAATACTATGCTCATATTATTTTAATTTCAGATTCACACATAGACTTCTCATGTTTCAAAACTCACCCTCAATTTAATCCATGAGGATGCATAACCCCTATTCACTACGAATGTAACAAAAACGAGTGAAATCCAAAGGTTTTGTAAAAATGTCAGCCAATTGTTGTTCGGTATGTACATGGTGAAGCACAATGTTTCCTTTTTCAACATTATCTCAGAGAAAGTGATACCTAATGTCAGTGTGATTAGTTCTAGAATGTTGCACGGGGTTTTTAGCAATGCAAATGGCACTAGTGTTATCACAGAACAGTGGAACACTATCTAGATCAACCCCATAGTCCTTAAGTGTTTGAACAATCCAAAGAATTTGTCAGCGAGCACTAGCAGCAGCTACATATTCAGATTCGGCTGTGGATTGTGCAACTGAATTTTGTTTTCTAGAGGACCAAGCAACAAGAGAATTATCAAGAAAATGACAAGCACCAGAAGTACTTTTCCTATCAATCCTACAACCCCCAAAATCAGCATCCGAAAAAGCTTTCAAAGTAACGGTTGAGGACGAATGAAGAAAAATTTTAAATTCTTGAGTTCCATGTAAGTACCTGAGAATCCTTTTGACGGTTTGACGATGTGAAGCACGTGGGGAGGCTTGAAACCGTGCACAAAGACATACGCTGAATTGTATGTCTGGTCTTGATGCCGTGAGGTACAAACATAATCCGATCATGCTTCTATATTCTTTTTGATCCACGGGTTCACCATCTTCATCAAGTCCAAGTGTTGTTTCTGTTCCCATTGATGTCCGAAGAGGCTTGCTATTGTCCATGTTGAAGCGCCTTAGGAGATCTTTTCTATACTTCGTTTGATGCACAAAGGTACCCTCCTTAGTTTGCTTGATTTGCAGCCCCAAAAAGTAAGTGAGTTAACCCATCATACTCATTTCAAATTCGGAACTCATCACTCCTGAAAACTTGGACACAAGATCATGAGAAGCACAACCAAAGATAATATCATCCACATACACTTGAACGAATAATGAGTCATTGCCATGCTTAAGCACAAAAAGAGTTTTATCAACCTTGCCCATGTTAAATCCTTTTTCAAGTAAGAATGCTTTTAACCTATCATACCATGCTCTAGGGGCTTGTTTCAGACAGTACAAGGCTTTGGACAGTTTGTAAACATGATTAGGAAAATCCAAATTTTCAAAACCCGGTGCTTGTTTCACATAAACCTCCTCATCTATGTAGCCATTAAGAAAAGCACTTTTAACATCCATTTGATATAGCTTAAAACCAATAGATGCAGCAAAAGCTAACAAAATTCTTATGGCTTCTAATCTAGCAACAGGAGCAAAAGTTTCATCAAAATCTAGACTTTCAACTTGAGTGAAACCTTGAGCAACCAACCTAGCCTTATTCCTAATCACAACCCCATCCTCACTTTGTTTATTTTTAAATACCCATTTAGTTCCAATTAAAGTGTGACCGAGGTGGAGGTACAAGTTTTCAAACATTATTTCTTTCAAAATTTTCTAACTCTTCTTGCATGGCAATAATCCAAGATTCATTAGTGAGTGCGTGTGATATATCTTTGGGTTCAAGAGGAGCAACAAAAGCAGAATGAGCATAAGAGTTTGGATCGCAAAACTTGGACCATGTGTCTCGTTCGTGCAAGCTTCCAATCATCTGTTATGGGGGATGATCTTTGTATAACCGTAGGGGAAAAGATGTCTCACAAGCTTCTTCTTCTACATGTTCATCACAAATCGATGAGCTTGGGACTTGAGGATGATTTGAATCAGCATTGATGGTTGTCGGTGCTGGTTGAGAATTAACATCCGGAGCTGAACCAAAGTCCTTAGCTGCTGAATTTTCAGGCAGCAGCTCCAATTCTTCCTCATCTTCAACGAAAATGCTCCCCCCATGCGGATATGGATCTGGACCTGCAATGTTTGAGCTAGTACCTGGGCTAGCTTCATGAAAAGACACTTCACAAGTCTCCACAATTTTGTTAGTGTCAAGTAAAAGCACACGGTAGCCTCTAGTATGAGATGGATAACCAAGAAACATGCCATCAATGGATCTAGGTTCAAATTTATCAAGATTACCAAGTTTCTTAACAAAGCATTTGCAATCAAAGACCTGAAAGTGTGTAACACTAGGCCTATGTCCAAATCGGAGCTCATATGGTGTTTTACCTAGCTTAGCACACAAGAAAACACGATTTGAGACATAACAAGCGGTTGCTAACGCATCAGCCCAAAATTTCCTAGGAGTTTGATATTCATCAAGCATAGTCCTAGCCATCTCAACTAAGGTTCTGTTCTTTCTTTCTACAACACCGTTTTGTTGAGGTACATATGGTGAAGAAAATTGATGATCTATTCTATTTTCAGCACAAAAGTGATCAAAAGATTGATTTTTAAATTCAGTTCCATTATCACTTCTATTTGCTTTTAAAGATCCTGGGTAATCAATTGATAATCTAAGAAATAAAGTTCTAAAGTGACTAAAAACTTCATTCTTAGACGCCATAAAGTAAACCCAAGAGTATCTAGAATAATCATCAACAATCACAAGTACATACCATTTACCTCCGAAGGATTGAACACGTGAAGGTCCTACGGTGTCAAGATGCAAAAATTGACATGGTTCAGTTGTCAAGATGATTGTGAGAGGAGTATGTGAACCTGAAACCATCTTAGCATGTCTACAAGAAGAGCACACAATTTCTTTGTCCCCTTTAAGCTTAGGCAGCCCTCGTATGCGATCAAGAGCACTAACACACGTTAGGTGATCAAAGCCTACGTGACCAAGTCTACGATGCCAAAAATATAGGTCATTTGAATCATTAGCAACTAGACACCGGTCATGTGGCGTGAGCAACCTGAATCCACAATCCAAATGTTCTCCTTCCTCAAACGTGTAACCTACATAGAAGCACAATACGTCGATGACTCAATACTGGGGTTAGTCAAAAGGCATTTAGGAATCCAGAACTGAGTCACGCGACGTGCAGCATGAAACACACGCGAAAGCTGAGACAAAACAGCAGGTTTATGAGTCAAAGTTTGAGATTTTTTATTCTTAACTACTGACCTATACGGTCTCACTCGTGTAGCACAAAAATCAATAGCTCCGGAGGCAAAAACAGAAGGTCCGGAGGTAAACTTTGAATGTTTTTGACTCAAAACAGCAGGTTGTACATTCGGTTCAATATGTGCAGAAAATTTTGCATGAAAGTTATTAGATCTAGCAACCATTCTTTCCCTTTTTTGTTGTTTAGCTAGTCTATAACAAAAATCTATGACATGACCATCTCTACCACAGTAGGTACAATGAAATTTAACTTTGTGTCCATAACTAGATGAGCACACAACATTTTTATTTGAAGCCGAATGAGACAATACTCCTGCAGATTTGAAAATCACTTCTTTTTGTTTAGGAACTTTTTGAATCAAACCACTTCCTAATGACTTTACAATTTTAGGTGGATGTGTCTTAGCATGAGCATGAGAATCAAAACCTAAACCAGTTTTATCATTGCAAGACTTGGATGAATTCAGCAACAAGTTTAGGTTCTTATTCCCATTACAAAACCGATCAAATGTCTTATGCATGTTATCAGGTTTATTGGACAGCTCAAGGCAATATTCACATGAAGTTTTTCCTTTCAATTTGCAATTGGAACAATATTTAACTTCATGACAACGTAAAGCACTATTCAATATAGAGATTTCATTCATAGCATCCTGCAGTTTCTTATCAAGATCATCACAACTAGAACAATGCAAATCAATTGTAGAACAAGAAGCATCTTTTAAGTTTCCAATATTAAGTGCAGCAAGCTTTTTGTTCTTTTCAATTTCAAGTTCAAGTTTATCAAGTGTGGAGGTATGTGCACTTCTTCGGGAGGACAATTATTCATATATTAAGTCACATGAGGAACAAGAATCATCACTAGGAATCAAGGATTTCAAACGATTAATTTCAGATTCTAGTGACTCAATTTTAATAGCATTGTCCCTAAGCTTTTGTCCTTTTTCTTAACAATAACAGTGGCACGAGAAATAGCATCACACATTTCTTCGCAAGTAGGACATACCTCTTCATTGTCGCTGTTGTGTTCTTCCTCCTCCATACTTGATCTTGACTTGCCCGCCATGAAGCACAAGTTTGCCAAATCATCTTCATCTTCATCACTTCCAATGTCCACGTTGCTTGAGCCAAGTTCCTGGAGTGCTGAGATAAATCTGCTCACCAATTGACGTCCTGTAAAACCCTTCTTTTTCTTCGTGTCTTTTGTAGAGGGGTGCTTTGTTCTTGTTTTCTTTTCATCCCGGGAAGTAGGACCTAAAAGGTTAGGTCAATCTGAACGAAAATGTCTTGTCTTACCACATTCAAAGCATTGTTGAGGTCCAGTGCTTCCTCTCCTTCTAGTTCTCACATTTTGCAATGCTTTTGAGAACCGGGTAGAGATGAGCGCTAGCTCCTCCTCTGGAAACTCCTCAATCTGTTCAAGAGTTAGGGAGGACAGCAAAGCAAGTGTACCACAAGATGATGTTTGACCGGAACTAGGCATGTCACGTTGAGAAACAAAAGCAATAGACTTGTTGGGGTTCTTGCGTGAGATTATGTCAATTTCATGAGTTTTTAACTTGGAATATAGCACATCTAAAGTAAGTGAACTCATGACAGTAGATTCACGAATAGATGTGACTTTCATCTCCAAAATTGACATATCTAATGCACTTAGCAATTTCCTAGCATTTTCAGCATCTGAAAAATTAACATTGACAATACGCAAGTTGCTGAGAATCTTATTAAAGCGGGCAAAAAGGTCATCAATAGACTCACCAGGTTGCATCTTGAAGTGCATGTATTCTTTCTTGAACATGTCTTGCCTTACTTATTTGATCGTGTTGGATCCTTCGTGGTAGTCACAAAGTGCTTTCCACACATCGTATGCAGATAGGAGGTGTGCAACACGGTCAAAGTCGCTTTGTGTTAATCCTTGTATGATCAAGTTCCAAGCCTTGTTGTTGTTGTCGACATCGCTCAGATTTGTAGCTGTAACTTGATCGTTTGATGGCACTTCGTAAGGCTTGTATACCTTCTCCCATATTGCAAAGCCTTGTGCCTGGATTAAAGCCTCCATGCGTGCCTTCCAAACCTGAAAATCAATATCAGCGAAAACATAAGGTTTGGCAGAGTACTTCTCCATGATGATTAGTCAAAAACACGCCCAAATCACAAAGATTAGAGCATCGTGCTCTGATACTGATTGTAGGATCGAAGAGCAAATGAAAAGCTACCATAGGGGGGTGAATGGTAGATTTAAAAATCTTATGCAGCGGAAACAATTAAACCCCAACCCCTTTCGACAGAAAAATGATCTGTTAAAGAAATCATGTGTGGGACTAATCTAAACATGTTTCACCGTGACAAGAGTGATAGATATCAGATAGAATCAAGTCACGAAGACAACACAACAAGAATCACTCAAATCCATCGAGAAAAACTCAAGTTATGATCGAAAGATCAAACAAAGGTCAATCTGCCCTACCCGAGAAAAAAACAGTTCTGGAACGCTGCAAAGAAACTCGTGTAGATCAAAAACCACAAATCTAATGACCGTGAAATTTTGACAGATGATAGATAATCAAGTTGTAAAGACAACCCAAAAATAATCACATCAATTGGATATGTAAAACTCGAGTTATGATAAAACCACCGACGAAAGGTCGTGTAGTCCAGAAACTTGACGAGTAAAACTTGTCTGGAACAAGTCGGACGAACAAGGCACAAAAGTGCCTTCAAACTACGACTTTATTCAATAGAACACAAGAGGAACAGCCCCAAAGTCGTGTACCACGATCTCTGGGCTCCCTTGCTTATATAACCAGCTCGAAAGCCAACTCAACTCAGATTAGGAACCTAATCCTACTCTGTTCACGAATCATAACTTTCCATAACTGCTTAGGATTCTTCTATACGCAGATAGAAGCAATCTTAAGACTTCCAAACACCTTAGGAATGTATCCCACATTCCTAAACAACTCAAATTCGTGACCCACACAAAATCCTATCATAACCAACTCACATCTTTCCATATTTGAGTCAAACCCGACTCAGCCGCAGCCTGAGTCCATAACCTAGTTGGTTGGACCTTTCCGACCAGCTCTTTACGTCCACATCTCTTCATCACGTCTCGAAACCATGTAGCCACGTCCATGCACTTCTTGTACACATGCAAACATCTTCCAATGACGTCCATGATACCTTCACATGCATTGTTCTTGATTCAATCATGTTGTGCAACCTCCTGATCAGCTCAACTACAATTCCTCCTGAATTTGGTTGTTGGAACCTCATCTCCTCCTTGAGACTAGTCCAATGGATCCCATCACCAGCCATGTCTTGAACTCAAGCAACACCTGCACATGAATAAACAACCAATCCATACGATCCCAAGTCCTGGACTTGACTCAAGTTAGTTCCAAACACAACACCTTACGTGAGAACCTCACATAAGCATGTTGCAAAAACACAGTAACACGATATCATCCATATCAACCAAAACGCACAAAAAACTTAGCAAATGAATACTAAGCAATATTTCTAGAGATGTAAAGCAAGTACGAAACATTGCAAATGAAAAACAGAAGCATTGTGGTCAAGTTCCGGACCTTGAGCCGGACCTAACAAAAGCTAGTAGAACCTAGCGCCGGAACTTACCAAAACTAGTATAACCAAGCTCCCGCCGGAGCTTTCAAAACTAGCAGGACCTTAATAAAAAGGTGTTTTGGTGATATTCAAAACTTTTATCATCAAAGCACGTGTATTCACTACAAGCCAATGTATTCAGCACACATAGGTCTTACAGGTTGCAGTTTTCCATCCAAAGCGTTCTAGAAGATCCTTCTTATACTTACTTTGATGTACAAAGGTGCCATCCTTTGTTTGTTTTATTTGTAGTCCCAAGAGAAGTAAGTAAGTTCACCCATCATGCTTATTTCAAATTCCCTATAAATAATATCTGAAAATTCTAGCACCAAAGCATGAGAAGCATAGCCAACGATAATATCATCAACATAAACTTGTACCAAAAGCTTATCACCGCCATCTTTGAGTACAAAGAGCGTTTTGTCAATGGTTTCCATGGTAAAACCATTTTCAAGTATAAAATGTTTTCAGCCTATCATACCATGCACGTGGGGCTTGTTTTCAACCATATAGAGCTTTTGAAAGTTTATAAACATGATTGGGAAACTTTGGATTCTCAAAACCAGGAGGTTTCTTAACATAAATCTCCTCGTCAATAAAGCCATTAAGAAATGTATGTTTTCATCCATCTAAAAATGTTTGAAACCTTTAGATGCAGCAGATGCTAGTAAAATTCTAATAGCTTCTAACCTAGCAACGGGGGCAAAAGTTTCATCAAAATCAAGACCTTCAATATGAGAAAAACCTTGAGCAACAAATCCAGCACTGTTGCGAATAATAACACCATCCTCACTTTGTTTGTTTTTGAAAACCCAACGTGTTCCAATAAGACTATGACCAAAGGGTGGTGAAACAAGGGTCCAAACTTTGTTGCGCTCAAAATTTTCTAATTCCTCATTCATGGCATTGATCCACGATTTGTTAGTTAATGCATGAGATACATCTTTGGCTCAAAAGAATCAACAAATGCAGAGTGAGTGCAAGAATCAGAATTGATAAACCTTGACCGTGCGACTCTCTTAGTGATACTTCAAATAATTTGATCGGGAGGATGTGTTTTCTGAATATGTCAGGGTGCAGAAATATTTGACTCGACTGCTTGCTCATTACCTACGCTTGAAGTAGTCGTGGGTGTAGGAACTGGTACTGGTGGTGCAGATGGCATAGGTACAATAGGAGGTACACCATCATCCTCCTCATCTTCATCATCTGCAAAAATGTCCTCCCCCTGAATATAGCATCACATACAAGAGGACTAGATCCAGGACTAGCCTCATCAAACGTTACTTCACTGGTTTCCATTAGTTTGTTAGTCTCATAAACATAAACACGATAACCACGTGAATGAGTAGGATATCCAAGAAAGATGCTGTCGAGGTGTGAAAATGACACTTCCCCTTGTACTACCAAATGTAGCCCGTGGAGGTTCTTGTATTGGTTTGGGCACATAGAGATCAGGAACAAGATGGTGACATAGGAAATTTAAGTGGTTCGGGCCACCTAAGAGTACCCTACTCCACGGGGTGTGTGTTGTTGTATTGAGGATCTCTCTTCAGTAAGCAGGCGTATGAGCTTGTGTCCCTATGTATCGTGCAACCAGTCCTTTTATAGTGTAAGGACTGACTGTTATGATATTTGCCTGGCTCGACGTGTCCCTAGCGTATTTACTGACCTAATACACTATCTATGGGTATTAAGGATGATTAATAGTATGATAACGTGCCTTAATGGCCACATTACCCCTATTAACAGTGCACTGATCGTGTGTAATTAATATAGCATTAATGACACGTAATCAGGTCTTGTAACTGCCTCTTTAACAGTCCCTCGAATGTCCGTGTTGTGGGAGATCCGCCTTTGTTTCCGTTGGTGGTGTAGGTCCGGAGGCTCCACACGTGGCAGCTTCGGAGCTTCCCCCTGTAGGGAGGTGGGTCCGGTGCATTTATACACATGGCGGCACCAGAGCTTCCCTCTGCGGGGGGTTATATCCAGGGTTATTAATCACATGTCAACACCGGAGCTTCCCTAAGTAGGGAGTCTAGCTCCGGTCTTGTATTACACGTGGTAGTCCTGGAGCTACCCATATGAGGGAGGCAGACCCAGTGCCATGTGACATGTGGGGCCTGAGGAAACCTTTAACTCCGACAGGTGGAAATCTCTTGCACTTCTTGCGTTACTGTGGGGTACCCGGTACGCGGGGTACCGACAGATGCCATTATTTGATCTAGACTCAAACTTGTCTATATTTCCAGTTTTAAGCACAAAGCATTTGCATCCAAAGACTCGTAGGTGAGATACAACAGGTTTACGTCAAAATCTTAGTTCATATGGTGTTATGCCAAGCTTCGATCTCAAGAACACACGATTAGAAACATAACAAGCAGTAGATATAGCTTCCATCCAAAACTTTCTAGGAGTAGAAAATTCATCAAGCATAGTACGCGTCATCTCAATTAGAGCTCTATTCTTACGTTCCACTACACCATTTTGTTGTGGTACATAGGGTGAGGAGAATTGATTTTTTTCAATTGCAAACTCATCACAGAATTGATTAAAATAAGAATTCTTAAATTCAGTTCCGTTATCACTTCTAATTGTTTCAAACATCCTGGGTGTTCAGCATTCAATCTATGCACAAGACTCTCAAAATGACTAAAAGCCTCTTCCTTAGAAGTCATAAAATAAACCCAAGAATATCTTGAATAATCGTTGACAATCACCAATGCATACCACTTGACACAAAAAGATTGTACCCTTGATGGACCAATAGTATCAAGGTGTAAAAGTTGTCCTGGAGCATTGGTCATCACACTGGTAATGCGTGCATGTGAACCTGCAACCATTTTACCATGTCACAAGGAGGGCATACAATATCTTTTCCTCCCTTAAGTTTAGGCAACCCTTTCACAAGATTCATACCACTTATGCAAGTGAGATGATTAAAACCAATATCTCCAAGTCTACGATGCCAAAAGAATAAGTCTGTTGATGTATTGGCAACTAGACACCTAAACTTAGCATTTGAAAGAGCATGGAAATCTGCCTTAAAAACTCTCCCAAAGCGTGATATCTCAAAAACAATATCACCTGAAGTATCTAAAACTCTGCAAGCGTTTTTCTTAAGTAATACATCAAGACCCTCATCAGTATTTGTGATACTGACAACAAGTTGTGCTTCAGATTCTCAGCCAAAGGAACATCTCGAACATAATTGTTGGTTACCTTTACTGTACCTTTTGCCACAACATTAGAGGTAGAAGCATCTCCATATGTTACACTTTCAGATCAAGATACGCGTGTGACTGAGGAGAACAAATTTTTCTCACCAGTCCTGGGATGGGAGCAACCGGAGTCCACCAACCATATGTTCTCCTTCTTGGCGCGAAGTGCCTACAAACAACAAACACATGCCAAGGTCTCAGTACTGGGCTTTGATAAAAAAAACATTTTGGTATCCAGTACTGAGACATGGCACGAGTATACAAAGCACGAGTTTCTTTATACATTGGGATAGATTATACATGTCTCCTGCAGGTAGTAGCAGAAAGTGAAACATTCATCCTAGAAGCACACCGCGGAGCAATGGAATTATGATGAGCATGATCTGCCCTGATGGAATTGAATCTATATTTCTTTCTTTCTTTTTTAATGAGTTTAGCTGGTCTAAACAGGAACCTATAACATGTCCAGATTTACTACAATGAGTGCAATTGTACCTACTTTCAGATTTGTCGTGTGATGTATGAGGTGTTGCACTAGGTGATGAATCATCTGACATGATGCCAGCAGATTTAAAACCCACATTGGTTGCTTTGTTTGATGTTTCAAAAATTCCATTACCAAGTGAGTTACCAAGTGGATTAGCCTTAAAATGATCATTAGCATTAAAACCTAGTCCTGTCTTGTTCTTACTCACTTTAGACTTATCTAATATCATGGTCAGATTTTTGTGCCCACTAGAGAACTTTTCCAATGAGTCTTGTACATAATTAAGTTGACGTTACAAAACAAGACAATTATGACAAGCACTCGAATCCGTCAAATCAGAAGTACCCATGCTACCATCATTAGTTTGTATACATTTTTGCAAAACAGGTTTCTCATTGTTTTTCAATGCAAGTCTAATCCTATCAAGAGTATCATCATGAATTGAACGTAAAGAAGTAAGCTCAGAATAGATAGAATTACAAGACATGCAAGAATCATCATCAGGAACCATAGATTAAGTCTTGTCATTTCTGAATTCAACGATGCAATTTTCAAGTCATATTTTTTAATTTTCTTAGTTGCATGATCTAGTAGGGAACTGAATTTATTAGCATTTCATGTAACTCATCATATGAAAGCTCTACCTCATTGTTGTTGTCGTTGTTGTAGTCATCGCAGTATGTAGCGCTCTTGCTGCCAGCCATAAGACACATCCCACTAATATCAAGCTTAACTTTGGATGCATCTTCTTCATCAAATTCTATGTCTACATCACTCACGCATGGTTCACCATATTCATTGATGACGGAGAAAATAGTGTGAGCCACCGCTTGAGCGAAGTCACCTCTCTTCTTATTCTTGTTGTTGAAGGAGGGCTTCTTCTTGTCCTCCTTGACAGCACTATCCCCGTTGACTTCTCTTGTCATCTTGAATAAATACTTAGGGCAGTTTTGGCAAAAGTGATTGGGGTCACCACATTTAAAGCACTTTGGTGCGCTGCTCGCACCTCTCTTCCTTGAGCTAACATTTTGCAGGACACGTGTGAAGCGGGAGGTGAGGAGCGCAAGTTCATCTTCTGGACATTGCTCTAGCTGCTCATCAGTTAGTTGAGACAAAATTGACAAAGCATATAAAAATGAAGATGTACAATCATTAGAGTTGCTAGGGTTAGTGAAAGTGTATCTAGGCATCCCTTGTGGGTTTTGGTTGATTAATGACAAACAAATGAGATCCTAACAAAATTGTTGAGATGAGCGCAGATTTTAAAGAGATTAGAAGGAAATCTCAAAAAGAAAGGTGAATGATGATCTAAAAGAAAAGGAGCTCAAGACATGAAAAGAGTACTTATTTTGTAAGGAGTGTGTGGGAGAAACACACCCCAAGAGCTCAAGTGAAAGGGATTACACTCACTGCACAGAAATCAACATGTGCGGACTCGTCCGATATACACCGGACTAGTCCGATATCTCTCTGACTAAAAATGGACAAGTCTCCACAGTGAGTCCTTGTCCGCATCACTCCACATTTACACAGTGCCGGACTAGTCCAATATCAACCGGACTAGTCAGATAATCCTTTGACAAAAATCGGACAAGTCCTCCAAGTCCAGACTTGTCCTTAGCCCTAAAATTTTTCACAACACCGGACAAGTCCGATAATGACCGGACTAGTCCAAAAACTCTCTGACTAAGATCGAACTAGTCCGCACCTCAATAGACTGGTCCGGTATCTATCAACACTTAGGGATTTTCCACACACCGCACACCGGATTAGTCCGAACTTCGCAAACCCTAAGGGTAACCCTTGGAAACCCTAATATAAATAGAGGTGTACAGCCACACAACTAAACCTCTCGACTCCCTGCACCGTCACACCTCCCAAGAGCCCAAAAATACATCTCTCCACTCATTCTAAACCTAAAAGGATCAAATATTTGAGGATTAGGGAATTGGCAAAGGAGAGAATTGTTCCACACGATCTTGAGCTCTTGGGTTTGATCTCTCGCACACTCTAATTGTTTTATTGTATATCTTTTGAGTGTGTTTGGTGGTGTTCATCGCTGTTATTCTTGGGGAGCTCTCAACTTGTGAGAAGGCCCCTTGAACAAGTTTACCCTTGTGATTAGTGGTTGAGAATCGGCCTCCGTGGTGATTAACCGAGGGAAGGGTTAGTGAAGACCCGATCCTCCATGGACTCCTCAACGGGGATGTAGATTTCCTCTATGGAATCGAACCTCGGGCTAAAATCTTGTCTCGCGCATCTTGTTTTATAGTTCATCATATTCGAGGGTTATCTTAGACTTGTGTAACTCACGTTGAAATATCGTAATTAAAGTTGATCTTTGCAATACATTGTTTCATTACTGTGATACATCCAAGTTGTCAATTGCTTTCCACTGCATGGAGTTCTAGAGGTGAAATTAACGATCAATCTTGATCTTTCTAATCCACGTACATCGGACTAGTCTGCACCGTATCGGACTAGTCTGGCCTTCCTTGTATTTGATCAATCTGTTAAGTGTTTTAGGGATCAACAAAGTTTCAAAAAGCCTATTCACCACCCCTCTATGCTAGATTCAATTGGCATCAGAGCCAAACTCTTCAAAAGAGACCCACCGCTCGAAGAGACGATGTCAGACATCAAGGATGTACACAAGAACTTCAACAACGAGAAGGGTGATGATGGAAAGACCCAAAAGTTGGAGAAGCTCCTCGATGCCATTCAAGACTGTGAGGACGATGATGAGGAGATGCTTCAACTCAAGGCTCTTCTCCGGAAGAAGGCACTATCTCCAAAAGGAAAGAAGAAGACTCAAGATAAGAAGATGAAGGGGAGTAGTCACATCGACTATTTCTGATATCCTTTTGATTATGAACGTTTAAATTCTAATATAAGTCATTACCTATCAATTCTTTTAGGCAAAGCACCTTACTTTGATGGAAATGGCTATTCAATGTGGAGACAAAATATATCTCATAACCCAAGTTTGTTTCATATAGTTTGTGCAGGGATAGATATTTTGGACAATGATGAAGAGTTGACACCAAGTCAAGAACAAGCAATTCATCGGAATGCTCAAGCTGCAGCTGTGATCACTTCTTCTTTGAGCCGAGATGAGTTCACCAAGGTGGATGGTCTCGAAATTGCCAAAGAGATATGGGACACTCTACAAACCGCACATGAAGGTGACCGTCATGTACGCAAAGCAAAGATAGAGATGATCGAAGCTGAATTGGGAAGATTGCTACAGAAAATGGTGAATCTCATCAAGACATGTACAATAGACTCAAGGATCTTGTCAACAAAGTCCGAGCTTATGCCAGCAAGAAGTGGAATGATCATGAGGTTGTGAAGTTGATTCTTAGAGCATTCATGCCTCGCAATGTGAATCTTTGCTCTATTATTATAGAAAGCCCCGCGTATTGGAAAATGAACCTAGACGAACTTCATGGCAAGATTATCAACATTGAAATGATGGAGAAGCAAGCCAAGCACGTCAAGGAAATTGCTGACCTTACCTCAGCAAAGAAGAAAGGAGTTGCTTTGAGGTCAACTTGTAAAACGGCATCAAAAGAAGCTCGAGAAGCTATTGAAGAAAATGACAATGATGATGATAGGAGTGATGTCAATGATGAAGATATGATCTTATTCATGAAAAAGTTCAAGAAGATGATGAGAGGAAGAAAAGGTAATAGCTCAAACGAGGGAAGACAAAGGGACAAACAAAGACCCAAGATGAGACGTGCATGCTACAACTGCGAAGAATATGACCACTTCATAGTAGATTGTCCTCATAAAGAAAATAAGAGGAAGAGTAAAGGCAACAAGCCTCAACCAAAAAAAATATTCAAGAAGAAGAAGCAATATAGCCAAGCGCATCTAGGGAAGGAGTGGGACTCCAATGATGAGTCCTCATCTGAAGAAGAGGAGATGGCCACCATAGCCATCAAGAAGCCTACCAAAAATTCACCCTCTTTCCAACCGTGGGCGCATGGAAGGACACTGACCACACATGTCTTATGGCCAAGGAAGGAAAAAGAAAGGTCACAACTAAACCTTCCCCTCGCTTTATTCTGATAGTGATATTGATGATTATAATGATGAAGAAAACATGCTTATTGGTTTAGATAGAAAAACAGCTTCTAAAATGAAATTTTTAATGGATAAAATTGTTCATAAGGAGGAGCTAGTCAATCGCCAAGAAGATATGATCATTCTCCAAAAGAAGAAATACCTTAAGATTGAAAAGCTCCTTGAACTTGAAAAGGAGCGAAGTGAATCACTAGAACTTGAGTTAGCTTCAAGCAAGGAAGCATGTTTGAAGTTAAAAAACTCAAATGTGTCCATCAAGGAAGAACTTGCTAACTTAACCAAAGTTAACAAGATCCTTGAAACACAGGTTGAGTCACTCAAGCAAAGTGGGTCTTCATCCTTTTCAAGCACACCTTCTCAACACATCAAGTCCGAAACTGTTTTTACTTGCACTTGTGCTAAAAATGATATCAACTTGGAAGAAAACTCCAAATTGACAAAAGAAAAGCATTCCTCCCGAAGTGGCATATTTAACAAGGAGAAAGTCAACTATGCACGTAGTGCATACTTGGTCACAAGACCTCCACATGTTAAATATGGCATTGGGTATTTATATGGTGAAAAGCTAAATGCTAGAAGCCACAGGAATAACAAGGATCGCATTACTTTTATCAAAGGAACTTCTTCTTAAGTTGGAAAACATAGTAACTTTGATAAAATGAACATTGTTAACTCATATGAACAAGTTTTATTTAGAACATTTGATGCTTCATATGTACTTACGAAAACCAAGTCTGATGTTTGGGTGCCCAAATCACTTGTGACTAACCTCAAAGGACCCAAGCAAGCTTGGGTACCTAAAAAAAAAGCATAAATTCTTTTTGTAGGCTTATTCATGCAGTGGAGCAAAATGGGTGCTAGATAGTGGATGCACCAATCACATGACCGGAGAAAGAAGAATGTTCATGGAATATGAAGAAAATGAAGACCCAAGCAAATACATTTACTTTGGTGATAATAGTCAAGGAGGGGTGCTTGGTACAAGCCTTGTAGCACGTGCCAAGCCGGGAAGCAAGTAGGAGCACCACATCCCGCGAAGAATGTCATGACTACAACAAGATTGCTTGAGCTCCTCCACATGGATCTATTCGGTCCAATTGCTTATCTAAGCATCGGCGATAATAAATATGGTTTAGTCATTGTCGATGATTTTTCACGCTTCATGTGTGTTTCTTTTTGCATGATAAGACAGAAACTCAAGGAACCCTCAAGAAGTTCATCAAGCGTGCCCAAAACAAATTCTCACTGAAGATCAAGAACATACATAGTGACAATGGGACAGAATTCAAGAATACTCAAGTTGAGGAGTATCTAGATGACGAAGGAATAAAGCATAAATTTTCAGCACCATACTCCTCAACAAAATGGAGTAGCTAAAAGGAAGAACCAAACACTCATTGAGATGGCAAGGACAATGCTCGATGAATACAAGACTTTGGACATGTTTTCGAATGAAGCGGTTAACACTGCTTGTCACACCATAAACCGACTATATCTTCATCGATTGCTCATGAAAACTTTATATGAACTACTCACGGGTAACAAACCAAATATTTCATATTTTTGAGTCTTTGGATCAAAATGTTATATTTTAAAGAAGAATCCTAGGGCTTTGAAGTTCACTTCGATGTCCAACGAAGGTTTCTTACTTGTCTATGATTCGAACTCCTACGCCTATTGTGTCTTCAACAAGGCCTCCGGACTTGTTGAAGTGGCACATAACATAGTGTTCGTTGAAACTAATGACTCTCAAGAAGAGCAAGTTGATCAATGTGTGCTAGATCAAGAAGAAGCTCCATGTCAAGCATCGAGAAGAATGGCGTTGGGCGATGTTCGACCACATGTGCCACCTCCAAATGCGAATGAAGAAGATGAACCACAAGTGAAAGAAAATGATCCAGGGGGAGCTTCCACACAAGATCGACCTAGAGAATATCAAGGTGATCGAAACATCAATGACGACAACTATACAGGGGGGAAGAAGATGATAATCATGAAGATTCAAGACCACAAGTGCCACATCCAAGAGTACACCAAATCATCCAAAGAGATCACCCCATCGACAACATAATTGGTGACATCCAAAAGGGAGTAATAACTCGACCTCGCATAGCTAATTTTTGTGAACACTATTCTTTTGTATTTTCTTTGTAACCATACAGGGTTGAAAATGCATTAAAAGATCTGGATTGCGTGATGGTGATGCAAGAAGATTTGAACAACTTTAAAAGGAACAAAGTGTGGGAGCTTGTTGAGAGACCCAAATCCAACGTCGCCGGCACTAAATGGGTCTTCCACAACAAGCAAGACGGACATGGAGTGGTAACAATGAACATGGCACGACTTGTGGCCAAAGGGTATTCACAGGTCGAAGGTTTGGATTTCGACGGGACTTTTGCTCCTGTAGCTAGGCTTGAATCAATTTGTATATTACTTCCATATGCTACTCACCATGTTTTCAAGCTTAATCAAATGGATGTGAAAAGCGCCTTCCTCAACGGACCGATCAAGGAGGAGGTGTACGTGGAGCAACCACCCAATTTTGAAGATCAAGAGTACCCCGACCATGTGTACAAACTGCGTAAGGCTCTCTATGGCCTCAAAAAAGCTCCTAGAGCTTGGTATGAGTGCCTTAGAGATTTTTTAGTTGTAAATGGCTTCAAATTGGTAAAGCTGATTACACTTTGTTTACCAAACACATTGATGATGATATCTTCGTTTGCCAAATGTATGTTGATGACATCATATTTGGTTCAACTAACAAATCTTTTTGTCAAGAATTTAGTAAGATTATGATAGATAGATTCGAGATGTCCATGATGGGAGAGTTGAGATACTTCTTCGGATTCCAAGTGAAGCAACAAAGGAAAGGGACGTTCATAAGCCAAACAAAGTACACTCAAGACATTCTCAAGAAGTTTGGAATGGAAAAAGCGAAGCCCACAAAGACTCCCATGGCGACAAACGGACACTTGGATCGCAATGAAGATGAACCAAACGTGGATCAAAAGGCATATCGTTCCATGATTGGCTCTTTACTATATTTATGTGCATCTAGGCCAGATATTATGTTGAGTGTATGTTTGTGTGCAAGGTTTCAAGCCAATCCTAAGGAATGTCATTTGACAACCATTAAAAGGATCTTGAGATATTTAGTTCATACACCCAACCTAGGCCTTTGGTATCCCAAAGGTTCAAAATTCAATCTCATTGGATACTCCGATGCAGATTATGCTGGATGCAAGGTAGATAGAAAAAGTACCTCCGGTACTTGCCAATTCCTAGGTAGATTCCTAGTTTCTTGGTCCTCCAAGAAACAAAATTCAATTGCCTTATCCACTGCCAAAGCGTAGTATGTTGTAGCTAGGAGTTGTTGTGCACAACTACTTTGGATGCGACAAACTCTAAGGGACTACAATTACAATATGAACCGTATTCCACTCCTTTGTGATAATGAGAGTGCCATTAAAATTTCCCATAACCCCGTTGAGCACTCTAGAACAAAACACATAGACATCCGACATCACTTTTTGAGAGACACTCAATGAAAGGAGACATCGCCATTTCCGATGTCAACACTGAAAAACAACTAGCCGATATGTTTACCAAGCCACTTGATGAAAAACACTTTTGTGAGCTCCGAAATGAACTAAATATCCTTGATGCTCGGAACGTGACTTGAAAACTTGCATACTTGTATGCCATCTTCAAAATCATGTTGATTTTGTTAAAAATCATCCCTCTCTATTTTTGAAAGTGCATCTAGACATCCCTTGTGGGTTTTGGTTGATTTATGACAAAAAATGAGATCCTAACAAAATTGTTCACATGAGCATAGGTTTTAATGAAATTATGATGAAAGCAAAAAAAGAAAGGAGAGTGAGGAATCAAGTTGAAAAGAGCTCAAGAGATGAATAGAATACTCTTTGTGTATGGAGTGTGTCGGAGAAACACACCCCAAGAGCTCAAGAAAAAGAAAACACTCTCACTGCACAAATTTACACAAGTCTGAACTAGTCCAAGTTCCCTGGACTAGTCCGATAATCTCTCTGTCTAGGATCGGACAAGTCCTCCTAGTGCGGACTTGTCCGCAACGGACTAGTCCGATAAAGTCCGGACTAGTCCGATAATGCCTCTGATCAATATCGGACAAGTCCGATATTCCACAGACTAGTCTGAAATCCTCACTGACCAACTTCGGACAAGTTGCCCAAATTTTGGACTTGTCCTTAGCCCCTCAAAAATTCATGACACCGTACTAGTCCGATATTATCCGGACTAGTCCGATAACCTCTCTGACTAAAATCGGACAAGGCCTCCAAGTGCAGACTTGTCCTCAATTCACTAAGAGATTCACCACGCCGGACTAGTCCGATATGTGACGGACTAGTCTGAACATCTCCAGAGACAAAATCGGACTAGTCCCCCAATTGTCAGACAAGTCCGATAATTCCTGAACACTTAGGGTTTTCCACACGCCGCACACTGGACTCGTCTGGAGTCCACCACGGACTAGTACGTACTTTGTTAACCCTAATTATAAATTTTGGAAACTCTAGTATAAATAGAGGTGCACGGCCCTAAGTCCAATTGCATACATAAGCATCGGTGGTAACAAATACGGTTTAGTAATTGTTGATGATTTTTCGCACTTCACGTGGGTTTTCTTTTTGCATGATAAGACTGAAACACAAGGAACACTCAAGAAGTTTCTCAAGCGTGTCCAAAATGAATTTTCATTGAAGATCAAGAATATACGAAGTGACAATGGCACGGAGTTCAAGAACACCTAGGTTGAGGAATACCTAGATGAGGAGATGATAAAACATGAATTTTTAGCACCGTATTCCCCTCAACAAAATGGAGTAGCCAAAGGGAAGAACCGAACCATCGTAGATATGGCGAAGACAATGCTCGATGAGTACAAGACTTCAGATCGGTTTTGCGCTGAAGCGGCTAACACAACTTGTCACGCCAAAAACCGACTCTATCTTCATCGCCTACTCAAGAAAACGTCATATGAACTACTCACCAGTAACAAGCCGAATATTTCCAATTTTTGAGTTTTTGGTTCTAAATGTTATATTTTGAACAAGAAGCCTAGGACTTCAAAGTTTGCTTCGAAGTCCCATGAAGGTTTCTTGCTTGGCTATGATTCGAACTCTTACGCCTATCGTGTCTTCAACAAGGTCTCTAGACTTGTTGAAGTAGCACGTGACATAGTGTTCGATGAAACTAACGGCTCTCAAGAAGAGCAAGTTGATCAATGTGTGCTAGATAGAGAAGAACCTCCATGTCAAGCGTTGAGAAGAATGGTGTTGGGCGACGTTCGACCACAAGCGCCACCTCCAAATGCAAATGAGTAAGATGAAACAGAAGTGGAGGTAAATGATCAAGGGGGAGCTTCTACACAAGATCAACCTCATGAAGATCAAGGTGACCAACAAATCAATGAGGGCAACCACCTATGAGGAGAAGAAGATGACCATGAAGATTTAAGACCACAAGTGCCACATCCAAGAGTACACCAATGCATCCAAAGGTATCATGCCGTCGACAACATAATCGGTGACATCCAAAAGGGAGTAACAACTAGATCTCAAATTGCTAATTTTTGTGAACATTACTCGTTTGTATCCTCTTTGGAACCACACAGGGTTGAAGATGCATTGAAAGATCTGGATTGGGTGGTGGCAATGCAATAAGAATTGAACAACTTCAAATGGAATGAGGTGTGGGAACTTGTTAAAAGGCCCAAGTTCAATGTCGTCGGCACTAAATGGGTCTTCCGCAACAAGCAAGATGAACACGGGGTGGTGACAGGAAACAAGGCATGACTTGTGGCCAAAGGGTATTCACAAGTCGAAGGTTTGGATTTTGACGAACCTTTTGCTCCCATAGCTAGGCTTGAATCGATTAGATATTACTTGCATATACTACTCACCATGATTTCATGCTCTATCAAATGGATGTGAAGAGCGCCTTCCTCAGCAGGAGGACGTGTACATGGAGCAACCCCCCGGATTCGAAGATCAAGCATTAGAGATTTTTTATTGAAAATGGATTTAAGATTGGCAAAGCTGATTACACGTTGTTTAACAAGCACTTTGACAATGATCTATTTATCTATCAAATTTATGTTGATGATATTATATCTAGTTCAACAAAAAAAGGTTTTTGTGAAGAATTTAGTAAGATTATGACAGATAGATTCTAGATGCCTATGATGGGAGAATTGAGATATTTCTTGGGATTCCAAGTGAAGTAACTAAAGAAAGGGACGTTCATAAGCCAAACCAAGTATTTTCAAGACATACTCAAGAAGTTTGGAATGGACAAGGCGAAGCCTATAAAGACTCCCATGGCAACAAATGGACACTTGGATCTCAATGAAGATGGACCAAACGTGGATCAAAAGTTATATCGCTCCATGATTGGATCCCTACTTTACTTATGTGCATCTAGGCCTTACATTATGTTGAGTGTATGTTTGTGTGAAAGATTTCAAGCCAATCCTAAGGAATGTCATTTGACAGCCGTAAAAAGAATCTTGCGGTATTTAGTTCATACCAACCTAGTCCTTTGGTATCCTAAAGGTTCTAAGTTCAGTCTCATTGGATACTCCGATGCAGATTATGTCGGATGCAAAGTAGATAGAAAAAGCACCTCCGGTACATGCCAATTCCTAGGTAGATCCCTAGTTTCTTAGTCCTCCAAGAAACAAAACTCCATTGCCTTATCCACAGCCGAAGCGGAGTATGTTGCAGCCATGAGTTGTTGTGCACAACTCCTTTGGATGCGACAAACTCTAAGGGATTACGGTTACAATATGAGTCGTATTCCACTTGTTTGTGATAATGAGAGTGCTATGAAAATTGCCCATAACCCCATTTAGCACTCTAGGACCAAACACATAGACATCCGGCATCACTTTTTGAGAGACCACTCAATGAAAGGAGACATAGCCATTTCCCATGTCAACACAGAAAAAAACTAGCTGATATATTTACCAAGCCACTTGATGAAAAAGTTTTTGCGAGCTCCGAAATGAACTAAATATCCTTGACGCTCAGAACGTGGCTTGAAAACTTGTATACTTGTATGGATTCTTCAAAATATATTGATTGTGTTATGAAAATCAACTCTCTCTATTTTCTCCGAAAACTATGTTAATTACTTGATCTTGATGAATTATGGTCATAGCTTGATTGTTGCATGTTTCCTGATCATATTATCAAGATTATTTATGTCTTTTGCCCCCTATTTTCTTTGTAAGCACCTTCGAATATATACAAATGTGCTAAATGCTTCTATTCTGGTGACCACGGAGTAGTACCTGGTTACCCGGACTAGTCCGCACACTGCAGTCTAGTCCGCAGAGATCCGGTTGTCCGGACTAGTCCGGTTGACCACATACTAGTCCGATTTTTTGACTCCATAATGCTAGGGCCGCCAAACCCTAATTTCCTTCATCCTCACAACGTTCCTCACACTCTCTCTCCTCACTTGAGCGCCCCCAAGGTTATTTGGCGATTTCTCCACCAAATTTCTTCAACTCGCCGTGGAAAACGATCTTCATCGCAAAGGGATCGAGGTCCATGGACTAGTCCACAAAAACCTCTCCTCCAACCTCAAGAATCGAAGGATTTTGGTAAACTTTCTCCAAAACCCTACAATCCTCCAATTCTTGTGTTATGGACCAAATTGCTTAGCTCCACTAGTTAATACATGACTCCTTGTTGTATTAAATCTACCTTAAGCTGTTTTTGCATTGAGAAACGTGATTGATTTGCTAGTTAGGGTTTGAGCAGTTGAACACCGGACTAGTCTGGTCTTAGTGCTCACAAGTCCGGTACTCCAGACTAGTCCGCACTTGAGCACCGGACAAGTCCAATTTTTGACTGAACTCAACCCTAAATTCCAACTACTCAATGCATTTCCTTGCCATCAATACTCATCCATGTATTGTATATCCCTCTTGTCAGGACCATGTCGAGCTCGAACTATGATATTTCTGACTTTGAGGCCGAGATGGAACAAGACTCTTTGCCTCGTGCTTCGACGGGGCAAAGCAAGAAGAGGCAAGAGCGTCCCGCCGAGCCCTCGCCCACTCCACCTAGGATGCGGCGGAAGGATGCAGCCAAAAAGCCAGCTTCAAAAGCTCAAGATTTGGTTGGCTCCACCTCAGTGGCTCATTGCCAATCCAAAGGGAAAGGCAAAGGGATTGCCTCTGGCCCGATTGGCCCTCTCAAGATGAGTGCTTCAAGACAGAGGAACAGAGACCCCGCTGAAGAAAGATTTAATGGCAAAGGAAGCGATGTGGCTTAAAAGCTCAGGACGTTTGACTGTTACAGCAGTTCCATGAAGGCAGCTGATGCAAGGTTCTGGAGCAACTTCCACGCAGACTACTATAGTTCTGTGTATCTCACGATGAAGACTCCAGTAGTCCGCGGCCAGTGAATTGACTGGAACCATTTTGAAAGAAAATGCTGTGGTGCTTTCGATGAAGTGGTAGAGTCTGTTGCGAGGCATGGTCTGAAGGATTTGTTTGCCTTCAGATACAACTGGAATGATGAAGTCATTGCCCAGTTTTATGCTACCTACTACTTTGCTAGTGATGAACAGGAGAGGGTGACTCGGATGACTCACGGATCCAAGTACACCGTGACTTATTATGAGTTTGCGAGATTGCTTCACCTGGGAGAAACTAGCAACAATGATCTCATCATCCACAGCATTGGCGTCCTGGAGAAGGAAAAGATGAAGTTCCTCTATTACACTTGCCTGAAATTCAATCCCCCTTCCATCAAGAACATGAAGTCATTCTTCATGGTTCTAAATAGATTGCTTCGGAAGACTATTGCTCCAAAAGACGGAGATGCAGGGAGTGTCCAAGGCTATTTGAGGACATTAATGAAGGTGATCAACAAGGACAGAAAGTTTGATGTTTTTGACTATATTTGGAATGGTATGGTGAACATCTCCTGCACACTGAACCGCTCCTGTGGCTATGCTCCATACCTGATGTTTATGATTGAGAAAGTCCCAGGAATTTAGTTTGTAAAGGATGTATAGCATACTCCTCTAAGGCCCCAGAAGCCTTCCCAAGCCACTCTCCCAGCTGCTCCATCTCCTATCTCAAGTGAAGAGGCTTCGAGGAGAGCTCAAGGAGATGCGAGGCCTGCCTGCACTACTAGGACCCCTCCTCAAAAAGGGTCTTCTAGTGGCATCTTGAAGTACTTCGCCACCATCTTTGGCTCCTGCAAATAGGCTGAAGTGAAGCTTTGTAAGTTGAGCAAAGCAAGGAAGGCAGACATGAAGTGTGTGAAAGAAAATGTCAAAAATATTTTTCAGAAGCTGAAGATCGAGCCTGTTGGATCTCCTATTATCTGTGATGACACAGCTTCAGACTTTTCTGAGCTCCCACCTTAATCTCCTTCTGAGCTTGCCTATTTTGGCGTTGGGGGCACGTCGAGTGGTTCTCATCCTCCTCCTCCTCAGGCTGACAACAATGAAGACGATGAGAGGACCGACAACGAGGAGTGAGTCGACGGCGATTGCTAGATCCCTCCTATCCTTCTTTTTGGTGCCTTGATGCCAAAGAGGGAGAGATTGAAGGAGGAATCACTAGGTCTAGCAGTTGTTTGAGAGATGAGAGCTCCAATTGTGTTTCTTTTGAAATTCTGCTACATTTGGGTTGCAAAACTACTATTATGCTCTTATTATGGTTCTAGTCATGTTTATGAAGCCTGTGATGTGCCTTGATATAATTTGTGTTCATGTATGATATGATCTATGTTTTTGCTCTGAAATTGACATATATGCTTGATGTTGATATGATTATGTCAATTATCTCATTCTCATCGCGAATATTGCTTACACACACTTAGTTTTGCACGCCACCATAAAGAGTGCACATATGTCTTATGTTTTCATTGCTTAATTTGTTCCAAGCTCATATGTACACACTTTATGAAAATCTAGACTTTTAATCATATTTGTGAAATCTAAATTGGTTGTCATCAATAACCAAAAAGGGGGAAATTGAAAGTGCATCTAGGCATCCCTTGTGGGTTTTGGTTGATTTATGACAAACAAATGAGATCCTAACCAAATTGTTGAGATGAGCGTAGGTCTTCAAAACTTGATTATCTATCATCTGTGAATCACGGTCATTGGATTTGCGGTTTCTGATATACACGAGTTTCTTTGCAGTGTCGTAGATCTGTTTTTTCTCGGCTATAATAGATTGATTTTTGTTTTATCTTTCAATCGTAACTTAAGTTTTTCTCAACGTATTTTCGTGATTCTTGTTTTGACATCTTCGTGAATTGATTCTCCATAATTGATATTGGTTTTGTCATAATCGATCACATTTAGATTAGTCGCACAAAGGATTTCTTTAACAGATCAATTTTCTGCCGAGAGGTTTTTGTTGCTTCCCCTGAAAAAATTGTAATCTACCATTCACCCCCCCCCCCCCCCACGTCTGGTAGCTTTTCACGTGCTCTTCGATACTACAAACACACAAACAAAAAGTTGGTAGACAAGAAAAGAGCCCATCCACCACTTCTATCCAAATTAACCGCCAAGGAAGCATTGTAGCGCAATGACCACATGAACTGCTTCCCCTTCATTTGCCTTATTTTTGTTTCAAATTAAAGCATGAGGGAAGGACACCAATGCTTCACTAACCATTGAAGCTCTTCAATGGTCAAGTCCAGTCCCAAGACTCGACTGTTCCAACATAGGAGATTCATGATTCCCGGTGGACCTACCTTGCAGCCTCCGTCGGTATTTCTTTAATGGGGATTTTGGATTTTTTCATTCTCATGCTCATCTCCTCAAACTTTTCCTCAACCTAAAAATCCTCCATCTATTGAGTCACTTTCAAATTCTGATCTGGACAGGAATCTGAAATGACTAAATCCATTTCATCTTGGTTGTTGACCTCCTGCCTTCTATGGTGGATGATTCTGGGATCAGTACGAGGGTGTGGGTACCCTGTGTACCGGGTACCCTTTGGTACCGGAAATAGAAGCGTCAAGTCCCACTGTACCGGAATGTGGACACCCGGAGGTGACGTGTCCCGTAGTGCCGGACATGCCTCCCTCTTCAGGGTGGCTCCGGTGCCGCTACATGTCCGGCAGTGCCAGACCTGCCTCCCTCCTCAGGGTGGCTCTGGTGCTGCCACGTGTCCCAGGGTGCCATACCTACCTCCCCAACAAAGGAAGCTCTGGTGCTACCACGTGTCCAGTGGATCCGGACCTACCTCCCTGGAGAGGGAAGATCCAAAGCTGCCACATGTTACACGTCCAGATCTATGTCTACAATGGGAAGACTCTGGGATCTTCAATGGCACGCACATTCAAGGGCTATCAATTGGCATTAATGCCATATTAATAATGCATTATCATAGGATTATCAAGACCAATAACGCTTCCATTAAGGCATGTTATCACTCTATTAACCTCCCTTAACACCCGTAGATCGTGTATAGGGTGGTTATTACAGCTGGGGCCACCTGTCGGGCCACGGCACATACTGTAACAGCCAAACCTTGGCATATAATAGAATTGTGATGCACGGTACAAAAGTACAATTCACACACATTCTCACTCATTAACACTCAAGCTTAAACAAGCTCTTACAATACACAAACACCTCGTGGGGTAGGGTATTACGCTCAGGCGGCCAGAACCATGTAAAACTGTCTGTCTCTCACAGTCTTTAATTCTTAATTTTGCACCCTACCTAAATACGGACCTCTGCGGGCTACTTCTTAGGTGTACCAGGGGAAGTGTCGTTGGAACACTTCGACATTTGGCGCGCCAAGTAGAGGGGGCACCTCGAGATTTTCAAGGATGTTGAACTCAGTCGCTGCATCTAGTGACCCGGCTGCTCAACCTGTTACTGGAAACGCGGTTGGCGACACCTCTCGACAGCTAGCAAAAAACTTGCTGCTGCCTCCACCACCACCTGCTACAGCAACAAATGATGCTCAACAAGATGGTGCCTTCACGTCAGTCACAGGATCGACTAACAACCCAGAGAACCTGCTGAATGTATCACGGACTCTACTTCAGCGCCCTCTGGCGCTAGGTGCATCTCCGAATTCATTGGAGCAACGGTGAACATATGTTGAGCATTTTGTTGCTGCCACAGCTACAACGCTCAACAAACAACCTCTACCCTATGCAGGGCAGACATCTGCTCGTAATAGGACCTTGTCTGCTAGACTTGGTCCTATGGCATCACAGCTCAGGCGTCATACTCATATGGCATCAAAACTCTCTATCGGAGATCTCTGGCCGGAGCTTGATTGCCATTACATGAGGTAGGATGGCTGTGTCAACATCGAGCGTAGTCATGAAAGGCGACTTGCTCATGAAAACCGTTCTCCTCTGGGAGTTGGGGGCAGCAGTTCGGCCCTCGGCTTACATCTCTGCATGGTGGAGTGGCCACCCAAGTTCCGACCTCATTTGCTAGACATATGATGGGACAGTCAACCCTGTCGAATTTCTTCAAATCTATTCCACTGCTATCCTCGCTACAGGAGGAAATGAGGTCGTCATGGCCAATTACATCCCTGTGGCTTTGACCGGGACTGCTAGAGCCTGGTTTATGAGCCTACCCCTTGACTCCATCTATAGTTGGGGGGAATTATGCCACCAGTTCACCGCCAATTTCAGGAGCTCCCACCCTAGCCTGGCACCGAGCTGCACCTTTTTGTAGTACGACAAAAGCCAGGAGCATCACTGCTTCATCCATAGATTCTCTCGGGTACATAATACAATTCCTTATATCTCAAACGCCTCTGTGGTTGTTGCCTTCCGACAGGGTGTTCGGGATAAGAAGATGCTGGAGAAGCTGGCAACCAAGGATGTCAGTAGTGTCACAGAACTCTTTAGCTTGGGTGACAATTGTTCCAATGTTGCGGAGGGCCGTGAGATGCACTCCAAACAAGCTATGAGGGCTGGTCAGTCTGCCTCCAAAGCCAGAGCTACTGCCAATGGTAGAGACAAAAAGAAAAAGAAGACAAGTAGCAAGAACAAGTCACTTGCCAGCACCATGTGGCCAGGGGCCATGCCACGATAAGCGACCTCGACCATTGTTTGAAGATGGTGGTAAGATGTGGTGTTCGATCCACAAGTCTACAGCCCACAAGCTTGAAGACCGTCGTGAGGTCAAAAGGCTTGCTGAACGCAACAGCAAGCGTCAAGATGACGAACGTTTCCGCTAGCAGGATGGAAAACAAAAAGTTGACGAAGCTCCGTCTGATCAGGAGTTAGGCTTCCAAGACGCCAAGAAGACGTTGAAGGAAGTCTACAATACTGTCGTCGACTCCGACACCGGCTTTGACAACATGCGTAAGAAAACTCTCCATATGATGTATGGAGGGTCTTGGGACATTACCTCTCCGTGCATTCTGAAAACTTTGCGACGTGAGATGGCTATTGCTGCTCCCACTGCCAAGGTGGAGCCCCACCGGAAGTGTATGGACACTCCCATCACCTTCGATGCTTCAGACTGTCCGAAGAACATGGCAGGAGCCGGACAATTGCCCCTGGTGGTCTCTCCGACTATCAACAATATCAATCTCTTCCATGTCTTGGTGGATGGTGGCGCAACTCTCAATTTCATCAGCTTCGCAGCCTTTGTGAAGCTCCAACTCAACCTTTAGGATGTGAGGCCCTCGCGCCCATTCTCTAGAGTGGGTCCGGGAGCAATAACGCCTCTCGGCTCTATTACTCTCCCGATGATCTTCGAGACACTGGAGAACTACCAGTCTGAGAAGCTGGTATTTGATGTGGCGCACATCAACTTACCCTTCAATGCCATCCTAGGCAGGCCAGCCATGTGTTCATGGCGGTGGCCCACTATGGCCACCTTTTGTTAAAGATTCCAACACCATCAGACGTCCTCTGGATTCGAAGGGATCGCACTGCTAGGGTCACTGTGTGGAAAACGCATCAAGCACTCACATAGAGGATTGTCTGAATGATAAATAGGAACTCGTGCTCGTCATTTTCCTTCGAGAGACTGATGATGTTTTTGCATGGCAACCATCACAGATGTCTGGGATCCCCAAGGAAGTGATTGAGCATCATCTAAAGGTATACCCTGACGCACGCCTATACAGTAGAAGCCTTAGAAGCAGTCCATCGAGTGACAAAACATCATCTGAGAAGAAATATAGAAGTTGCTCAATGATGGATTCATCCGGGAGTTCATCATCTACGGTGGCTGGCAAATCTAATCGTTGTGCCAAAGGCGAGCGGGAAGCTTCATATATGCATCGACTATGCCACACTGAATAAGGCATGGCCAAAAGATCCCTTTCCACTACCAAGAATAGATCAAATAGTGGATTCTACCTCTGGATATGAGCTTTTATGTTTCTTAGATGCATATTCTGGATTTCATCAAATACTAATGTCTAAGGAAGATGAAGAAGACACTGTTTTTATTACGGTAGATGGTCTCTATTGTTATACAGCAATGCTTTATGGTCTCAAAAACTCTCTCTCCACCTTTGTGCGAGCTATGCACAAAACCTTTGGGGAGCTGATCCAGGATCTAGTGGAAGTCTACGTTGATGACATCATTGTCATTGTGAAGAACAAAGACTCTCTACTAGACAATCTCTGGTCAGTCTTTGACAAACTGCACCTGACGCGCATGAAGCTAAACCCTAACAAGTGTGTCTTCGGGGTTAACTCTAGAAAGCTTCTTGGTTTCCAGGTGACCCACCAAGGAATTGAAGAAAATACGACCAAAATTAAAGACACTTAAGCAATGCGGCATCCAGCCCACATCAAGGCTGCCCAAAAGCTTACTAGATGTTTAGATTTGCTTAGCCGGTTCATCTCAAGGCTGACAGAGCGACCACTCCCCTACTTCAAACTATTTAGGAAGTCCGAACCATTCCGTTGGTCTGAAGAAGTAGAGAAGGCGTTCCAAGAGCTCAACCAGCTCTTCACCACACTACCAATCATGGTACCTCCATAACCTGGTGAGCCTCTTCTGCTTTACATCGCTGCAACTGCGAAGGTTGTCAACATGGTCCTGGTTGCAGAAAGACCAGAGAAATCTTCAATTCAGGAGCTCAGACCCCTCCGGGGAGGTCAGGAGCTACCTGAGGGTGAGTCTGGCTCCCAGCCCCCAGGCACGGATCCTAAAGGCAAGATGCATGTGGATCAACCTCTCTCATCCTAGAGAGTATGTACCGCCTAAGAAGAAGATCTGGATCCCTTCGAGAGGGTCTAGATCGATGAGGAAGAAACTTTGGACCCCTTTGGGAGGGTCCGAAATGTCCAACGGCAAGTACGCTTCATCAGTTAAGTACTTCATGATGCCAAGACTCGATACATTGAGGTGCATAAGCTGCTATACACAATTCTTATTGCCTCAAGGAAGCTACATCATTACTTCCAAGACCACAAGATATCAGTGGTAACATCTTATCTATTGTGTGCTATTTTTCATAACCCCAATTCAATAAGAAATATCGCCAAGTGGACTGCAGAGCTAGCAGAATTCAATCTCGAATTCCTGCCTCGACATGCAATCAAGAGTCAGGTGTTGGCTAACTTCATGGCGGAGTGGACACATTCTCCATCAAGTCTGGGGATCTCAGCGAACAAAAGCCAGAACATAAGGTCCCAGTCTTCACTAAGCCTTAGTGGACTCTATACTTTGATGGCTCTATGCAGAAGCAGGGGGCGAAGCTGGATTTCTTCTCCTCACCCGACCGGGGAGAAGGTCAAGTACATGGTACGCCTTGACTTGAAGGCGACCAACAACATGGCAAAATATGAAGCTCTCATCTTCGGACTCAAGACGACGCTATCATTTGGTGTCTGATAGCTGCTGGTGAAGGGAGATTTGCAGCTCATCATCACACAAGTCAAAGGTGAATGTAGTTGCAGTAACCATCAGCTTGACGCATATTTGCTTGAAGTCCAGAAGTTGGAAAAGGAGTTCTAGGTCCTCGACCTTTGTCATGTCCAGTGTCTCAGCAACGCTTAAGCTGACGATCTCTCGACAAAAGCTTCAACCTGGGCTCTTGCACACAACGGGGTTTTTGTCAAGAGATTACCAAGACCTAACGCTCATCCCGCTGAACTGAGTGACGGGGGGGGGGGGGGGGGGGGGGACTGTTGACGACAGTTATACACCAATTTCACCCATCAATATAACTCAATTATGTGAAGGAATTGTCATTTTTGCACACATCACCTTTCTATTTAACCTATTTCCACTTGTCCTTCGAGAAAGTAGTGCATGTAGGGATTATATGCAGAAATGAAGTGAAACAAGGGGATGGATCCTATAAAATATCATTCCAACTAATCAAGCTACACCACGTGGCACCACATAGATCCAATGTCCCAGGAATAGAAGTATCCGAGGCCATCCAATGGTGTATCACCAATATCAATCAATGAGACCCACCTGTCAGTCACCTGGAGGTAGCACACCATGAAAGGGGCCAAGACCTGGTCGGCTGACCCCCTAGTCGGCTGACTAGGTCGTGGCACCTTTCTCGGTCAAACACAACGTGTAGGCTCCTCCTGGCATGAAGAGTTCATGGGTGACTGATTCACGCGCTTTTGGTTGTGGGAACCGACCCTTCTCCAAGCTATAAATAGGAGCCCTCACCCCTCACTTCAACACACACCACTTTAGTATTCATCCATAGTATCTACTACTCTCCATAGGTTTAGAGGAGTATAGGCTGTAGAGAGGAGAGTCTCTAGTCCATAGTCCAAATAGGAGAGGAGTAGAAGGAGTCTCTTCCCAATTGGGAAAGGTATGTCTCCATATTCCTATTTGTATTTGTGACTTTGTACATAAAAAGATGATATCTTTAGTCTTCCATTGTTCATATACTTGGATCAAGCATTTCTTGTTTGATTGTGGATTCCATGTAGGTGGTAGTAATAGTATTTATGATTGTGCTATACCATTCTTATTACATTATCATAAACACTACAAACCTCCACTATAGTCTAACTAGCTATGATATGACTATGTTAATATGAATCACTTATGCTATGAATTAACATTGGTTCAACGATGATTTAGTTCATTGCCTTAGGATGGTGTGTGCCTAGGCTCTTAAGGTAACTACTTATTATGCTAGCATGGTGCTAGGATAGAGAGTACCGTTGAATGTCTCGTAGACCCACGGATTAAAGAGGTAGGCAGTAGGTGGTGACAGCCCTATCTGTCCTTTGTAATCCTCCATGTTCGGCTATGCCACAGGCTCTTGGCAGGAGTCGCCTAGTGTTGCTAGGGGTAAACCCGTGCCCGATGTGTTAATACACTTAGCATGAGAATTCATAATTAACATAATCATTAGTAACTAACTTAGGCTATGTATATGTACATTAGAAGCATAGTAGGAGTCTCTACCTAGTTCTTAGCCTAGTACCTCTTTACCCCATTTATCCCCTTAGGATTGAATGTTCTTGTGTGTGTCACGCTACCTCAAGTTATCATTGAAACCATCCTAGCTAGAACCCTACCTAGGCCAACATAACTTTTCCACTTGATGATTGTCTTACTATTACATAGCCTTCCTTTGGGAAAATATAAATGACACCCTTTGGGAATACTCTTAAAAGGAGAAATGCTACATCGATAGTTCCCGTGCGCATGCAGACATTAACTTGAGAATTAAAACCTAGCAACAAGAATTTCTGGCACCACTGCTAGGGATGAATTGTTAGTAGTGTGTATGAAATATCAATAGAGACCAGCACCCCGAAGCTGGCGATCCTGGTGGCCCCGTTACCATGGCATCCACCAAGGATCGTAGGTGCTACAGGATGCTCGATGACACCCGGTTCCGAAAAAGAACCGAGTGAACGCATATGTGTGCCCAGGACGTTCAACACACAAACACGAGTGCAATCACAAAAGGATATACAGAAAATTACCACATATCCAGATTAATTAACCACTTTTATTACAGAATTCATAATATTCTCGAATACAAGCTCTAATGAAAATTAATGACAAGTTTCAACTAATGCAGTGGAAATAAACTAATAAGAAACTAAGCAAAAGGGATAGCGCAGCTCCAACAATCCACAGGCAAGCTGACGGTAGACACGGTCTAGAACTCCACATTATCACCGTTAAACTTCGAATCCCAACCTGCAACTATTAGTGGGGGAATAGCAAGGGTGAGTACATGTCGTAGTCATCAAGTGTGGAAAGTATGACATGTAGTTGATTCAAATGACGACAATAATAATGGCTAAGTGCTAAAAAGTACATTAAAACATTTGAAAAGCAATTGATCGTATGTATGTGAAATAAACCCATCATAAACCATAATTAACATAGTATCAGTCCATATTCCATATCCATCAACCATATTCTAGATTTCTCATTACCAAAAACCATAATCAAATATCAAAATTTAATTCATAACCAACCATAGCCATATTATGAACCATAACCTGTACCAAACAATCCCGATCCCAGGTTCCCTCTAATCATGTAGGTCATCCAGGTGCTCTTAACCGGGAGCATGGCTATCATGATAGTTTATTAGACTCTGTAGAGTTTGTACTCCTTTACCCACGTGTTTGTGATTTCATCACCCGTCGGCGACTAAGAACCTCCCTTACGCCAATTACACTTCCTTTGGTGTATGGCTAAGAGATCACAAAATAGCCTCTATAAAGGGATTACTAGCCTATTTAGACCCCACTGAGGTTTCACCGGTGGAGATGTCTCCTACAGAGCACATCTTCAACCAAGGGCCCCCTCTTGTGCCATTCGGATCCCAGGGTAGTCCCACCAATCATCAACAAACCCATTCCGACTACCCCTTCCCCGAGCATCCTTAATTGTCCAAATAGCACTAGCAAAGCCCTAATTAATCAGCTATGCCGCACCCATACTTGGCCTCGTGGTGGCACTGTAGTCCTAGCTTATTCTCGCATGAACCGGTCCTTCGATCTAAAGCATGAAAATCACCATATCATCCAACCCATCCACATACCAGGCTTGCTTAGATCACCCATTACCATATCATATTACATGTTCTTGTTAATCAAATATCATAAATGCATAATTAAGTTAAGTGGTATAGTTTTCTTCCCATCCCAATTAATTAAGTGTAGCAAAAAGGTAAAGATCCCATCCTGACTCCCTACCATAAATTCTAGGTAACAAGGGTGGTCAAATAGATCTAGTAAACTTCCTATCATAGGATTCCCATCAAATTTACACAAGCATGCAAATTTTGAAAACAAAACATTTATTTAAAAAAAATAGGATCAATATGCTTCAAGGACACTTGCCTTGCTCTTGGGATTGGTTCGGGTCAAAGCCTTCAATCTCTTGGTACTGTAGATCCTCCGCAGCACTCTCTAGCGCAATTCCGTCTAATCCGAACAATAAACATACAAACAAGAAACACAATCAAAGAGTGCACAAATATTACTCAATATGACATGACATGCATGATTAATGCAAATGCAGGGTGGAACTTGTTAATGAGTTGCTGTTAATGATCACTAACTAGTTCTAATAGCTTTTAACAATTTTATACAGGTTTATGCAGGTTTGGATTTGGTTTGAAACAATTTAGTTTTAATTCAACAGGAAGTAGAATGCAAAATCAGACGAGTCCGCAGTAGGCCAGACTAGTCCGCACTGCGCAGGAACATCAGATTAGGGTTTTCTAGATCGACATGAGTTTTGAGATTTGGGGTTCAATTCACGTAAGGAAAAGATAATAGAAGGTGTTCTAGGTGTTTAGAACTCCAGTGAATCAAGGGTCTTGGAGGTAACACTTGGATCTTGACGATCTAGGGTTGATGAAGAACTTGATGGCAATATGTTGATGAAGAACGCGAATTTGATGGAGATCATGATCCTCTTTTGTTTCCTCCTCTTTATCTTCTTGCTTTAGATATCCTTATCCCTCCTTGGTGGTGGCTAATCACGAGCTAGGGTTTTGGGGTGAGGTGAAAAAGTGGCAAATAGATGTCAAGCCAAGGGGTGGGATTGTTTATATAGAGGTGGAGGCTAGGGTTAGATGGATTTCGAGTTTGAGATGAGTAGAGGCCGGTTTAGAGTCCCTCATGGGCTCTAAAAGAGTTAGGAATGACGTCCCTAGGCCCACTTAACATAAAACCCAAGAAACAAGTCATGAAACAAAAGATCAACTCGGAGTCGCGATTTATCGGACAAGTCCGAAAAGGGCCAGACTAGTTCGAAGTTGGACAGAGGGAAATCAGACAAGTTCGGACTGGACATCGGACAAGTATGAACTTATCCAGAGGGAAAAAACAGATAAGTCTGACTAAAATCGGACAAGTCCACTGGAACACCGGACAAGTCCAGGGACTTAGCTAATTTTCCAAGAGTTTTGGAACATCGGACTAGTCCGCACAGGACTGGACAAGTTCAAAAGTGTCCAGAGGGAGAAATAGACTAGTCCGCAAAAAAATGGACAAGTCCGAGCGAGGTTACAGAGAAATCGGACTAGTCCGCATGAAATCGGACTAGTCCGCACTTCCAGAACTCTTAAGTGCGGTTTTGTTTCTAATTGATTTTAAACTTGTTTTTTTTTATGTTGCTCAATATTAAACATGTATATGAACTTATGCAATGCATTTTGCTTGAGAATGAGGGTGTTACAAACCTATCCCCCCTAAAATGAAACTCGCCCTCAAGATTCGACGCAGAAGAGAAGAGATAGGGAAATTCCTTCTTAAGATCATCCTCCAACTCCCATGTTGCTTCTGATTCTGTGTGATGCTTCCATTGAACTTTGCACCATCGAATTACCTTGTTCCTTGTGGCTCTCTCCTTGGTTTCCAAGATTTTGACCGGCTGCTCGGCATAAGTCAAATATTCCTCTAGTTCCAATTCTTCCATTGGCACTTGTTCTTCCGATACTCTTAAGCACTTCTTGAGCTGGGAAACATGAAACACATCATGGACATCTAAAAGATGAGCTAGCATCTCCAACTTATACGCTACTTCTCCTCTTTTGTCCAAAATCTTCAATGGCCTAATGTATCGAGGTGATAGCTAGCCTCTTATGTTAAACCTCTTATGACCTCTCATTGGTGATACCTTGAGGTAAACAAAGTCTCCCACTTCAAAGGCTAGTTTCCTTCTCCTATTATCCGCATAGCCTTTTTGCCTTGATTGAGCAGCCCTCAAGTTCTCCCAAATAATTTGAACTTGTTTCTTAGCTTCTTGCAACACATCGGGTCCAAATACTTGATTCTCCCCTGTCTCACTCCAGAACAAAGGTGTCCTACACCTCCCTCCATATAGTGCCTCATAGGGTGACATTTTCAAGATTGCTTGGTAACTATTGTTGTATGAAAGTTCTTCATATGGCAAGCTCTTGTCCCAACTTTTCCCATGCTTCAAAGCACAAGCTCTTAACATATCCTCCAAAATATGGTTGGTCCTCTCGGTTTGTCCATCCATTTGAGGGTGATATGCTGAACTAAAATTTAACCTTGTTCTCAAAGTTTCATGCAACTTCTGCCAAAACCTGGAGGTAAATTGAGAACCTCTATCCGATAGTATCTTCTTTGGAACTCCATGTTGACACACGATATGCTTCATGTATATTTCAGCAAATTGTGCAGCTGTATACTTAGTCTTCACAGGGATGAAATGAGCTGATTTGGTCAACCAATCCACAATTATCCAAATTGAGTCATAACCAGACTGAGTACGGGGCAATCCAACTACAAAGTCCATTCCTATTTCTTCCCACTTACATTCCGGAATCTTCAATGGTTGCAATAATCCAGTTGGCCTTTGATGTTCCGCCTTGACTCGTAGGCACACAACACATAAGGCTACGTATTCAGCTATGTCCTTCTTCATGCTAGCCCACCAATAGAATGTCTTCAAGTCCTTGTACATCTTCGTACAACCGGGGTGAATTGAGTAAGGCGATTCATCTGCCCCCTTTAGTATTGTCTCCCGAATGTGCTTCACATTAGGCACAACAATCCTCTTACCAAGCCATAGAGTACCATGTTCATCCTCATCAAATATGAATTCTCTTCCCTCTTGGGTCCTTTCCTTGATCTCCTGAATTTCCTCATCCCTTGCTTGGCCCTCTCGAATTTCTTGCTACAAAGTCGGATTTAACTCCATCATCCCCATGTCATTCATGAATCCGAGTTTCAACCGTTCAAACTCCTTACATAACTCGGATGGCAGCCCTTGAACTGTGAGTTGATGACTTACCCCTTTTCTACTCAAGGCATCGGCCACTACATCGGCTTTTCCCAGGTGATAATTGATTCCCAACTCGTAATCCTTGATGAGCTCCAACCATCTTCGTTGCCTCAAATTCAGGTCTATTTGCGTGAAAGTATACTTAAGGCTCTTATGATCCGTATAAATCTCACTTCTATGTCCAAGGATGTAATGTCTTCAATTCTTTAATGTGTGCACTACAGCTGCAAGTTCCAAGTCATGCATTGGGTAATTTTGCTCATGTTTCTTCTATTGTCTCAATGCGTAGGCAGCCACTTGACCTTCTTGCATAAGCACACATCCAAGCCCTTGTCTCGATGCGTCACAATAAATATAAAAACTCTTGCTTATGTCTGGCAAAACCAAAACTGGAGCTGTAGTTAGCCTTTTCTTCAACTCCTCAATACTTTCTTGACAAACTTGAGTCCATTGAAACACTTTCCCCTTCATTAGCAACTCCGTCAATGGCTTGGCTATCTTGGAAAAGTCCTTGATGAATCGACTGTAATACCCAACCATCCCAAGAAAACTCCTTATTTCCTTTACATTTTGCGGGGGTTCCCATTTCAACACGTCCCTCACCTTTCCGGGGTCAACCGAAACTCCTCCTCCTGAAATGATATGACCCAAAAACGACACCTCTTTCAACCAAAACTGGCACTTGCTGAACTTGGCATATAGTTGGTGCTCCCTCAATTTCTGCAACATGAGCCTAAAATGTTCCTCATGTTCCTTCTCATCCTTCGAGTAGATCATAATGTCGTTTATGAACACCACTACAAACCTATCAAAGTACTCCATGAAGACCTTATTCATGAGGACATAAAATACGCAGGTGCATTGGTCAATCCAAAGGACATCACGATGTACTCGTATGATCCATATCGTGTCCTAAAAGTTGTCTTGGGTATGTCCGATGGTCTAATCTTCATTTGAAAGTATCCCGACCTCAAATCAATCTTAGAGAATACACAAGCACCCTTCATCTGATCAAACAAGTCTTCTATGCATGGCAAGGTGTACGTGTTCTTGATTGTTACCTCATTGAGAGATCGGTAATCTACACACATCCTTTGTGACCCATCCTTCTTGTCCACAAATAGAACGGGCGCTCCCCAAGGTAAAGAGCTGGGACAAATAAAACCCTTCTCTAGTTGCTCTTGAATGTGCTTCTTGAGCTCTGCTAATTCCATAGGAGGCATCCTATATGACCTCTTAGCTATAGGTGCAGTTCTAGGTATTAGATCAATAACAAACTCAATGTCTCGATCAGGTGGCATACCTGGCAACTCATCCGGGAACACATCCAAAAATTCACACACCACCGAAATCTCCTCAATTGCGACACCGTCCATATGGTTCAGCTCCAATTGCTTTGGTGCATGCTGAGATACTTCAAATTCTACGGTGATCCCATCCTCATTGCTCGACTTCACCTTCTTCGTGGCACACTTAATGACTCCATTGTTCTTCCACAACCAGTCCATACCAAGTATAATGCCCAATCCTTGGGAATCCAAAACAATGAGGTTGGCGAAGAAGTCTGCCCCCTTATTCTAAGGCTTACTTTTGAACATACTATATGTGTCCTCAATTCTCCTCTAGGAGACTTAACCAATAGAGTAAACTTCATATTAGAGATAGGCAAACTATACTTGGCAACATATTTTTATGCAATGAATGAATGTGATGCTCCAGAATCAAATAACATAGTCGTTGGGTTGGAGTTCGCGAGAAACATACCAATCACCACGTCATCCGCTTGTTGAGCATCCTCTATAGAGACATGTTTTATGTTACCACGAGCGAAATTCTACTGTCCACCGTTCCCTTGTGGCTGTCCTCCATTGGGTCTTGGGTTTCGCCTCGGCGCATTGCTTCCTTGACCATGGCCTGACTTAGGATATTGATGCTCAAAGTGTCCTGCTTCTCCACAAGTTTAGCACTTCTTAACTCCACCAGAATTATTGGGATGAGCTTGGTTTTGAACATTTGCACCAGGAAAATTAGCACGAGGTTCAAAAGGCATTGGAGGCCTAGGTGCTTGCATGACAAGGCACTGCTGCACAAACTGAGCTAGGCGCGGTGCATAGTCAGGGCGATGAGCAGGCGCAGAAGAACTGAAATATGGCGCATTAGGAGGCGCAAAGCGAGAGTGCACATTACTTCCTTGTTGCTGTCCTTGATATGGCGCCTTGCTCTCGTGGTCTTGCTCTATCTCACAGACCTTGTTCTTCACAACATTTTCTTTGTCCACAAGCTTCTGGAAGTTGGCATAGTCACAATTGAGCAATTGCACTTGAATTTCATTGTTCAAGCCTCTCATGAACAAATATTGCTTCCGCCTGTCCCGGCTCACATCCTCAGGCGCATATCTTGAGAGTTGAGTGAATTTTTTGAGGAATTCACCCACACTCGATCTTCCTTGCCTCAAGTTCTCAAATTCTTGCCTCTTCAAGATCATAACTCCCTCCGACACATAATGAGAACGGAAACTGACCTTAAACTCATCCCAAGTAATCCTCTCCTGGTTCTCATGAGCATTGCATAAGGAATCCCACCAATCCATAGCTGCTCCAACTAGTTGATGTGAAGCAAATAGGACCTTCTCCCGGTCACTGCATTAGAAAATATCTAGCTTCTACTCCACAGACTTGAGCCAATCATCAGCATCCATAGGGTCAGCAGCTTGAGCAAAGGTTGGCGACCTAATCCTCATAAACTCTTCCAACTGGTTATGAGGAGGCGGGGTTGGCGGTGGAGACATGTGGGGCTGATTGTTGTTGTTACCATCCTGCAGCTGTCCCATAGTTTGTATCATGGTCTGCATGTGCTAGTGTTGCATAGCCAAAAGCTGCTCAATGTTGATAGCTCCATGAGAAAGTCCTTGTCCATTGTTGTTTTGAGGTGCTCCATTGTTCTCCTCCTCATCATTGCCATCCCTCTGGTTGCGAGTCCTCACCATCTGAAGAAAAGCAAGAGATAAGAATTTAGAAACGTCCCCAACTATATGCATCAAAAAAAAGGTCATGGCTCGCTCCCGCTCCTGCATCGCCGCACAACACGCCTCCGCCTCCTTCACCGCCAACCCTTGCTCGCCGCCATGGCCGCGCTGGTAACGTCGAGCGCCGCGGTGGTTTGGTCGTCTCGCTCAACATGGGCGATGATAGACCCTTGCCGGTCAGGGATGACTATGATCTTTGCCCCAGCAAGTTATTTCAAGCGGAGGTCCACCACAAGTTTCACTCCACGGTTCATCATTTGGGTTCCTCGCCCAAGGGCTCCTTCTTCATGATCGCAGCCTTTCGAAGGTACACATTTCGTCTCTCGGAGAGTGCAGTTGGTTGGGCTCTTTGTTCGGTGCTGGGTGGATCACCTCTGGATTTCCATGTTCAACAACTACAAGAGCATTCGTTCCGCTGCTCAGTGGCCAGCAAACAAGTGGGTCTGTTGATCAATGCCAAGAGGAGGATCACCACAACAACCTTTGATGTGTACTTCCACCTTTGGCGCACGGGAGGGCCAGACTGGATCTCTGAGTTCAAGAAATGGGAGCAGGAATAGAGGAAAAGCTGGACAACGGTTTCAAGGAAGAAGTCAGTAAACAGGAGGGTTTCCTTCGCATCCCCAATCCAGCAACATTCTCCTGCAAAAGGTGCAACCCCAACGGTAAAAGGGTTGTGGATCGGCAAAGTTTTCTGTGATCTCCACCAGGCTCCAAGAAGTTCCACCGGACTCTGCTTTCCGGCTAATCGGAAGCTCGCTGGAGCTAACCGTCTGGCCACCGCGAAGGGAGGTACGTGGCACAACAATCAATACAACTTTTTGAATTCTTGGGTGGACAGTGGGAAGTCTGGTCCCACTCCATTCATGCCTCACTGGCCTCCAATGCCATGGAGTGTGAACAATTCGGCGCATGCCCCTAATGCGACCGTGCTGAGCAGTAGCAACCCTAGACTTAGCCCTACTACGAGGGAGGTCGGCGAGTGTTCTCGTCAGAAGGGGGGTACATCCCTTCTAGTCTTAGTATCGCAAGGTCCCGAAGGGGGGTACAAGACAGCAAGCAGGAGAGGGAATCGAGGCTACCAAGCGATCATGACACTCTGTCGTGGGATGTGAAATGCTGCTATAAATGCCTCAGTCCCTTCCATCTCAAAACCCAATGTCATAATAAGATTCGCTGTAATCTTTGCTTTGGATACGGGCATATTAGAAAAAACTGTTTTTTGGCCTCCAGAAAAACCCGGGTGTGGCGCAAGAAAAGCATACCTCTCATTAAGGCCAGTGGCCTCTCTCTGGAACCGTCCTCCGCCATCGTCACCCAAAAACTCAACTGCCCCCTCAACTTCTCCCCAGCTGCTCCATCTTCCTGGCTCCTCCGCATCTTGCACTCCACCTCCATCTCCATCGTTCTCTCGCCGGCCAACTCCCTTGTTCGCATGGCCAACTTCTCGATCAATCCCACCAGGTTCTTGGCCAACCAGCACTTTGACTTCCTTGATGGAGGGCCGGAAAGGCTACCAAGGATGGTGGTTCACCTGCCTGGGCATCATCACCCGGCGCACGAGGAGTTTGCAGTGGTAGTGGACGTCGAGCATGTTCTGGCGGAAGACCAGTATGATGACTTCAGGCTCAGGATCCGGAACTTCCTCATGCAAGATATGGGTATCACTGTCACTCATTCTTGTCTCTCTCCTTTGGGCATAGCTTTGTTTGCATTTCAGACTAGCCTGTTTCGGGATCTTCTAGTAATGAGAGAACCAATCATGGTGGATGGGGTACGTGTGTCTTTCGTCAGGCATGATTTTGGAAGGAACTGTCGGACACATGAGTTTGGTTTTGTCGGATGGTTCATGATTGTGGGGTATCCGTTAGACTACAGATTAGTGGAAGCAATTGGACTGGCAGTTTCCAGTTTTGGCAAGTTACTCCAATGGAACACAAGACCGAGGGCGCTAGGATTCATTCTCGTTAAGTGTCTTTACACCCATGCTAGGCTGGTCCCCAGGAGCCTAGTTCTGCGTCAAGGTACCAGGGATGGTGTCGGTTACTCTTGGACCCGTCCGGTTTACATCCTTAACTGGATAAGCCCGCATGGCTTTGGAGAAATCCACTGGGGCGTCCCCCCGGAAGATGACTTGCTAGAGGATGGCAACCCACACCCCCTTCAAGAACAAGAACCGGAGGGGGAGCACCAGCAGGCGGATGAGGCAGACGCAGACTGGGCGGTGCACAATGACCAGCAACAAAACAATGACGGATGGGAACCCTGGGGGCCGCCACCGCCCCCTCCGCACCAGGAGATGGCCATCAACTCCGATGCTCCTACTCAGGATGACTCCTCCGGTGTTGCGAACACCGTGCAAACCACTGCCACAGTACCATGGATGGGACCACAACCTTACTCTCTGGCTAACCCAGATGATGTCACACAGCAGCAAGATTGGATTTGCCCCTTCGATTCCATGGGGCTGAGAAGAATACTCCAGGTGGCTTTCCCCAACTCCCCGTCAGCGTGGTGGAATGTGCAGTTCGGTGAGCCCAATGGATGCGGGGGGGTTCAACAAGGTCCTCACCCTGTCCTTCACCAACACCGTTGATCAGTAGAGCACTCATCAGAGCAAGGATCAGAGCCCAGGCCAATCCTCTGTGGTCATCAAGGACATCACCTGAGGGCCAATTGTGGACACGGACAGGAAGAAGGGTAAACAACCAGTGAAGTCAGCAGTGGGCGACCTGATAGGCCCCTCCTACTCCAACAGGGCACCGGAAGCTAGCAAGCTAAGGAGAAGCTCGCAGCTGCAATTGATCAGGCAAGGGCACCGGTTGACCCCCCCACCTGCTCAGGAGGACGACTCCAGTGCTGGTACACCTGCTGATATCCTCTCCTCAATCTTTTCCCAGGTCCAGTCAAATTCTGCAGCCTTGATTCTATTGACTCCATCTGTCCCTACCCTGAGCTCCCCATTGCTTTGCTGCAGGCGACGCCGGTAAAAGACTGCGGCATTCCCCCTGAGGTGGCGCGTCGGATGATGTCCCTCCCAGAGATGGATGACGATGTCGACAAACAATCTTAATTTGCCGGGAGCGGAGGGCGCATGGGACTCTGGGAGCTGCTTGGTTGCTCTTCAAACTGTTTGCTATTCAGTCTTTTGGGATGTCGATGTGCTGGACATGGGTGTAGTTGTTATGATCAACACTTGTTATTTTGCTATGTTTTTTATTACGCACAGTAACTGTTGTAAGCACCTGTTCATTTGAACCGGTTGGCCTGAATCTAAGGCCAAGTCAGTTATTCCTTTCTGGAGTCTTTTGGCTGTGACCTGTTACATGGTTTTTTGGTCTAATTACATGACACGTGCTGGCGGTTGGATCAGTTTCTGGTTTCTACATTCTTGCCTTTGGGGGCCGAGCACCCAGTGGATGCTGTCTTGGGGGTACATTGAGTCGCTTTTGTGCAGGCCCTAGCCCCTCTTCCCTGGTCGAGATTACATCTCGGTCTGCCCATTTATCCTCTATGGTTATCTATGGCGCACAACTTAAACCGTAACTAGAATGTTTTTAACTGGAACATCCATGGTCTCAACAGTACTGATAAACAGCAGGCAGTCAAAGCCAAAATAGAGGAGGTTCATGAATGTAACATCTTTTGTATTCAAGAGACTAAAAAAGAACATATTGACATATCTTTCCTTAAACGAGTGGCGCCCAGAAGATTCAACAAATTCGCTTATGCACCATCCAGGGGTGCCTCAGGAGGTATACTAGTGGGCTGGAACGACAATCTTCTTCATGGGGAGTCTCTAGAAATTAGAGACTTTGCCATTTCTATACGGTTCACATCTCGACAGAATGGGGTCGTTTGGCACCTAGTCTCAGTCTATGGACCCTGTCAAGGTCCCCGCCGGCAAGAATTCAGTGAGTGGTTATGGAACCTAGATTTGCAACCGCAAGAGCTATGGATGATACTGGGGGATTTAAACTTCTATCGTCACACTAGTGACCGTAACCGCACCGGAGCAAATGCAGGTGACATGCAGACTTTCAATAATATCATCCTACACTTGGGACTTATTGAAATCCCTTTACAAGGAAGGAAATACACTTGGAGCAACATGCAACAGTCCCCCCTGCTTGAACAACTAGATTGGTGCTTTACTTCAGCGCAGTGGTTTCTATCATTCCCGAACTCTACACTTCGGCCACTAGCCAGGGACACATCTGACCACGTTCCGCTAGTGGCCCAGATCAGCACTACCATACCCAAAGCAAAATGCTTCAGATTCGAGAACTACTGGCTCAGGCATCCCCAATTTTTCTCCATTGTTAAAGACTCGTAGGATCAGCCCCTAGCCACAGTTGGAAGTGCCAAGAGGGTATCTGCTAAATTAAAACGACTGAGATACAAGCTAAAAAAGTGGAGCAGAACACTGGGTGGCCTGAATAAACTGATCAATCGATGCAATGAAGTTATTTTGATCATGGACACAATGGAAGAACAAAGGACATTATTTCCACAAGAAAGCATCTTCAGAAACATGATCAAACGCCAACTTGCTCAACTCATCAAGCAACAAAATGATTACTGGAGACAACGCTACACAGAGCGATGGACCATGCTTGGAGATGAGCCAACAAAATTCTTCCTGGCCGCGGCAACGGAAAGGTATAGGAGAAACAACATCCCAGTCATTCAGGACGACCAAGGAGTAGAGCTGATGGACCATGGGCACAAAGCTTCCGCTCTCTGGAAGTAATTCAACGAAAGGTTAGGCCAATCTGACCCAACTCATCAATGGCCACAAATTCAGCAATGGGTTTTGCCCAGGCAACACTTACAAACACTGTGCAACCCAGTCACCAGAGAGGAAGTTGATGCCACAATCAAGACGATGCCAAGCGATAAAGCTCCAGGTCTAGACGGGTTCATCATAAAATTCTTTCAAGCATGTTGGCACATCATTAAGGAAGATATATATCTGCTCTGCTCGGATTTCTTCAATAACAACATCAGTATCCAGCCACCGAATAGCTCTTTAATCACTCTCATCCCAAAGATCAACAATCCCTGCAGGGTTGCAGATTACAGGCCCATATCACTGTTGAACACCATGGCCAAACTGATCACCAAAATACTCTCAGTACGATTGCAGGAAGTCATCACAACCATCATCCACAAAAATCAATATGGCTTCATCAAAAAAAGAACCATCCAGGACTGCATGGCATGGGTCTTTGAATACCTCCACCAATGTAGGAAAACCAACACAGGTATCATAGTACTCAAACTGGACTTTGAAAAAACCTTTGACAAGGTGGAACATGACTTCATATTACACATGTTGCGAGTTTTTGGTTTTCCTGATCAATAGATCAAATGGGTAGCAGACATCCTATCAACTGCCATTTCTTCAGTGCTTCTCAATGGAGTACCAGGCAAGACGTTCCATTGCAGAAGAGGGGTTCGGCAGGGGGGCCCATTGTCCCCCCTTCTTTTTTGTATTGGCAGCCGATCTCCTGCAAATATCAATCAACAAAGCGGTTGAGTTGGGGCTTCTGACATTGCCACTGCACCAAGGAACAAATGTGGAATTCGTGATGGTCCAATATGCAGACGACACTATCCTAGTTCTCAAGGCTAATCAGAGAGAGCTCTTCTTTCTAAAAAACCTATTGCAATCTTTCAGAGGAGCGACAGGTCTAAATGTGAATTGGTGAAAATCAAGCCTCATGCAAATCAACATTGATGAAGAGAAAACCACAATCCTTGCAGCCACTCTGGGCTGCACCATTGGCTCATTTCCATTTACATACTTGGGACTGCCTATGAGCCTTGACAGACCAAAAGCAGACGCCTTTGAAGGGCTCGTCTCACGAGTACAAAAGATGCTAACCGGAGCAGCAACATGGCTATCAATGGCTAGCCGATGCACACTCATTAACAGCATCATATCCACTATACCTATTTATGCCATGTGCACTATCAAACTGAGAAGTCCAGTCATTCAAGCAATTGACAAAGCCAGAAAGCAATGTTTGTGGAGGGGCTCAGATATCAATGGCAAAGGCTGGCCTCTTGTGGCCTGGCATCATGTGACAACACCAAAGGAAAATGGAGGTATAGGTCTCAAAAACCTCACTACAATGAATGAAGCCCTGCTCATGAAATTCCTCTGGAAAATCTATAACAAAGCTGACATCCCCTGGGTCCATCTCATACATCAACGTTATTGTAACAATGGTAAGCCACCGCTTGGCACAAAAGGAAAAGGATCCTTCTAGTGGAGGGACGTAGTGAGACTATCTAACTCATTTCTCAAGAATTTTGAAGTCAAAGCTGGAAAAGGGGACACAATTCGGCTCTGGCAGGATCAGTGGGAAGGTCACTTGCTCAGAAGGGACATGCCTCGCCTGCACTCCTTCGCGAAAAAACCCAGCATCTCTATGGCCCAATTCCTCAGCAGGTCAGATCACCTCAGCCATTTCTTCCAACCAATGTCAGATGAAGCCTTGCTGGAACTGGGCAACCTGGAAGCGCTGCTGGATGAGGTTTCTCACAGGGACCCCTCGCAAGACGTATGGAGTCCGACAGGGGGAGTAAGGATATTCAGCTCCAAGAATATCTACCTCAACTGCTACAACCACATCAAGCCACCAGCACCCTTTAGTTGGATATGGGCTTCGAGGGTGGTAAAGAAAGTGAAGATCTTCATGTGGCTTATGTTTCGGGACCGGCTCAACTCACGCAACCTCCTGAAGAGAAAGAACATAGCCATTGAAGGGAATTACTACACCTGCGTGCTCTGTGTTGACAATGTGGAGGAACTCACTTACCATCTCTTCTTTAGCTGCTCCTTCAGCATGGCATGTTGCAACGTCCTTGGGGTTCATTGGGACCATGACATCCCTTTCTTCGACACTCTGCAAAAGGCCAAGCACAGCTGGAGTCGTCGAGCCTTCATGGAAATATTCTCTATAGCGGCTTGGGAGATTTGGATTGTTTGTAACAACTTCACTTTTAGAAACTCTCCCCCTACTGTAAATGCCTAGAAAAGATCCTTCATTGCTTCTACCAGGCTTCAAGCTTGTCGCTTTAAGCCTGAGGATAGGGACTGGGTGCTCCTGTGGCTACAGAGCTTGTAAGGGTTGTTCCTCTCTCTGGAACACCTAGTCAAGTGTTGTTGTGCCTTTGTAACTTAAACTCTATTTTGTTTTTTAATATATTTTCATAGCTGTCGGGGTTCTCCCTTGCAGTTTTTATTGGTAAAAAAACTATATGCATCAACGGATATGAAACTAAACAACTACCTATACAAGCCTACATGGACATGGCAATGCTAAAGCATCCAAAAATCCACTATTAAACACACAAGCAACCAATATATAGCAAACATCACACCAAGCAAAAACACATCGATTCCTCAGTGTTCCTATGTGTTCTAAAGTGTCCATTCTATCTAGGTTGCTTCCTAGAGTCAAGCTATGGCTCTGATACCAATTTGTGACACCTGGTTCTTAAAAATAACCAAGTGAACGCATATGTGTGCCCAGGACGTTCAACACACATACACGAGTGCAATCACAAAAGAATATACAGAAAATTACCACAGAGCCAGATTAATTAACCAATTTTATTACACAATTCATAATATCCTCGAATACAGGCTCTAATGAAAATTAATGACAAGTTTCAAGTAATGCAGTGGAACTAAACTAATAAGAAACTAATCAAAAGGGATAGTGTAGCTCCAACTATCCACAGGCAAGCTGACGGTAGACACGGCCTAGAACTCCGCATTATCACCGTTAAACTCCCAATCCTGACCTGTAACTATTGGTGGGGGAATTGCAAGGGTGAGTACATGTCGTACTCAGCAAGTGTGGAAAGTATGACATGTAGCTGATTCAAATGACGATAATAATAATGGCTAAGTGTTGAAAAGTACATTAAAACATTTGAAAAGCAATATATTGTATGTATGTGAAATAAACCCATCGTAAACCATAATTAATATCATAGTACGAGTCCATATTCCATATCCATCAACCATATTCTAGATTTCTCATTACCAAAAACCATAATCAAATATCAAAATTTAATTCATAACCAGCCATAGCCATATTACGAACCATAACCTGTACCAAACAATCCCGATCCCAGGTTCCCTCTAATCATGTAGGTCATCCAGGTGCTCTTAACCGGGAGAACGTCTATCATGATAGTTTATTAGACTCTGTAGAGTTTGTACTACTTTACCCACGTGTTTGTGATTTCATCACCCGTCGACAACTAAGAACCTCCCTTATGCCAATTACACTTCCTTTAGTGTATGACCAAGAGCTCACAAAATAGCGTTTACAAAGGGATTACTAGTCTAGTTAGACCCCACTGAGGTTTCACCGGTGGCGATTTCTCCTACAGAGCACATCTTCAACCAAGGGCCCCCTCTTGAGCCATTTGAATCCTAGGGTAGTGGCACCAATCATCAACAAAGCCATTCTGACTACCTGTTCCCCGAGCATCCTTAATGGTCCAAATAGCACTGGCAAAGCAATAATTAATCAGGTACGCCGCACCCATACTTGGCCTCGTGGTGGCACTGTAGTCGTGGCTTATTCTTGCATGAATCGGTCCTTAGATCTAAAGCAACCAAATCACCATATCATCCAACCCATCCACATACCAGGCTTGCTTAGATCACCCATTACCATATCATATTACCAGTTCTTGTTAATCAAATCTCATAAATGTATAATTAAGTTAAGTGGTATAGTTGTCTTCCCGTCCCAATTAATCAAGCGTAGCAAAAAGGTAAAGATAACATCCCGACTCCCTACCATATATTCCAGGTGACAAGGGTGGTCAAACAAATCTAGTAAACTTCCTATCATAGGACTCCCATCAAATTGACACAATCATGCAATTTTTGAAAACAAAACATTTATTTTAAAAATAGGATCAATATGCTTCAAGGACACTTGCATTGCTCTTGGGATTGGTTCAGGTCAAAGCCTTCAAACTCTTGGTACTGTAGATCCTCCACGGCACTCTCTAGTGCAAATCTGTCTAATCTGCACAATAAACATACAAACAAGAAACACAATCAAAGGGCGCACAAATATTACTCAATATGACATGACATGCTTGATTAATGCAAATGTAAGGTGGAACTTGTTAATGAGTTGCTTTTAATTATCACTAACTAGTTCTAATAGCTTTTAACAAGTTTATACAGGTTTATTCAGGTTTGGATTTGATTTGAAACAATTTAGTTTTAATTCAACAGGAAGTAGATTGCAAAATCGGACAAGTCCGCAGTAGCCCGGACTAGTCCGCACTGTGCAGGAACATCAGATTAGGGTTTTCTAGATCGATGTGAATTTGGAGATATGGGGTTGAATTCATGTAAGGAAAAGCGAATAGAAGGTGTACCAGGTATTTAGAACTCCAATGAATCAAGGATCTTGGAGGTAACACTTGGATCTTGACGATCTAGGGTTGATGAAGAACCTGATGGTGATTTGTTGACGAAGAACGAGAAGTTGATGGAGATCTTGATCCTCTTTCGTTTCCTCCTCTTCTTCTTCTTCTTGCTTTAGATCTCCTTGTCCCTCCTTGGTGGCGGCTAATCATGAGCTAGGGTCTGGGGTGAGGTGGAAAAGTGGCAAATAGATGTCAAGCCAAGGGTGGGGTTGTTCATATAGAGGTGGAGGCTAGGGTTAGATGGATTTCGAGTTTGAGATGAGTAGAGGCCGGTTTAGAGTCCCTCATGGGCTCTAAAAGAGTTAGGCACGACGTCCCTAGGCCCACTAAACATAATACCCAAGAAACAAGTCGTGAAACAAAAGATCAATTCAGAGTCTCGATTTATTGGACAAGTCCGGAAAGGGCCAGACTAGTCCGAAGTTGGACTGAGGGAAATCAGACTAGTCTATACTGGACATCAGACAAGCCCGAACTTATCCAGAGGGGAAAAACAGACAAGTATGACCAAAATTGGTTAAGTCCGACTTTAGTCAGAGGGAAAAACGGACAAGTCCGCTGGAACACCGGACTAGTCCGGACAAGTCGAGGGACTTAGCGAATTTTCCAAGGGTTTTGGAACGCCGGGCTAGTCCGCACAGGACCGGACAGGTCCGAAAGTGTCCAGAGGAAAAAACAGACTAGTCCGCAAAAAAGGGATAAGTACGAGCGAGGTTAGAGAGAAATCAGACTAGTCTGCACGAAATCGGACTAGTCCGCACTTCCCAGAATTCTTAAGTGTGGTTTTGTTTCTATTTGATTTTAAACTTGTTTCTTTTTATGTTGCTCAATATTAAACATGTATATGAACTTATGCAATGCATGATGCATGAAAATGAGGGTGTTACATGCTCCGAGCAACCAAGCGCGCAAGATCCAGAAGCTCAAGTAAGTTCTAATGCATGGATCTGGAGGTTCGGAACTACTTGAAAGACAAGATCCTTCCTGAAGATGGTGTGTCCACTGAGCAAATTGTCAGATTGGCTAAAAGATACAAGTTGGCAGAAGGGGATCTCTATGGACGTGGTGCCAACGGCATTCTAATGCGGTGCATCTCCCGGGAAGAGGGTTGCGATCTTCTCACAGAGATCCATGGATGCGAGTGTGGGAATCACGGGTCCTCCCGCACGCTGGTTGGTAAGGCCTTCCCACATGGTTTTTACAGGCCTACAACACTCCAGGATGCAGTCGAGCTGGTTAATAAGTGTGAGACGTGCCAGTTCGACATGAAGCAAATTCATACACCAACGCAGTCACAACAAATGATTCCTCCCTCATGGCCATTCGTGTGCGGGGGATGGATATTTTGGGACCTTTCCCAAAAGCCATCGGAGGGTACCAGTTCTTATACATCACCATCGACAAGTTCACAAAGTGGCCGAAAGGAACTCCAGTTGTGACAATCAACAAGCAATCTGCCATCAAATTCTTGAAGTCCATTGTCTGTAGATTTGGAGTTTCGAATCGAGTCATCACAGACAATGGGACCCAATTCACAAGTGCAGCATTCCAAGAGTATTGCGAAGACCTCAGCATAACTGTCAGCTATGCATCAGTAGCTCATACGGCAAGAAATGGCCAAGCAAGAGAGCAAACGCAGAAATTCTCAAGGGACTCTAGACGCCCACTTATGAGCGCTTGAAAAAGCATGGTGCCAACTGGATAGAAAAGCTTCCGTCTGCGTTGTGGGCAAGCCGGACAACATCTAGCCGGGCAACTGAAGAAACATCCTTCTTCATGGTGTACGGAGCCAAAGCTGTCATTCCTCTAGAAATTTCCATGTGGTCTCTCCGAGTCCGGACCTACGACGAAGCCACATAGGACCAGCTCTGGCGTGATGACTTAGACCTCGTCTACGAGGCAATGTGTCGAGAAGCTATCTGCAACGCGCAATACCTCCATGCGCTCCAGTGTTATCATCAAAGGCATGTGCACAATCGGCAGTTGGAAGAAGGCGATCTGGTGCTGCGGCGAATACTCACTCGAGAAGGAATGAACAAACTTTCCCCCAGCTGGGAGGGTCCCTTCTGAGTTAACAAAGTTTCCCGCCCCGGATGCATTCGCTTGGCAACAGAGGATGGGATACTACTTTCCAATCCCTGGAATATTGAGGATCTTCGTAAGTTCTATACTTAGTAGCACAGAGGTGATTCTGTATTTGTATAAAATGTATCTCATAGATTCTATGAACAGAGTTGGGTTGGTCCAAGATGTATAGAACACTTAACTTGGTCCTGTACTTTAAGTGTGTCCTTGCCTTCCCCAATTATTCGGACATGTAGTTAAATATATTTATATGAAAACAAATTCTACGTGCATTTACTTTGCGCATGCTCATTATTTTTCTTCTTATACCTTATTGTCAATAGTTATGTTGTGCAATCCACTTGGAAGTTAGTCTTGAAGATCATGTGCTATATACATAAGTTTATTGGTAATCTTCCATTGGATCCTAGTATTGCTGGATGGCCTACTCGCCTAAAAACCAATGACAATGACAGGTTTAGAGTGCACTATCGACTTAGCCTGGTCCAGCACCCTAAGTACACCACTCTACCTATTCTGGTGGGTCTCAGTAAGGCGGGTCTGGACAGCACACAAACCTATGGAAGTTTAGTCAGTATACTTATATTGTAACAATAAGTTTATTAGGACCTAAAATTCAAAGAAGTATAATAAGTCACAAATAAGCTATAGGCAAGAGGATGAACTTTACTGCTTTTCTTGTCTCTTATGTGCAGGAAAAAAAATTTATCGATGACCTACACGTTGATGGTGGGTGCCGCCAGAGCACCTAGCTCCGCCATCACCCAGGGAGCCTGCCATTGATGTTTCATACATTGTCAGTGGGCACAGTCAAAGCAATTATGCTCCGACAACTCCCAGGGGGCCCGCCGTCGACGTCCAATATGTGGCGAAGGGTCCTTGGAGATTTCGGATGCAGGACTCGGACCTCAGAGCCATCACAGTAGCTACGACTTTGGAGCTATCAAAAGAAATTCAATACATTGCCAAATTCCTTATTGTAGATGTCCTAAATCAATTGAGCACATCTACCAGGGGGCCAACAAGATAAAGGCAATGATACATTGAAGACAAAAATGGAATTCAAAAGGATTTCATTCATTCAAAATTTGGAGATTTACAAGGTGAATGTACGAAAGGGAAGGATCCTAGCTACTGGAGTTCAGCTGGAAGTATGTAGTAACCTTCTGGGCACCTTCTTGGACACTTGCCTTGGCATCTTCTTCCTCCTTGGCGATGGGTCCATCAATCACTGGAGCAAGAGACATAGAGGGATTCTAGCTGCGGAAGCATGTCAGCACATATCCTGCAACATTCTTCGCCAAGGATTTTCCCTCGGTCCCGAGCTGGACGCTGATCACATCTTCTAGCGTATCTAGCTTAACTCCAGCAGAGTTAAATGACACTAAATCTCTGTCCATCTCTAGCTCGGAGTCAGCCGGTCGGACCGAACTAAACCCTAGTGGCACCCGAGCATCATTCGCTCGCCCAAGGAAGTCTCAGACTTGTTGGGACTCTATTGCCCTTGTACTCCGGAGCTCTTCTAGTGACTTTCTTGCAGATTATAGCTCCGTGGAGCCCTCCTAAGAGAACCGCTCGACCTCTTTAGCCTGTTGCTGAATCTGTCCAGCCAGCTGTGTCTCTTGGTTAGTGATTTTTGTCTCCTGGAGGTTCAAGCGATCTTTCTTCTCCACAAGGTCCCTCTCCTTAGCCTTCACCTTACCTTCCCTGTAGAGACAGCAATCTCCTGCTTCCTGACTCCTTCTCCCTTCAGCCATATTTGCTACTTCTCAGCTTCGCGCCAGTACATAAATTTTTCCTTGCGATTGGCAAGGTCCTGCTCGCCACGTGCTAGCTTCTGAGAGATTATGTCTTCTCTCTTCTGAAGCTCTTGCTCCGTATTGTCTAATGCGTCTCGGTGCTTGAGGAGCTGTTCTTTCAAAGCATTGAGACTCTTTGAGCGATCATCTGCCAATTCATTGACTTTCTTGGCATGCTCGTAGATCTCCCGAGTCTTGTCATCGAGGGCTTTTGTTGGAGCATCTCTTTCATCCAGCACCTTGTTCAGACACGTCTGCTAAGCTTTATCGTCCTCAAACAAATCCCTTCGGTTAGTTAGCCGATACAGTGTCAACTTCTTCTTAAAGTGGATCAACTTGTGCCAGCACCTTAGAGTGTCACGCTCATCCTCCAAGGCCTTGCGCTTGTAGCCGAAGGCGAGTTGAACTTGGCGAAGGCTCGAGCAGGCGTTTGTTGATATTTCCTACGCACTACCAATTCATCCCTAGCAGGGGAGCCAGAAATGCTTCTTGGTAGGTTTTAGATTGTACATGTAAATCCGCAAGTGCACGAAAACTATCAATGTAGCATTTCCCCTCTAAGAGTATTCCCAAAGGGTGTCATTTATATTCTCCCAGAGGAAGGCTAAATGGAAGTAAAACGATCATCAAGTAGAGAGGCTAGGTTGGCCTAGGTAGTATTCTAGTAAGGATGGATAAAGGGTAATTGAGATAGTGTGACACACACAAGAGCATTCTATACGGATGGGATAAATATGGTAAAGAGGGACTATGCTAAGAACTAGGTAGAGACTCCCAGAATGCTTCTAATTTACATATACATAGCCTAGGTTAGTTACTAATGGTCATGTCAATTATGAATTCTCATGCTAAGTGGATTAACACATCGGGCACCAGTTTACCCCTAGCAATACTAGGACGACTCCCACCAAGATCTTGTGGCATAGCCGAACGCGGAGGATTACAAAGGACAGATAGGACTGTCACCACCTACTGCTTACCTATTCGAACCGTGGACATACGAGACATTCAACCCTACTCTCTATCCTAGCACCATTCTAGTATATTAAGTAATAACCTTAAGAGCATTGGCACAAGACATCCATAGGCAATAAACTAAATCATCGTTGAACCAATGTTAATTCATAGCATAAGTGATTCATGTTAACATAATCATATCATAGCTAATTAGACTACAGTGGAGGTTTGTAGTGTTTATGATGATATAATGATAATGGTATAGCACAATCATAAATACTACTCCTACCACGTACATGGAATCCACAATCAAACAAGAAACATTTCATCCAAGTATATGAACAATGGAAGACAAAAGATAACATCTTTATTAAGAATAAAGTCACAAATACAAATAGGAATATGGGAGACATACCTTTCCCAATTTTAAATTGGGAAGAAACTCCTTCTTCTCCTCTCCTACTTGGACTATGGACTAGAGACTCTCCTCTCTACAGCCTATACTCCTCTAAACCTATGGAGAGTAGTGGATACAATGGATGAATACTCAAGTGGCGTGTGTTGAAGTGAGGGGTGAGGAGTCCTATTTATAGCTTGGAGAGGGTCGGTTCCCACCACCAAAAGCGCGCGAATCAGTCACCCATGACCTCTTCAAGGCGGTAGAAGCCAACACATGGCATTCGACCGCGAAAGGCGACAGGACCTAGTCAGCCGACTAGGGGGGTCAGTCGACCTGGTCTTGGCCCCTTTTGTGGTCTGCTTCCTCTAGGTCTCTGCCAGGTGGGTCCCATTGCTTGATATTGGTGCTACACCATTGGATGGCCTTGGATACTTCTGTTTCTGGGCCTTTTGATCCATGTGGTGCCACATGGCATTGCTTGATTGGATGTAATGATATTTTATAGGATCTATCCCCTCGTTTCACTTCAATTCTGCATAGAATCCCTGCATGCACTACTTTCTCCAAGGACAATTGGAAATAGGTTAAATAGAAAGGTTTTGTGTGCAAGAAATGACATTTCCTTCACATAATTGAGTTATATTGACGAGTGAAATTGGTATATAACAACCATCAACAGAACCCCCCAAGCTTATCCTTTGCTCGTGCCGAGCAAAGTTAAGACTTTAGGTTGATGATCAGGAGTTGCTACTATGTTCTGTTTTTCAAAAGTACCATGTGCACAACATAATACTCTACCTAGTATTGCAAAAATTGGCATGGTACTTCACCCATCTTAAGTCATTATGGGGCTTACGCCATCTTTTATTCGTGGGTGGTTGAAAAATAGAACATCAAATGGAGCACACATACCCTAGAAGTCAAGTTCCACTCAAATTCCGGGGAGTTCAATTCAGATTTGAAGTATCTCAATTTGATTCTCTCAAGTCTCTCCTTTGTGTGTATTGGAAATATATCCTCACCAAGACATTTTGCCTGAATTCATTCTGCCTCTACATTGGGCTTGTATGTGGAGCTTGGTAGGGAACATAGTAGGCATATTTGCAACACATAATATTGCTAAGTCAAAAGAGTAAGCCTTAGGAGAAATCAATTCAAAACAATTTGATTCAAGACTTGTGCATGTGTGATGGAATGGAGTGGAGGTGGATCTTGAGATGACTCCTTTTTGAGTGGTCTCTCTTATTTTGCAGCGATGAAACATGGCTACTTTTTTTTTCTCATGCTTATGATGTAAGCATGCATTTTATTTTTCTTTTTCTAGTAGCCATGCCTTCTACTCCCTTTTTATGCAATGAATTTTTTTGAGAGAGTACTAAGCATGAATGATATGGAGCTTCTCTTTTTATTGGTATGATGGAAATTTGCTTACTTCTAGTGTAGAAGTATAGCATGTGCAAGTGAAGTCTTGAATTCAAAAAGTAATAAATGAAATCTTACATAGTTCTATACTAGTTTGACAAAGCTCAATGTGAAGACAAAGCTCAATGTGAATACAAAGCTCAATATAATATATTATATGGCTTTGGTAGGTATTTCCAATCAAATGAAAGTAACTTAATTCTTTTTAGAATTTCTCCAGAAATCTAAGTTTCACTTTCAAACTAGGAATAGCAGCCCTATCACTATATCATATCTCACAACAGCTTATAATGAATTAAGCTTTTTCTACCCACAATTTTAAATCAAGGAAAAAGAATTTTAGCCAATGAGAGCAATATGTTAGAGGGTACTAAGTTGTAAACTAGGGACTTAGGAAAATTAGAACGGGGCAACTATTCATCATTTCATCTATGTGAACTCCAAATCATTCGTACCACACATCATTTATTTTATTGAAAAAAGCGAATCTAACGTCAAATTTATTATTATATTTTTTATATGCAAGGTGAATGATGATCTAATGAAAAATAAATATGCCTCTGTCCCTCAAGTGGGGGTCCTCCCCCAAGCTTGTTCTTCACTCACCTCCATGTCGAGGGTTGAACCCTTGACGATGGAAGTATGCCACGAGATTAGCTTGTTGTTGTTGTAGCATGGAGTTGAGGTTGATTAATTGAGCGTTCATGTGTTGTTGCTAGTCTTGGGTACCTTGGACATGCCCTTGGAGAGTGTTATAGATGTCACACGTTCTCACTTCAAGCTCATCCATACAGCTAGTGAGATTCGTTATTCCTTGGCTATAGTCATAATGACTTCTAGCCAAAGAGGAACGACATATTCTCATGGACGATGGAGGCAAGCTGCTAGAGCTTGAAGTGGATAGGAGTGGCTCCCATGCGGCACCTGGCCATCCATGCCAAGACGGACCTTTGGTATCATACGATGGATGTTGAGTCCATCTGGGTGCATCACCCGTTGGTTTCTCTTACTCTTCGTACTCATGGACCGTGGAGGTTGTCGGGGCCATAGCCGCTCTCCTTTTACGGCTTCTTGATACCCTACCAAAGACATTACTTCTTCTGACTTCCTCGATGGGAAGAAGGTCAATGGTTAGCCTCCGGCATTTGTACAAATGATAATCTGGGTTAGGTAACTGAATTTCATTGACAAAGACGGGATAATAAAATATCGAAGAGCCATCTTGGTCATGCTTAAGGGTATGTCCTTGCACTAAATATTCTTCATCAATTAATTCTATTTCATTTCCAATATATTCAAATGAAGAATATTCTAGTGCTCTTACCCTAGTAGCAATACGGTAATCAATGAAGTACATTCAATTGGTCCTACCCTTGGAATGTAATCTAACCATTGTGTCATCTTGGCAATAACAGGAGCAACTTTTATCTTTTTAATCATGGCAAACAAAATTTTCAGCTCATCATCACGTATTATTCTTACATCTCCTCTAGGGAACATAGTCATAGCCATCCATCTATGCATGAAGCGTAAAGTAGGGTTGTGCAAGTGGCTATTCCTAGGTGCACTACATCTGACCTCACCAGTTAAATCTTGCCAAAACCATTGTTTGTTAAACTTAGGCAAAGTGTCTAAATCTAGCAAACAACATTTATGGAATCCTGGGATTTCACTCAATTCTTTCCATAGGATGTTGTATTCTTTTTGAAATAATCTAAAAGTAATACCATCAAATCCTATTTTTAGTGGGCAAAGGAATTGTAAGGAGAGAAGGCGGGAACCTTTCTCCTCTGTATGAGCAAAGTTTTCTCATCCTAATGCACGCTAAATGGAAAAGAATATGGAATCCATACCTATTTTGGAGATCAAATGCGGATCATAAGCTTTTGTATGAGAAAACTCACGACCTTGGAGGAGCTTGCGTGCTTGATCTTCAACTTTACTTTGGATGTCGATGTCATCATCGTGAAGAAGTTGATGTGGGTTGCTCCTCTCATCCATGGAAGTTTCATCTCCTACACTCCTCCTCAGTGAACTTGGTGTAGCAACGAAAGAGGGTTGTGCACTTGAGTCTCCACCATGTAAAGAGGTTGCAGCCTCCTTCCTCTTTCCAAACAACCTCTTCATTCCTTTCATGGCCACAACAAACAAGAACACAACAAGGCAAAAACTCAAAAGAGGCGATGTTAGTGAAAGCAAAACCCTGACGAATTTTCCCTTGAAGAACTTGAGAGCAAATTCCAAATGCAAACAACAGCAAATCTTTTTGAGTTGGGAATTTGAGCAGGAGTGCTTCAATAAAAAGCAAGAAAACAATGTGAGCAAGAGTGACTATTGGGAGGTATCAAATGAGGTGAAGTGTGAGGAGAAGAGCTCCTCACGACCACTATTTACAGTGTGCAATCCCCAATGGTCACTAGGAAACCAAATGTAGCTGTTGGAGGAGAGAGAACCAAAATACTCTTCCCCATGTCGTCCGAACAAGGGCTGACCTAACAGGTGGGCCCCCCGATTGCTCCGTTTGGCAGGTGGCTCCCCAACGGCTATGAAATTAGCACTTTAGTGAAATACCACTTTTGCAGCTCAGAAAAACTGGCTTCCAAATAAGAACTCCTTTTTTCAAAACCCAACAATTTTTTTTGTGAAAAATAAAGAAATAAAAATGATAGTTGAGAATATAAGATTCTTAACTTACTAAGAAAATCAAATTGCAGTGAGGAAAATCAAACTAAATGGGGAAAACAAAATAAAGAGAAAAGAAAAACAAAGAAAATGATAACTACTAATTTAAACTATTGGCTAGGTCTCACCATCGTCTGATGAGATGGACATTCCTCCTTCTTCATTTCTTGACATCCGGGCCAGGAGGAATGGGCTTGTATGGCTTTTCTTGCTCCTTCCGCCATAACTTCTTTGGCGGCTTAGTGAACTTGGGCCTCTGGGGAGGCCTGGGCTTCTCCGTCTTCTTGGGGTGTCGGCGTGGATGATAAGATGGGTTTTCCGCATAGATAAAATTCTTCATGAATACAGTGAGTGGGTCCACTATTGGAGGTGTGATTTCGACCTCTTGAATGTGTTTAACATTTGGCCCATACTTGATACGGATCATGGAGCATTGCTCCAACTTTGGGCGGAAGTTAAACTTCTCCTCCTTGCCATTGATATGGAATTGGATTTCTCCAGCTCTCACATCTATGCGAACCTTTGCGACACTTGGGAATGGGCGCCCAAGAATGAGCAGCGTATCCTTCTCGACCTCCATGTTGAGAACCACAAAATTCATGGGTATGAAGCAGTTTCGGATTTTCACCGGTACAACTTCAACGATACAAGCCGGATAACGGACTGAGGAATCAGCTAGTTGGAGCAGCATTGGTGCTGGAGTAAGTTCCGTGAAGTTCAGTTGGTCAAAAACTACCTTGGGCATCACACTGGCTACAAGGTCACAAAGGGACTTCTCAAAGTGGTGTGCCCCGATTGAGCATGAGATTGTAGGACATCCAGGGTCCTTCAGCCAGTTGCCTCCTTGTAAAGAAATCATGTTGACATTTTCCACAAGGGGTTCAGGCTGTCCTGGCATCTTGCCATTCTCCACTAGAAGAAAAGTAGCTACCAGTTGAGCCAGCTGAGTTTCCAACATCTTGTTGAAACTCAATGGATTCTTGAAGGCTGATGATATTCCTTCAATCTTTTATTCTCTCTAGGATCTCGTCATTGACCGACAACTTCTTGGATATAGACTCATTGATCTTCAGCTTACCAATGGTGAGTTCTCTCAAGTTGGGGTTATTTACATTGTTTCCATTGTTGTTGTACCCTCCTTGAAAGAATGGTTGTGGTTGGCCCCACCCTTGAAATCCTGGACGATAGCCATTGTTGTTTCCATTGTTTGCTATGTATAAGGCATCCTCACGGGTTTCTCTGCAATCATTGCCCAAATGGCCCGTGTTTCCACAGGCTTCACAAGTGATGTGAGAGTCTAAGGCATAGGTATTGCCACATACCTCACCATTGCCTTGTCCATCAATCTTCTTCATAAGGAGGTCCAATTTGGCAGCGATCATGTCCACCTCTTTCAAGGTGTGCATGCCTCGCTGGCTAGTATCGAGAAGCTCGTCGCTCCAACCCATGTTTGACACCATCTTCGCAATCAAATATTTGGCTTTCAGTACCGTCAATGAGAAGAAGGCACCTCCAGCAGTAGCATCAATATGATAACTGGCGGAAGGGATCAACCGGTTGTGCAAGTTTTGGATGATGAGCCAATCATCCATCCCATGGTGGGGACAGGCTAGGATGTACTCCTAAAGCCTTTCCCAAGCCTCGAGAATAGATTCCTTGGCATCTTACTGGAAGCTGGAAATCCTTCCTAGTAGGGCATTGGTCTTGCTCAATGGAAAAAACTTGGCGAGGAATGTCATAGAACACTTCTCCCAAGTCTCTACAGCACTTCGGTTTGCAAAGAACCACTGGTTTGCTCTCCCAAGAAGAGAGAACGGAAATAGCCTAAGACAGACAGCATCGAGAGATACGTCCTTTATCTTAAAAGTGCTGCAAATCTGAAGGAACTATTGCAGGTGAGCACTTGCAGCCTTGTTAGCCTTCCCACAAAATGGGTTGGCTTGCACCATAGTGATAAGGCCAGTCTAGATTTCGATGTTTATGTCTCTCGTGTTAAAAGTGGGTCCAACAGGCACGTTGTTAGAAGAGGGAGCTGAAAACTCACGAAGGGTCTTCTGGGCCATTGATGTTTCGGTTGTTGGTACAGTTGTGCTGGTGTGCGTTGCCGCTCGAAGCTTCTGAGGAGTAACGACGTGAGATCGATCTCTCAGAAGGATTTGAGATGTTCAACAAAGTTTTTTGGCAAGCGGAAACCACACATACACTACCCTATTTTCACATAAAATGCAAAAACAAAGAAGGGTAATCCTACTAAAACCTACCAGGGTCCTATCCTATTCACTCAATCATGTAATACTTCGGTTGCCTTCCCTGGCAACGGCGCGAGAAATGCTTGTTGATATGTCCTGCGCACTAGTAACAATTCATCCCTAGCAGCGGTGCAAGAAATGCTTGTTGGTGGGTTTTAGATTGTACATGTAAATCCGCAAGCGCGCGGAAACTATTGATGTAGCATTTCCCCTCTAAGAGTATTCCCAAAGGGTGTCATTTATATTCTCCCAAAGGAAGGCTAAATGGAAGTAAAACAATCATCAAGTAGAGAGGCTAGGTTGGCCTAGGTAGGATTCTAGCAAGGATGGATAAAGGGTAATTGAGGTAGTGTGACACACACAAGAGCATTCTATCCTAAAGGGATAAATATGGTAAAGAGGGACTAGGCTAGAACTAGGTAGAGACTCCTACAATGCTTCTAATGTACATATACATAGCCTAGGTTAGTTACTAATGATCATGTCAATTATGAATTCTAATGCTAAGTGGATTAACACATCAGATTCGGGTTTACACCTAGCAATACTAGGATGACTCCCACAAAGAGCTTGTGGCATAGCCGAACATGGAGGATTACAAAGGACAGATAGGCTTAAGAGCCTAGGCTCAAGCCATCCTAAGGCAATGAACTAAATCATCATTGAACCAATGTTAATTTATAGCATAAGTGAGTCATGTTAACATAATCATATCATAGATTATTAGACTATAGTGGAGGTTTATAGTGTTTATGATGACATAATGATAATGGTATAGCACAATCATAAATACTACTCCTACCACATAATGGAATCCACAATCAAACAAGAAACGCTTCATCCAAGTATATGAACAATGGAAGACTAAAGATAACATCTTTATTAAGAATAAAGTCACAAATACAAATAGGAATATGGGAGACATACCTTTCCCAATTGGTAATCGGGAAGAGACTCCTTCACTTCTCTCCTACTTGGACTATGGACTAGAGACTCTCCTCTCTACAGCCTATACTCCTATAAACCTATGGAGAGTAGTGGATACAATGGATGAATACTCCAGTGGTGTGTGTTGAAGTTAGAGGTGAAGGGTCCTATTTATAGCTTGGAGAAGGGTCGGTTCCCTCCACCAGAAGCACGTGAATCAATAACCCATGACCTCTTCAAGTCGGGAGGAGCCAACATGTGGTGTTTGATCGTGAAAGGTGCCAGGACCTAGTCGGCCGACTCGGTATTGGCCCCTTTTGCTGTGTGCTTCCTCTAGGTCTCTGCCAGGTGGGTCCCATTGACTGATATTGGTGTTACACCGTTGGATGGCCTTAGATACTTTTGTTTGTTGGCCATTTGATCCATGTGGTGCCATGTGGCGTTGCCTGATTGGCTTTCGTGATATTTTATAGGATCCATCCCCTTGTTTCACTTCAATTCTGCATAGAATCCCTGCATGCACTACTTTTTCCAAGTACAAGTGGAAATAGGTTAAATAGAAAGGTGATGTGTGCAAGAAATGATATTTCCTTCACATAATTGAGTTATATTGACCGGTGAAATATAACAGCTGTCAACAGCGTTCTCGATTGACATGCCCACGGGAGTTGGCTTAGGACCTTACTGGGGTTTCTCTGGTTCCCCCAAATCTTCTGGAATAGTTGTTGGAGCCCATGGCACGAGCATGGACTCCAACAGCCCAACATCTGCAGCGCTGAGTTCTGGTAGCTCACCGACCTCCGGCGCAGAGGTTGATGGACCCAGAGCTGGATCTTCAGGCACTGACTTAGGCGCCATCGCGGCATCATCTGCCTGCTCTGGTGCAGCGTATGCTGCAGGTTTTGATGTAGGTGCTGGCTCAGGAATGGCAACCTCTAGCATAGCAAAGTCAGTCGAGGTCGTTGGTACCTACGGTGCTGGTGCTGGTACTTCCACCATAGGTTCCAGAGTCTCCAGCACTGATGTCAGTACCTCCGCTGCTAGAGCAGCTGAAGCTTGCTCCGTCGTTTCTCTTTCTTGGTCTGGTGCAACCACGGCTTCTTCAGTTGTTGGTGTCGAGGTCAACTCGATGTCAGTTGGCGCCTGAACTGCCGTGTCGTCCGCCATGACCATAGGAGAAGCCGTACCATTAGCGGGGGCTCTAGTAGGCGCAGTCTCTGTGGCCGCTGAGCTGGCTTGGTTGTCTGCAGGTGCTGGAGTAGTAGGTCCTCCTCTCGATACTCTAGAAACAAAGGAATAGAGAATTCAAGAAAAAGCAAAAAACAAAAAGAAAACAAAAGTTCAAGTGTTGATCATTGCCTGGGGATGTTGCCGCTCCTGTCGACATGAAACCTCTTCCTTGGACGGCCAGAGTCACTTGACCCCGCCGTCGTCGATGAGGTTGAAGCTCCGGACATCGCCCCGGTAGTTGAAGTGTTCACCGGTGTCACTTTAGCAGGAATCTCCAGAGCATGTGTCGCTCTACTTCCTATGGCTGGAGCTGCCATTGAAGAAGATGTTCTGGATCTGGATCACGTCGATGGCCCTGGGACCTGAGTTGAAGATTTAACGGACCCAGCGCCAGTTGCTGGATCTTGGGCTGAAGACGATTTACCAGACTCGGAGCTTCTCCTGAGCTCCGACACCGGAGATGCCGAAGCTTGAGGCACAACCAGCAATGACTTCAAAGTCGGGCGGGGGAGAGGCGCTGCTGCACTGATGAAGCTCCCGTTAGCTCCCGTCATCTTCCTCTTGCGACTGGAGGTGTCAGTGGGATCTTTCACCTTGCCTCGACTTGAGTCAGACTTCTTTGCTTCAGCGGAACCCTTGCCCTTATCACTTACTGGCACAGGTTTGGACTCTCCGTGCTGATAGGGAGCTCCGGGAAGCACAATCCCTTGAGGTTGGGTGCTCCTCTGCCTCCTTGCAAGGCATGTGTCCAAGAGAAGTGGTATTCTTTAGGATCAAAGAGCACGTGAAAAGCTACCAGATGGGGGGTGAATGGTAGATTTAAAAAAAATCTTACGCAGCGGAAACAATTAAATCCCAACCCATTAGGCAGAAAAATGATCTTTTAAAGAAAACATGTGTGAAACTAATCTAGACGTGTTTCACCAATACAAAATGATATATATCATAGAGAATCAAGTCACGAAGAAAACACAAGAAGAATCACCCAAATCCGTCAAGAGAAACTCAAGTTATGATCGAAAGATCGAACAAAGGTCAATCCGTCCTACCCGAGAAAAACAGTTCTGGAACACTGCAAAGAAACTCGTGTAGATCAGAAACCACAAATCCAATGACTGTGAAATTTTGACCGATGATAGATAATCAAGTTGTGAAGACAACTCAAATAGAATCCCATCAATTGGATCTGTAAAACTCGAGTTATGTTAAAACCACCGACGAAAGCTAGTGCTATCCAGAAACCCGACGAGTAAAACTTGTCTGGAACAAGTCGAACGAGCAAGGCACAAAAGTTCCTTCAAACTACGAATTTTATTTTATAGAACATAAGAGGAACAGCCCCAAAGTCGTGCACCATGAGCTCTGTATGGCCTTGCTTATATAACCAGACCTTAGGTCAACCCAAATCTCAACTAGGACTCTAATCCTACTCCGATCACTAATCGAAACTTTCCATAACTGCTTAGGACTCTTCTATATGCATATAGAAGCAATATTAAGACTTCCAAACACATTAGGAATGTATCCCACATTCCTAAAACAACTCAAATTCGTGACCCTCACGAAATCCTATCATAACCAACTCGATACTTTCCATACCGAGCCATAACCGACTCCACCGTAGCCAAAGTCATCAACCGATACGATCCGATCCTTCCAACCAGATCTTCCCATTCATAAACCATCTTCGGAACCATGTTTCCATGTCATGCACCGCATTCATACGTGCAAACACCTTCCTTCGACGTCCAGTAACCTTCATATGCACTGCCCTTGATTCAATCATCCTGCGCGACCTCCTGACCCGCTCAACCACAACTCCTCCTGAATTTGGTTGTTGGAATCTCATCTCCTCCCTGGGACTAGTACAAAGGATCTTGTCACCAGCCATGACTTGAACTCAATCAACACCTGCACATGAACAAACAACCAATCCGTACGAGCCCAAGTCCGCGACTTGACTCAAGTTAGTTCCGAAACTACAACACCTTACGTGAGCACCTCACATAAGCATGTTGCAAAGTATAGCAAAACGATATTAGTCATATCAACCAAAACGCACCAAAAACTTAAAAAATGAATACTAAGCAAACTTTCCAACAATGTAAAGCAAGTTCGAAACATTTCACATTAAAAGCCGGAACATTGCGATCAAGCACCAAACCTAGACAAAGCTAACCGGAGCTTGAGCCGGAGCTTACCAAAACTAGTACAACCTAGCGCCGGAGCTTACCAAAGCTAGTACAACCTAGCGCCGGAGCTTACCAAGGCTAGTCAGACCTAGCGCCGGAGCTAACCAAAGCTAGTCGGTACTAGTCATCCCAAAAGTCAGAGCCAGAAAAACATGTCGGAGCTAGCCAACAAAATTCGGACCTATCAAAACATATCAGAGCTTAATAAAGACATGCTGGAGCTATCAAAGACATGCCGGAGCTACCCAAAAACATGTTGGAGCTATCAAAGACATGCCGGAGCTAAAGACAAAACTCACCGGAGCTACCCAAAAACATGTCGAACCTTAACAAAGCAAGTTGGACCTATTGTCGGACCTTGCAGAAGCTCGGAGCTAGAGTCGGACCTTGCTAAAAAGATGTTATGGCAGCATTCAAAACTTTTATTATCAAAGCTAATGTATTCAGCACACATAGGTCTCACAATCTTCCCCTCGATGAATGCATTGGCAACACCATTTAAAATCCGAATATTGGCATATTCACATTAAAATTTTTGAAAACAATTTCTCCCCTGTGTAAACAGAAATAAATGAGAAGAAAAACAAATTCTCCCCCTGATAAGAATCATGCCAAAACAATTGTGAATATGTGATGTGTAATCAATTTCTCCCCCTTGCATACTTATCTCTTTTATTTAAATTCACATATTGTCTCTCCCCCTTTGACAATGTATTCAGCAAGGTACAAAAGAACATTTTCAAAATGTTATGAGCATATTATAACATGTACATATAAACAAAGATCATCCAAGTCATACTATCAAGTAACTTACACTATCACATCAATGAGATACATAAAGTATTGTAAGCCATGCTAGAGATCAAGTGTAATTTTCAATTTTAGCAGGTCATGATCTCACAAACTTAACTATTTCAAAACCTGAAAGCATGACACTTTTTGCTGCATTTTATTATTTTTCAAAGCACATATTTAGATCATATGATATTTGCAAGAGATTATATGCGCATCTGCCTTATTCTAACCAACCAAGCCAAGCCTATGTCATTTGACAATCAGAAGCTTAAGGACATGGTTTTAGTCATACACAACTTCTTCCAAGTTCATATCTAAGTGCAATGATAAGTCATCTCAAAAGAAGAAGTGTGATGCATGCATATTCTCTTGATCTTTTCTCAATTTATATTTGTTCATAAAAACTCAACATGTGAGTTGATTACTTGATTAATTCTTTATGATTAAAAGCACTTGTGAGCATGCAACAAGTTCAAAACAGCAAGAAAGTTCGACCATGACCAGATTTAGTGTAAGTAATTATTCCAATTACTAGACATGGAAAAAACTACAAAATGTATAACATGAGTAATGTAGTAAGAACATTCCGCATGTAAATGGAATCACAAAGTCATACATGTATGAAATACTATGCTCATATTATTTTAAATTCAGATTCTCACATAGACTTCCCAAATTTCAAAACTCCCCCTCAATTTAAGCCATGAGGATGAATAACCCCTATTTCACTATGAATGTAACAAAAACGAGTGAAATCCAAAGGTTTTGTAAAAATGTCAGTCAATTGTTGTTCGGTATCTACATGGTGAAGCACAATGTTTCCTTTTTCAACATTATCACGAAGAAAGTGATACCTAATGTCAATGTGTCAGTTCTAGAATGTTGCACGGGGTTTTTAGCAATACAAATGAAACTAGTGTTATCACAGAATAGTGGAACACTATCTAGATCAAGCACTAGCAGCAGCTACATATTCAGATTTGGTTGTGGATTGTGCAACTGAATTTCGTTTTCTAGAGAACCAAGCAACAAGTGAATTACCAAGAAAATGACAAGCATCAGAAGTACTTTTTCTATCAATCCTACAACCTCCAAAATCAGCATCGGAAAAAGCTTTCAAAGTAACAGTTGAGGAAGAAGGAAGAAAAATGTCAAATTCTTGAGTTCCATGTAAGTACCTGGGAATCTTTTTGACGGCTTGACGATGTGAAGCACGTGGGGAAACTTGAAATAGTGCACAAAGGCATATGCTAAATTGTATTTCCGGTCTTGATGCCGTGAGGTACAAAAGTGATCCGATCATACTTCTATATTCTTTTTTATCCACGGGTTCACCATCTTCATCAAGTTCAAGCGTTGTTGCTGTTCCCATTGGTGTCTGAAGAGGCTTGCTTTTGTCCATGTTGAAGCGCCTTAGGAGGTATTTTGTATACTTTGTTTGATGCACAAAGGTACCCTCCTTGGTTTGCTTGATTTGCAGCCCCAAAAAGTACGTGAGTTCTCCCATCATACTCATCTCAAATTCTGAACTCATCATAGCTGAAAACTTGGACACAAGATCAATGAGAAGCACAACCAAAGATAATATCATCCACATACACTTGAACGAATAATGAGTCATTGCCATGCTTAAGCACAAAAAGAGTTTTATCAACCTTGCCTATGGTAAACCCCTTTTCAAGTAAGAATGTTTTTAACGTATCATACCATGCTCTAGGGGATTGTTTGAGACCGTACAAGGCTTTGGACAGTTTATAAACATGATAAGGAAAATCTGAATTTTCACAACCCGGTGGTTGTTTGACATAAACCTCCTCATCTATGTAGCCATTAAGAAAAGCACTTTTAACATCCATTTGATATAGCTTAAAACCTTTAGATGCAGCAAACGCTAACAAAATTCTTATGGCTTCTAATCTAGCAACAGGAGCAAAAGTTTCATAAAAATCTAGACCTTCAACTTGAGTGAAACCTTGAGCAACCAACATAGCCTTATTCCTAACCACAACCCCATCCTCGCTTTGTTTATTTTTAAACACCCATTTAGTTCCAATTAAAGTGTGACCTTGAGGTGGAGGTACAAGTTTCCAAACAATATTTCTTTCAAAATTTTCTAACTCTTCTTGCATGGCAATAATCCAAGATTCATTAGTGAGTGCGTGTGATATATCTTTAGTTTCAAAAGAAGCAACAAAAGCAGAATGAGCATGAGAGTTTGGATCGCAAAACCTGGACCGTGTGACTCGTTCGTGCAAGCTTCCAATTATCTGTTGCGGGGGATAATCTTTGTAAAGCCGTAGGGGATTAGATGTCTCACAAGCTTCTTCTTCTTCATGTTCATCACAAATCGATGAGCTTGTGACTTGAGGAAGATCTGAATCAGCATTGATGGTTGTCGGTGCTGGTTGAGAATTAACATCTGGAGCTGAACCAAAGTCTTTAGCTGCTGAATTTTCTGGCAGCAGCTCCAATTCTTCCTCATCTTCAACGAAAATGCTCTCCCCCTGCGGATATGGATATGGACCTGCAATGTTTGAGCTAGTACCTGGGCTAGCATCATCAAAAGACACTTCACAAGTCTCCACAATTTTGTTAGTGTCAAGCAAAAGCACACGGTAGCCTCTAGTATGAGATGGATAACCAAGAAACATGCCATCAATGGATCTAGGTTCAAATTTATCAAGATTACCATGTTTTTTTAACAAAGAATTTGCAACCAAAGATCCAAAAGTGCGTAACACTAGGCCTATGTACAAACCGGAGCTCATATGGTGTTTTACCTAGCTTAGCGCGCAAGAAAACACGATTTGAGACATAACAAGCGGTTGCAATCGCATGAGCCCAAAATTTCCTAGGAGTTTGATATTCATCAAGCATAGTCCTAGCCATCTCAACTAAGGTTCTGTTCTTTCTTTCTGCAACACCGTTTTTTTGAGGTACATATGGTGAAGAAAATTGATGATCTATTCCATTTTCATCACAAAAGTGATCAAAAGATTGATTTTTAAATTTAGTTTTGTTATCACTTCTAATTGCTTTTAAAGATCCTGGGTGATCAATTTATAATCTAAAAAAAATTTTCTAAAGTGAATAAAAGCTTCATTCTTAGATGCCATAAAGTAAACCCAAGAGTATCTAGAATAATCATCAACAATAACAAGAACATACCATTTACCTCCGAAGGATTGAACACGTGAAGGTCCTACGGTGTCAAGGTGCAAAAGTTGACCCGATTCAATTGTCATGATCATTGTGAGAGGAGTATGTGAACCTGCGACCATCTTAGCATGTCTACAAGAAGAGCAAACAATTTCTTTGTCCCCTTTAAGCTTAGGCAGCCCACGTATGCGATCAAGCGCACTAACATGCATTAGGTGATCAAAGCCTACGTGACCAATTCTGCGATGCCAAAAATATAAGTCCTTTGAATCATTAGCAACTAGACACCTATGCTTAGAGGAACACATATCAAAATTAGCTTTAAAAACTTTTCCAAACCGAGACATGTTAATAATAAGCTCGCTATTTGAACCTACAACTTTGCATCAGTTTTTATTGAAAATAATTTCTAGATTTTCATCTAGCCATTGTGAAACAGAAAGCAAGATGTATTTCAAATTTTTGACAAGTGCCACATCCTTCAAAGTGTAGTGATAATTTACTCTAACAGAACCCTTAGCAATTATAGGAGTTGAAGAATTATCGGCAAAAGTAACATTCTCTATACGTGACACAAAAGAGAGGGAGGAGAACCATTCTCTATTACCGGTCATGTGGCGTAAGCATCCTGAATCCACAATCCATATGTTATCCTTCCTCAAGCATGAAACCTCATCGTCATCACTGTTCTATTTTGCATCCTCCTGACTAGATCTTGATCTTGTTTTGCCCGCCATGAAGCATAAGTTGGCCAGATCGTCGTCATCTTCATCACTTTCAAAGTCTACATCACTTGAACTGAGTTCTTGAAGTGCGGTGATGAAGCTGTTAATCATCTTGGGTCCTATGGTACCCTTCATTTTCTTGTTGGGATTTCTAGAGGTGGTCTTGACCTTGTTCTGTTTTTCTTCACGGGTAGTAGGACCTGAAAGGTTAGGGCATTCTGTATGAAAGTGTCCTGTCTTACCACATTCAAAACTATGTTGAGGTCCGAAGCTTCCTCTCCTTCTAGTTCTCACATTTTGCGATGCTTTGGAGAATCTAGTTGAGATTAGTGCTAACTCCTCTTCTGGAAATTCCTCGATCTGCTCCAGGGTTAGTGAGGACAACAAAGATAGAGTATTGCAAGATGATGATTGGCCGGAGCTAGGCATATCACGTTGTGAGACAAATGCAATAGACTTATTTGGGTACTTACGTGATAAGATGTCAATTTCATGAGTTTTGAGTTTAGAGTAAAGCACATCTAAAGTAATTGTACTCATGATAGTAGATTCATGGATAGATGTAACTTTCATCTCCCAGATTGACATGTCTAATGCACTAAGAAGTTGCCTAGCATTTTCAGCATCAGAAAAATTAACGTTGACACTACGCAAGTTACTGAGAATTTTGTTAAAGCGAGCAAAGAGATCATCAATGGACTCACCGGGTTGCATATTGAAGCACATGTATTCTTTCTTGAACATGTCTTGCCTTAACTCCTTGATCGTGTTGGATCCTTTTGATAGTCACAAAGTGCTCTCCATACATCGTATGCCGATCGGAGATGTGCAACGCGGTCAAAGTCGCTCTGAGTGAGTCCTTGGATGATCAAGTTTCGGGCTTTGTTGTTGTTGTTGACGTCTTGTAGGTTTGTAGCCGTAACTTGATCGTTTGGTGGCACTTCGTAAGGCTTGTACACCTTCTCCCATATTGCGAAGCCTTGCGCCTTGATGAAAGTATCCATGCGTGCCTTCCAAACCTGAAAATCAATACCAGCAAACACACATGGTTTGGCGGAGTATTTCTCCATGATGATTAGTCAAAAACACATGAAAATCACAATGATAGGAGCACTGTGGCTCTGATACCAATTGTAGGATCGAAGAGCACGTGAAAAGCTACCAGAGGGGTGTGAATGATATATTTAAAAAATCTTACGCTGCGGAAACAATTAAATCCCAACCCCTTAGGTAGAAAAATGATCTGTTAAAGAAAACGTGTGTGAAACTAATATAAACGTGTTTCACCGGGACAAAAATGATATATATCAGAGAGAATCAAGTCACAAAGAAAACACAAGAAGAATCACCCAAATCCGTTGAGAGAAACTCAAGTTATGATCGAAAGATCGAACAACGGTCAATCCGTCCTACCCAAGAAAAACAGTTCTGGAATGCTGAAAAGAAACTCGTGTAGATCAGAAACCACAAATACAATGACCGTGAAATTTTTATAGATGATATATAATGAAGGTTTGAAGACAACCCAAAAAGAATCACGTCAATTGGATCTGTAAAACTCGAGTTATGATAAAACCACCGACGAAAGCTAGTGTTGTCCAGAAACTCAACGAGTAAAACTTGTCTGGAACAAGTCGGATGAACAGGGCACAAAAGTTCCTTCAAACTACAAATTTTATTTAATAGAACACAAGAGGAACAGCCCCAAAGTCGTGCACCACGAGCTCTGGCCTGCCTTGCTTATATAACCAGCCATTAGGCCAACCCAATCTCAACTAGGACTCTAATCCTACTCCGATCACTGATCGAAACTTTCCATAACTGCTTAGGACTCTTCTATACGTAGATAGAAGCAATCTTAGGACTTCCAAACACCTTAGGGACGTATCCCACATTCCTAAAATAACTCAAATTTGTGACCCACACGAAATCCTATCATAACCAACTCGATATTTTACATACCGAGCCATGACCAACTCCGTCGCAGCCAAAGTCATCAACTGATACGATCCGATCCTTCCAACCAGATCTTCCCATCCATAAACCATCTTCAGAACCATGTTTCCACATCATCCACCGCATGCATACATGCAAACATCTTTCTTCGATGTCCAGTAACCTTCATATGCACTGCCCTTGATTCAATCATCCTGCGCGACCTCCTGACCCGCTCAACCACAATTCCTCCTGAATTTGGTTGTTGGAACCTCATCTCCTCCCTGAGACTAGTCCAAAGGATCCTGTCACCCGCCATGACTAGAACTCAAGCAACACCTGCACATGAACAAACAACCAATTCGTACGAGCCCAAGTCTGCGACTTGACTCAAGTTAGTTCCAAAACTATAACACCTTACGTGAGCACCTCACATAAGCATGTTGCAAAGTATAGCAAAATGATATCAGCCATATCAACCAAAACACACCAAAAACTTAGCAAATGAATACTAAGCAAACTTTCCAACAATGTAAAGCAAGTTCAAAACATTTCACATTAAAAGCCGAAACATTGCGATCAAGCACCGAACCTAGCCAAAGCTAACCGGAGCTTGAGCTGGAGCTTACCAAAACTAGTACAACCTAGCGCTGGAGCTTACCAAAGCTAGTACAACCTAGCATCGGAGCTTACCAAAGCTAGTTGGACCTAGCGCTGGAGCTAACCAAAGCTAGTCGAAACTAGTCATCCCAAAAGTCAGAGCCAGAAAAACATGTCGGAGCTAACCAACAAAAGTCGGACCTATCAAAACATACCGGAGCTTAACAAAGACATGTCGGAGCTATCAAAGACATGCCAGAGCTAAAGACAAAGCTAACCGGAGCTACCCAAAAACATGTCGGTGCTATCAAAGACATGTCGGAGCTAAAGACAAAACTCAACGGAGCTACCCAAAAACAAGTCGAACCTTGACAAAGCAAGTCGGACCTATTGTCGGACCTTGCAGAAGCTCAGAGCTAGAGTCGGACCTTGCTAAAAAGATGTTATGGCAGCATTCAAAACTTTTATTGTCAAAGCCAATGTATTCAGCACACATATGTCTCACATATTCCCTTCCGCAACTCCCTCCTAAACTCTAGAAACCTGTTTAGAGGAAGGAAATCTACTGGAAGCGTGATGTCATCTCTGTGAAAAGTTCTGTTGTAAATCTTCTCTAGCTGGAACTTCATAGATTTTTCCTCCAAGTTGGTCCCACAGCCAACTTCAATCCAGTAGGGGTCCATTTCTCCAATGTAATTCCAAGTCGGGAACTCCCGTTGGTTGAGTGGATCCCAGCCGTTGGTCAAGATGTTGGTGAATGTGGCCTAGAGGGGGGTGAATAGGCTTTGAAAATTTCCTACACACTTAATAGAGTCTTCAAAAACTTGTTTGATCGAACTAGTCCGGTTGTGTGGGTGGACTAGTCCGGTGTGCTGAAATATGTGAATTGATTAAATGTTATTTGGCAAACTAGATTCTTTTAGCAGCGAAAATGAGAACAACAGATAATTTTCATTAAGATTATTGTAAGAATGTATGTGAAAACTTATAAGCAACTTAAATTGATGTTTAGTAATCAAGTGATCTAATGAACAAAATGTAAAAGAAATAAGGCACAAGAGACATGAATTTTTACCGAGGTTCGATCTCACCACGAGATCTACGACCTCGTTGAGGAAGCTCACACAGAGTCGGGTCTCCAACCTTTTCCCTCTTCAAGTCACCACACAGGCCGACTTGATTTTACTAGCATGGGAAATCACCGAGTTTGTGGGGCAACTGACACATTGAGGGCTCCCACGAGAATTACAACGAAAGAAGGGATCAAATACACCTGAAAATATTACAATGCAGAATATGAGTGTAGAAAGATCAAACCCCAATAGCTCGCAACGAAAGAACGACGATCTCCCAATCCCGAATCCATGTGTTCAATTGATTTTACTTTTTTTGCACTTTAGATGTGTGGGTAGATGTGTTTTGGGCTCTTGGGACAAGGAGGCGGTGCTAGGGTTTGTATTTTCAGCAGAATTGGTCGTGTGTTAACTGAGGAAGGCTGTGGATCCTCTTTTTATAGGATTTCCAAAAAGTTACTGTTGTAAAACCTAATCGTGCTAGTCCGGTGCAAGTCCGGACTTGTCCGGTCACAGTGGAACTAGATGTCCAGAAAGTTTGGCGGGCAAGTCCGGTTTGAAAGCGGACTTTTCCAGCCCTATGTGAAGATGGACTCCAGAAAGTCTGGCGGACTAGTACGGTTGGAAAACGGACTTGTCTGGCCCTAAGTAAAGATAGACTCCAGAAAGTCTGGCGGACTAGTCCAGTTGGAAAACGGACTTGTCCAGCCCTAAGTGAAGATAGACTCCAGAAAGTCTGGCGGACTAGTCCAGTTGAAAAACGGACTTGTCCGGCCTAAGTGAAGATAGACTCCAGAAAGTCTGGTGGACTAGTCCGGTACATGAACGGACTAGTCCGGTGCACTGTGAGATGTTAGGTTAATTTTAAAACCCTTACCCCTGTGCAAGGTCGTGAGCTCTTGAAGTGTGTCTTTCATACACACCCTATACATTTAAAATCTAATTTGTTCCTCTAAATTCCATCAAGGTATTCCTCTTTGGACACCACTCCATCTTTCACCATTTTGTGTGCACCGAGTTGTTTCACTTTGTTTGTCCTGCAATCATCTCAATAGTTTCATTAGGATCTTATATGTTCATCATCAATTAGCCAAAACCCACAAGGGATATCCTAGATGCACTTACAATCTCCCCCTTTTTGGTGATTGATGACAACCATTTGAGATATCACAATTGAGAATAAAATTTTGATTTTCATAAGGTGTGCACATATGAGAATAACGATTAATTCACAAAAAGCTTCTCACATATGCACGCACCTTATGGTGGGGTGCCTAACAGGTGTGTGATCAACAAAATGTGATGAACTAAGGATAAACAATAATGAACATAGAAGTAAGCATTAGAGCAACAATAAGCATCACAAATAGGAAAAGAAATATTGCATTACAAAGTTTTTAAAAATAGCATGTCCTCGATCACAAAAGCTTAATAACTAATACTAAATGATAGTCTAGTCTCAATCTCTCCCCCTTTGGCATCAAGGCACCAAAAAGGGAAAAATCGAGGGGAATCACTCATCGCTGCTCCCTTCTTCAGTTTCAGTCCGATCTTCATCTTCACCATCATCATCATTCACGGAAGCAGGATCTTCCTCTGAGTCCTCGGAGGCAGGCGGTGATCCAACTGGCTCAATCTCCAGCTTTTCACAGATAGACTTGATATTGGCATTCACATACTGTTGATGTTTCTTCCTTGCCAGTTTTTCTCTATGTTGCCTGTCTTCGATCTTGCGGCAACAAGCAAAAATGGAGGAGAGCATTTTGAGGATGCTACCGGAGGGTTCATGGACAGGAGAGGAACCAGGAGGAGCAACTGCAGACCTTGTGGCATCCTGAGATTGTTTAGACCTCCTCTCTATTCTGGGGGAGGAAGGAGCAGTTGGTGCTGAGGGAAGGGTGTACTCGGTGGGCTTCTGTGGCTTCAACCCCGTATGAGAAACATCCTTGACAAACTCGAGTTCGGTCACTTTCTCAATCATGTACATGATGTACGGGGCATACCCGCAAGACCTATTGGGAGTGATTGAGATGTTCACAATGTCATTGTAGATGTACTCAAACACATTGAACGGTCTCCTTCCACTAATGACCTTCATTAGGGTCCTCAAGGTTCCTTGAATAGTCCCCGCATCTCCATCTTTTGGGGCTATTGTCTTCCTCAAGACTCTGTTGAGGACCACAAAGAAGGGCTTCAGATATTTGATGGTGGGAGGAACATAGGGCATCCTTAAGTCATAGAGGAACTTAAGATCCTCCTTCTCCAAGGGTTTCAGATTGTGGATGACAAGATCATGATCCAGAGTGTGTTCAAGGTGAAGAATCCTTGCAAATTCATCATAAGTGACACTATACTTGGAACCATGAGTCATCCAAGTAAGACTGTCTCCATCACCACGAGCAAAGTAGAGGGTGGAGTAAAATTGGGTAATTACTTCATTGTTCCAATCATACTCAAAGGAAAGCAGATCCTTCAGACCGTGCCTCTCCAAAGCCTCAACCATCTCACTAAAAGCAGGATACGTCTTCGACCGCAGGTATCCAACATTCAGCCATTGACTCTCCACTACATGATTATTCATCTTCATGTACACGTGCTCGTAGTAGTCTGCATGGAAGTTGCTCCAGAATCTTGGGTCAGAGCATTGTTTAGGTTGATTATACACTGCAATCTTCCTGAAGTTATCAGCTAGCTCACCCCCTTTCCCAGTGAAATCCTCACTAGAAGGCTGCCTGTTGCGGTGACTGGGGTTTTTCATCTTCAAGGGCCCTATGGGACCACTAGTAAGTCCCTTCCCTTTATTGAGAACCCTTTTTGGCCCTGATGAGCTCTTAGCAGCAGCTTTTCCTTGAGCCTTCTTGACAATAACCTTCCTCTTCTTACGCAGATTGTCGTCGGAGGGTGGAGAGTGGGCATTGACATCATGTCTTTTCTTCATAACTCTGTCCTTGGCTCTCCTCACTCTTTCGCGTTGAACTTCTTCATCAAGGTGGAAAGAGTTGTCATCTGAGCCTGAAGACATCGTGCCTGATAAGGAGTTCACGGATTAGATAAGAATGAACCAAGGATTGAAGGCAATGTAGAGATTCAGATGTCAGAGACCGGACTTGTCCGATTTCAGAGTGCAGACTTGTCTCGTGTACTGGACTTGTCCACATCTGAGAGTCAGACTTGTCCTGCCTGGCATAAGAAGCCTAACGATTTCCTTTTGAATCAAAACTTATATCTAAAGATACAAAAGGGCAGGAAAGTGGTAGGAATACATCTCTGAAGCCAATGTACAACCTTGGAATCAAGGGAAACGAGCTAGAACGAGAAAAGTTGAGAATTTGGTTTTAGGGTGAAATTTACTTTGTAGGAGCAAGAATCTGTCCGGATGAGTCCGGAGGGGAGAATCCACTCGTCGAGAAGAGGATGTCCCACGGAGAAAGCTTCGATTTTTAGGGCTCAACCCAAAAATCACTTTGGGGGCTAGGGTTTAGGAGAGGAGAGGGAGACTTAGGGTTTAAGGTTTAGGACCTCTGGGTCGGCCAACCTCTTATATACGCGACGGACTGGACTAGTTCGGTCAAGGTGGCGGACTAGTGCGGTGCCCCTGGAATAACCCAAGTATTTCGTCTATCCGGACTAGTCCGGTCGTAAATCGGACAAGTCCGGTTACAATAGACCTGATACATATATAAATGATTAATAGTGATCCAAGGACAATAATTTTGCAAATAATCTTGGTAATTACGACCAGTAGGCAAGCAACAATGAAAGTGGTCATAAACTGCAAGATTTCTTCATTAAAATAGTTTTCTTAGAAGAAAAAAGAAATGAGGAGCAGTTTTAACAATAAAATGTAACATTTGAAGTTTAAACCAGGTATGCAACATTTCAAGCCACATTTCGAGAGTCAAGAATGTTAAGCTCATTCCTAAGCTCACAAAACCTTTTCTCATCTAATGGTTTGGTAAAAATATCTGCAAGTTGTTTTTTAGTCCTAACATGTGAAATAGCAATGTCACCTTTTAACAAATGATCTCTTAGAAAGTGATGACGGATATCTATGTGCTTAGTTATTGAGTGCTCTACAAGGTTGTGTGCAATTTTTATAGAACTTTCATTATCACATAAAAGAGGGATATGGATTAGATTGTAGCCGTAATCCCTAAGAGTCTATCGTATCCAAAGTAGTTGTGCGCAACAACTACCGGCTGCAACATACTCTGCTTCCGATGTGGAAAGAGCAATAGAGTTTTGCTTTTTAGATGACCAAGAAACTAGGGACCTACCAAGAAATTGACAAGTCCCTGACGTGCTCTTTCTATCGACTTTGCATCCTGCATAGTCAGCGTCAGAATAGCCTATCAAGTTAAACTTGGATCCTTTGGGATACCAAAGGCCCATGTTGGGTGTGTGCACAAGGTACCTTAGGATTCTTTTTACAGCAATTAAGTGACACTCTTTAGGTGCGGCTTGAAACCTTGCACACAAGCAAACACTAAGCATAATATCTATCCTAGATGCACATAAATAAAGTAAGGAGCCGATCATGGACCGATATACCTTTTGGTCCACATTTGAACCGTCTTCATTGAGGTCGAGATGTCCATTGATGGCCATGGGTGTCTTGATGGGCTTGGCTTTGTCCATATTGAATTTCTTGATAATGTCCTGTGTATATTTGGTTTGGCTTATAAATGTACCTTCTCTCAGTTGCTTCACTTGGAATCCCAAGAAGAACTTCAATTCGCCCATCATTGACATCTCGAACCTATCTATCATAATTTTGCTAAATTCTTCATAGAAAGACTTGTTAGTGCATCCAAAGATAATGTCATCAACATAAATTTGACATACGAATAGATGATCATCAAGATGTTTAGTGAAGAGTGTATAGTCAGCTTTACCAATTTTGAATCCATTTTGAGTTAGAAAATCTCTAAGGCACTCATACCAAGCTCGAGGAGCTTGTTTGAGGCCATAGAGAGCCTCACGCATCCTGTAGACATGGTTGGGATACCTTTGGTCTTCGAATCCTGGTGGCTGCTCCACATAAACTTCCTCATTTATCGGACCATTTAGGAAGGCGCTTTTGATGTCCATTTGATACAGCTTAAAATTATGGTGAGTAGCATATGCCAATAAAATACGAATGGACTCAAGTCTAGCTACAGGAGCGAAAGTTTCATCGAAGTCCAAACCTTCGACCTGAGAATAACCTTTGGCCACCAATCTTGCTTTATTTCTTTTTACTACTCCATGTTCATCTTGCTTGTTCCGAAAGACCCATTTGGTTCCAACGATGTTCGCCCTTGGTCTCTCCACCAGCTCCCACACTTCATTTCTTTTGAAGTTGTTCAACTCCTTTTGCATTGCAATCACCCAGTCTGGATCCCTAAAGGCTTCTTATACCCTGTATGGTTCCAGAAAAGACAAAAAAGAATAGTATTAACAGAAATTTGCAACTCGAGATCTAGTAGTTACTCCCTTAGCAATATCTCCACTGATATTGTTGATAGGATGGTCTCTTTGCATGCTCTGATGTACTCTTGGGTGTGGAACTTGTGTAGTTGCTTGTTCTTCATTATCTTCATGTGCATTGTCTCCCCCTAGATGATTGCTTCCATTACTGTCTTGATCTTCTTGATCTTCCTCATCTTGATCTTGTGCAAGAGCTCCCCCTTGATCATTGCCTCCATGTTGAAGTTCATCTTGTGCATTTGAGTCTAACGTTCGCTCTTGTGGTAAGATATCACCAAGTGCCATTTTCTTCAGCGCTTCATATGGAGCTTCCTCTTTATCTAGCATACACTTATTGACTTGCTCCACTTGTGAGCCGTTAGATTCATCGAACACTATGTCACGTGCTACTTCAACAAGGTCGGACACCTTGTTGAAGACACGATAGGTGTAGGCATTCGATTCATATCCAAGCAAGAACCCTTCATCGGACTTTGAAGCGAACTTCGAGACCCTCAGTTTCTTGTTCAGAATAAAACATTTACAACCAAAGACTTTGAAATAAGAAACATTAGGCTTTTTACCGGTAAGAAGCTCATATGGAGTTTTCTTCAGTAGTCGGTGAAGGTACAGTCGATTTGTGGCATGGAAAGCGGTGTTCACCGCTTCTGCCCAAAATCGATCTGATGTCTTGTATTCTTCCAACATAGTTCTTGCCATTTCGATCAATGTTCTATTCTTCCTTTTGGCCACTCCGTTTTGTTGAGGGGAGTAGGGTGCTGAGAACTCATGCTTTATCCCTTCTTCATCGAGATACTCTTCAACTTGGGTGTTCTTGAATTCTGTCCCGTTGTCACTTCTGATATTCTTTATGGTTGATGAGAATTCGTTCTGAGCTCTTTTCAAGAACTTCTTGAGGATTCCCTAAGTTTTTGATTTATCATACAAGAAAAATACCTAGGTAAATCTTGAAAAATCATCAACAATTACTAAACTGTATTTGTTACCGCCGATGCTGATGTACGCAATTGGACCAAAGAGATCCATGTGGAGAAGTTCCAGAGGTTTTGCGGTATTCATCACATTCTTGGCGGGGTGTGGTTCTCCGACTTGTTTTCCTACTTGACAAGCGTTGCACGGCCTGTCTTTTTCAAAGACCACATCCTTAAGACCACGGATGTGACCACCTTTTAGAAGTTTCTGCAGATTTCTAATCCCAACATGGGCTAGCCATCTATGTCACAGCCATACCATGTTGGTCTTATCAACCAAGCAAGTGTTGAGTTCGGCTTTATCTTTGTTGAAGTCAACAAGATAAAGCTTTCCCTTCAACATTCCCTTGAATGCAATCAATCCATCGCTTCTTCTACAAATGGTCACACCCTCATTAGTGAATAAACAGTTGTAACCTTTGTCGCATAGTTGAGATATTGACAAAAGATTATAATCTAGAGAGTCTACATGTAAAACATTAGATAAGGTGTGTTGAGAGGATATTTCAATGTTACCGCTACCAAGGACCCTTCCTTGGCTGTTGTCTCCAAAGTATATGCCTTCACTTGGATCCTTGTTGTACTCGTACTCCACAAACATACCTCTCTCTCCGGTCATGTGATTTGTGCATCCACTATCTAGCACCCATTTAGATCCACCGGAGGAGTAAGCCTGCAAAACAGAATTATTCCTTGGTTTTAGGTACCCAAGCTTGCTTGGGTCCTCTCAGATTAGTCACAAGAGTCTTGGGCACCCACACACAAGTTTCAAGTTCTTGTGGCGTGGCCCTATATATTTAGCAATGACTTTTCCATATTTGTTTTTCATAAGAACATAGGAAGCATCAAATGTACGAAACAGTAGTTGTAAATCAGATTCATAGGATTTTTCCTTAAGAAAAGCGATTCTATTCTTAGCATGATTAGGAGTAGACATGTGTTTGTTCCTGTCAAAACCAAGACCATCTTCGACATTAGGAGGTCTAGTGACCATATATGCACTTCGTGCATATTTGATCTTCTCCTTATCAAAGATGCCGCTTGTGGAAGGATGCATATTATGAGAAGTTGAAGTGTTAGAAATAACATTCTTCTTACCAGAGCAAGTGTAGGTTCCGATTGTTGTCGAACTCATATCTTTGGAGAAAGAGCTCTTGGAGGAAGAGGAGTCACTTTGCTTGAGCGACTCAACTTGCACCTCAAGGATCTTGTTAACTTTTGACAAGTTAGCAAGATCTTCCTTGATTGCAATATGCGAGTCCTCTAGATTTGAGTAAGTTTCCTTACTTAAGGCTAGCTCAAACTCAAGTGACTCGTTCTTCTCTCTTTCAAGCTCAAGAAGATTTTCAACTTCTTGATATCTCTTCCTTTCACGGATGAGCATATCCTCTTGTCGGTTAACAAGTTCCTCCTTTTCAAAGATTTCATTCGACAACATTTCCATTTTCTTTAAAGCAATTTTACTTAATCCTCTAAACATTTCTTCATTATCACTAGAGCTATCAAAGTCATCAATAGAGGAATTTAGCGTAGGAGGAGTAAGTCGAACCTTTTTCTTGCCTTCCTTAGCCATAAGGCAAGTGTGGTTGTTCATATCCCGTCCTCCCATGTTTGGGAAGAGTGTGGCTCTCATAGTAGGTTTCTTGACTGCGATAGTGGCCATCTCTTCTTCTTCATCAGAGGAGGACTCGTCGTTTGAGTCCCACTCCTTGCCAATGTGAGCTTGATGGGCTTGTCTTCTTTTTCTGAAATTTTTCTTTTCTTGAGGTCTTGTTTCCTTCTTCTTTTTGTTTTCTTCATAAGTGCAGTCCACCATGAAGTGACCATACTCTCCGCAGTTGTAGCAAGTGCGTCGAGCCTTGGATTTCCCTTTATCCTTGCTTTTGCCTTCATTTGAATTGTTGTCGTGTCTTCTTTTCATCATGCGCTTGAACTTCTTGATAAAGAGTACCATTTCTTCATCATCAAGATCGGTACTATCGTCGCTTGTGTCTCCATTGTCTTGGTCTTCACGAGTTTCTTTGAGTTTGGGTCTGCACGTTGCTTTGAGTGCAACTTCTTTCCTTTTGGAAGAGGTGAGTTCGGCTAAGTATTTCACGTATTGAGCCTCTTTCTCCATCATTTCATGATTTATGATCTTCCCCATTAATTCATCGGGAGGCATTTTGTGAACTCCGGGGCTTTCTCTAATCATTGAGCAAAGTGTGACATTTCTTGGCATGAAGGCTCTAATCATTCTTTTGACCACCTCGTGATCCGTCCATTTCTTTCTTCCATAGGCACGAATTTTGTTGATGAGTGCCTTCATCCGATTGTACATGTCTTGAGGTGATTCGCCTTCTTCAATAGCAAATCTCCCCAACTCTCCTTCAAGCATCTCAATTTTAGCTTCACGAACTGACCTATTTCATTCCTGAGCTATCTTAAGTGTATCCCATATTTCTTTTGCACTTTCTAAACCATCGATCTTGTTGAATTCCTCTCTTCTTAGAGATGATGTGATCACCGTGACGGCTTGTGCGTTTCTGTGAATCTCTTGTTCTTGTTCTGGAGTGAGTTCCTCATCCGTGTCCGAGATATCTATGCCTGTGCAAACAATGTGCCACAGACAAGGATTCAGAGATATTACATGCATTTTCGTGTTGTACTTTCACATTGTGTAGTCACTTCCATCAAACTGTGGAGGCTTTCCCATAGGAATAGAGAGATAGTGATTGTTTGAATTGAGACAGTTGTAGTTGTAAGGATATCGGGAGTAGTCGTGATGACCACTCCCAGTCATCTTCTCTTCTTCATTTCCTTTTTGTGCCAGCAGTTTCTTTCTCAGGAGTGCCTTTAGCTGTCGCACTTCTTCATCATCATGTGGGCTTTCTTTCAGCACATCGAAGGCTTCAGCTTCTTGTTCCTCCTCATTGATGTTCGTCTTTGGGATATCGTTGTTCTTCTCAGAGGCCATTGATCTCTCCGAGATGTGAGTCTCGTTGACGGAGAACCTTGCTCTGATACCAATTGAATGTGGCCTAGAGGGGGGTGAATAGGCTTTAAAAATTTCCTGCACACTTAATAGAGTCGTCAAAAACTTGTTTGACCGGACTAGTCCGGTTGTGTGGGCGGACTAGTCCTGTGTGCTGAAATATGTGAATTGATTAAATGTTATTTGGGAAACTAGATTCTTTTAGCAGCAGAAATGAGAACAACAGATACTTTGTTTTAAGATTATTGTAATAATGTACATGAAAACTTATAAGCAACTTAAATTGATGTTTAGTAATCAAGTGATCTAATGAACAAAATGTAAAAGAAATAAGGCACAAGAGACACGAATTTTTATCGAGGTTCGATCTCACCACGAGATCTACGGCCTCGTTGAGGAAGTTCACATAGAGTCGGGTCTCCAACCCTTTCCCTCTTCAAGTCACCACACAGGCCAACTTGATTCCACTAGCACGGGAAATCACCGAGTTTGTGGGGCAACCTCACACGTTGAGGGCTCCCACGAGAATTACAACGAAAGAAGCGATCAAATACACTTGAAAATATTACAATGCAGAATATGAGTGTAGAAAGATCAAACCCCAAGAGCTCGCAACGATAGAACGACGACCTCCCAATCCCGAATCCAAGTGTTCAATTGATTTTACTCTTTTTGCACTTTAGATGTGTGGGGAGATGTGTTTTGGGCTCTTGGGACAAGGTGGCGGCGCTAGGGTTTGTATTTTCAGCAGAATTGGTCGTGTGTTAACTGAGGAAGGCCGTGGATCCTCTTTTTATAGGGTTTCCAAAATGTTACCATTGTAAAACCTAATACCGGACTAGTCCGGTGCAAGTCCAGACTTGTCCAGTCACAGTGGAACTCGATGTCCAGAAAGGTTGGCGGACAATTCCGGTTTGAAAGCGGACTTGTCCGGCCCTATGTGAAGATGGACTCCAGAAAGTTTGGCGGACTAGTCCGGTTGGAAAACGGACTTGTCCGACCCTTAGTGAAGATAGACACCAAAAAGTCTGGCGGGCTAGTCCGGTTGGAAAATGGACTTGTCCGGCCCTATGTGAAGATAGACTCCAGAAAGTCTGGTGGACTAGTCCGGTTGGAAAATGGACTTGTCCTGCCCTAAGTGAAGATAGACTCCAGAAAGTCTGGCGGACTAGTCCGGTCCATGATCGGACTAGTCCGGTGCACTGTGATATGTTAGGTTAATTTTAAAACCCTTACCCCTGCGCAAGGTCGTGAGCTCTTGGAGTGTGTCTTTCATACACACCCCATACATTTAAAATCTAATTTGTTCTTCTAAATTCCATCAAGGTATTCCTCTTTGTACACCACTCCATTTTTCACCTTTTTGTGTGCACCGAGCTGTTTCACTTTGTTTGTCCTGCAATCATCTCAATAGTTTCATTAGGATCTCATATGTTCTTCATCGATTAGCCAAAACCCACAAGGGATATCCTAGATGCGCTTACAGTTGGTAAGGACCATCATAGAGGTTACTCCCCCTTCATCCAAGCTTCAGATCCTCGTCAGCACCGGATTGTATTCTTCTGACAGCTATGGGAGCTCTTCCCAAGAGTCAGAATCAGTTGTGGGAAATCCCTCCGGCAGTTCTAGCATGTCGTGTTGATCCACTCGGACCACTACCCACTCTTTCTTCCAGGTTTCCCACTTTTCGGAAGCAAACGACTTGATGTACTTGAGGGGGGTTCTTGCGCCTCACAAAGTAGTAGAAGCCGATCATCTGGTTACCTTTGTCAGTTGATCAGAGTGTGAATAAGCTATGGAACAGCGCCATACCCACCCACATCTTGCAGAGGTGGACAAAGATCGCAACCAGCAAGATTGAATGGGGTTCGAGGTGCTGAAGTTGGAGTCCATATGACTCCAGCAGCATGAGGAGGAAGCTGGAGACAGGCAGGACAAGCCCCACCATCCCGTACACTGAGAAGAAGATGATCTCGCTGGACCCCTCCTTCTTAAATGGGAGCTTTCCGCAGCAGATCGAGTTGTTGAAGGAATCGCTTGTCCAGCCCATCAGCTTCTAGACTCTCAACAGGTCACTATCGCTCTTGATCTTGCTGGGGATAAGTCTTAATTCCATCGCAGCATGGTCAAGCAATAAGTTAAGGGCAGAATGCAAGGGGTCAAGCGTAGAGCTCTATGCGCAAGAACAGCTCAATGTGTAAGAAGTTCTTCTCCTTACAATGTCCCTTCCTTTAGTAAGTCTCTGCAACGCTTGAATGGCAACTAAAAATGGACCACGATAACACTCTGCAAAGTTACCTTGTCGACGAAAAGGGGGCTTGGGTCCACTTTGTCAAAAAAGTCGCACCAGGTGAACCATTGTCATTATGAGAAGGTGGAAGCCGAAAGGGTAGCAGCCTGACATCCCTACAAAGATTCTGTTGGGAACTGATACGGAAATTGTATTGGGAATCGGTGATCTTCAATTGCATGACATCCGCATGTCATGTAACTCACCTAGCAAACCACGAAGGGCCATGTGGTGATGATGCAGGAGTGTATCGTTTCAACGGCCCGAGTGAATAATTGAAGCATCAAAGCAGGAAGAGATAGTGGCCTCACCTCCGAACCTGCCTCCCTCCTCACGGTGGCTCTGGTGCTGCCACGTGTCTCGAGGTGTCAGACCTGCCTCCCCAACAAGGGAAGCTCCTGTGCTGCCACGTGTCCAGTAGCTCGGGACCTACCTCCCTGCAGAGGGAAGATCCAGAGCTGCCACGTGTCACACGTCCGGATCTATGTCTACAACGGAAAGACACCGGGATCTCCAATGGCGCAGACACTCAAGAGCTATCAATTGTCCATTGCAAGACCTGGTTAATGTGTCATTAATGCCATATTAAAAACGCACGATCAGAGGATTATCAAGACTGATAATGCTACCATTAAGGCATGTTATCCCACTATTAACCTCCCTTAACACCCGTAAATCATGTATAGGGTGGTTATTATAGCTGGGGCCACCTGTCGGGCCACGTCACATACTGTAACAGCCAGTCCTTGGCACATAAAAAGATTGTGCAACACGGTAGATGTTGATGGCTACTAACATCACAGATCATCTCTCAAAAGATATAAGGTCCACAAGCGCACGGAAACTGTCATGTAGCATTTCACCCAAGAGTATTCCCAAGGGTATCGTATTTATCCCAAAGGAAGACAATGGAGTAAAGTAAACACTATTCTTATGATCAAGCTATGGATATTAATCAATTATCAAGACAGGGGTAAGTTGATAATATATGGGTAGTGTGACACACACCTAAGTGTTGACGGACCTTATTTGCCAAATCCGACCATCAATTCCCTTCATAAAAGCTATGGATTGGACAACCAACATAGTGATAGGAGTTATTTACTAACTATCTACACAAGTGTTGGTCCAATTGTGTATGCAGGTGAATTATGACCATAATTAGAGGTATTTACAGGGACCAATCCAGAAAACAGACCTTCCTACCAATCAGGCGCAATCACGAGGATTTATGGGCCTACTTGGACGAGAAAATCAACTAAAAATCACCGGAATCACCCATACCCATGATGGGGGCCCACATAACAGTGCCACAGAGACGTTTCAGCACGATTGGAGCCGTTGGAACTTCGGTTGACCTACCAGGTCGCCCGACTAGGTAAATGTGCCATGCGAGGTCAACCGCCACGTGTTGGCTCCTCGCGGCTTGGAGATCACGATGGGAACTGAGTCCCTCTCTTTTTCTTGCGCCAAACCATCCTTTGGAGGGTATAATAAGGGGGTTGGGGCTCCCTAACTCCACACATCAAAAGCTTGAGTCTGGTACGCCACTCCAAAAGCGTAGCGCTGCCTAAGTGCTTAGAAAATAGGGAGAGAGTGAGAAAGAGGAGGAGGAGGAGGAGGAGGCTCTAACTTGTCGGGCTTCTTCCACATACGGATAGGGTTCGGGCTTGTCGAACCCTCTCCACCTTTGAACCTTGACAGTTCTTTCATTCTCAAGTAAGGTACATGATTTTCATTTGAGTCCATTTATTTAATTAAAGCAAGTTAATTCCTTAGTTGCTTGTTCATTCATTGCTCTAGTCATTTAGAGGCCCTAGTCTTTACTAGAGAGATTAGAGCTGTAATCGATAGTGTAGGCGTGGTGTCTAGGCTTGACGTACCTTTGATTATCTCGTAGTCCAGGTAGGCGGTAGGTGGTGACATCCCTATTCGTCCGTTATAATCCTCCACGTTCGACTACGATGTAGGCTCTTGGCGGGAGTCGTCTGGCTGACCAGGGTAAGCCCGTGCCCAATACAAGCTGCTATTGATCGACTTGCTTTCAATTAGAACCCCTTCTCTTAGGAAATCCACTCTATCCCTTGCCTACCACCAAGCTTTGTTTCCTTGTGTGAACTAGTTAGAACATTAGCACACACGTTTCTTGGATTCAATACCCTTGGGAATACTCTTTAAGGGGAAGTGCTATAGCGGTTTCTCCGTGCGCTTGCTGATTTTCATCTGTGACGTACCAGCCATCAACAAGCAATTCTAGCATCGTTGCTGGGGAATGGTTGTTGTTGATCTTCGAACCTTGTTCACCCTCGTATCTATTTTTTTACTTTATTCATCATCTTTCTAGCGTCTAAACCATGGGGCATCTAACCATTCTTCTTGTATCTGCTCCTAAGGGTGAGTTCTGTGAGCCTCCGCCATCGGTGGATCCCATTTGCTCAACTAGCTATGAACTCCATCCTGGCTTTATAGCCATAGTTCGGGAGCAATCCTTCTCAGGTACGGATTGTGAGAATCCCTACCATTAGATGCGGGAGTTTGAGCAATTGTGTGCATGCCTTCTAATCAAGGGCATGACACAAGGAACCCTTAAGTGGAAATTGTTTCCCCTTTCCCTCAAGGGAAGAGCGAAGCAGTGGTACACTCATACTATAGGGAGTGCAAATGGAAAATGGAAAGAACCTCGAGACAATTTTTGTCTTGTATTCTTTCCACTTTCCCGAGTTGCCTCTCTACGAAGGGAAATTCTCAACTTTCAGCAATTCGAGAAGGAATCTACCTGGGCTAGATTCTCATTGCTAACCAAATCAGGCCCGGACTTGTCCATTCCCAAACATGTGTTATTACAACATTTTTGTTTTGGGCTTGACAAGGATTCTGCCCCATACCTCGACACAACGGCTGGAGGCTCTTTCCTCCATAAGACACCGAATGAAGGAAGGGAAATTCCGCATTATAGAAAATACATCCTTCGTCAATGGTATTAATGAACCTCCTCAAGAGGAAGCCGTGTTGAGACTTGAGGAACCCCCATAGTCACCCCGGAACCCATACCATGTTCATCTCAAGTTGTGACTATGAAATTCTCGCCCGAACCAAAGACACCAAAGGAAGAAGAAATTCGACCTTCGAAGTTTCCATTGTGCTTCGAGGAAGATCTTTCGGGCGATTTTGGAAATACCTTGAAGTATTTTATGGAAGGAAACATCATTACATCCCTCACTTCTTGATCTGCCCAAAGGAAAATTCCTTCACAAAACGATCAAGTAGTTGACCTCAATCATGAGTAGGAAATGGACGGCGGAGGTTGAGCTTTCACCTGAAATTATTCAGGTAAACTCATCCTCAGCAACCATTCGATGTCTTATTCAAGGGGCAATGGTGAACGCCCTCTATAATCCCACTGTTGGAGCCAATATCATTTCCGAAAATTGTGCTTTAACCAATTTGAATGATCTACCTTGGCTCCAACAAGAAAATCCTTCAGAGACTCTTATGGAAACATCAACCAAGGATATGGGATTTTGCAAAACGTGTCTATAAGACACGAGAACATCGAGTTCTGCCTTGATTTTCATGTCTTCGAACTCTAAGACTTTGATATAACGATAGGGTTACCCATTGAGAAATTACTCATGGATGCACCCTTAAAAGGCAGCCTAGATGTTAAACTCGGAGGGAGGAAGTTTCCATTCCCATTTTGCGATCAAATAACACATTAGCAGAACCTCCCCTCGAGAGTGAGACAATCAAGGAAGCCATGTCCCTTCAATTTTTGGACCCTCCTGAAATTGAAGAAGAAGAACAATTCATCCAAGAAGAGGATGAATTGCAGGAGACATTTGATTTTCCCAAAGATGAGACATCACAAAAGCCCCTGATTGAGTTGAAAACCCTACCTCCAGGTACGCAATACTTTCCTACACGATGATGCGGAAGCTCCTGTCATCATAAGTGACAAGCTTTCACAAGACGGAAATGCCAAACTCATGACCATCTTAGAAAGCATATATCCGTCCTAGGCTACTCACTCCAAGACATTAAGGGAATAAGCCCTGCTCTTTGCACGTATCGCATTCCCACCGACCCTCTTAGCAAACCATCTAGGGAAGCTCAAAGCAGGTTGAACAATGCTATGCGGGAGGTTGTCAAGAACGAGGTCTTGAAACTCTTGCATGCTGGGATAATTTATCCCGTTCCTCATAGTGAGTGGGTTAGCCCTGTCCAAGTAGTGCCCAAGAAAGAAGGAATGATGGTCGTTTGAAATGAGAGGAATGAACTCATTCCTCAACGAACCATCACAGGGTGGAGGGTGTGTATTGACTACAGAAAACTCAACAAGGCAACAATTAAGGATCATTTCTCACTGCCTTTCATTGATGAAATGCTTGAGAGGCTAGCGAAACATTCCTTCTTTTGTTTCCTTGATGGGTATTCTAGTTACCATCAAATTCCCGTCCACCCCGATGATCAAAGTAAGACCACCTTCACATGCCCTTATGGAATGTACTCCTATCGGCGAATGTCATTCGTGTTGTGTAATGCACCCACTTCGTTCCAAAGGTGCATGATGTCTATTTTATCAGACATGATCGAGAAAATCATGGAAGATTTCATGGACAACTTTTCTGTCTATGAAAAAACTTTAGATCATTGTCTTGAGAACCTAGATAGGGTCTTACAAAGATGCCAAGAGAAGGACCTGGTGCTAAATTTGGAAAAGTGTCATTTTATGATCCGTGAAAACATCGTCTTAGGACACTTACTGCTCGAAAGGGGGATTGAGGTGGACAAAGCCAAAATTAAGGTTATTGAAAAGCTTCCACCTCGCACCAACATTAAGGGTATCCATAGCTTTTTAGGCCATGAAGGGTTCTACCGACGATTTAACAAGGATTTTTCCAAAATCACTAGACCCCTCACTAGATTATTAGCTAAGAATGTGCCCTTTGATTTCGATGAAGAGTGTCACCAAACTTTTGACATCCTCAAGAAAGCACTCATCACAACTCCAAACATTCAACCCCCTGATTGGACGCTGCCATTCGAAATCATCTGTGATGCTAGTGATTATGTCGTTGGAGCGGTCCTTGTCCAAACAAGGATAAGAAGCATCATGCAATAGCCTATGCTAGCAAGACTCTATCAGGAGCTCAGCTTAACTATGCCACAACTGAAAAGGAGCTCCTAGCAGTTGTCTTTACTATAGATAAGTTTAGATCATACTTGGTTGGAGAAAAAATCATAGTCTACACAGACCATGATGCTTTGAAATATTTGCTCACCGAGAGAGATGCTAGACCTAGGCTAGTCCGGATTCTCCTACTCCAAGAGTTTGATATGGAGATAAGAGATAAAAAGGGAGTAGAGAATTTTGTCGCTGATCATCTCTCATGTATGGAAATCCCAAATACACTGGACAAACCTATCAATGATTTCCTACGTGATGATATGTTGCTCAAGGTGATCGAATCTAACCCTTGGTATGCGTACATCGTAAACTTCATGGTTATGGGTATGTACCACCAGGGCAGGATAAGAAAAAGCTCATTTTTGAGAGTCGACGTCACTTGTGGGATGATCCATACCTCTATAGGGTATGTTTTGATTGGTTACTTAGAAGGTGTGTCCCAACAGTCGAGGGCACCAAAATCATTGAAAGATGCCATGCAGCCCCGTATGGCAGGCACTACGGTGTTCACCGTACTCAGGCAAAGATCTGGAAAAGCAGATTCTTCTATCCCTCAATGTATGAGGATACAAAGGAATTTGTTCGAAGATGTCGGGTATGCCAAAAGCATGGAGGAATCACTGCTCGCAATGTGATGCGCCTCACATACAGTCTCCAAGTAGAATTATTTGATGTGTGGGGGATCGACTTCATGGGACCCTTTCCAAAGTCCTGTGATAGAGAGTATATTATGGTGGCCGTAGATTATGTGTCTGAATGGGTAGAAGCATTACCATGCAAACATGTTGATGCCAAGACCACTTGGAAAATGTTTCATGAAGACATTTTCCCATGTTTTGGAACTCCCTGAATGGTTATAAGTGATGGAGGGCCTCATTTCATTAATAAGACCTTCCGGAGCTTTCTGAGGGAGCTTGGCGTTAGGCATAACATTGATACTCCATACCATCCCCAAACAAGTGGTCACGCAGAAACTTAAACAAACAAATCAAGAATATTCTGCAAAAGACCATCTTCGAGATAGGGAATGGATGAAAGAACAAACTACCTGATGCACTTTGGGCGTACCGTACTGCCTATAAGACACCCATTGGAATGTCACCTTTCCAAATTGTCTATGGGAAAACTTGTCATTTACCCGTAGAATTGGAACATAGAGCGTATTGGGTTATCAAGAAATGGAACTTGGATCTATATGAAGCTGGAAAGTTGCACAAAATGCAAATTTCAGAACTAGAAGAATGGAGGGATAAGGCTTACCATAGTGCCAAGATCTATAAAGAGAGAACCAAGAGGTGGCACGATAAAAGAATTACGCCTAAGGACTTCAAGTGTGGAGATAAAGTCCTACTTTTCAACTCTAGAGTCAAACTTTTTGGGCATTGGAACCTAAAAAGCAAATGGGAAGGTCCCTATATTGTGGTAGATACTTCATTTCATGGAGCTATTACATTCCAAAATGATGAAGGTCATCTATTCAAATTAAATGGGCACCGTCTCAAGATCTTTTTAGAACCCAAAGAAAATTTTGGAGAAAGAGGAAGACGTAGTCAATTTGATTGACTTTAACGCCTATCCTTGAAGTTTGGTTAAATTTCCCATGTCCAATAAAGGAAGCTCCAACCCTCAACACTCCTTTCTAATCATCCCATTATCCCCTCTTGGCTAAGTAGGAGAGAAGTAAAATGTATAATATCATAAATACTTTCCTACTTAGGACTTATGCAGTTATTTTGATTCTATCATACAAAGTGTTGTTGTCAAATAAATTGTGACTCACCGGTGTAGGTAAGGCCGGTAGAGTCTTTGACTTTTCCATGTTTACGTATCAAATAAAGACAGGTAGAAGAACAAGTGTGGGGGAGGTCCCACAGGCCTCCCAAAGTGCAACATGTTCGGACCATCATGAAAGAACAATTCAGGGCCTCGCATGAAGGACCACTAGAAGATTTGACCAAGCCATGATGGCTTGGCCCACCCTTATTCATTAAGGCGATGGTTTGCGCTCTCTCACTTCTTATCCCTCTATGCCTAATTTTTTAGATGAAATTGATTATGCATGATAATATCATTCAAATTCACCTCATTGGAAAATTAAAATTGTGCAATTTCATATATCATATTTTTCTATAGAATGGATTATGTCTACTTCTCATTTTAATTTCATTACCATGTTCTTGAACCACATATCAATTTAGGAAAAAACATGTCATCTAAGTATTTGATTGGTGTGATATGGTAAATGAGTGAAACTTGGAAACTCTCCATGCTGGAATTAAATTTTGGTATTGCAGTTTTTAAAGTCATCAGATTTTTTCCATCCTCTCTCAATAGAATTTAAATACTCACCAAGGCCATATGATAGAGATATTGAAAACCACATGCATATGCCACTTTGCATTTTTATTGAACTTCTATCAAACTCTTGATCCTTTTGAGTGACTTGCACAAAATCTGCGATTAGGAATTTCTTGTACACTCCACCATATTCCACGATTTTCACACATCCATCATCAAAAGATACTCCATGCAAATTATTCGAAATCCTCTCTAAAAAAAGTGCACAAATAGGAGTAGAAGGCATGGCTATAAGAGCTCTCTCAAAATAAAAGAGAAGAAAAACAAGAAGAGAAAATTCAAAAAATTAGAAAAGAAAAGAATAGAGCGAGCCATAAGTAGCCATTCTTCATCCTTGCACAAAGAGGAAAAAGAGTGATCAATTGGAGTCATCACCACCATTCTTCATCCATAATAAGTGCACATGAATATCTTTAGTAAATGGTTTTTGTTGCATGGTCTTCTCATGAGGATCTCGTTTTTGACTTACTAACATATGAATTGCAAGTGAGCCACTTTCTATCCTTACCAAGCTCCACAAAAAGCTTATTTAGTTGTAGGAAAAGAAGTGGCAACTCATGCCAAGGTGAGGACTAAACACAGAGAGAGACGAGAGCATTCTTTTGAGGAGCATGGCAATATCTTTTTGACTATAGAAAATATAGCAATTTCCAAGTTTATTTCAGTAGGAGGAGTCCAGGTGAACTACATTCAAGCCGTTCCATCTCTCAAACACCCAAGATGATGTGGTAGCCACATATCGAAGGTTCTTGAACAAAGGTATGTGTTGAAATGTTTTGTATTCATATTTTGTACTTGTAGCTGAATTATGATATCACTTAGTTCTTCTTGCCTTCACTCGAGGATGAGTAAAGGACTAAGTGTGCGGGGAGTTTGTTGACGGTCCTTAATTGCCAAATCCAACTGTCAATTCCCTGCATAAAAGTTATGGATTGGAGAACCAACATAGTGGTAGGAGTTATTTACTAACTATCTCCACAAGTGTTGGTCCAATTGTATATGCAGGTGAATTATGCCCATAATTAGAGGTATATAAAGGGACCAATCCAAAAAAAACAGACTTTCCGACCAATTAGGCGCAATCATGAGGATTTATGGGCCCACTCAGACGAGAAAACCAACTAAAAATCACCGGAATCACCCATACCCATGATGGGGGCCCACATAATAGTGTCAAAGAGAAGTTTCGGCGCGATTGGAGACGTTGGAACTTCGGCCAACCTACCAGGTCGCCCGACTAGTAAATGCGCCAAACGCGGTCAACCTCCACGTGTTGGCTCCTCGCGGCTTGGAGATCATGATGGCGACTGAGTCCCTCGCTTTTTCTGGCGCCAAACCGACCTTTGGAGGGTATAAATAGGGGGTAGGGGCTCCCTCACTCCACACACCAAAAGCTTGAGTCTAATACTCCACTCCAAAGGCGTAGCGCTGCCTAAGTGCTTAGAAAATATGGAGAGGGTGAGAAAGAGAAGGAGGAGGAGGAGGAGGAGGAGGATGCCCCGGCTTGTCGGGCTTCTTCCACTTACAGATAGGGTTCGGGCTTGTCGAACCCTCTCCACCTTTGTACCTCGACAGTTCTTTCAATCTCAAGTAAGGTACATGATTTTCATTTGAGTTCATTTATTTAATTAAAGCAAGTTTATTCCTTAGTTTCTTGTTTGTTCATTGCTCTATTCATTTAGAGGCCCTAGTCTTTGCTAGAGAGATTAGGGAACTAATTGATAGATGTCTAGGCTTGACGTTACCTTTGATTATCTAGTAGTCCACGGGTTGTAGAGGTAGGTGGTAGGTAGTGACAACCCTATTCGTCCGTTGTAATCCTCCACGTTCGAATACGACATAGGTTCTTGGCGGGAGTCGCCTGGCAGACCAGGGTAAGACCGTGGCCAATACAAGCTTCTATTGATCAACTTTCTTTGAATTAGAACCCCTTCTCTTAGGAAATCCACTCTATCCCTTGCCCACCACCAAGCTTTTGTGTTCCTGGGTGAAGTAGTTAGAATATTAGCACACACGTTCCTTGGATTCGATACCCTTAGGAATACTCTTTAAGGGGAAGTGCTACAGCGGTTTCTCCGTGCGCTTGCGGATTTTCATTTGTGACGTACCAGTTGTCAACACTAAGAAATCTATTCTAAGGGGTAGATGGGTCCTAATGGAGGTAAGACTAAGAGTTGGGGAGTTGCTCATACAATGCTTCTAATATACATATACCAAGCCTAGGTTAGATACTAATGAGCATGTCAATGGTGAATACTTATGCTAAGTTGTTCAACACATCGGGCACGGGTTTACCCCTAGCACACTAGGTGACTCCCGCCAAGAGCCTGTGGCATAACCAAACATGGAGGATTACAAAGGACAGATAGGGTTGCCACCACCTGCTGCCTACGTCATCAATCTGTGGGTCTACGAGACATTCAATGCTACTTTCTATCCTAGCACCATGCTAGCATATTAAGTAATTACCTTAAGAGCTCGAGCACAAGCCATCCTAAGGCAATGAACTAAATCATCGTTGACCAATGTTGATACATAGCACTTGTGATTCATATTAACATGATCATATCATAACTAATTAGACTATAGTGAGGGTTTTGTAGTGTTTATGATGATAGATTAAGAGTGATATGGCATAATCATAAAGACTACTCCTACCACATACATGGAATCCACAATCAAACAAGAAATGCTTAATCCAAGTATATGAATAAAAGAAGACTAAAGATAATATGTTTATTATGCATAAAGTCACAAATATAAGAAAAGAAACATGAGCCATACCTGTCCCAACTTGGACTTGGGACTAGAGGCTCTCCTCTCTATAGCCAAACTCCACTAAGGACTAAGAGAACTAGTGTATACAATAGAATGATGCTCAAGTGGTGTGTGTTGAAGTGAGGGGTGAGGGGTCCTATTTATAGCTTGGAGAAGGGTCAGTTCCCACCACCAAAAGCGCGCGAATCAGTCACCACTGAATTCTTCAAGCCGGGAGGAGCCAACATGTGTTGTTTGACCACGTTTGGTGCGAGGACCTAGCCGGCCGACTAGGGGGGTCGGCCAACCTGGTCCTGGCTCCAAACGGCCAGTTCTTCCTCTAGGTGACTGACAGGTTGGTCCCATTCCATGATATGGTGCTACACCGTTGGATGGCGTCGGATACTTCAGTTTGTGGGCCATTTTATCCATCTGTTGCCACGTGTCGACGCTTGATTGACGGGGATGATATTTTATAGGATCCATCCACTTCTTTCACTTCAATTCTGTGTAAAATGCCTGCATGCACCAATTTCTCCAAGTAAAAGTGGAAATAGGTTAAATAGAAAGGTGATGTGTGCAATAAATGATATTTCCTTCAGAGAATTGAGTTATATTGACAGGTGAAATTGATATATAACAACCATCAACAAACTCCCCCAAGCTTATCCTTTGCTCGTCCCAAGCAAAGTCAAGATTTTAGGTTGATGATCAGGAGTTGCTACAATGTTCTATTTTCAAAAGTACCATGTGCACAAAAAAATATTCTACCTAGTATTGCAAAGATTAGAATGGTACTTCACCCATCTTAAGTTATTACGGGGCTTATGCCATCTAATATGCATGGGTGGTTGAAAGATAGAACAGCAAATGGAGCAAACATACCCTAGAAATCAAGTCTACTCAAGTTCTGGAGAGTTCAATTTAGATTTAAGTACCTCAATTTGATTCTCTCAGTCTCTCCTTTATGTGTAGTGTAAATATGTCCTCACCAAGGCATTTAGCCTAAATTCATCCTACCACTAAATAAGGCTTGTATATGGAGCTTGGTAGGGAATATAGTAGGCATATTTGCAACACATAATATTGCTAAGTCAAAAAAGCAAGCCTTAGGAGAAATCAATTCAAAACTATTTGATTCGACTTGTGCATGTGTTATGGAATGGAGGTGGATGTGGATATTTGAGATGACTCCTATGTATGTAGACTCTCTTATTTTGCAGGGATGAAACATGTCTACTTTTCCTTTTTCTTTTTCTCTCTATTTTTTTCTTCTTTTTTTTCTCATGCTTACGATGTAAGCATGCATTTTATTTTTTGTTTTTTTTTTGTAGCCATGTCTTCTACTCCCTTTTTATGCAATAAACTTTGAGAGAGTACTAAGCATGAAGGGTATGGAGTTTCTCTTTTTATTGTGGAATGATGGTATGATGGGATTTTGCTTACTTCTAGTGTAGAAGTATGGCATGTGCAAGTGAAGTCCTGGATTCAAAAAGTAATGAATGAAATCTCACATAGGTATATACTAGTTTGACAAAGCTCAATGTGAAGACAAATAGCATATGCATGAGGTCTATCAATGTAATGTATCATATGGCTTTGGTCAGTATTGCCAATCAAATGAGGATAACTTAAATCTTTTTAGAATTTCTATGGAAATCTAAGTTTCACTTTCAAACTAGAAATAGCAGCCCTATCACTCTATCATACCTCACAACAACTTAGAATGGATTAAGCTTTTGCTACCCACAATTTCCAAATCAAGGCAAAAGCAATTTTAGCCAATGAGAGCAATATGTTGGAGAGTAGTAAGTTGTAAACTAGGGACTTAGGAAAATTAAAACAAAAAAACTATTCATCATTTCATCTATGTGAATTCCAAATCATTCGTACGGAACATCTTTTATTTTATTAACCTACCCTATACTACATTATTATTAATCACTTTTTTTAGATGCAAATGTGGTGGAAAGAAATAAATAAAATAATGGAATGTAAATGGGATGTGATACAAGTTACCTCAAGTGGGGGTCCTCCCCCAAGCTTGTTCTTGTTCAAGGTCCGCGATAGGGGCTGAAACCCTAATGACAGATGTAGGCCATGAGGTTGGCCTACCCTTGTTGCATCATGGCTTTGACATTGGTGGGGTTGAGTGTCGATGATGGGTTGCCTTCCATGGGTTCCATGTGTGTGGTCGAGGAGAGTGTTGTCGATGTCGCTCATCCACACCTCAAGGATTCCATAGGTTGGATGTACGTTGTTATTCCTTGGCTAAGGTAATGATAACTCGTGGCTACAAAGAAATAACTTGCACTCAACATGCGTTGAGTGTGTTTCATCATTCTTTGGCTAAGGTGTATCATACCTTCTTGCCATATAAGAATAACTTGTACCTCTCATGCATTGGGTGTGATCTGTCACTCCTTGGCAAAGGTAATGATAACCTTTAGTCACAAAGGACAACATGTACCCAACATGCATTGAGTACGATCCGTTATTCCTTGGCTAAGGTACGACATACCTATAACCACAAAGGGATGACGTGCACTCAACATGTGAATGTGGCCTAGAGGGGGTGAATAGGCCTTTTTGAATTTTAGTCATAACCTGCAACACTCGGCAACTTGATCAAATACTGATAAATAGGACTAGTTCGGTAGTGTGCGGACTAGTCCGGTGCTTGCGGACTAGATCGATCAAGTTTGATCGATGATCTTGATCCAAGTACTTTACACAGCCAAAATTAAGATGTAACTAGAGTATGTTTCTTCAATTAAACTGAGGATAGGACAAGGTAACCTTAGTTTCAAGTTTTGACGTAATTTGACTAAGATCAATTAAACCCTAGATGCAATGAACAATAAGCACAAAGTGAAGACACAAGATTTTTATCCCGTGGTTCGGTTCCCACGAAGGAAACCTACATCCACGTTGAGGAGCCCACGAAAGGACCGAGTCTTCACCAACCCTACCCTCGTCAAATCGCCACGGAGGCCGATTCTCTTCCACTAATCACAAAGGGGTAAGAAAAACCGTGTTCAAGGGGACTTCTCACAAGTTGAGGGCTCCCCAAGATTTACAACTAAAGACACCACCAACACACTTGAATTATATGCAATAAAGAACAAGAGTGTGCGAGAGAATCAAACCCAAGAGCTCAAAACTTGAAGAATTGTGTATCTCCTTTGATCTAACGTTAATCCTCAAGGATTTGATATTTCTTGCATTGGATTGTGTGGAGAGACGTGTTTTCTAGGCTCTTGGAGGGTGAGACGGCGCAGGGGGTCGAGAGAGATCATAGTTGGGTTGTGCACCTCTATTTATAATAGGGTTTCCAAGGGTTACCGTTAGGGTTTTCAAAGTCCGGAGTAGTCCGTGGTGGACTCTGGACTAGTCCGGTGTGCGACGTGTGGGAAGCCCTAAGTGCCCTGAATTATCGGACTTGTCCGGCCAGGGGCAGACTAGTCCGTTTTTGTCTCTGTAAATGTTTGGACTAGTCTGGCACATATCGGACTAGTCCGGTGGTGGTGAAACCCTTAGTGAATTGGGGACAAGTCCGCACTTGGATGACTTGTCCGATTTTAGTCAGATGGTTTTTTAGACTAATCAGGGCATATATCAGACTTGTCCGATTTGGGTCAGAAGGATATCGGACTAGTCCGTGGTGATATCGGATTTGTCCAATTTCATGCAAAACTGTGAAGTGTTGAGGACTAGTCCGCACTAGGGAGGACTAGTTCGATCTTAGTTAGAAAGATATCGGACTAGTCCGCAGTGATATCGGACTAGTCCAGTCTGTGTAAACCTAGGCTGTGCAGACAAGTCCGCACTGGGAGGATTTGTACAATTTTTAACAGAGAGATATCAGACTAGTCCAGGGTATATCGGACTCGTCCGGACCTGTATGAATTTGTGCAGTGAGAGTGATTAAAATTAGCTTGAGCTCTTGGGGTGTGTTTCTCCAACACACTCCATACACAAAGATTATTCTATTCATCTCTTGAGCTCTTTCCAACTTGATTTCCAACTCTCCCTTCTTTTTGCGCTTTCTCCATGTTTTCATTAAAACCTGCGCTCATCTCAACAATTTGGTTAGGATCTCATTTGTTTGTCATAAATCAACCAAAACCCACAAGGGTTGCCTAGATGCACTTTTAATCTCCCCCTTTTTGGTGATTGATGACAACCAATTGAGATTTCACAAATATGATTAAAAATGCAGAATTTTCATAAAGTGTGCACATATGAGTTTGGAACAAATTGAGCAATGAAAACATAAGGCATATGTGCACTCTTTATGGTGGGGTGCAAGACTACGTGTGTGTGAGCAACAAATTTGATGAGAATGAAACAATTGACATAATTATCTCAACATCAAGCATATATGTCAATTTCAGAGCATAAGCACATATTGTAGCAAATCATCATCATAGATTTCATAAATATAACTTAGAGGCATAAGCATAGTCATAGCACCACATCACAAGACCAAAAGTATGAGAGAACACAGATAAAGTTTTACAATCCAAAATAAACACGAATAGAGCTCTCCTCGCAACCTACAGCTACACTTAGTGACTCCCCCTCAATCTCTCCCCCTTTGGCATCAAGACACCAAAAAGAAGGAGAGGAGGGATCTAGTGACTTCATTCCTCGCTGTTGGTCCTCTCCTCATCTTCATCTTCATCTTCAGGCTGTGGAGGAGTAGGAGGAGCGGATCCACTTCAAGTGCGCCCAATGCCAAAGTAGGAAAGTTCGGAAGGTGAGAGTGGTGGAAGCTCCGTGAAGTCGGAGGCAGAGTCATCGGAGATAACTAGAGATCCAATAGGCTCAATCTCCAGCTTTTGACAAATGTTCTTGATATTTTCTTTGCCATACTTCAAGTCTGCTTTCCTTGCCTTGTTCTGCTTTTGGCGCTTCACTTCATCTTTCTTGCAGGAGCCAAAAATGGCGGCCAAGTACTTCAAGATTCCACTAGCAGACCCTTTTTGAGGAGGGGCCCTAGTGGCGGGAGCAGTCCTGGCATCTCTTTCAGCTCTCCTCGGAGACTCTTCGCTAGACACTGGGGATGGAGCAGCTGGGAGAGTAGCTTGGGTAGGCTTCTAAGGCCTCAGAGAGTGTGCTCCACATCCTTCACGAACTCGATACATGTGACTTTCTCAATCATGAACTTGAGGTAGGGTGCATAGCCACCGGAACGGTTCGGTGTGCAGGAGATATTAACCATGTCATTCCAAATATAGTCGAAGATATCAAACTTCCGGTTCTTGCTAATCACCTTCATTAGGGTCCTCAAGTACCCTTGCACACTTCCTGCATCCCCATCTTTTGGAGCTACGGTCTTCCAGAGGACCCTGTTGAGAACCATGAAGAATGGCTTCATGTTCATGGTCGATGGAGGGTTGTACTTCACGCTAGTATCATAAAGGAACTCCATCTTATTCTTCCCCAAGACACCAATGTTGTGGATAGTTAGCTCATTGTTGCCAGTGTCTTATAGATGAAGCAGTCTTGCAAAGTCATCATAAGTAATAGTGTACTTGGATCCATGCGTCATCCAAGTTACCCTCTCCTCTTCATCACTGGAAAAATAGCATGTGGCATAGAATTGAGCAATGATTTCATCGTTCCAGTTGTACTTGAAGGCAAATAGGTCCTTCAGTCCATGCCTTGCTGCAACCTCCATCACTTCATCAAAAGCACTACAACTCTTTCTTTCAAAATGATTCCAGTCAATCCACTGGCTGCGGACAACCAAAGTCTTCATTGTGAGGTACACAGAGCTATAGAAGTTTGCGTGAAAGTTGCTCAAAAATCTCGCATCGGCTGCCTTCTTGGATCTGCTATAACAATCCACATTTCTGAGCTTGGAAGCCGTATCGCTTCCCTTGCCATTGAACCTTTCTTCAGAGGGGTCCCTGTTCCCCTGTCTTAATGCATTCATCTTGAGAGGGCCGATCGGGCCTGAGGCAATTCGCTTTCCCTTGCCTTTAGCTTGTCGAGGAGCTGCCGAGCTAGAGCCAGCTGCATCCTTGACTTTGGACGTAGGCTTCTTTACTAGAACCTTGCACCGCACCTGAGGTGCAGAAGGTGCCGGCTCGGAGGGACGCTCTTGGTGCTTCTTCCCTTGGCCCATCGAGGACCGAAGCAAGGAGTCTTGGTCCATCTCGACCTCATAATCGGAAATTTCATCATTGGAGCTCGACATTGTCCTGAGAAGGGATTATACAATGTATGGATGAGAATTGATGGCAAGGAAGTGCATTGAGTAGTTGGAAATTAGGGTTGAGTTCAGTTAAAAATCGGACTTGTCCGGTGTTCAGGTACGGACTGGTCCGATGTTCATCACCTCAAACCCTAACTAGATGATCAATGGTGACCCCTAATGCAAAAATAGCTTAGGATAGATGTAATACAACAAGGAGGCATGTATTAGTTGGAAGAAACTAAGCTATTTGATCCAAAGCGAAAGAAATCAAAGTTTCTAGGGTTTGGGAGGAAATTTACCGAGATTCTTCGATTCTTGAAGATGGAGTAGTTGGGGGTGCGGACAAGTCCGTGGACTTCAATCCCCTCGCAATGGAGATCGATTTCCACCCAAACTTGAACGGATTTGATGGAGAAACTGCCAAATCGCCTTTGGGGACCTTGAGTGAAGAGAGAGAATGTGAGGTGAGTTGTGAGGGTGAAGTAGATTAGGTTTTGGCGGTGCCTAGGGTTATGGAGTCAAAAAATTGGACTAGTATGTGGTCAACCGGACTAGTCCGGACTACCGGACCTCTACGGACTAGTCTGTAGTGTGCGGACTAGTCCGGGTAACCACGGACTAGTCCGTGGTCACTAGAACAGATATAAATAGCCCATTCGTATATATTCGAAGGTTCTTATAGAGAAAATAGGGGGCAAAACACAAAATAATCTTGATTAATATGATCAGTAAACATACAACATTCAAGCTATGACCATAATTCACCAAGATCAAGTAATTGAAATAGTTTTTCAGAGAAAACAGAGAGAGATGATTTTCATAACACAATCAATGGATTTTGAATAAGCCATATAGGTATGCAAGTTTTCAAGCCACGTTCCGAGCATCTAGGATATTTAGTTCATTTCGGAGCTCACAAAAATGTTTTTCATCAAGTGGCTTGGTAGTGATATCGGCTAGTTATTTTTTAGTGTTGACATGGGAAATGGTTATGTCTCCTTTCATTTAGTGGTCTCTCAAAAAGTGATGTCGGATGTCTATGTGTTTGGTCCTAGAGTGCTCAATGGTATTATGGGCAATTTTAATGGCACTCTCATTATCACAAAGAAGTGGAATACAGCTCATATTGTAACCGTAATCCCTTAGAGTTTGTCGCATCCAAAGGAGTCGTGCACAACAACTACCGGCTGCAACATACTCCGCTTCGGCCGTGGATAAGGCAATGGAGTTTTGTTTCTTGGAGGACCAAGAAACAAGTGATCTACCTAAGAATTGGCATGTACCTGAGGTACTCTTTCAATCTACTTTACATCTGGAATAATCTGCATCGGAGTATCCAATGAGATTGAATTTGGAACCTTTAGGGTACCAAAGCCCTAGGTTGGGTGTATGAACTAAATATTGCAATATTCTCTTGACGGCTGTCAAATGACATTCCTTAGGATTGGCTTGAAATCTTGCACACAAGCATACACTCAACATAATATCAGGCCTAGACGCACATAAGTAAAGTAGGGATCCAATCATGAAGTGATATACCTTTTGATCCACGCTTGGTCCGTCTTCATTGAGATCCATGTGTCCATTTATTGCCATGGGAGTCTTTATGGGCTTCGCCTTGTCCATTCCAAACTTCTTGAGTATGTCTTGAGTATACTTGGTTTGGCTTATGAACGTCTATTCCTTTTGTTGCCTCACTTGGAATCCCAGGAATTATTTTAGCTCTCCCATCATGGACATCTAGAACCTATCTGTCATAATCTTACTAAATTCTTCACAAAAGGATTTGTTACTTGAAACAAAGATAATGTCATCAACATAAATTTGACAAATAAAAAGATCATTGTCAAAATGACGTATAATCAACTTTGCCAATTTAAAAACCATTTTCAATCAAGAAATCTATAAGGCACTCATACCAAGCTCTAGGAGCTTGTTTGAGGCCATAGAGAGCCTTACGCAGTTTGAACACGTGGTTGGGGAACTTTTGATCTTCGAATCCGGGGGGGGGGGGTTGCTCCACGTACGCCTCCTCCTTGATTTGTCCATTGAGGAAGGCATTTTTCACATCCATTTGATAGAGCTTGAAATCATGGTGAGTAGCATATGCACGTAATATTCTAATTGATTCAAGCCTAGCTACGGGAGCAAAGGTTTCGTCGGAATCCAAACCTTTGACTTATGAATACCCTTTGCCCACAAGTCATGCTTTATTTCTTGTCACCACCCCGTGTTCGTCTTGCTTGTTGCGGAAGACCCATTTGGTGCCGACGACATTGAACTTGGGTCTTTTGACAAGTCCCCACACCTCATTCCATTTGAAGTTGTTAAGTTCTTCTTGCATTGCCATCACCCAATCCGGATCTTTCAATGCATCCTCAATCCTGTGCAGTTCCAAAAAGGATACAAAAGAGTTATGCTCACAAAAGTGAGCTATGCGAGATCTAGTGGTGACTCCCTTTTGGATCTCACCGATTATGTTGTCGGCGGGGTGATCTCTTTGGATGCATTGATGTACTTTTGGGTGTGGACCTTGTGGTCTTGAATCTTCATGGCCATCTTCTACTCCCCCTAGATGGTTACCCTCATTTGTGTGTTGATCATCTGTCTTCTTGAGGTTGATCTGTGTAGAAGCTCCCCCTTGATCCATTACCTCTAGTTGTGGTTCATCTTCTTCATTTTCATTTGGAGGTGGCACTTGTGGTCGAACATCACCCAACGCCATTCATCCCAACGCTTGACAAGGAGCTTCTTCTCTATATAGCACACATTGATCAACTTGCTCTTCTTAAGAGCCGTTAGTGTCATCGAACACTACATCATGTGCTACTTCAACAAGTCCGGAGACCTTGTTGAAGACCCGATAGGCGTAAGAGTTTGAATCATAACCAAGCAAGAAACCTTCATTGGACTTTGAAGCGAACTTTGAAATCCTAGGCTTCTTGTTCAAAATATAACACTTAGAACTGAAAACTCAAAAATAGGAGATATTCGGCTTGTTACCGGTGAGTAGCTCATATGACATTTTCTTGAGTAGTCGATGAAGATAGAGTCGATTTATGGCGTGACAAGCAGTGTTAACTGCTTCTGCCCAAAACCTATCCAAAGTCTTGTACTAATCAAGCATTGTCCTCGCCATCTCTGTGAGGGTTCGGTTCTACCTTTCTGCTACTCCGTTTTGTTGAGGGGAATACGGTGCTGAGAATTCATGCTTTATCCCTTCTTCGTCTAGGTACTCCTCAACTTGGGTGTTCTTGAACTTCGTGCTATTGTCACTTCGTATGTTCTAATCTTCAATGAGAACTCATTTTGGGCACGCTTCAGAAACTTCTTGAGGGTTCCTTGAGTTTCTGTCTTATCATGCAAAAATAAAACCCACGTCAAGTGCGAAAATTCATCAACAATTAGTAAGTCGTATTTGTTACCGCGGATGCTTATGTAAGCAATTGGACCAAACAGATCCATGTGAAGTAGCTCGAGCGGTCTTGTCGTTGTCATGATGTCCTTCAAGAGATGAGGTACTCCTACTTGCTTCCCGGCTTGGCACGCGCTACAAGGCCTGTCTTTCTCAAAAACCACATCCTTCAAACCTCGGATGTGATTGCCCTTGAGGAGTTTTTGAAGATTACTCATACCAACATGTGCTAGTCGTCTATGCCACAGCCAACCCATGTTCGTCTTTGCAATCAAACATGTGTCAAGTTCGGCTTTATCTTTGTTGAAGTCAACAAGGTAAAGCTTTCCCTTTAAAACACCCTTGAATGCAACTGAGTCATCACTCCTTCTAGAGACGATCACACCCTCATTAGTGAACAAGCAATTATAACCCTTGTCACATAATTGAGATATGGACAGAAGGTTATAATCTAAGGAGTCAACATGCAAAACATGAGAAAGCGTGTGTTGAGATGATATTGCAATTTTACCGGTATCGAGCACCCTTCCTTGACTATTGTCTCCAAAATAGATGCCCTCGCTTGGATCTACATTTACTTCATACTCGACGAACATCCTTCTTTCTTCGGTCATGTGGTTGGTGCATCCACTGTCTAGCACCCATTTTGCTCCACCGGAGGAGTAGGCCTGCAAAAACAAATTATGCCTTGGTTTTAGGTACCGAAGCTTTCTTGGGTCCTTTGAGGTTAGTTACAAGTGATTTGGGCACCCACACAAGGGACTTGGTGTTACCATGGCGTGGCCCAACATATTTGGCATACACTTTACCAAAGTTACTTTTCATAAGAACATAAGATGCATCAAAGGTTCTAAACAAAAGTTGTTGCTCATATGAATTAGCATGTTTAAACTTGTCAACATTATTAGCCTTTCTAGCTTGAGGGGAGTGTCCCTTGATAAAGGCAATCCACTCCTTGTTATTCTTATGGCTTCTAGAACTTTGCTTTTCACCATAAGAATACCCAATGCCATATTTGACATTAGAAGGTCTTGTGGTTAAGTATGCACTGCGTGCATACTTGATCTTCTCTTTGTTAAATATGCCACTACGGGAAGGATGTTTGTCCTTCGCCAAGTTAGACTTATCCTTCAAGTTAGTTTCAACTTTAGCACACGTACAAGTAGTAGCAGTTTCAGATTTTAGGTGTTGAGAAGGTGAGCTTGAAGAGGATGAAGGGTCACTTCGCTTGAGTGACTCAACTTGTACTTCAAGGATCTTTTTAACTTTGGTCAAGTTAGCAAGTTCATCCTTGATAATTACATTTGAGTCGCTTAACTTCAAGCAAGCTTCCTTGCTTGAAGCTAATTCAAGCTCTAGTGACTTGCTTGGATCCTTTTCATGTTCAAAGAGCTTTTTGATCTTAAGATACTCCTCCTTTCGAAGGATGATCATATCTTCTTTGCGATCAACAAGCTCCTCCTTATTAATAAGTTTATCCATTAAGAATTTCTTTTTTGCGGTAATTTTCTTATCAAGGCCAACAAGCATATCTTCATTATCACTATTGGCATCACTATCGCTAGAGTAAGAATGCGAAGAGGAAGATTTAGATGTTACCTTTCTTTTACCTTCCTTCTCCATGAGATGTATGTCATTTTTCTTCCTTGCGCTAATAGTTGGGAAGAGGGTGGATTTCTTCGTTGTCTTCTTGATGGCTATGCTAGCCATCTCCTCTTCCTCTTCGGACGAGGACTCATCATTTGAGTCCCACTTCTTTCCTAGGTGTGCCTGTCCAACTTGCTTTTTCTTCGTGAAGAACTTCTTAGGTTGTGGCTTTGTTTCCTTGGTCTTCTTCTTGTTTTCTTCATATGGGCAATCAACTATAAAGTGGTCATATTCACAACAGTTATAGCATGCCCGCCTCAACTTCGGTCTTGACTTTTCTTTGTATTTTACTTCATTTAATCTACCACCTTGTCTTCTTTTCATCATCTTCTTGAATTTCTTCATAAAGATGATCATTTCTTCTTCATCTATGTCGCTGCTCTCATCATCGCTGTCATCTTCTTCTTGGGCTTCTCGAGCTTCTTTAGACATGGGCTTGCAAGTGGATTTCAAGGCGACCCCCTTCTTTTTTGCTGAGGTGAGGTCGACAATCTCTTTGACATGTTATGCTTCCTTCTACACCATCTCGAAATTGATGATCTATCCAAGCAACTCGTCCGGGGTCATTTTCTTGTACCCGGGGCTTTCTCTATTTATCGAGCACAAGGTGACATTGTGAGGCATGAAGGCTCTAAGAATGAGATTCACCACTTCGTGATCGTTCCACTTTTTGCTTCCATATGATCTAACCTTGTTGATGAGAGTCTTCAATAGATTATACATGTCTTGCGGTGACTCATCTTCTTCTATGGCGAATCTTCCTAAATCGCCTTCGATCATGTCAATCTTAGCTTCTCGCACATGATGATCGCCTTCATGTGATGTTTGTATCGTATCCCATATTTCATTTGCAATTTTGAGTCCAGCCACCTTGGTGAACTCGTCTCGACTCAAAGATGATGTGATCACCGCTGCAGCTTGAGCATTCCGATGAATCGCCTGCTCCTGGCTTCATGTTAGCTCTTCATCGTCGTCTGGGATATCTATACTTGTACACACTATGTGCCACAAACTAGGGTTAAGTGAGATTAAGTGCATTTTCATGTTTTACCTCCACATAGAATAATTGTTGCCATCAAAAAATGGGGCTTTTCCTAATGGAAGTGATAAATAATGGTTATTATTAGAATCCAAACGATCATAATTAAAAGGATATCGGGAGTAGTCAGTGTGACTACTCCCCTTCTTCTTCTTTTCATCTTCGACCTTCAGTTTGCCTTTGGAGAGAGCTTTCTTCCTTAGGAGCGCCTTGAGTTCAAGCGTCTCCTCATCATCATCCTCGAAGTCTTGGATGGCATCGAGAAGCTTCTCCAACTTCTGAGCCTTTTCATCTTCAACCTTTTGATAATGGTTGAAGTTCTTGTGCACATCCTTCCTGTCCGACATTTTCTCTTCGAGCGATTAGTATCTTTTGAAGAGTCATGATCTAATACTAATTGAATGTGGCCCAGAGGGGGTGAAGAGGCCTTTTTTAATTTTAGTCAGAACCTGCAACACTCGGTAACTTGATCATATACCGATAAATCAGACTAGTCTGATAGTGTGCAGACTAGTCCGATGCTTGCGGACTAGATCGATCAAGTTTGATCAATGATCTCGATCCAAGTACTCTACGCAGCGGAAATTAAGATGTAACTAGAGTATGTTGCTTCAATTAAACTGAGGATAGCACAAGGTAACCTTAGTTTCAAGTTTTGACGTAATTTGACTAAGATCAATTAAACCCTAGATTCAATGAACAATAAGCACAAAGTGAAGACACAAGAATTTTATCCCATGGTTCGGTTCCCATGAAGGCAACCTACGTCCACGTTGAGGGTCCCACAAAAGGATCGGGTCTTCACCAACCCTACCCTCATTGAATTGCCACAGAGGCCGATTTTCTTCCACTAATCACAAAGGGGTAAGAATAACCATGTCCAAGGGGCCTTCTCACAAGTTGACGGCTCGCCAAGATTTACAACTGAAGACACCACCAACACACTCAAATTATATGCAATAAAGAACAAGAGTGTGCGAGAGAATCAAACCTAAGAGCTCAAAACTTGAAGAATCGTGTCTCTCCTTTGATTTAACGTTAATCCTCAAGGATTTGATCTTTCTTGCGTTGGATTGTGTGGAGAGACGTGTTTTCTAGGCTCTTGGGGGGTGAGACGGCGCAGGGGGTCGAGAGAGATCATTGTTGGGTCGTGCACCTCTATTTATACTAGGGTTTCCAAGGGTTACCGTTAGGGTTTTTAAAGCCCGAACTAGTCTGTGGTGGACTCCGGACTAGTCTGGTGTGTGGCGTGTTAGAAACCCTAAGTGCTCCGAATTATTAGACTTGTCCGGCCAGAAGCGGACTAGTCCGTTTTTGTCTCTGGAAATGTTCGGACTAGTCCGGCACATATCGGACTAGTCCGGTGGCAGTCAAACCCTTAGTGAATTGGGGAAAAGTCTGCACTTGGAGGACTTGTCCAATTTTAGTCAGAAGGTTTTTCGGACTAATCTGGGCATATATCGCACTTGTTCGATTTGGGTCAGAAGGATATCGGACTAGTCCGTGGTGATATCGGACTTGTCTGATTTCATGCAAAACTGTGAAGTTTTGAGGACTGGTCCGCACTGGGGAGGACTAGTGTGATCTTAGTCAGAAAGATATAAGACTAGTCTGTGGTGATATCGGACTAGTCCGGTCTGTGTAAACTTGGGAAGTGCAGACAAGTCCGCACTGGGAGGATTTGTCCGATTTTGAACAGAGAGATATCGGACTAGTCCGGGGTATATCGGACTAGTCTAGACCTGTATGAATTTGTGCAGTGAGAGTGATTAAAATTAGCTTGAGCTCTTTGGGTGTGTTTATCCAACACACTCCATACACAAAGACTACTCTATTCATCTCTTGGGCTCTTTCCAACTTGATTTTTCACTCTCCTTTCTTTTTGCGCTTTCTCCATGTTTTCATTAAAACCTGTGCTCATTTCAACAATTTAGTTAGGATCTCATTTGTTTGTCATAAATAAACCAAAACCCACAAGGGATGCCTAGATGCACTTTCAACATGGGTTGAGTGTGATCCGTTGTTCCTTGACTAAGGTATAAAATACCATCTGGTTACATAGGAACAACTTGCACGCAATATACATTGGATGTGATCTTGTCATTCGTTGGGTAAGGTACATCTATCATACCTTTTAGCCACAAAGGAATAAGTTACACCCAATGATGGTGGCAATTCCTTTGAGCTTGAATGAGTGCTTAGAATAGTTGAGAGCATAATGCTTTCACATATTCGTAGCAGCCCATTGGTTGCTCGTGGAGGGTTTCCATGTCAAATATCTGGCTTCGTATACGTATGGTTGACTTTCGGGCTTAATTTCCGATAGGTGGCAACCATTCTATTTTACTCCTTGGTCAAGAGATGTTGAAATGGAATCCTCTTAGGGTTTCCAACAATAGGATCTTTGAATGCCTACATAGTTATTTTACTCCTGTAAACTTCCTCCCTATGATAGAGAGGGATGGTTAGCTCCCGATACTTATACAATTGAATTTTTTGGTTAGGTAACCGAATCTTCATTTGTACGCACGGGGAAGAACAAGACCAAAGATGAATTGGGTCTAATTTCTATTGTATCCATGAACAATGTATGAATCATTGCTAGGAGTGGGGCTTTATGGATAAATCAAGTTGAACATTTTCTAAAGCTCCTGCTCATAGCAATGCAAGTGATATGAATACACTACATGGATCTTTTTATCTTGTAAATTTTCTAACACACATAGCTTTTTACTCAAGAGCAAATGTTTATCATTTAGGTCATGGCAAACAAGATTCTCAATTTTATCCTCCTGAATATTTTTTATTTTCTTGCCTAGGAATTTGAAATTTAGTGATTCATTCATCAATAAGTTTCAAATCAAAATTATGGATATCACTGTTCCTAGGTTGCTACATACCAATTCGACCATTAATTCATTCTATAAGAATTACCTAGGCAGAAAATGTCTAAGTAATTTTATCAATGCTTATTAAATTATAGGTACTTGTTTAAATTTATTCCCAAGTAAGGTGACATTCCTTTTTGAAGAATCAAAAAGGGAAATGGCAACACTTACTCTCATGAGGATGTATAAGAATTCAATGATGAGAAGGTGTAAACCTTCCTTACCAATGTAAGCAAAAAATCATTCAAACAAAATGCAATTCAAATAATGGAAAATTTTAACTTGCACCTCAATTGAAGAGCAGTTCGGGTTCAAGGTCGTTGTGTGAGAAACTCACGACCATGGATTTTGGTGTAGCCTTCATGTTCATTGCCAAGTTGAGATTGGAGTATCATGAGTTTCAACTTGTTCCTCCATTGGACCACCATCTTGAGCATTCCTCCATCATGAACTCAAAATGAGATCGATGGAGGGATATGTACTTGATGGGGCCTTCCAACCTATTTACAAATTTTGTCTTGGCTGCACTAAAACCAAGAATAAACAAAACAACTCGAAAACGGGTTACGTTAGCTCAAAAGCATGTTGTACCCTTTGTCAAATTGTTTTGCCCGACTTGAAACAACTTGCAAATGCAATGAATATTTATGGGAAATATTTTTGGTCTGAATTAGGAAGATGAATTCAAGTGGTTACACCCAAGGTTCATATCCAAATAAATGTATTTCCTAATTCAAAATTTTAGTTTTATGTTGGTTAGAAATTTTACTTTTCAACATGCAAGTGTGGCAATTCAAACACACTAAATGCAAATGCAAAGATTTGATGGGAAATTCAAATATGCAATTGGGAAATCAAATATGAGATAACTACCAATTAACCTATTGGCAAGGACTCACCAAAATTTGAAAGTTTGATGAGTGGGACCTACCTCTGTCTTGTTTAGTGCGATGATTTGTTGTCCAACCCCGAAGTTGAAGATGTGGACAACTTCTCTTGCTTGTCATGCCAAATCTCCTTTAGCATGTCATTTGGACATGTGGGCCACATGGTGGCCCGAGCCTCTCCGTCATCTTGATGAAGACTTGTTGATGTAGTGACAGTTTTTTTCCTCTTGAAGATATTCTCTCATGAGCATGGTGAGGCTTGTCCTTCTTTTGGGGGTGTCACTTCAACCTTCTTGATATTCATTAAGGTCAACTCATACCTTGATCATAGATCAAAATCTTACTTGGGCATCATGACATGTGGACTCCACAATCAAACAAGAAATGCTTCATCCACAATGTCACTTGCCCTAGGTTGCATGGGCTTGGCCAAAGGTTAGGAATCCCAACAGGTGATTGTGGGATATCTTGGATCTTGAATGCTCTTTAAGTTTCTTGTCCTTGGCCAAGAACTTCATGTAAATGTTGTCTTGATTTCTTTTTTGGCCACGCGCAAGATACTTCAAGGTAGGCTAGTTAAACTAAAATCCCTTGAAATCTGCATAGCCTCCTTGATTACAAGGGTGATGTTGATTCACCCTTGACCTCCTTGTAGGCAATAGCCATTGGAGTTGTTTTTGGAAGGAAGAATCCCCATGGGACTTAGTGAAATGATTCCCAAAGTGGCCCATGATGACATGGATTTTCAAAAATCATGTGAATATCCATGGCTTGGATCATCCAAACACTCCTCCATTGGCTTGGTCTTCATGATACTTTAGTGGGAGGTGTAGTTCCATAGCCAGAAAGTCCACATTTCTAAGTGGTGCATGCCAAGCTAAGGGAACTAGAGCATTCTTCAATCCACCCCTTGAGTAGAGACCGCATTCTCATCCATGATGAATGAGAATAGGACTCCTTCAGCTCCAGCATAAATGTAGTCATGGATTGGTGGACCAACCCATGACATGAATGTTGGATGAGGAGCCAACCATCCAACCTATGGTGCAGGCAAACCAAGAAGAACTCTTGGAGCCTCTCCCAAGCTTGGGAATGGATGTATTTGGCTCCTACAGGAAGCTGAAATTCTTCCACAAGCGGCAATGGTGTTGCCTAGCGGACATTTGTTGAGGTACACCATGAATCATCTTACAGTTGAGCACTAGCGTCCTCGTTGGCCAAACCATGAAATGGGTTAGCCAACACTACCCTTGTTTTCAACACAAAAGGAAAAAACAAACAAAGTTAATCTTGTCTAATAACAATTAGTACCTATAGCTTAATCACAAGTGATAGCTATCCTTCACTTCCATTGCCTTCTTCACAATGGCGCCAAAAATGCTTGTTGGCGGCTACTAACATCACAGATCATCTCTCGAAAGACATGAGGTCCGCAAGCACACGGAAAATATCGTGTAGCATTTCACCCAAGAGTATTCCCAAGGGTATCGTATTTATCTCAAAGCAAAGCAATGGAGTAAAGTAAACACTACTCTTATGATAAAGCTATGGGATATTAATCAATTATCAAGACAGGGGTAAGTTGATAATATATGGGTAGTGTGACACACACCTAAGCAATCTATTCTAAGGGGTAGATGGGTCCTAATTGAGGTTATACCAAGAGTTGGGGAATTGCTCCTATGATGCTTCTAACATATATATAAATAGCCTAGGTTAGATACTAAAGATCATATCAATGGTGAATACTTATGCTAAGTTGTTCAACACATCGGGCACGGGTTTACCCCTAGCAACACTAGACGACTCCCGCCAAGAGCCTGTGGCATAACCAAACATGGAGGATTACAAAGGAAAGATAGGGTTGTCACCACCTACTGCCTACGTCTTCAATCCTTGGGTCTACGAGACATTCAATGCTACTTTCTATCCTAGCACCATGCTAGCATATTAAGTAATTACCTTAAGAGCCCGGGCACAAACCATCCTAAGGCAATGAACTAAATCATCGTTGAACCAATGTTGATACATAGCACTAGTGATTCATATTAACATGATCATATCATAACTAATTAGACTATAGTGAGGGGTTTGTAGTGTTTATGATGATAGATTAAGAGTGGTATGGCATAATCATAAAGACTACTCCTACCACATACATGGAATCCACAATCAAACAAGAACCACTTCATTCAATTATATGAATAAAAGAAGACTAAATATAATATCTTTATTATGCATAAAGTCACAAATATAAGAAAAGATACATGAGCCATACCTTTCCCAACTTGGACTTGGGACTAGAGGCTCTCCTCTCTATAGCCACTCCACTAAGGACTAAGAGAACTAGTGTATACAATAGAATGATGCTCAAGTGGTGTGTGTTTAAGTGAGGGGTGAGGGGTCCTATTTATAGCTTGGAGAAGGGTCGGTTCCCACCACCAAAAGCGCGCGAATCAGTCACCACTAACTTCATCAAGTCGGGAGGATCCAACACGTGGCGTTTGACCGCGTTTGGCGCTATTACCTAGTCCGCCAGCTAGGGGGGGGCGGCCGACCTGGTCCTGGATCTAAAACGGCCAGTTCTTCCTCTAGGTGACTGACAGGTGGGTCCCATTCCATCATACGGGTGCTACACCATTGGATGGCCTCGAATACTTCTGTTTGTGGGCCATTCGATCCATGTGGTGCCACGTGTTGACGTTTGATTGGCTGGGATGATATTTTATAGGATCCATCCCCTTGTTTCACTTTAATTCCGTGTAAAATGCCTGCATGCACCAATTTCTCCAAGTACAAGTGGAAATAGGTTAAATAGAAAGGTGATGTGTAAAAGAAATGATATTTCCTTCACATAATTGAGTTATATTGACGGATGAAATTGGTATATGACAGCCGTCAACCATAGAGAAGGACACTTCACACATGTTCCCAATTATCCACACTCAAGCTTACACGAGCTCATACAATACACAAACACCTTGTGGAGTACGGTATTATGCTCAGGCGGCCCGAACCATGTAAAACTCCCCGTGTCTCACTATCTTTGATTCTTGATTTTGATCTCTGCCTAAATATGAACCTCTGCAGGCTAATTCTTAGTAGTATCGGGGAATGTGTTGTTGGAACACTTCGACAAAGGGTGTCGATGCCCTCAAGACTGGGTACTGCCACATACATGAAGAAGCTCTGGACCCATCCTCCCCGTTGAGGCGGACTCTGGGGCTGCCTCGCATCCTACGGCTTCGGACCCTTGCTCCCACTGAGGAAGGATCCGGAGCTGCCACACATCCTCCGGCTCCGGACCCTTGCTCCCACTGAGGAGGGCTCCAGAGCTGCCACGTGTCCCCCATCTCCGGGCTCTTGCTCCCACTGAGGAGGGCTCCGGAGCTGCCATGTGCCCTCCGGCTTCGGGCCCTTGCTCCCATCGAGGAGGGATCTGGAGCTGCAGTGTGTCCTAAGGCCTGCAAAGGGTCGTGGACCCCAAAGAGTAAAGGGCGGCGTGTCCCGTCCAGCTGCGCATTACAGGCACTCGCCTTTGCCAAGCGCACGGTGCAGCGCACGACCCTGTCAGGTACTATTGCATCCAATCACATTGCAGTGAAGACACCGCAGGACAACCCCGCTCCGCCAAGTGGCGATCTTAAGGCTACAAGACAGATGGACGGGACATTCCCTGCCATCATCAACGACTACGCCCTACCACTAGCATCCGACGCGGCAAGACAGCATGTCTTCAAGGCGTGGTCAAAGGCAGCATACGCAAGAAGCCTTAGATCTTGTACACGACAAGATCACCCCGGGGCCACCTGTTGGGCTCCGGACCCCATTTGTAAGCTATCCGGTCTTGGACTATAAAAGGACCGAGCAACCACCAACTTAAGGACATCTTCTCTGGTTCACTCGGACTAGGACATCCAATCAACGCATTCACACACACACACACACACACCAGCAATACAACCTCACCGTGGAGTAGGGTGTTACGCTCTTGCGGCTCGAACCACAGAAAAACCACCGTCTCATACTCTCATACGCGCAATCACTCGATTGAGACCTAAGCCATGCCGGTCAAAGAACCTCCGTGGGATGCTCCTTAGCAGATCTGGGGGAAGTATCGCATTAACACATCGACATTTGGCACGCCAGGTAGGGGCTTTTTTCTCTCAGGAAGTTGTGCCTTCATCATTGTCGAAGCACCTAGCTTTAGCACCTCCAGGAGGCCCACTGTCGACGTTTCTTAGCGTTGATGGTGGGCACCGCTGGAGCATCCAGCTCTAACACCACCCAGGGTACCCGAAGTCGACGTTCTTCTCATTTATGATGATCGACGCTGGAGCATGCAACTCCGGTACCTCCCAAGGGCCCGCCTTCAATGTTGTTCTCGTTAATGATGGGCAACGCTATAGCATCCAGCTTCAGTACCTCCCAGGGGGCCCACTGCCGACGTTTCTTAGTGTTGATGGTGGGCCCCCCGGAGCATCCCGTCTCGACACCACCCAGGGGGCCCACCGTCGATGTTCTTCTCGTTGATGATGGTCGGCTCTAGAGCATCCAACTCCGAGACTTCCCAAGGGGCTCGCAGTCAACATTATTCTTGTTGATGATGGGTGATGTCCGAGCATCTAGCTTCGGCACCTACCAAGGGGGGCGTCGTCGATATTTCTTAGCGTTGATGACGGGCGCCACCGGAGCATCCAGCTCCAAAACCACCAAGGGGGCCCACCGTCAGCGTTCTTCTCATTGATAACGGTCGACATCGGAGCATCTAGCTCTCACACCATCCAGGAGACTCGACGTCCATGTTTATTAGCGTTGATGGTTGGCGACGCCGGAGCATCCAGCCCCGACACCACCCAGAGGGATCGTCGTCGACGTTCTTCTCGTTGATGATGGTTGACGCTGGAGCATCCAACTCCGACACCTCCCAAGGGGGCCCGTCGTCGATGTTCTTCTCGTTGATGATGGTCGACGCCAGAGCATCCAACTCTGGCACCTCCCAGGAGGCCCGCCGTCGATGTTTCACACGTTCAGGGTTGGCGCCGCCTCAGTTCGGCGGCTACCTCATTGCCATCGCTGCTGGAGACTTCTCCGACGATGACTACACATCTCAATTCAAGTTCTGCGCTCCCTAAGGGGGCCCGCCAGCATCAACTATCCATGCTCCCGCGCTCCGTCAGGGGACCGCATTCGACATCCTGCGACTAAGTGGTAGGCGTGCCCAACCAGTTGTCCACACCTACCAGGGGGCCTCTAAGGGGTCTCATGGGCAGTACATCAAGCGGTTTCCCACCACCACGGAGACAACGACGTCACCAAGGCGTTACGGTATGTTCGACCTAAAAATCCGCTGTAAGTTTTACTTTCAGCACGCTGGGAGGTCCAGAGTATGCGGCCTGCTTAGTCTGGTCCTGCACTCTAAGCGTGTACACTTTGCCTCCCCAGTGCCACTTCGGTAAATCTTCACCCTGGGTGTAGTGGTGGGATAGTTTTTCTTTTTTCTAAAAAGGGTGTCATAGTGTCTAGGAGCAACGCTCCAAGCAACTAAGCTCCAGTGGGTTCGATCCAAGGTGTTCAGCCTACTTAGCCTAGTTACATACCCTAAGCCTGTACATTTTGCCTCCCTTGTCATCCGGAGCGGGTCGTTGCCTTCTTGTAAAGCCTGCCTCCTCCTATGATTACCAAGTTACAAGAACCACTGTCTTGCCCTATGCTCTTTTTATGTTCATTTAATTATGCATTAATTTTATGATCATCAAATCAAGCTCGTTCTCACATATTCCCTACCATATGCTCAACCACTCTCTCCGTGTCTCGCGCCAAGTGGAGTTATGCAATCCTGCTGGGTGGGTCTGCTTGAGGTACCTGCAACGTGTCTAGGGTCTCTCAGCCACCCCCTTGTTTGGGGTCCTGTGTCGCCAGACGGTCTCCCCCAAGAAAGGCCTACACCAAGCCAGAGGTTCAGGGTGTGTAGCTTGCTTACCCTGGTTTCATACCCTAAGCGTGCACACCCTACCTCTCAGCCCCGCGGCTAAGTAATGGGGGCCAGACGGTTCACACCCCGAATAAGGCACGAACTGGGCCTCAGATGCTAACACACTGAATTATCCAAGCCCTGCTCCTCAGCTTAGGATCGTAAGGAGAAACAAAACTAAAGAGCACAAATGGAGTGATCGACAAGCAAAATTATTTACATTATGCATTAATTTTTGGCTTAATTTTGCATATCGTATGCCATATGCCCGATTACATTTCTTCTGTCTCATCCTAGTTGGAGTTGTGCTCTCCACCTAAAGGTGTATCCGCATGAGGTACCTACAATGTGTTTAGGGTTCGATGGTTGTTTTCTTGCTCGGGATCCATGGTGTTGAATGGTTCTCACTCCTAAAAGGCTAACGCCAAGCTGGAAGTCCATGGTGTGTAGCCTACTTAGCCTGGTTCCGTACCCTAGGCATGCGCACCTTGCCTCCCAGTGCTAACAGCTGAGTACAGTGGGATGGACGGCTCATTCCCTAAACAAGGCAGCAACCATACCGTAAAAGTTATTGCAACAAATTACTCATGCCCTGTATCCTAGCTAAGGACTGTAAGCCATAACAAAACTATAGAGCAGGGAAGAGGTGATCGGCGAGTGAAATTACTTTTTGTCTACCGTGTGTGCAGGACCTACAGGGAGCCCACCGCTGATGTTCTACACATCTGTGGTAGGCACCGTCAACGCTTCTTCGAGCTCTGGCATCCCCCAAGGGGGCCGCTGGTGTTGCTTCTCCGAGCTTCAGCGCCCCCAAGGGGGCCGCTGGTGTTGCTTCTTCAAGCTCCCGTGCCCCCCAAGGGGGTTGCTGGCATCACTTTTACAATACAACATGAAGGACCCACCTGCGGGATTGTCACCACTCCCGAGGTGGGCCCGAGGGCCATTGTGGGTACCCTCAAGACCGGGTACCCCCGCATACAAGAAGAAGCTTCGGACTCGGTCACACTACTGAGGTAGAATTCGGGGATGCCTCACGTCCTACGGCTCCGGGCGCTAGCTCCCGCCAAGGAGGACTCTGGAGCTGCCACGCGTCCTCTGTCTCCGGACCCTTTCTCCCATCGAGGAGGGATCCAACGCTGCCATGCGTCTTCCATCTTCGGGCCCTTACTCCCACCAGGGAGGGCTTCAGAGCTGCCACGCGCCCTTCGGCTCCGGGCCCTTGCTCCCACCAAAGAGGGCTCCAGAGCCGGAGTGTTTCCTATGGCATGCAATGGGTCGTGGACCCCAAAGAGTAAAGGGCGGCGCGTCCTGTCCAGTGGCGCATTGAAGGCACGCGCCTTCCCCAGATGCATGGTGCAGTGCACGCCCTTGTTCGGTACCGTTGCGTCCGATCACAGCGCAGAGAAGGCACCGCAGGCCTACCCCGCTCCACCAAGTTGGTAGCTTATAGCGACAAGATAGATGGACGGGACATTCCCTGCCATCATCAAGGACTACACCCTATAACTGGCGTTCGACGCGGCAAGACAGCAAGTCTTCAAGGCATGGTCAGAGGCAGCGTACGCAAGAAGCCTCAGATCTTGTACAGGATAGGATAACCCCGGGGCAACCTGTCGGGCTCCGTAAACCATTTGTAAGAAGTCCGGCCTTGTACTATAAAAGGACCAGACAACCAAGAACTTAAGGACATCTTCTTTGGTTCGCTCGGACTAGGACAGCAAATCTATGCATTCACTCACACACACACCAGCAATACAACCTCACCATGGAGTAAGGTGTTACGCTCTTGCGGCCAAAACCACATAAAAACACCGTCTCATACTCTCATACGCACGATCACTCAATTGAGAACTAAGCCCTGCCGACCAAAGAACCACTGCGGGCTGCTCCTTCGCAGATCCGGGGGAAGTGTTGTATTAACACTTTGACAGAGGGGTTCTTGGGTTCTTACGTTTAACACTTTTTTCAGCAAGCTAGCTAGGAAATAGCTTTTTACCCACAGACTTCATTTCTTTATCATCTACCCTATTAATACCTTTCCCGTCTTGCCTTTTCATAGTTAAATTATCCACATTTTGCCTTCTCGAGTCTCTTCCCCCCGATCCAGATGTCTCTTGATTACCTTATCGTTTAGCATTCAGGATATTTTCACAAGATCCTCTTTGTCCACCTGAACTAATGCTACCTACTGATGAATTGGAGTTTCTCTCTTTAAAATCTTTCTGTTGCTTAGCATCATCTGACACCAAATCTTAACCATGTGGGAGCAGACCCTTCTCACCTCCCTCTGCCAGAGTTGAGCTTATGACACCCAAATGGCCAATTATCCCACAATAGTAGCAATAGTTTGTCAATTTTTCGAATTTCACATCAAACTTCTTGGTTGTTTGCCTTTTTGGAAAAACATAGATACACATCGCAGAAGAAGTTTGGTTAGATCGATCTGCACCTTAGCTTTGAAATACGGCACCCAAACCCTCCTTTGAGAGTCTACTTTGACCTTCATCACCATCCCAACCTTTTCAGCCAATTTCCAACCCATCTGTTATTCGTTAGCCCAAAGGAAGATTGTGAGACCTATGTGTGCTGAATACATTGGCTATGATGATAGAAGTTTTGAATACTACCGAAACACCTTTTTCAACAAGGTTTTACTCTAGGTCCGAGCTCCAGCAAGGTCCGAAAATAGGTCCGACATTTTTTGGGTAGCTCCTGCAAGGTCTAGTGCAAGGTCTGACTTGCTATGGCTAGGTTCGACATGTTTTTGCTAAGTCTGGCACTATGTTCGATTAGCTTTGGTTAGCTCCGGCGCTAGCTACGACTAGCTTTGGTAAGATCCGGCGCTAGGTTTGACTAGCTTTGGTATGTTCCGGCGCTAGGTCCTGCTAGCTTTGGTAAGCTCTAGTTCAAGGTCTGGTTAGCTTTGGCAATGTTCAGAGCTTGATCGCAGTGGTTCTACTTTTAGTTTGCAATGTTTCAAACTTGCTTTCTGGATTATGGAAAGTTTTCTTAGTATTATTTTACTATGTTTTTGGTGTGTTTTGGTTGTTATGGTTGATATCTTTTTGCTATGTTTGCAACATGCTTATGTGAGGTGCTCACGTAAGGTGTTGTGGTTTCGGAAATAACGAGAGTCAAGTCGAGGACTTGTGCATGGAAGAATTGGTTGTTTATTCATGTGCAGTTGTTTCTTGAGTTCAAGACATGGCTGGTGACGGGATCCATTGAACTAGTCTTAGGGAGAAGATGAGGTTCAACAACCAAGTTCGGGAGGAATTGTGGTTGAGTTGTTCAGGAGGTCGCGCAACATGTTTGGATCAAGAATAATGCATATGAAGGTATCGTGGATGTCGTTGGAATCTGTTTGCACGTATGCAAGGAGTGCACGAACGTGGATACATAGTTCCAAGACGTGATGAAGAGAAGTGTACATAAAGAATTATCTGGAAAGGTCCAACCGACTAGGTTATGGACTCAGGCTGCGGCTGAGTCGGGGTTGATTCAAATATGGAAATATTTGAGTTGGTTATGATAGGATTTCATGTGGGTCATGGAGTTGAGTTGTTTTAGGAATGTGGGATATGTTCCTATGGTGTTTCTAAATCTTAAGATTGCTTCTATCTGCGTATAGAAGAGTCTTGAGCAGTTATGGAAAGTTTTGGTTGAATCTGAGTAGGATTTGAGTCCTAGTTTGGTTTGGTTGGCCTCATGGCTGGTTATATAAGAAAGGGAGGCCACAGCTCATGGTGCACAACTTTGGAGCTGTTCCTTTTGTATTTTGATCAATAAAATTTGTAGTCTAAAGGAGATTTTGTGATTTGTTCGTCTGACTTGTTTCTGTCAAGTCTTTCTCCTCGAGTTTCTGCACAACACTACCTTTCTTCGGTGGTTTTATCATAACTCGAGTTTTGTAGATCCAATTGACGTGATCTATTTTGGATTGTCTTCACAACTTGATCGTATATCATCTGTAAAAATTTCACAGTCATTGGATTTGTGGTTTTGGATCTACACGAGTTTCTTTGCAGTGTTGCAAATCTAGTTTTACTCGGGTATAACAGATTGACCTTCATTCAATCTTTCGATCGTAACTTGAGTTTTTCTCGACAGATTTTTGTGATTCTTGTTGTGTCGTCTTCGTGACTTGATTCTCCACTATCTATACTGGTTTTATCACAATTGATCATGTCTAGATTAGTCGCACACACAATTTCTTAACATATTTATTTTCTGCCAATGGGTTTTTGTTGCTTCCGCTGAAAAAGTTTAAATTTACCATTCACCCCCCCTCTTGTAGATTTTCACGTGATTTTCAATCATACAATTGGTATCAGAGCCACGGTTCTCTAATCTTTGCGATTTGTATGTGTATTTGACTAATCATCATAGATAAATACTCTCCAATACCTTGTGTTTTTAGTGGTACTGATTTTCAGGTTTGGAAGGCATGTATGGAAGCTTTCATCCAGGCACAAGGCTTCGTAATATGGGAAAAGGTGTACAAGCCTTACGACGTGCCATCAAACAATCAAGTCACGACTACAAACATGAGAGATGTTGACAACAATAATAAGGCTCGCAACTAGATCATACAAGGATTAACTCAAAGCGACTTCGACCGTGTAGCTCACCCCTGATCTGCATATGATGTGTGGAAATCACTTTGCGACTACTATGAAGGATCCAACACAATCAAGGAGGTAAGGCAAGACATGTTCGAAAAGGAGTACGTGCGCTTTGAGATGCAACCAGGTGAGTCCATCTACGATCTCTTTGCTCGATCTAATAAAATTCTCAGCAACTTGCGTAGCGTCATTGTTAATTTTTCAGATGCTGAGAATGCTAGACAATTACTAAGTGCATTAGACATGTCAATTTGGGAAATGAAATTTACATTTATTCGTGAATCTACTATCATAAGTACACTTACCTTAGATGTGCTACATTCTAAATTGAAAACTCATGAAATTGGCATACTCTCACGTAAGAACCCCAATAAGTCCCTTTCATTTGTTTTGGAATGTGACATGCCTAGCTCCGGTCAATCCTCATCAGGAAGTACACTTGCTTTGCTGTCCTCTTTAACCCTTGAACAGATTAAAGAATTTCCAGTGGAAGAGCTAGCACTTCTTTCTACTTGGTTCTCAAAAGCATTGCAAAATGTGAGAACTAGAAGGAGAGAAAGCGTCAGTACTCAACGATGCTTCAAATGTGGTAAGACAGGACATTTTCATACAGATTGCACTAATCTTTCAGGTCCTACTTCCCGTGATGAAAATCAAACAAGGACGAAGCACTCCTCTGCAAACGATAAGTAGAAAAAGAAGGGTTTTACAAGATGTCAGTTGGTGAGCAGTTTTATCTCTGCACTTCAAGAACTTGGCTCGAGCGATGTGGACATCAAAAGTGACAAAGATGAAGATGATTTAGCAAACTTGTGTTTGAGTATGGAGGAGGCAGAACACAACAGCGACAATGAAGAGGTATGTCCTATTTGCAAGGAAATGTGTGATGTTATTTCTCGTGCCACTATTATAGTTATGAAAAAGGACAGAAAGCTTAGGGGCAATGCTATTAAAATTAAGTCACTAGAATCTGAAATTAATCGCTTGAAATCTTTGATTCCTAGGGATGATTCTTGTTCCTCATGTGACTTAATATATGAAATTGTCCTCTGAAAGAAGTGCACACACCTCCACACTTGATAAACTTGAACTTGAAATTGAAAAGAACAAAAATCTTGCTGCACTTAATAATTAAAACTTTAAAGATGCTTGTTGTTCAACAATTGATTTGCATTGTTCTACTTGTGATGATCTTGATAAGAAACTACAAGATGCTATGAATGAAATTTTTATATTGCACAATGCTTTACGTTCTCATGAAGTTAAATATTGTTCCAATTGCAAATTAAAAGGAAAAACTTCATGTGAAAATTGCCTTGATATGTCAAATAAACTTGATGACATGCATAGGACATTAGATCAGTTTTATAATGCAAATAAGAACCTAAACTTGCTGTTGAATTTCTCTAAATCTTGCAATGATAAATCTTGTTTAGGTTTTGATTCTCATGCTCGTGCTAAGGCACATCCACCTAAAATTGTAAAGTCATTAGGATGTGGTTTGATTCAAACAGTTCCTAAACAAAAAGAAGTGGTTTTCAAATCTGCAGGAGTGTTGTCTCATTCGGTTGTTAATAAAAATGTTGCTTGCTCATCTAGACATGAACACAAAGTTAAATTTTATTGTACCTACTGTGGTAGATATGGTCATGTCATAGATTTTTGTTATAGACTAGCTAAACAACAGAAAAATGAAAGAATGATTGCTAGATCTCATAACTTTCATGCAAAATTTGCTGCACATGCTAAACCGAATGATAGGAACATGCAACCTGCTGTAATGAGTCGAAAACATGCAAAGTTTGCTTCCAAACCTACTGTTTTTCGTGCTACACGTGTAACACCTTGTAGGTCAGTAGTTGGGTAGAAAAATCATCAAGCTTTGGCTCATAAACCTGATGTTTTATCTCAGCTTTCGTGTGTTATTCCTGTTGGACATTGTGTGACTCAGTACTGGATTCCTAAATGCCTTTTGACTAACCCCAGTATTGAGTCATCGATGTATTGTGCTTCTATGTAGGTTACACGTTTGAGAAAGGAGAACATTTGGATTGTGGATTCAGGTTGCTCACGCCACATGACCGGTAACAAAGAATGGTTCTCCTCCCTCTCCTTTGTGTCATGCTTAGAGAATGTTACTTTTGCTGATAATTTTTCAACTCCTATAATTGCTAAGGGTTTTGCTAGAGTAAATGATCACTACACTTTGAAGGATGTGGCACTTGTCAAAAATTTGAAATACAACTTCCTTTCTGTCACACAATTGCTAGATGAAAATCTGGAAATTATTTTCAATAAAAATTACTGCAAAGTTGTAGGTTCAAATAGTGAGCTTATCTTTAACATGTCTCAGTTTGGAATAGTTTTTAAAGCTGATTTTGATGTCTTCTTCTAAGCATAGGTGTCTAGTTGCTAATGATTCAAAAGACTTATACTTTTGGCATTGTAGACTTGGTGTTGTAGGCTTTGATCATTTAATGCGTGTTAGTGCTCTTGATCGCATACATGGGCTGCCTAAGCTTAAAGGGAACAAAGAAATTGTGTGCTCTTCTTGTAGACATGCTAAGATGGTTGCAGGTTCACATGCTCCTCTCACAGTGACCATGACAAGTGATCCGGGTCAACTTTTGCATCTTGACACTGTAGGACCTTCACGTGTTCAATCCTTCGGAGGTAAATGGTATGTTCTTGTGATTGTTGATGACTATTCTAGATACTCTTGGGTTTATTTTATGGCATCTAAGAATGAAGCTTTTAGTCACTTTAGACTTTATTTCTTATATTATCAATTGATCACCCAAGATCTTTAAGAGTAATTAGAAGTGATAATGGAACTGAATTTAAAATCAATCCTTTGATCATTTTTGTGCTGGAAAAGGAATAGATCATCAATTTTCTTCACCATATGTACCTCAACAAAACGGTGTCGTAGAGAGAAAGAACAGAACCTGAGTTGAGATGGCTAGGAGTATGCTTGATGAATATCAAACTCATAGAAAGTTTTGGGAAGATGCAATTGCAACTATTTGTTATGTTTCAAATCGTGTTTTCTTGCGTGCTAAGCTAGGAAACACCATATGAGCTTTGGTTTGGACATAGGCATAGTGTCACAAACTTTAGGGTTTTTGGTTGCAAATGCATTGTTAAGAAACATGGTAATCTTGATAAATTTGAAGCTAGATCTATTGATAGCATGTTTGTTGGTTATCCATCTCATACTAGAGGCTATTGTGTGCTTTTACTTGACACTAACAAAATTGTGAAGACTTGTGAGGTTTCTTTTGATGAAGCTAGCCCAGGTACTAGCTCAAATATTGCAAGTCCAGATCCATATCCACAGTGGGGGAGTACTTTCATTGAAGATGAGGAAGAAGTGGTGCTGCTGCTCGAAAATTCAACATCTAATGACATTGTTCCAGCTCCTGATTTTGATTCACAACCAGCACTGACGACCACCATTGTTGGTCTAGATCATCCTCAAGTCCCAAGCTCATTTATTTGTGATGAATATGAAGAATAAGAAGCTTGTGAAGTGTCCACTCCTCTCCGGGTCCTCAAAAGTCATCCTCCACAACAAATTATTGGAAGCTTGCACGAACGAGTCACACGGTCCAGGTTTTGCGATCCAAACTCTCACGCTCATTCTGCTTTTATTGCTTCTTTTGAACCCAAAGATATATCACACGCACTCACTAATTAATCTTGGATTATTGCCATGCAAGAAGAGTTAGAAAATTTTGAAAGAAATAATGTTTGGAAACTTGTACCTCCACCTCAAGGTCACACTTTAATTGGAACTAAATGGGTGTTTAAAAATAAACAAAGTGAGGATGGAGTTGTGGTTAGGAATAAGGCTAGGTTGGTTTCTCAAGGTTTCACACAAGTTGAAGGTCTAGATTTTGATGAAACTTTTGCCCCTGTTGCTAGATTAGAAGCCATAAGAATTTTGTTAGCTTTTGATGCATCTAAAGGTTTCAGGTTATATCAAATGGATGTTAAAAGTGCTTTTCTTAATGGCTACATAGATAAGGAGGTTTATGTCAAGCAACCACCGGGTTTTGAAAATCCAATTTTTCTGAATCATGTTTACAAACTGTCCAAAGCCTTATACAGTCTCAAACAAGCCCCTAGAGCATGGTATGATAGGTTAAAAACATTCTTACTTGAAGAGGGGGTTTACCATGGGCAAGGTTGATAAAACTCTTTATGTGCTTAAGCATGGCAATGACTCATTATTCATTCAAGTGTATGTGGATGATATTATCTTTGGTTGTGCTTCTAATGATCTTGTGTTCAAATTTTCAGCTATGATGAGTTCAGAACTTGAAATGAGTATGATGGGAGAACTCACGTAATTTTGGGGGTTGCAAATAAAGCAACCCAAGGAGGGAACCTTTGTGCATCAAACAAAGTATAGAAAATACCTCCTAAGGCGCTTCAACATGGACAAAAGCAAGGCTCTTCGGACACCAATGGGAACAACGACAACACTTGAACTTGATGAAGATGGTGACCCGGTCCATCAAAAAGAATATAGAAGTATGATTGGATCACTTTTGTACCTCGCGACATCAAGACCGGACATACAATTCAGCATATGTCTTTGTGCACGGTTTCAAGCTTCCTCACGTACTTCACATCATCAAGTTGTCAAAAGAATTCTCAGGTACTTACATAGAACTCAAGAATTTGGCATTTTTCTTCTTTCTTCCTCAGTCGTTACTTTGAAAGCCTTTTCGGATGCAGATTTTGGGATTGTAGGATTGATAGGAAAAATATTTCCGGTGCTTGTCATTTTCTTGGTAATTCACTTGTTGCTTGGTCCTCTAGAAACAAAGTTCAGTTGCACATTCCACAATCGAATCTGAAAATGTAGCTACTGCTAGCGCTTGTTCACAAATTTATTGGATTGTTCAAACTCTTAAGGACTATGGGGTTAATCTAGATAGTGTTCCACTGTTTTGTGATAACACTAGTGCCATTTGCATTGCTAAAAACTCCGTGCAACATTCTATAACAAAGCACATTGACATTAGGTATCACTTTCTCCTTGATAATGTTGAAAAAGGAAACATTGTGCTTCACCATGTAGATATCGAACAACAATTGGCTGATATTTTTACAAATTCTTTGGATTTCACTTGCTTTTGTTACATTCATAGTGAAATAGGGTTATGCATCCTCATGGCTTAAATTGAGGGGGAGTTTTGAAACATGGGAAGTATATGTGTAAATCCAAATTTAAAATAATATGAGCATAATATTTCATACATATATGACTTTGTAATTCCTTTTTCATGCTGAAAGTTCTTATTACATTACTCGTGTTATACATTTTGTAGTTTTTGCCATGACTAGTAATTGGAATAATCACTTACACTAAATTTGGTCATGGTCGAACTTTCTTGTTGTTTTGAACTTGTTGCATGCTCACAAGTGCTTTTAATAATGAATAATTAATCAAGTAATCAACTCACATGTTGAGTTTTTATGATCAAATAGAAAAATAAATGAGAAAATAGCAAGAGAATATGCATGCATCACCCTTCTTCTTTTGAGATGGCTTATCATTGCACTTAGATATGAACTTGGAAGAAGTTGTGTATGACTAAAATCATGTCCTTAAGCTTCTGATGGTCAAATGACATAGGCTTGGCTTGGTTGGTTATAATAAGGCATATGCGACATGGCTTACACTACTTTATGTATTTCATTGATGTGATAGTGTAAGTTACTTGATAGTATGACTTGGATGAGCTTTATATGTATGTGTTACAATATGCTCATAACAATTGGAATTTATCTTTTGAACCTTGCTGAATACATTGTCAAAGGAGGAGAAATTGATCACACATTGCACACATTCACAAGTGTTTTGGCATGATTTTTCTCGAGGATGGATTATTGTTTTTCTTCTCATTTTATTTCTGATTTACAAACGGGGGAGAAATAAATATTTAGGGGAGAAAATTGTTTTTCAAAACTTTTAATGTGAATAAGCCAATTTCCGAATTTTAAGTGGTTTTGCCAATGCATTCTTCAAGGGGGTGATTGTGTGACCTATGTGTGTTGAATACATTGGCTATGATGATAATTGTTTTGAATACTACCAAAACACCTTTTTCAACATGGTCTGACTCTAGGTTTGAGCTCCAGCAAGGTCTGACAATAGGTCCGGCTTGTTTTGGGTAGCTCCTGCAAGGTCCGACTTGCTACGGCTAGGTCCGACTTGGATGTCGTTGGGATGTGTTTGCACATATGCAAGGAGTGCATGGATGTGGCTACATGGTTCCAAGAAGTGATGAAGAGAAGTAGACATAAAGAATTGGTCAGAAAGGTCCAACCGACTAGGTTATGGACTCAGGCTGCGGTTGACCCGGGTTTGATTCAAATATGGAAAGATTTGAGTTGGTTATGATATGATTTTGTGTGGGTCACGAAGTTGAGTTGTGTTAGGAATGTGGGATACGTTCCTAAGGTGTTTGAAAGTCTTAAGATTGCTTCTATCTGCGTATAGAAGAGTCTTGAGCAGTTATGGAAAGTTTCGGTTGAATCTGAGTAGTATTTGTAGTTTGGTTTGGGTTTGCCTCATGGCTTGTTATATAAGCAAGGGAGGCCAGAGCTCGTGGTGCACGACTTTGGGGCTGTTGCTTTTGTGTTTTGATCAACAAAATTTGCAGTCTAAAGGAGCTTTTGTGCCTTGTTTGTCCGATTTGTTTCTGTCAAGTCTTTCTCGTCGAGTTTCTGCACAACACTACCTTCATTCGGTGATTTTATCATAACTCGAGTTTTACAAATCCAATTGATGTGGTTCTTTTCGGGTTGTCTTCACAACTTGATTATCTATCATGTGTAAAATTTTACGGTCATTCGATTTGTGGTTTCGGATCTACACGAGTTATTTGCAGTGTTGGAAATCTGGTTTTTCTCGGGTAGAATAGATTGACCTTCGTTAAATCTTTTGATCGTAACTTGAGTTTTCTCGACGGATTTTCGTGATTCTTGTTGTGACGTCTTTGTGACATGATTCTCCACAATCTATACTGGTTTTGTCATAATTGATCACGTCTAGGTTAGTCGCACACACAAAGATCATAGATGCAAAAGCCCCAAAAGTCATAATGTGCAATTCAGTTATAGTGATGACTAGAGGGAGAAAGAACATAGAACGTAAATTGTGAGGATTAAAAAGGACTCAAACGAATGGACCTAAAAATTCCAACTCAAACAAATTTCAAGGTTTAAATCAGAAAAATGGTGGAAATTAAACCAGCAAATAATTAATTTAAATAATTTAGAGGCCTTGTTGAGTTTTGGAAAAATATGGAGGAGAGATAAAGCAAATGTCAAATGTGTAAATCCAAATTCAAATTTAAATTTCATACTCGATTTAGTCAATTCATATATTTGACTTAACAAATGGATTATCCATATTTTGATTAGCAATCATGCAAAATTCTATGATTTTTAGAGCACCATTGCTAGCTGAAAATGAATTTAGAAAAAAAAAACGAAAGTAAAGGGGAGAATTGGACCCCACATGTCAGTGCACAATTAAATCTATCAACTTGTCAAAGACCTATACTTTAGTGTACCATAATCTTTCTCACAATAGAGATTAGCACCTCTGTCTAATTTAATCTAAAGATAATAGCTGAAATACCTGAGTGGAGAAAAGAGTAGATAAGGGGGAGGTGTGAGGGCCCATCTGGCAGTGAGGCAACAGAAGTGCTCTGTTCTGCTCCTCCGTTCATTCACTGAGTGCCACCGAGAAGCCTGCATGTGTCACCGCTTCATGCGTCCAGGCTGGCCACGAGCGTGTGAAGTTTTGCCCTATCGATCTCTCCTTCTGTATTAGCTTGCTGCCCACATCCTAAAGCCTCCTGATGCTATTTCTTCCTCGAGCAGAGCACTTGCGGGTTGTGGGCAGCGGCGCCATCACCCAGGGCAGCAAAGCAGCTGCTACTGCCCCGCCAAGGCCAAGGATCAACGCAAGAGTAAGTCTTAGCCTTCCCCATCGTGCACAAGCTTGTTGCCCCGACGTTCTGCAAGAACAGAGCAGTTTTTCGCCTGGCGGCCACCCCTCTGGCCCTCTGCTTCAACATCAACCGACTCCTTTTGCTTTGCAGCTCGGTCGTGGTCGCTGCAAACGGCATAAGAGCTTCCTGATCGTCCTCAAGTTGGCGTCAGGCCGCTCCTTGTATTCCCCAAGCTGCCCATGGCGGAATTCCTTTCTTCTTCTTCAGTTCCATGAGCGCCATGGCGACGGCCCGTTCTGCGCCTCACTTAACACTCGTGTTCCCGGCGTTCCAGCCCGTGTCTTGCGCCATCCGGACCATCACAAGGTTCGCCTGCACCTATCCTATCTTGTACACAGTGTTGCTCCCCCTTCCAACCTCTCTCTTCACAGTTTTTTGCGTTTTACCGTTGGCATGTTCAATAGAGCGGGAGCTAGGCCTTGATGCAATTCATGCTGCACGCAGCAAAATCCTTCAATTCAGTTAGCAAATAGTTTACCCAGGACCCAAAGGACCTCCTGGATCAAGAAGCACCGAGAATTATCAAGTCTAGCCCCAAGAACTCAGTTTTACCAGTGGCGGCCATGAAACCCTAGGTTCATTGGGGATGATTTTATCCAGTGCATTTACTCTCGATTTTCATCTAGTTTCAGTTTCCTCATACCTCCCTGATTCTATAGGGTTGAACCATTTGTGTTTTACTGCTGTTTTCCGGGAGATCGACCTTGCCGGCGAACCCTCCTCCGTTGCCGCCGTTGCCGGCGCCGTTCCAGTCGCTGCCGCGCGTCAAGACGTTGTCCAATGTGTGTTCCAAGGTCCATAGATCATTTCTTCATAGGAATCCCCATCTATTATGGCTCTGCGGCGCGGGAACGCCCGTGGAATATTGCTGGCCAGCCTCCAGTTCGCCCTGTCCTGAGGTAGAAGACAAAGCTGAGGTGTGGACCCCTCCAGTCAGTGAGTGGGTGGGAGTTTCTATTAGGAAAACAATTTCAGAAATTCGGCCAATCTTTGGAAAATCGTAATTAATTGTATAATTGTCCAACAACAGTGAATAAAATTTTGTTAGCTTCTATACTTCGAATTAGTACAGTGGAACCTGTATGAAAGCCCTTAGTGTTTGAACAAAAAATCATTTATGACGAAGCATTAGGAAAATTATTCTTGATAACATACTCAATGAAAAATTATGAAACTTGGCAAGATATTTCCTTTTAGTACCCACAAATCCCAGTAAAAATATAGGCTCCAGATAAAGTGTCTAAAGTAATTTAATTAAGGATCTTTGCCTAGGATTAATAGAAATTCCAGAAATAACAGTAACATTTCCAGACAATGGCAGAAACTTATAAAATCCATAACTCATTCTAGAATGCTTAGAAAAATCTCAAACCAATTTGGTTGGACCCCATAGCAACATCACTATCCAGAAAACACTCTTTGACTTATGAAAAAATCTCTGTTTTTCCACTAAAATTCAGAGAAGCTTAAAGATTGTGAGAATTTTGTGGACCATATTCATCCGTTGCTTTAGCTGAAACTTTTCTGAGAAGTCCTCCATGAACACATAATTTCACTGTAAAATTCCCAGGCCCAGTGAAACTCTTTAACTCCAGTAATTGGAAGAAAAACTCATTATGCTCAAAACATTGCTTATGCCATTGCTTATCCGAATTCTCTATGTTCCTCTGATTCTTTTCCCATTTGCTGCACCTCCCAGGAGCAGACATTTTCCTCCTATTTAGTTACTCTTTCCCAAGTTAAACATCTTCATTTGTATTTACTAAGTTGCATTGTATTCTTACTTTGCACCTTTCATTTCATACCTTGATCCTACTATGTCCATCTTGATTTCTCCTCTATTTCTCCACATAGCAGAGCTATACCTGTCCATCCTAGATAGCCTTCCTCATTCTTAAATTTGTACAACCGCACTTGCTATTTGCTAAGTTATAATCTTGACATATGTATTTTCATATCGATAGTTGAAAGTGCATCTAGGCATCCCCTGTGGATTTTGGTTGATTTATAACAAACAAATGAGATTCTAACAAAATTGTTGAGATGAGTGCAGGTTTTATTAAAATTATGAAGAAAGCGCAAAAAGAAAGGAGAATGAAGATCTATATGGAAAGAGCTCAAGAGCTAAATAGATACTTTATTGTGTATGGAGTGTGTTGGAGGAACACACCTCAAGAGCTCAAGCAAAAGAAATCACACTCACCGCACAAAATTTCATAAGTCCGGACTAATCCGATATTAACCGGACTAGTTTGATATCTCTCTGTCTAGAAACAAACAAGTCCTCCCAGTGTGGACCTGTCCACAAACGGTCCAGGTTTCACAACATCGAACTAGTCCGATATTGTCCGGACTAGCCTGATATCTTTCTGACTAAAAACGGACAAGTCTGCCCAGTGCAGAGTTGTCCTCAGGACATCACACTTTACACAAAAACAGACAAATCCGATATCACCACGGACTAGTCCGAAAACTCTCTAACTAAAATCAGACAAGTCCTCCAAATATGGACTTGTCCTCAATTCTACATGAGATTCACCCCACCGGACTAGTCCGATATGTGCTGGACTAGTCCGAACACTTCTAAAGACCAAATCAGACTAGCCTGCCCATTTCCAGACAAGTCTGATATTCCTGAACACTTAGGAATTCCCACACGCCGCACACCGGACTAGTGCGGAGTCCACCACGGACTAGTCCGGATATCGCGAACCCTAACGGTAACTTTTGGAAACTCTAGTATAAATAGAGGTGTACAGCTCTACAACCAAATCTCTTGACCCCCTGCGCCTTCATACCTTCCAAGAGCCCACAATACACATTTCTCCACACATTCTAAACCTAGAAAGATCAAATCTTTGAGGATTAGTATTGATCAAAAGGAGAGACTTGTTCCACACGATCTTGAGCTCTTGGGTCTCATTATCTCGCACACTCTTGTTGTTTATTGCATATCTTTCAAGTGTGTTGGTGGTGTTCATCATTGTCAATCTTGGGGAGCCCTCAACTTGTGAGAAGGCCCCTTGAACACGGTTATTTGCCCCTTTGTGGTTAGTGGAAGAGAATCGGCCTCGGTGGCGATTCGAAGAGGGTAGGGTTGGTGAAGAACCGGTCCTCCGTGGACTCCTCAACGTGGATGTAGGTTTCCATCGTAGGAATCAAACCACGAGATAAAATCGTGTCTCGTGCATCTTTGTTTCATTGTTCATCTTATTCTAGGGCTTACTCAATCTTGGATAACTTACATTAAATTATTGAAATCAAAGTTAATTTGTGCCATACATAGTTTCACTGTCGTGATACATCCAAATTACAACTTACTTTCCGCTGCATAGAGTACTTGACAGAAATTCTTCGATCAAACTTGATCGTTCTAGTCTGCACACATCGGACTAGTCTGCACCGTATCGAACTAGTCCGATTTCTTTGTATTTGATCAAGTTGTTAAGTGTTTTAGGATCCGACGAAAGTTTATAAAGCCTATTCACCACCTCTCTAGGCTACATTCAATTGGTATTAGAGCATGGACTCTTCAAAAGAGACTCACCGCTCGAAGAGAAGATGTCAGACATTAAGGATATACACAAGAACTTCAACCAAGAGAAGGTTAACGATGAAATTACTCATAAGCTGGAAAGCTCCTCGACACCATCCAAGACTGTGAGGATGATGATGAGGAGATGCTAGAACTATATGCACTCCTAAGGAAGAAGGCACTATAAGTGTAGGATATCCCTTGTGGGTTTTGGCTAATTGATGACAAACATATGAGATCCTAATGAAACTACTGAGATGATTGCAGGACAAACAAGTGAGACATATCGGTGCACACAAAAAGGTGAAAAATGAAGTGGTGTTCAAAGAGAGATACTTTGATGAAGCTCGGAAGACCAAAATAGATTTGAATGTATAGGGAGTGTATGAAAGACACACTCCAAGAGCTCACAACTTTGCGCGAGGATAAGGGATTAAAATTAACATAACTTTCACAAAGCACCGGACTAGTCCGATCATGGACCGGACTAGTCCGTTCACCTTTCTGGAATCACACTCACAAGGAGACCGGACTAGTCCGTGCTTCCACCGGACTAGTCCGTTGATGTTTCTGGAGTCTCTCATACTGAGGAACCGGACTAGTCCGATCATGGACCGGACTAGTCCGTTGAACTTTCTGTAAACTCCCACTCCCTTTTGTGGAGATCGGACTAGTCCGCGGACTAGTCCGCGGACTAGTCCGATGAACTTTCTGGAGTCATCTTTACACAGTACCGGACTAGTCCGAGGTTGGACCGGACTAGTCCGGCAGACTTTCTGGACCTCAAAACATGTTGAGACCGGACAAGTCCGGACTTGCACCGGACTAGTCCGGTGTTAGGGTTTTTCAATGGCTAGCTTTTGGAAACCCTATAAATAGATGATCCACGACTTTCCCATGAGGACACACGTCGAATATTGAAAAAAGAGCAAACCCTAGCGCCGCCACTTAGTCCCAAGAGCCCACAACACATCTCCCCACACATCTAAAGTTCAAAAAGAGTGAAATCAATTGAACACTTGGATTCGGGATTGGGAGATCGTCATTCTTTCATCGCGAGCTCTTGGGGTTTGATCTTTGTACACTCATACTCTGCATTGTAATACTTTTGAGTGTATTTGATCAATTGTTCATTGTAAATTTCGTGGGAGCCCTCAACGTGTGAGGTTGCCCCACAAACTTGGTGATTACCCGTGATAGTGGAATCAAGTCGGCCTTCATGGTGACTTGAGGAGGAAAAGGGTTGGAGACCCGGCTCTGTGTGTGCTTCCTCAACGAGGACGTAGATCTCGTTGTGAGATCGAACCTCGGGAAAAATTCTTGTGTCTCGTGTCTCATTTACTTTAAATTTTGTTCATTAGATCACTTAAGTGCTAAACATTAACTTAAGGCAATTTGAAGTTACACCTGCATTCTTATATTAATTTCAAGTATAAATATCAGTTGTTCTTAATTCTGCTGCTAAAGAAATTTAATTTCCCAATTAACACCTGATCAACACACATACTTCTTGCACACCAGACTAGTCCGCCCACGCAACCGGACTAGTCCGGCCAACCAAGTTTTTGACTATTCTATTAAGTGTGCAGGAAATTCAAAAGGCCTATTCACCCCCCTCTAGGCCACATTCAATTGGTATCAGAGTGAGGTTCTCCACCAACGGGACTCACATCTCGGAGAGATCAATGGCCTCTGAGAAGAACAACGATATCTCGAATATGAACATTAATGAGAAGGAACAAGAAACTAAGGCTTTTGATGTGCTGAAAGAGAGCCCACACGATGATGAAGAAGTGCGACAATTGAAGGCACTCCTGAGAAAGAAACTGCTAGGACAAAAGGGAAAAGAAGAAGAGAAGACGACGGGGAGTGGTCATCATGACTACTCCCGACAGCCTTACAACTACAACCATCTCAACTCCAACAATCATTATCTTTCCATTCCCATGGGAAAACCTCCACAGTTTGATGGAAGCGACTATACAATGTGGAAGTACAACATGAAGATGCATCTAATATCCCTAAATCCTAGCCTATGGCACATTGTCTGCACTGGCATAGATATCCCGGACACGGATGAAGAACTCACCCTAGAACAAGAACAAGAGATTCACAGAAATGCACAAGCTGTCACCGTGATCACATCATCATTAAGCGGAGAAGAATTCACCAAGATTGATGGCTTAGAAAGTGCAAAGGAAATCTGGGATACACTTAAGACGGCTCACGAAGGAAATAGATCAGCTCGTGAAGCAAAAATCGAAATGCTTGAAGGAGAGTTGGGGAGGTTCGCTATTGAAGAAGGCGAATCACCTCAAGACATGTACAACCGAATGAAGGCAATCATCAACAAGTTACGCGCCTATGGAAGTAAGAAATGGACGGATCATGAGGTAGTCAAGAGAATGATTGGAGCCTTCATGCCAAGAAATGTCACACTTTGCTCAATGATTAGAGAAAGCCCCGGTTTCCACAAATTGACCCCCGATGAGCTGTTGGGGAAGATCATAAACCATGAGATGATGGAAAAAGAGGCAAAATACGTCAAAGACTTGGCCGAACTCACTTCCTTCAAAAGGAAAGAGGTCGCTCTCAAAGCTACATGCCGACTCAAACTCAAAGAAGCTCGTGAAGATCAAGACGATGGGCACACAAGTGACGAGAGCACCGATCTTGATGATGAGGAGATGGTACTCTTTATCAAGAAGTTCAAGCGAATGATGAAAAGAAGACACGGCAACAACTCAAATGAAGGCAAAAACAAGGACAAAGGAAAATCCAAGGCTCGACGCACTTGCTGCAACTGCAGAGAGTATGGTCACTTCATGATGGATTGCCCCTATGAAGAAAACAAAAAGAAGAAGGAAACAAGATCTCAAGAAAAGAAAAATTTCAGAAAAAGAAGACAAAACCATCAAGCTCACATTGGCAAGGAGTGGGACTCAAACGATGAGTCCTCCTCCGATGAAGAAGAAGAGATGGCCACTATTGCCATCAAGAAACCTACTATGAAGGCCACAGTCTTTCCAAACATGGGAGGACGGGACATGAACAACCACACTTGCCTTATGGCTAAGGAAGGCAAGAAAAAGGTACGGCTCACTCCTCCCACACTAAACTCCTCTATTGATGACTTTGACAGCTCTAGCGATAACGAAGAAATGTTTAGAGGACTGAGTAAAATTGCTCTAAAGAAAATGGAAATGTTGTCGAACGAAATTTTTGAGAAGGAAGAACTTCTTGATCGACAAGAAGATATGCTCATCCATGAAAGGAAGAGATATCAAGAAGTTGAAAGACTTCTTGAGCTTGAAAGAGAGAAGAACAAGTCGCTTGAAGTTGAGCTAGCCTTGAGTAAGGAAACTTACTCAAAGCTAAAAGACTCACATATTGCAATCAAGGAAGAACTTGCTAACTTGTCAAAGGTTAACAAGATCCTTGAGGTGCAAGTTGAGTCGCTCAAGCAAAGTGACTCTTCTTCCTCCAAGAGCTCTTCCTCCAAAGATATGAGTTCGACAACAATCGAGACTTGCACTTGCTCTAGTAAGAAGAATACTATTTCTAATACATCAACTTCTCGTAATATGCATGCCCCCCCAAGCGGCATCTTTGATAAGGAGAAGATCAAATATGCACGCAGTCCATATATGGTCACTAGACCTCCCAATGTCAAAGATGGCCTTGGTTTTGATAAGAACAACACATGGCTATTTCTAATCATGCTAAGAATAGAATTGTCTTTGTCAAAGAGAAATCTCATGAATCTGAACCTCAAATGTTGTTTCACACATTTAATGCTTCTTATGTTCCTATGAAGGCCAAAAGTGGAAGAGTCATTGCCAAATATACAGGGCCACGCCACAAGAACTTGAAAACTTGTGTGTGGGTGCCTAAGACTCTTGTGACTAACCTGAAAGGACCCAAGCAAGCTTGGGCACCTAAAACCAAGGAATGATTCTTTTTTGCAGGCTTACTCCTCCGGCGGAACAAAATGGGTACTTGATAGCGGATGCACGAATCACATGACCGGAGAGAGAGGTATGTTTGTGGAGTACGGGTACAACAAGGATCCAGGTGAAGGCATATACTTCGGAGACAACAACCAAGGAAAGGTCCTTGGTAGCGGTAACATTGAAATTTCCTCTCAACATACCTTATCAAATGTTTTACATGTAGATTCTCTAGATTATAACCTTTTGTCAATATCCCAACTATGCGACAAAGGTGACAACTGTTTATTCACTAAGGAGGGTGTGACAGTTTTTAGAAGAAGCGATGGCTCGATTGCATTCAAGGGAATGTTGAAGGGCAAGCTCTATCTTGTTGACTTCAACAAAGATAAAGCCGAACTCAACACTTGCTTGGTTGCTAAGACCAACATGGGATGGCTGTGGCATAGACGGCTAGCCCATGTTGGGATGAGAAATCTGCAGAAACTTCTAAAAGGTGGTCACATCCGTGGTCTTAAGGATGTGGTGTTTGAAAAGGACAGGTCGTGTAGCGCTTGTCAAGCAGGAAAACAAGTCGGAGCACCACACCCCGCCAAGAACGTGATGACTACCGCGAGACCGATGGAACTTCTCCACATGGATCTTTTTGGTCCAGTTTCGTACATCAGCATCGGCGGTAACAGATATGGTTTAGTAATTGTTGATGATTTTTCTAGATTTACCTGGGTGTTTTTCTTGTATGATAAATCAGAAACTCAGGGGATCCTCAAGAAGTTCTTAAAAAGAGCTCAGAATGAATTCTCATCAACCATAAAGAACATCAGAAGTGACAACGGGACAGAATTCAAGAATATCCAAGTTGAAGAGTTTCTTGATGAAGAAGGGATAAAGCATGAATTCTCAGCACCCTGTTCCCCTCAACAAAATGGAGTGGCAGAAAGGAAGAACAGAACATTGATCGAAATGGCCAGAACTATGCTGGATGAATACAAGACATCAGATCGATTTTGGGCAGAAGCGGTGAACACCGCCTGCCATGCCACTAATCGACTATACCTCCATCGACTACTGAAGAAAACTCCATATGAGCTCCTTACCGGTAAAAAGCCAAATGTTTCTTATTTTAAAGTTTTTGGTTGCAAATGTTTTATTCTGAACAAGAAACAGAGGGCCTCGAAGTTCGCTTTGAAGTCCGATGAAGGATTCTTGCTCGGTTATGAATCGAATGCCTACGCCTATCATGTCTTCAACAAGGTGTTCGGCCTTGTTGAAGTAGCACGTGACGTAGTGTTCGATGAATCTAACGGCTCACAAGTGGAGCAAGTTGACAAGTGTGTGCTAGATGATGAGGAAGCTCCATATGAAGCACTGAAGAAAATGGGACTTGGTGATATCTTACCACAAGAGCAAACATTCGACCCAAATGCACAAGATGAACCTCAACACAGAAGCAATGATCAAGGGGGAGCCCTTGCACAAGATCAAGAGGAGGAAGATCAAGAAGAGCAGGACCATCATGGAAGCAACGATCAAGGGGGAGACAATGTACATGAAGAACAAGCAACTACACAAGCTCCACACCCAAGAGTACACCAGAGCGTGCAAAGAGACCACCCTGTCAACAACATCATTGGAGATATTGCAAAGGGAGTAACTACTAGATCTCGAGTTGCAAATTTTTGTGAATCCTACTCTTTTGTGTCTTTTCTGGAACTATACAGGGTAGAAGAAGCCTTAGGGGATCCAGACTGGGTGATTGCAATGCAAGAGGAGCTGAACAACTTCAAGAGAAATGAAGTATGGGAGCTAGTGGAGAGACCAAAGGCGAACATAGTCGGAACTAAATGGGTATTTCGGAACAAGCAAGATGAACATGGAGTAGTGACAAGAAATAAGGCAAGACTGGTGGCCAACGGTTATTCTCACGTCGAAGGTTTGGACTTCGATGAAACTTTCGCTCCTGTAGCTAGACTTGAGTCCATTCGTATTTTATTAGCATATGCTACTCACCATAATTTTAAGCTGTATCAAATGGACGTCAAAAGCGCCTTCTTAAACGGCCCAATCAAGGAGGAAGTTTATGTGGAGCAGCCACCAGGATTTGAAGACCCGAAGTATCCAAACCATGTGTACAAACTGCGGAAGGCTCTCTATGGCCTCAAACAAGCTCCTCGAGCTTGGTATGAGTGCCTTAGAGATTTTCTAATTCAGAATGGATTCAAAATTGGTAAAGCTGACTATACACTTTTCACTAAACACTGTGATGATCACTTATTTATATGTCAAATTTACGTTGATGACATTATCTTTGGATCAACTAACAAACCCTTCTGTGAAGAGTTTAGCAAAATTATGACAGATAGGTTCGAGATGTCAATGATGGGCGAATTAAAGTTTTTCTTGGGATTCCAAGTAAAGCAACTAAGAGAAGGTACATTTATAAGCCAAACCAAATATACACAAGACATTCTCAAGAAGTTCAATATGGACAAAGCCAAGCCCATCAAGACACCCATGGCCACTAATGGACATCTCGACCTCAATGAAGACAGTCCAAACGTGGATCAAAAGGTATATCGGTCCATGATTGGCTCTTTACTTTATTTATGTGCATCTAGGCCAGATATTATGCTTAGTGTTTGCATGTGGTCAAGGTTTCAAGCTACACCCAAAGAGTGTCATCTAGTTGCTGTAAAAAGAATCTTGAGGTACCTTGTGCACACACCCAACATGGGCCTTTGGTATCCCAAAGGGTCCAAATTTAACTTGATAGGATATTCCTATGCCGACTATGCAGGATGCAAAGTCGATAGAAAGAGCACGTCAGGGACTTGTCAGTTTCTTGGTAGGTCCCTGATATATTGGTCATCTAAAAAGCAAAACTCCATTGCCCTTTCAACAGCAGAAGCAGAATATATTGCAGCCGGTAGCTGTTGCGCCCAATTACTTTGGATGCGGCAAACACTTAGGGACTACGGCCACAATCTTAACAATATCCCACTTCTATGTGACAATGAAAGTGCTATAAAAATTGCACACAGCCCAGTAGAGCACTCAAGAACTAAGCACATAGATATCCGTCATCATTTTCTTAGAGATCATTCATTAAAAGGTGACATTACTATTTCACATGTTAGAACTGAAAAACAACTTGCGGACATTTTTACCAAACCATTGGATGAGAAAAGGTTTTGTGAACTTAGGAATGAACTTAATATTCTTGACTCTCGAAATGTGGCTTGAAACGTTGCACATCTGGTTGATACTTCAAATGTTGCATTTTATTGCTAAAACTGCCCTTCACCTCTTTTTTCTCCTAAGAAAACTACTTTTAATGAAGAAATCTTGAAATTTATGACCATGTTTTTGTGTGGATTGCTTTCTGGTCATAAACACCAAGATTATTTGCAAAACTTGTCCTTGGATCACTATTAGTTATCTCCAAATACCTAGGTTTTCCAGGGACACCGGACTAGTCCGCCTCATGACCGGACTAGTCCGGTCGACTGCCTATATAAGCAGCTGGCCCGTTTCAAATCTCCCTCCACTTGACCTAAACTCTCACCTCTAAAACCCTAACCCCCCAAAAGGTGATTTTCGGTTTGAGCCCTCAAAATCCAAGCTCTCTCCGTGGGAAACTATCCCCTCGACGAGTTGGTACTCCTCTCCAAACTCATCCGGACAGATTTGCGCTCCTTCGACGCGAATCCTCAAATCTCGGTAAAATTCCCCCCAAAGTCAAACTCTCAACTTTTCTAGTTCTAGTTTATTTCCCTTGATTCCAAGGAAGTACATTAGCTTCATAGATGTATTCCTTTCACCTTCATGCTCATTTGCACCCCTAGATAGAAGTTGTGATTCAAGTTTTGTTAGGGTTATTGTGCCAGGCCGGACTAGTCCGGCTCCTAGGTACGGACTTGTACGGTACCCCGGACAAGTCCGCACTCTGAAACCGGACAAGTCCAGTCTCTGACACTTGAATCCCAGTATCACCTTCATTTTCAGTTCATCTTCATCTAAATCATGAACTCCTTGTTAGGCACAATGTCTTCAAGCTCAGATGACAGCTCCTTCCATGTTGATGAAGAAGTTGAGCGCAAAAAAGTGCAAAGAGCCAAGGAGAGGTACATGAAGAAAAGGCATGATGTAAATGTGCACTCTCCACCCTCCGACGACAACTTGCCCAAGAAAAGGAGGGTAGTGGTGAAGAAGGCCCAAGGAAAGGCTGGTGAGAGTTCCTCAGGGCCAAAGAGAACTCTCAACAAAGGGAAAGGACTTGCTAGTGGTCCCATTGGACCCTTGAAAATGAAGAACCCAAGTCACCGCAACCGGCAGCGCTCAAGCAAGGATTTCACTAGGAAAGGGGGTGAGCTTGCCGACAGCTTCAGACAGGTCAACGTGTATGCTCAGCCTCGGCAATGCTCAGACCCAAGATTTGGGAGCAACTTCCATGCCGACTACTATGAGCATGTGTACATGAAGATGAAGAATCCCGTCGTGAAGACTCAATGGGTGAACATCGGGTACATACAGTCAAAGAAGTATCCTGCTTTCCGTGAGGTGGTTGAGGCCCTGGAAAGGCACGGACTGAAAGAACTATTCTCCTTTGAGAATGACTGGAACATGAAGTGATCGCCCAATTCTACTCTACTCTCTACTTTGCTCGGGGTGATGGAGACAGTCTTACTTGGATGACCCATGGATCCAAGTATAGTGTCACTTATGATGAGTTTGCAAGGATTCTCCACCTTGAGCATACCTTGGATCATGATCTAGTCATCCACAACCTGCAACCCCAGGAGAAGGATGAGCTCAAATTTCTCTATGACACAAGGATGCCATATGTTGCTCCCAGTATCAAGTACTTGAAGCCCTTCTATGTGGTCCTCAACAGAATTTTGAGGAAGACAATAGCCCCAAAGGATGGAGATGCGGGGACTATTCAAGGGACCTTGAGGACCCTAATGAAGGTCATTGGTGGGAGGAGACCATTCAATGTCTTTGAATACATCTACAATGACATTGTGAACATATCAATCACTCCAAATAGATCTTGCGGGTATGCCCCGCACATCATGTACATGATTGAGAAGGTGAATGGACTTGAGTTCGTCAAGGATGTTCACCATACGGGGATGAAGCCACAAAAGCCTACGGAGTACACTCTACCTTCGGCCCCTGATGCACCTCCCTCCCCTGAGACTGAGAGGAGGACTAAACAGGCTCGGGATGTGAATGCACCTAGATCCTCAGATGCTCCTCCCAGCTCTGCAGCTGCTCGTGAACCCTCCGGTGGTGTGCTCAAAATGCTCACCTCCATCTTTGCCTGCTGCCGCAAGATTGAAGTCAGGCAAAAGAAGCATCAACAATATGTCAATGCCAACATCAAAGCTATATGCGATAAGCTGGAGATTGAGCCGGTGGGATCCCCGCCTGCCTTCGAGGACTCCGAGGAAGGGTCCACTCCGGCGAATGATGATGATGATGAGGACCGGACTGAAACGGAGGAAGAGAGTGGCGATGAGTGATTTCCATCATTTTTTCACTTTTTGGTGCCTTGATGCCAAAGGGGGAGAGATTGAGACTAGGAGAGATTAAGACTATTAGTTTAAGAGTAGTTGGTGTCTTTATGTTTTTGTGATCAAGGACATGTGTACTTAATTTTAAAACCTTGTAATGCACTATTCCCTCCCTTATGTGTGATGCTTACTGTTGCTTGGATGATTATCTTTATACTCATTGTTGATTATCTTTACTACATCACACCCTGTTGATGACACACTTGTTAGGCACCCCACCATAAGGTGTGTGCATATGTGAGAAGCTTTTTGTGGACTTATCATTATTTTCATATGTGGACACCTTATGAAAATCAAGATTTTACTCTCAATTGTGATATCTCAAATGGTTGTCATCAATCACCAAAAAGGGGGAGATTGTAAGTGCATCTAGGATATCCCTTGTGGGTTTTGGCTAATTGATGACAAACATATGAGATCCTAATGAAACTACTGAGATGATTGCAGGACAAACAAGTGAGACATATCGGTGCACACAAAAAGGTTAAAAATGAAGTGGTGTTCAAAGAGAGATACTTTGATGAAGCTCGGAAGACCAAAATAGATTTGAATGTATAGGGAGTGTATGAAAGACACACTCCAAGAGCTCACAACTTTGCGCGAGGATAAGGGATTAAAATTAACATAACTTTCACAAAGCACCGGACTAGTCCGATCATGGACCGGACTAGTCCGTTCACCTTTCTGGAATCACACTCACAAGGAGACCGGACTAGTCCGTGCTTCCACCGGACTAGTCCGTTGATGTTTCTGGAGTCTCTCATACTGAGGGACCGGACTAGTCCGATCATGGACCGGACTAGTCCGTTGAATTTTCTGTAAACTCCCTTTTGTGGGGATCGGACTAGTCCGCGGACTAGTCCAATGAACTTTCTGGAGTCATCTTTACACAGTACCGGACTAGTCCGAGGTTGGACCAGACTAGTCCGACAGACTTTCTGGACCTCAAAACATGTTGAGATCGGACAAGTCCGGACTTGCACCGGACTAGTCCGGTGTTAGGGTTTTTCAACGGCTAGCTTTTGGAAACCCTATAAATAGATGATCCACGACTTTCCCATGAGGACACACGTCGAATATTGAAAAAAGAGCAAACCCTAGCGCCGCCACTTAGTCCCAAGAGCCCAAAACACATCTCCCCACACATCTAAAGTTCAAAAAGAGTGAAATCAATTGAACACTTGGATTCGGGATTGGGAGATCGTCGTTCTTTCATCGCGAGCTCTTGGGGTTTGATCTTTGTACACTCATACTCTGCATTGTAATACTTTTGAGTGTATTTGATCACTTGTTCATTGTAAATTTCGTGGGAGCCCTCAACGTGTGAGGTTGCCCCACAAACTTGGTGATTACCCGTGATAGTGGAATCAAGTCGGCCTTCGTGGTGACTTGAGGAGGAAAAGGGTTGGAGACCCGACTCTGTGTGAGCTTCCTCAACGAGGACGTAGATCTCGTTGTGAGATCGAACCTCGGGAAAAATTCTTGTGTCTCGTGTCTCATTTACGTTAAATTTTGTTCATTAGATCACTTAAGTGCTAAACATTAACTTAAGGCAATTTGAAGTTACACCTGCATTCTTATATTAATTTCAAGTATAAATATCAGTTGTTCTTAATTCCGCTGCTAAAGAAATTTAATTTCCCAATTAACACCTGATCAACACACATACTTCTTGCACACCAGACTAGTCTGCCCACGCAACCAGACTAGTCCGGCCAACCAAGTTTTTGACTATTCTATTAAGTGTGCAGGAAATTCAAAAGGCCTATTCACCCCCCTCTAGGCCACATTCAGGCACTATCCCCACAAGGGAAGATGGAGATCGAGGATAAAAAGAAGAAGTAGGGGAGTAGTCACACCGACTACTCCCGATATCCTTTTAACTACGATCGGTTAAATTCAAACAACACTACTTGTTAATTTCTCTAGGGAAAGCACCTTTCTTCGATGAAATGATTATTCTATGTGGAGACAAAATATGAAAATGCATCTCATATCACTTAATCCCAGCTTGTGGCATATAGTGTGTACAATAATAGATATCTCATATGACGATGAAGAGCTCACACCAAGCCAAGAACAAGTTATTCATCGGAACGCTCAAGCTGCAGCTGTCATAACATCGTCACTTAGCCGAGACAAGTTCACCAAGGTGGATGGACTCGAAATAGAAAAGGAGATATGGGACACCTTACAAACCGCACATGAAGGTTGATCGTCATGTGCGAGAAGCCAAGATTGAAATGATTGAAGGCGAATTGGGAAGATTCGCTACAGAAGAAGATGAGTCACCGCAAGACATGTACAATAGATTGAAGAATCTCATCAACAAAGTTCGAGCATATGGAAGCAAGAAGTGGAATGATCACGAGGTTGTAAAGCTAATTCTTAGAGCTTTCATGCCTCGCAACGTGACCCTATGCTCGATGATTAGAGAAAGCCCCGAGTATCGGAAAATGACCCAAGACAAACTTCTTGGGAAGAATATAAATTTTGAGATGATGGAGAAACAATCAAAGCACGTCAAAGAGACTGTCGACCTTACCTCGACAATGAAGACATGAGTTGCTTTGAAGTCCACTTGTAATCCTATATCAAAAGAAGCTCGAGAAGCTCATGGGGAAGACAACAGACAATGAGAGCAGTGATATAGATGAAGAAGATATGATCCTATTAATGAAGAAATTCAAGAAAATGATGAGAAGAAGACAAGGTGGTAGACCAAATGAAGGAAGACACAAAGACAAATCAAGATGATAAATGAGGCGCGCTTGCTATAACTGTGGAGAATACGACCATTTCATAGTTGATTGTGCCCATGAAGAAAACAAGAGGAAGACCAAGGACAACAAGCCTCACGCAAGAAGATGTTCAAGAAGAAGAAGCAATTCGGACAGGTACACTAGGGAAGGAGTGGGACTCCAATGATGAGTCTTCATCCGAAGAGGAAGAGGAGATGGCTACCATAGCCATCAAGAAGACAACCAAGAAATCCACCCTCTTCCCAACCATGGGCGCATGGAAGGACAACGACAACACATGTCTAAAGGCAAAAGAAGGTAAAAGAAAGGTAACAACTAAATCTTCCTCCACATATTCCTTTACTAGTGATAGTGATAATTCTAGTGAGGATGATAGTTGTGATGAAAATGAATACTTGCTTAGTGGTTTAGATAAGAAAATTGTGGCTAAGATGAAATTTTTAATGGATAAGCTTGTTGATAAGGAGGAGCTAGTTGATCGTCAAGAAGATATAATCATCCTCAAAAAGGAAGAATATCTTAAGATCAAAAAGCTCCTTGAACTTGAAAAGGAGCGAAGCAAGTCACTAGAACTTGAGTTAGCTTCAAGCAAGGAAGCTTGCTTGAAGTTAAGTAACTCAAATGTAATCATCAAGGATGAACTTGCTAACTTAACCAAAGTTAACAAGATCCTTGAGGTACAAGTTGAGTCACTCAAGCAAAGTAGATCTTCATCCTCTTCAAGCTCTTTTTCTCAACATCTAAAATCTCAAACTTCTATTGCTTGTACATGTGCTAAAATTGACACTAATTTGAAAGAAAAGTCAACCTTGACGAAGGACAAGCAATCTTCCCACAGTGGCATATTTGACAAGGAGAATGTCAAGTATGCATGTAGTGCATACTTGGTCTCAAGACCTCCTCATGTCAAATATGGCATTGTGTATTCTTATGGTGAAAAGCAAAATGCTATAATCCACAAGAATAACAAGGAACGCATTGCTTTTGTCAAGGGAAACATCTCTCAAGTTAGACAACTTAATAATGTTGATAAAAGTAACATTGTTAACACATATGAACAACAACTCTTGTTTAGATTTTTCGATGCATCATATGTTATTATAAAAAGTAATCATGGTAGAGTTTATGCTAAACATGTTGGGCCACGCCATGGGAACATCAAGTCTCATGTGTGGGTGCCCAAATCACTTGTGACTAACCTCAAAGGACCCAAGAAAGCTTGGGTACCTAAGACCAAAGTATAATTTGTTTTTGCAGGCTTATTCCTCCGGTGGAGACAAATGAGTGCTAGATAGTGGATGCACAAATCACATGACCGGAGAAAAGAAGAATGTTCGTTGAATATGATGAAAATGAAGATCCAAGCGAAGGTATTTATTTTGGCGATAATAGTCAAAGAAGGGTGCTCGATACTGGTAAAATTGCAATTTCATCAAAACATACTTTTTCTCATGTTTTATATGTTGATTCTTGGATTATAACCTTTTGTCCATATCTCAATTATGTGACAAAGGTTATTATTGTTTATTCACTGATGAGGGTGTGATCGTCTCTAGAAGGAGTGATAACTCGGTTGCATTCAAGGGTGTGTTCAAGGGAAAACTTTATCTAGTTGACTTCAGCAAAGATAAAGCCGAACTTGACACATGATTGATTGCAAAGACCAACATGTTTTGGCTGTGGCATAGATGGCTAGCACACGTTGCTATGAGGAATCTTCAAAGACTCTATAAAGGCGATCACATCCAAGGTTTAAAGGATGTGGTTTTTAAGAAAGACATGCCTTGTAGCACGCGCCAAGCCGGGAAGCAAGTAGGAGCACCTCATCCCGCGAAGAATGTCATGACTACAACAATACCGCTCGAGCTCCTTCACATGGACCTATTTGGTCCAATTGCTTACATAAGCATCGGCAGTAGCAAATATGGTTTATTCATTGTTGATGATTTTTCTCGCTTCACGTGGGTTTTCTTTTTGCATGATAAGATAAAAACTCAAGGAACCCTTAGGAAGTTTCTCAAGCGAGCTCAAAATGAATTTTCGTTGACAATCAAGAACATACGAAGTGACAACGAAACGGGGTTCAAGAATACCCAAGTTGAGGAGTATCTAGACAAAGAAGGGATAAAGCATGAGTTTTTAGAACCTTATTCTCCTCAAAAAAAAAGCGGGGTAGCCGAAAGGAAGAACCGAACCCTCATTGAGATGGCGAGGACAATGCTCGATGAATATAAGACTTCATATTGGTTTTGGGCTGAAGCGGTCAACACTGCGTGTCACGCCATAAACCGACTCTATCTTCATCGCCTACTCAAGAAAACGTCGTATGAACTACTAACCCGTAACAAACCAAATATTTCCTATTTTCGAGTCTTTGGTTCTAAATGTTATATCTTGAACAAGAAGCCTAGGACTTCAAAGTTCTCTTCGAAGTCCGATGAAGGTTTCTTGCTTGGCTATAATTTGAACTCTTATGCATATCGTGTCTTCAACAAGGTCTCCAGACTTGTTGAAGTAGCACGTGATGTAGTGTTCGTGGAAACTAACGGCTCTCAAGTAGAGCAAGTTTATCAATGTGTGCTAGATAGAGAAGAAGCTCCATGTCAAGTGTTGAGAAGAATGGCGTTGGGCGATGTTCGACCACAAGCGCCACCTCCAATTGCGAATGAGGAAGATGAACCACAAGTGGAGGAAAATGATCAAGGGGGAGCTTCTACACAAGATCAACATCATGAAGATCAAGGTGATCAACACATCAAAAAGGGCAACCATCCAGGGGGAGAAGAAGATGATGACAATGAAGACTCAATACCACAAGTGCCACACCCAAGAGTACATCAATGCATCCAAATAGATCACCCCGTCGACAACATAATCGGTGACATCCAAAAGAAAGTAACAACTCGATCTCGTATAGCTAATTTTTTTGAACATTACTCGTTCGTATCCTCTTTGGAACCACACAGGGTTGAAGATGCATTAAATGATTCGGATTGGGTGGTGGAGATGCAAGAAGAATTGAACAACTTCAAAAGGAACGAGGTGCGGGAACTTGTTGAAAGACGCAAGTTCAACATCGTCGGCACTACATGGGTCTTTCACAACAAGCAAGACGAACACGGGGTGGTGACAAGGAACAAGGCGCGACTTGTGGCCAAAGGGTATTCACAAGTTGAAGGTTTGGATTTTGACGAGACTTTTGCTCTCGTAGCTAGGCTTGAATCGATTCGAATATTACTTGCATATACTACTCACCATGATTTCAAGCTTTATCAAATGGATGTGAAAAGCGCCTTCCTAAATGGACCGATCAAGGAGGAGGTGTATGTGGAGCAACCCCCCGGGTTTGAAGATCAAGAGTTCCCCGACCATGGGTTCAAATTGCGTAAGTCTCTCTTTGTCCTCAAACATGCTCCTAGAGCTTTGTATGAGTGCCTTAGAGATTTTTGATTGAAAATGGATTTAAGATTGGCAAAGCTGATTACACTTTGTTTACTAAGCATTTTGATAATGATCTATTTATCTGTCAAATTTATGTTGATTATATTATATTTGGTTCAACAAACAAATCTTTTTGTCAAGAATTTAGTAAGATCATGACAGATAGATTTGAGATATCCATGATGGGAGAATTGAGAAATTTCTTGGGATTCCAAGTGAGGCAACAAAAGGAAGGGACGTTCATAAGCCAAATAAACTACACTCAAGACATACTTAAAAAGTTTGGAATGGACAAAGCAAAGCCTATAAAGACTCCCATGGGGACAAATGGACACTTGGATCTCAATGAAGATGGACCAAACGTCGATCAAAAGGTATATCGCTCCATGATTTGCTCCCTACTTTATTTATGTGCATCTAGGCCTGATATCATGTTGAGTGTATGTTTGTGTGCAAGATTTCAAGTCAATCCTAAGGAATGTCACTTGACAGCCGTAAAAAGGATCTTGTGATATTTAGTTCATACACCCAACCTAGGCCTTTGGTATCCTAAAGGTTCAAAGTTCAATCTCATTGGATACTCCAATGCAGATTATGCCAGATGCAAAATAGATAGAAAAAGTACCTCCGGTACTTGCCAATTCCTAGGTAGATCCCTAGTTTCTTGGTCCTCCAGGAAACAAAACTCCATTGCCTTATCCACGTCCGAAGCGGAGTATGTCACAGCCAGGAGTTGTTGTGCACAACTCCTTTGGATGCGGCAAACTTTAAGGGATTACGGTTACAATATGATCCGTATTCCACTCCTTTGTGATAATGAGAGTGCCATTAAAATTGCCCATAATCCCATTGAGCACCCTAGAACCAAACACATAGACATCCGACATCACTTTTTGAGAGATCATTCAATGAAAGAAAACATAGCCATTTCCAATGTCAACACCAAAAAACAACTAGTCGATATCTTTACCAAGCCACTTGATGAAAAACATTTTTGTGAGCTCCGAAATGAACTAAATATCCTTGATGCTAGGAACATGGCTTGAAAACTTGCATACATGTATGCCATCTTCAAAATCTATTGTTTGTGTTATGAAAATCATCTCTCTCTAATTTTCTACGAAAACTATGTTAATTACTTGATCTTGGTGAATTACGATCATAGCTTGATTGTCGTATGTTTACTGATCATATTCATCAAGATTATTTGTATGTTTTGCCCCCTATTTTCTTAGTAAGCACCTTCGAATATATACGAATGGTATAACTGTTTCTGTTCTAGTGACCACGGACTAGTCCGTGGTTACCCGATCTAGTCCGCACAATGCAAACTAGTCCTCAGAGTTCTGGTAGTCCGGACTAGTCCGGTCGACCACGGACTAGTGCGATTTTTTGACTCCATAACCCTAGGGCCGCCAAAACCTAATCTTCTTCATCCTCACAACATACCTCACGTTCTCTCTCCCCACTCAAGTGCCCCCAAGGTGATTTGGCGAGTTCCCCACCAAATCTCCTCAAATCTCCGTGTCTTCATCACAAGGGGATCGAGGACCCCAGACTTGTCTGCATCAAAAACCTCTCCAACTCTGTGAATCAAAAGATTTGGTAAAGTTTCTCTCCAAACCATAGAACCTTCGATTTCTCTTGTTTTTGCTCAAATAGCTTAGTTCCTCCTGTTAATACATGATACCTTGTTATATTACAACTACATTAAGCCACTTTTGCATTGAGAAACACCATTTCTTTGCTAGTTAGGGTTCAAACAGCTGAATATCAGACTAGTCCGTTCTCATTGCGGACAAGTCCAGTACTCCGGACTAGTCTACTCTTGAGCACTAGACAAGTCCGATTTTTGACTGGACACAACCTTAATTTCCTTCTACTCAATGCATTCTCTTGCCATCAATCCTTATCTATGTCATGTATAACCTCCTTGTCAGGACAATGTCGAATGAAAACATCTCCGACTTTGAAGACGAGATGGATCAAGATGTGTTGCCATGAGCCTCGGAGTCTCGCACCAACAAAAGGCAAGATCGTGCTGCCGAGCCTTCGCCTACTCCACCTAGGGTGCGGCGGAAGGTTGCAGCCAAGAAACCAACTTCTAAATAAAAATACATGGCTGGTCCTAGCTTGGCGGCTCCACGCCAAACCAAGGGCAAGGGGCTTGCCACTGACCCGATTGGTCCCTTTGAGATGACTGCTCCAAGACAGGGGAACATAAAGCCCTCAGAAATGAAGTTCAATGGAAAATGGAGTGATGTAGCTTCAAAGCTGAGGATGATTGATGCTTATGGCAGTGCTAAGAAGGCAGTTGATCCAAGATTCTAGAGCAACTTTCACGAAGACTACTATAGTACCGTGTATCTCCCGATGAAAACTACAGTGGTCCGTAGCCAATGGATCGACTGGGCACACTTTGAGAGAAAGAGCTATAAAGCTTTTGATGAAGTGATAGAGGCTATGGAGAGACATGGCCTAAAGGACTTGTTTGCTTTTAGGTATAACTGGAATGATGAGGTCATCGCTCAATTCTATGCAACTTGCTACTTTGCCAGTGATGAGGAAGAGCGAGTGACTTGGGTGACACACGAATCCAAGTATACAGTGACTTATGATGAGTTTGCAAGAATGCTGCATCTTGTAGACACTAGCAACAATGAGCTCATCATTCACAACATCGCTGTCTTGGAGAAGGATAAGATGGAGTTCCTCTATTATACTCGCCTGAAGTACAACCCTCCATCAACCAAGAACATGAACCCCTTTTTCATGGTTCTCAATAGAGTGCTCCGGAAGACAACTGCTCCAAAGGATGGAGATGCTGGAAGTATCCAAGGTTACTTAAGAACCTTAATGAAAGTGATAAGCAAGAAGAGGAAGTCTGATATCTTCGACTACATCTGGAATGACATGGTGAATATCTCCTGCACACCGAACCGCTCCTGTGGCTATGCACCATACTTAATGTTTATGGTTGAGAAAGTCACAGGGATCGAGTTTGTGAAAGATGTTGAGCACACAGCCTTGAGGCCCCAGAAGCCTCCCCAAGCCACTCTCCCAGCTTCTCCCTCACCTGCCTCAACTGAAGAACACCCAGAGAGATCTCAAAGAGATGCAAGGCCTACTTCTAACACTAGGGCCCCTCCTCACAAAGGTTCTCCAAGTGGCATTATGAAGTACTTGGCCGCCATCTTTGGCTCTTGTCGCAAGACTGAGGTGAAAGTTCACAAGTTGAACAAGGCAAGGAAAGAGGACATGAGGTACATAAAGCACAATGTCAGAGCCATTTGCCAAAAGCTGCAGATTGAGCCTGTTGGATCTCCATTTATCTTGGACGACTCTCCTTCTGACTTCTTGGAGCTTCCATCTTTATCTCCATCCGAGCTTGAATACTTCGGCATTGGGGGCTCGACGAGTGGTTCTCATCATAATCCTCCTCAGGCTGACAACGATGAATACTATGAAAGGACGGACAACGAGGAGTGAGTCAGCGACGCCTAGTAGATCCCTCTTCTCCTTGTTTTTGGTGCTTTGATGCCAAAGGGGGAGAGATTGAGGGGGAGTCATTAGTTTGTAGCAGTAGATGAGAGATGAGAGCTCTATTTGTATCTTTTGCTCTTTGTTATGCTTTTGGTGTTGTAAGACTGCTTTTGGTGTCGTAAGACTCTTATTATGTTTCTAGTCATGTTTATGAAGTTTGTGATGATGCTTTGATATGATCTATGTTTATGCTTTGAAATAGGCATTTATTCTTGATGTTGATATGATTATGTCATTTACCTCATTATAAACATAATTATTGCTCACACACATATAGTTTTGCACCCCACCATAAAGAGTGCACATATGTCTTTTGTTTTCATTGCTTAATCTGTTCCAAGCTCATATGTGCATACTTTATGAAAATCTGAATTTTTATCATATTTGTGAAATCTCAATTGGTTGTCATCAATCACCAAAAAGGGGGAGATTGAAAGTGCATCTAGGCATCCCCTGTGGGTTTTGGTTGATTTATGACAAACAAATGACATCCTAACAAAATTGTTGAGATGTGCACAGGTTTTAACAAAATATGAAGAAAGCGCAAAAAGAAAGGAGAATGAGGATCTATATGGAAAAAAGCTCAAGAGCTGATTAGAATACTTTATTATGTATGGAGTGTGTTGGAGAAACAGACCCCAAGAGCTCAAGCAAAAGAAATCACCCTCACCGCACAAAATTTTAAAAGTCCGGACTAGTCCGATATTAACCGGACTAGTCCGATATCTGTCTGTCCAGAAACAGACAAGTCCTCCTAGTGCGGACTTGTCCACAAACAGTCCAGGTTTCACAGCACCGGACTAGTCTGATATTGTTCGGACTAGTCCGATATCTTTCTGACTAGAAACGGACAAGTCCGTCCTAGTGCAGACTTGTCCTCAGGACATCACACTTTACACAAAAATAGACAAGTCCAATATCAACACGAACTAGTCCAAAAAATCTCTGACTAAAATAGTACAAGTCCTCCAAATGCGGACTTGTCCTCAATTCTACATGAGGTTCGGGTCGACCGAACTGTTTTGATGTGGTTGAATCTAGGGAAAGGTGGTTGCATGCGACATCAGTGGAGTGTGCCGTCACAACTCCGAGTATGGGTGTACGTGTTGTGCAGTCCGGGTGTTTTTGATTCGAATCAACATCGCTCGCAGTTGTGGATTGAGCATACTTGGTCACTGAGTCTTGACGTAGTAATAAAGAGTAGTGGAAAGCTTATGAATATGGTAATATGATTAATATTTTGTATTGCAACCTTGGTTGAATTAGAATTAGCACAATTAAAGTTATTATTTCCAAACCTTTAAATTGAATAAAGCTTATGGAACTTTGGACGAGTATCATCGTGGATGTACCGTTTCTTGTTTGATTGTGGAATTTACAATGTTGCTCTGCCCATAGAATGCATCTGCTACTTTAAAACTAACCACTAAGGATTTACTTTCGGCGAGTCCATTTCTACGAATTCAGCCTTCTAGTCTTTAAAGTTTCCAACATGTAGAGTTTCATGCTTTAAGTGAGAAGGTTAAGTCTTGTTGAGCCTTGTGCTCACGGTTGCTATATTATGGTTTTTGCAGGTATTAATAGCCTATGCTTATGTTGTGGTTATCTATGAGACCTCGAGTTGGTCGAGATGTATCTCTCACGAGATGACCTTGCCTACCTTATCCTATCCATTTAGAAATCTTGGTTCAACTCCTTGAATATCGAATCCAAGATGTTCCATCGCTGCAGTATCTATTTGTGTTGCTAGTGAGAAGCATCCGCGAGCATGAACGACTTCCCTTGTACATAGCTAGTTGAGAGTATGAGTATGTATATTTTGTTGCGTTATATATTATGTTATAAAAGATATCTGGTAAAATAAAATATTTATGTTGGTTATTTTCTGTTGCTTTTTATGTGTGTTTTTGGGTACCGTATTGCACGGCCACCCAACGCGATCCTGGAAATGGTGGACCTCGGTCCCCCAAATAGATTCTGATCCAAACTGCCACTTTGTCAAACACTATCTCTGACGGTCTCAATTTTGGATCAAATTGTTGCACCAGAGCTGCCTTATTGCCTAAACCGCATGGGAATACATCCAGGACCCTCTCCCAGTCCTATTTTGCACCCCAAGGTCACTATGCAATGAAGATGTTAAGTCCCCTACATGTTTTGCATCCAAACCTCTTGGATTTCTCCTTGCCAGTCTGAGAGCCGACATTATTGTTTGAATGTGCCGAACATTAGACGACAAGACCATATCAATGATGGCCGAATCCGAGGTTGCCAAGCTTACCAGGGAAATGTCATCCACTAACAGTGTATTGCTTTCCTCTACTGTCAGCTTGAGACGCCCCAGCAGCTCCGTGACATTTGAGCTAATGCCAGTAGCACCCATCTCCATGAGTGTCGGCTGTCGGCCAAGCACGGCTGCTACGAATCTGTAGCTGCAGCACAAATGAGCCCTCCCCTCCTTTAGATCCGGCAACAAGCCAAGGATGGTAGGCGAAGCTAAGTTCGCCCCTTTATCATAACGAGCCACAACATAGGGAGGAAATGAGAGGGCCTAATGGGAGAAGTGGGGAAATGGGATAAAGGATTTGTACCTCGCTGCTAGCACAAAAAGGCGCAGAGGAATCCTATCTCTAGGGCCGCCGCTCGTCGGAGGAGCATTGGTAGATACGACAGGAAGAGTGTCCGCCTCTTCTAGAGAAGAAAAAATGATTAATGTCTCTTGTTACGCCTTCCGCGAGGTCAGATCAATGCCCAGCTATTAGCCTCTTCTTGCTCCCACCTATTAAACTAAAAATTTCCAGCGACTACTCCCATCACGTTAGAGATGTAAATAGACATCAAAATTGTTAAGAATAGTGTGCTTATATTGATATGAGGTCAGGGGATCCAAATATATAGAATACATGAGTGTTACAAATATAAAGAAAACCCCATGTGCAAAAGGGAAAATATAAATAACTCCTATATCTCTAACACCCCACCCAAACTCAATGTGCATCACGAACACTGAGTTTGGAAAGATAAAATCAGTGTTGAACTCGAGTTTGTGCCTTCGTGAGGAAATCAGCCAGCTAAAGCTCTAAAAGCACATACTAAAGATCAACAACACCATCCTGAACATGTGCTCGTGTATAAGAATCATCAACACCAATATGCTTGGTAAAATCATGCTTGACCGGATCACGAGCAATGCTGGTAGCACATGTACTGTCGGACAAGAGGAGTCGACATAGAAACAGAAACACTAAAATCCTCAAGTAACCACCATAACCAAGTAACCTCACAGTCACAAGAGCCATGTCACACAACTAAGCCTCTACACTCGAATGTGAAACTGCTGTATGCTTCTTAGTCTTCCAAACAATGAGCTAACTACAAAGAAAAACATTATAAGCAGAAAGAGATCGACAATAAGAGGAATCGCTAGACCAAGTAGCATCACAATATGCTTTGAGCTGTGAAGAGCTAGAACATGAAATGTTCAAGCGTCTAGTGATAGTCCCACAAATATAACACAAGACTTGAAGCAAGGGACTACAGTGGTCCTGGGTGGGAGCCGATACAGACTGACTCATAATGTGAACAGAATACGAGATGTCGGGATGAGTGACACCAAGATAGACTAGACTTCCTACAATATGACGATAATGAGTAGGCTCATCAAGAGGCTCACCATGAGTAGGTCAAAGGTGAACATTGAGATCTATGGGAGTCTCAACAGTCTGGTGATCAGTAAGAGAAGCTCGACCGAGAAGATTCTCAATGTACTTCTCCTGAGACAAATAAATTCCCTCAGAAAACCTCGACCCCAAGAAAATAACAGAGAGGACCAAGATCAAACATAAGAAACTGCTCACAAAGACGATCCTTTACAAAGGCTATGTACTCAGAGTTATCTCCAATGATGATTATATCATAAACATAGAGAAGAAGAAGAGTTCGACCACGAGACGAAGTATGCACAAAAAGCGCAGAATCATGAGCACTAGCATGAAAACCGGCAGCAGTGACCACATACATAAGTTGCTAAAACCAAGGAGCCTGCTTTAGGCCATAAACAGAATGACGAAGATGACAAACCATACCCTTAGGGATAGAATACCCAGGCAGTGGCTACATATAAACCTCCTCACACAGCTCAACATTAAGAAAAACATTCTTCATATCAAGTTGAGAGATGGACCATGCACGACAGAGGCCACAACAAGAAAAGTGCAAACAGTGGTCATATGAGTAGCAAGAGAAGATGTCTCATCATAGTAACGACCGTGTTCTTGCTGGAAGCCACGAGCGACTAGTCGAGCCTTATAACGCTCAAGAGAACCATCAGAGCGAGTCTAAACTTTATAGACCCAATTACAGGTGATAGGATGAACACGTGGGAGACAAAGCACAAGATCCCACGTGCCAGTGCGCTCAAGATCAGCAATTTCCTCAGCCATCGCATGTTGTCATTCCGGATGAGGAACAACATCACGATACGTAGCTGACTGAGAAAGAACGGTAGCAGCAAAACTAGAAGGAGAGTACTGATCAGGAGGCTGACGAGAGCGATGGCCACGTCCAAAAGGTTGCTCAGGAGAAGAATGATTAAAAGAAGATGATTCCTCAGGAGAAGAAGGTGCCCCAGGAGAAGACGGGTCATTAGACGAAGATGACTTAACTGCAGTAAATGGCTCATCCGAAGAAGGAGCAACTCGTTCAGTGTATATCTGTGTCATGGGAGGCTTCATAGTATAGTCAGGGATCATAGAAGAAGACTTCCAAGAGGACATTGTAGGATACAACACCAAGTGTGAGGGAGGTACACTAGCAACGAATGTATCTTGAAGGAATAGGAATGAAATCGGATCAACCAAAGATACAGGAGTAGTATCCGAATAAGGACGAGGATAGAAAGGACACGTCTCATCAAAGACAACATCGTGTGAGATACTCATCCTTCGACCAACAAGATCCCAACAACGATACCCCTTATGCTCATCACTGTATCCAAGAAAAACACACTCGACCGACTGAGCAGTAAGCTTAGAGCGCTCACGAGGTGCGAGCAACACATTGCACACACAACCAAAAAGACGAAGGTTGGTGTAGTCAAACATCTTGCTAGTAAGACGCTGGAAAGAATCTCACCCTGAAGAGCAGATGAAGGCTGAATGTTAATCAGGTAAGTGGCAGTAGAAATAGCCTCGGCCTAAAAGTGAGGAGGAATAGAGTAAGCAAGCAGAAGAGTGCGAGCAGTCTCAAGAAGTTGTCGATGCTTGCGCTCAGCCACACCACTTTGTGCATGAGTGCCAGGACAAGAAAACTGAGCAAGAGTGTCTAGCTCAGAAAGAACCTGACAAAGAGCATCAGAAAAGTACTCACCAGCATAATCAACACAAAAAACACGAATAGACGTGTCAAAATGACTGCGAATTATAGCTGAAAAAGTTTTATAGATAGACAGACCTTATTACAATGTTTCATAAAGTAAATCCATGTGTGGCGAGAAGTCATCTATAAAAATGATGTAATACGATGTTGTTCTTTGGAAACAAAAGAAGATAGATCCCATACATCTGAATGAACAAGTTCAAATGGGTGTTCAGACAGTGACTTGCTAGAAGGATAGGAAAGCTAAATTTGCTACCCTAATCGACAACTCTAAGACTGAGCTAAGGACTCAAAACCTAAAACCGATCCCAAGACACCACGATGAACTAAGACAGATAGGCGAAAGCCACAAAGATGTCCTAGACAATGATGCCACTGAGCAAAAGACGAGGTGGACGAATCAACAAAAGCAGAGCTGACAAGACTAGCAGGCGCAATGAAAGGAAGATGAAGCCAGTCAAACTCCCTGAGACGCTAAGAATCACGACGATGGGGGCTAGTGCCGACCAGTTGACCCGCACAACGATCCTGAACATAACAAGAATGGGGATCAAGAATCACCCTAAAACTATTATTAGTGAGTTGCCCAGCAAACATAAGCTGCATGCTCAGGTTGGGAACATAGGAAACATCAAGAACATCAAAAGACTCAGATAAAAGAGTGTCATGTCCAACAACTGAAAGAGGAGAACCATCACCAATATGAATAGTAAGAGAACAAGAGGAAGGACTCATAGATGATAAACAGGTGGAATACGAAGTCCTATGGAATGAAGCTCCAGAATTAAGAGTCCATGGACGAGTACTTGAACCAGAAGTGAAAGGTGGTTCATCAAAGGAAGACTAAGAAGCAGCATTAGAACCTAAAAGTGTAGAGTGCAGAATCACAAAACCAGCAACTCTTGATGTTATAGAGACAACACGGCGATGAAAAAGCACGAGCAGGTGGGCATCTGTAGTAGCAGAACTCCTATGAGATCCTCTAATACCAGCACCACCAAAACCTTATGAAAAATGATGAGCCTAAGCACTAGAATGTTGTCGAATGGTCGAAGAACGAGCATCAAAAAATGAAGAGGTTCGCAACAAGCCAACATCACCAAGACGAGTCTTTTCATTACGAACACTACAAAGAGCTTCCATAAGAGAGAAACAAGGGTGACGAGCAAACAGCTGAGTACAAAGAGGCTCAAGCTTATCATGAAGTCAGATCAAGAAGTCATAAGTGCATCGAAGTTCAAGTGCATCCTAGTAACTCTGACAAGACAAATATGTTCCGATGATAACTGAGTATCAAGAGTATCAAGCTTACGCCAAATAGCAAACATCTGAACAAATAACTCATCCATTGCCGTAATAGCTGCTCCTGACGAATAGCAGCTTGCCCAGTAGGCTCACAGAGGTGATGTAGAAAAGCTCCCATATGATGTGCAAACTTAAACTTCACTATATGAGCAGCAATACGATCCTCCATACTAGCAGCAAGAATAGCACCAACCCGAGCATCATCATCCAACCAAGCATTGTACACGCTGCAATCAGACTCGTATGAAGTCAGATGAATCTCAAAATTAGCAAGCAGCTTCTTCTTTTCATCATCAGTGGTCTTATTTGGAACGACAAGCGATGAAGGGGTAGCAGGACAAGATGAGCATTTGAGATCGCCTGTAAGAAACTCCCAAAGATGCATACCACACATATGCAAACGCATGCGGGGAACCCAATCTTTATAATTGGTGCTATTGAAAAGCATCAGACATTGCAAGACTAGGACACCGCCTGACAAAGAAGTCATCATGTTGAGATGATAGGCGACGGCAAGAGCGCAAAATAATCGGTGGCAGGGAACGGTGAGAGCTTAAGAGAATAAGCAACACAAGCTGTAACTTTTTTATTTTTTTTAGGAGAGTACATGTGAAGATCAGAGGAAGGTCACGGGAAGTTTGCATGGAAGCAGCTCACGTAGGTCGAGGACTTACTTGCAGTTCACGAGAACACAGCTTTCACGAGAACTCAGATGTGGGACAGGGGGGGCTCCCGAATCTAATCTTCGCCCGCCAAGCTGGCCTTCCCCGCCAGGAGGCAACGGGCAGCACCGACAGGGGGTACGAGACGCTGAGTGAATAGTTTGCCTTGGCGGCCAGAAGAAAAGGCGGCGGCAGCGGGATATGCTTGGAGATCTAGTCTGGGCGGGCGCCGGAGGAAAAGACCAAGGAACACCCAGCGATCGACGAAGCGGCGATAGTGAAAAAACCGGCAGAGGTTCCGACGATTTGGCCCAGAGAATCGGCGAGATAAAGCCGACGGGGCTAGGGAAGTAAAAGAAAACCTAGTTTAGCTCTCTACTATGTTAAGAATAGTGTGCTTGTATTGATATGAGGCTAGGAGGACCAACTATATAGTTTTACAAATATGAAGAAAACAACATGTACAAAAGAGAAAATATAAATAACTTTTATATCTCTAACAAAAATATCTAGTGACAATTCTCTAGACCGAGCAAATTAAAAAAAACAACATAACGAGTGGATATGACAAATTATAGTGCCTATCTTGCAGAAATTGAACATGATAACCAGCGGGTGATCCACCCAAGCAGCATTGCAAAGCCAGAGCAGCTGGCAATTCCAAGAGTCTGAAAGTGTATCTAGGGATCAAAACGGATCGGATAATATCCAGTCCGTCCAGGTGCCAGATCCAAAAATATCCGGTCTATATTTGTTTTGATCGGATTCTATTTGGATACGAATCGGATATCGGATATCCCTATTTGGATATCGGACCGGAAACGGTGAAGCTCAATATCCGTCCGTTTTGTCGGATATTCGTTTTCAATAGGATATATCCGATTGCATATCTGTTTTGTATCCGAGTCAACCTAGTAACCTTTGATGGCACCTGGCGGCCTGGCCCAGTTACTAATATGCCAACGGCCTGACCCAAGAAGAAAACTGAAAATCTTAACCAGCGATAAAATATTCCACTCGATGCGGGAATTGAACCTAGGACCTTATGCACACAAGGCTGACGTCCTACCACTAGACCAAACAAGTTTTCTTGATGGTGCATACAAAACACATGATTTAAAAGCTAGTGAGCACGTTGTTGATTAAGCTTTTGATTCATCCATCAAGGCATTTATCACTTGATTTTAAATGAATATTATTGAATACTTGCTGTAACAGTTCATGACTTGTGTGTTATGAATTATGTGTATGAAGTAGGAATTGTACGCTATTTTTTTCAATTTTAATTACATGTGTTATGTGAAATGATGTGATATGTGAATATTAACTACATGTGTTATGTGTGCGAACTATATATTTCTTTCATTATCTATTATTTCATGATGTGATCCATGAAATGTTTTTTTTCTGATACATCCGACAAATCCGATACCAAATCTGTTTTGAACAACATCCGATCCGAATCCGTTTTCGAAATTATTATATGGATATAGATATGGAAAAACATTTTATCCGTCCATATCCGTCCGTTTTCATCCCTAAGTGTATCGAGGGAAACAGCTAACAGAACAAACAAACCACGAATGTTTGAAGAGGGGTGAGCAATTGAAGTGCCAAAGCTGACAACACACCTCCAATTGGATCTTTCACGTGTGAGAACTAAAAAGTCCCAGAACTAAAAAGTCCCAATCCTTTTTAAGCTCTTCATTCAAAACCAATATCCAGGATTCCATCGATAGCTTGCAAGATCTCAGTTATTGTTTTTTTAATGTAGTGGTATGCTATTGCTGATCCATTCAACAAAATATCTACTACGGATATATTGAAATCTTAGATAAATTTTTCTTTTTTGTCGCTATTGAATCCCATAAAATGTAAGGATGCATTTGGTTAATTTGGGGACTGTCAAAGTATGACAATGACACTTCTCGCGGTACTACTAAAAAGTAGTCTGCGAAAGTTCGTATTTAGGAGCTAAATCAAGATCCAAGAGCAAGGTGACACGAAAGGTTTTACATGGTTTGGGCCGCCTGAGTGTAATACCCAACTTCACGGGATGTGTATTGTATGAGAATGTGTAAGCCTGAGCTTAATAGTGAGTGAGTATGGATCCTCTTATTTTCTACCGTGCAGCGTAACCCTTTTATATGCTAGGAATTGGCGGTTACAGTATGTTCCCTGACCGGACTGGTGGCAGTGGCTGTAATAACTGCCTTATACACGATCTACGGGTGTTCAAGGGTGGTTAATTGTGTGATAACGTGCCTTAACAGTGGCGTTACCGGTCTTCATAGTCCTCTGATTGTGCATCATTAATATGGCATTAATGACACGTTAACCAGGTCTTGTAACGACCGATTGATAGCCCTTGAATGTCTGCACTGTTGGCGATCCCGGTGTCTTCCCATTGCAGACATAGATCCGAATGTGTGACACGTGGTAGCTCTGGAGCTTCCCTCTGCGGGGAGGCAACACTAGAGCTTCCCCTGTTGGGGATGCAGGTTCGACACCCCGGGACACGTGGCAGCACTGGAGCCACCCCAAGGAGGGAGGCAGGTCCGGCACTGCGGGACACGTAGTGTGAGACCTATGTGTGCTGAATACATTGGCTTGTACTTAGTACATTGGCTTTGATGATATAAGTTCTAAAATTCTGCCAAAACACCCTCTTTAGCAAGGTCCAACTCTAGCTCCGAGCTTCTGCAAGGTCCGACAATAGGTCCGACTTGCTTTGTCAAGGTCCAACATGTTTTTGGGTAGCTCCGGTGAGCTTTTTCTTTAGCTCTGGCATGTCTTTTATAGCTCTGGCATGTCTTTGTTAAGCTCTGATATGTTTTGCTAGGTTCGACTTATGTTGGTTAGCTCGGACATGTTTTTCTAGCTCCAGCGCTAGGTTGTACTAGCTTTGGTAAGCTCCGGCGCTAGGTTGTACTAGCTTTGATAAGCTCTGGCTCAAGCTCCGATTAGCTTTGGCAAGATTTGGAGCTTGATCGCAATGTTCCTACTCTTACTATGAAATGTTTCGAACTTGCTTTACATTGCTGAAAAGATTGCTTAGTATTCATTTGCTAAGTTTTTGGTGCTTTTTGATTGATATGGCTGATATCGTTTTACTGTGGTTTTGCAACATGCTTATGTGAGGTGCTCACGTAAGGTGTTGTGTTCGGAACTAATTCGAGTCAAGTCGCGGACTTGGGCTCGTACGGATTGGTTGTTTTTTCATGTGCAGGTGTTGTTTGAGTTAAAATCATGGCTGGTGACAGGATCCATTGAACTAGTCTTAGGGAGAATATGAGGTTCAACAACCAAGTTCGGGAGGAATTGTGGTTGAGTTGATCAGGAGGTCGCACAACATGTTTGAATCAAGAACAATGCATATGAAGGTATCGTGGACGTCATTGGAAGATGTTTGCACGTATGAAAGGAGTGCATGGACGTGGCTACATGGTTCCGAGGCGTGATAAAGAGATGTGGACATAAAAAATGGTCATAAAGGTCCAACCGACTAGGTTATGGACTCAGGCTGTGGCTGAGTCGGGTTTGTCTCAAATATGGCAAGATTTGAGTTGGTTATGTTAGGATTTCGTGTGGATCACGAATTTGAGTTGTTTTAGGAATGTGGGATACGTTCCAAAGGTGTTTGGAAGTTTTAATATTGCTTCTATCTGCGTATAGAAGGGTTTTGAGCAGTTATGAATAGTTTCAATTCGTGAAATAAGTAGGATTAGAGTCCTAGTTAGGTTTGGATTGGCCTAAGGGCTTGTTATATAAGAAAGGAAGGCCAGAGATCGTGTGAGACGACTTTGGACCTGTTCCTCTTGTGTTATATTGAATAAATATCATAGTTTAAATGAACTTTTGTGCCTTGTTCGTCCGACTGTTCCAGACAAGTTTTTTCTCGTCGAGTTTTCTGCACAACACTATCTTTCTTAGGTGGTTTTATCATAACTCGAGTTTTACAGATCCAATTGATGTGATTCTTTTTGGGTTATGTTTGCAACTTGATTATCTATCATCTGCCAAAATTTCACTGTCATTGGATTTGCGGTTTTTGATCTACACGAGTTTCTTTGCAGTATTACAAATCTGTTTTTTAATCGGCGGAACATATTGACCTTTGTTCGATCTTTCGATTGTAACTTGAGTTTCACTTGACGGATTTGAGTGATTCTTGTTGTGTCAACTTCGTGACTTGATTCTCTCAGATATCTATCACTTTTGTCATGGTGAAACACGTTTAGATTAGTCTCACACATGATTTCTTTAACAGATCATTTTTCTGCCGAGGGGTTTTCATTGATTCCGCTGAAAAAGTTTTAATCTACCGTTCACCCCCCTCTGGTAGCTTTTCACGTGCTCTTCAATCGTACAATTGGTATCAGAGTGAGGTTTCTCTAATCTTTGTGATTTGCACGTGTTTTGACTAATCATCATGGTGAAATACTCCGCAAAACCTTGTGTCTTTTGTGGTATTGATTTTCAGGTTTGGAAGGCACGTATGGAAGCCTTCATCCAGGCTCAAGGCTTTGCAATATGGGAGAAGGTGTACAAGCCTTACGAAGTGCTGTCAAACGATCAAGTTACAACTACAAATCTGAGAAATGTCGACAACAACAATAAGGATCGGAACTTGATCATAGCGCCGAAGCACCTGGCGGTATCGCGCGTTTTGGACAGCTACTTGGCACCTTGCCTCGTCGACGAGGTCTAAGTCATCACGCCGGATATGGTCCTGCGTGGCTTTGTCGTAGGTCCAGACTCGGAGAGACCCCATGGTAATTTCTGGATGAATGACAGCTTCGGCTCCGTATACCATGAGGATGGGTGTTTCTCCTGTTGCCCGGCTGGGTGTTGTCTGCCTCACCCACAATGCACACAGAAGCTCTTCTATCCAGTTGGCACCATGCTTCTTCAAGCACTCAGAAGTGTGCTTCTTGAGTCCCTTGAAAATTTCTCTGTATGCTCTCTTGGCTTGGCCATTGCTTGCTGGATGAGCTACTGATGCGTAGCTCACTGTTATATGCCGAGGTCTTCCCAATGCTCTTGGAAAGTAGCACTTGTGAATTTGGTTCCGTTGTCAATGATAACTCTGTTCGAAACTCCAAAACTGCAGATGATGGACTTCAAGAATTTGATGGTAGATTCCTTGTTGATTGTCACAACCGGAGTTGCTTCCAGCCACTTTGTGAATTTGTCGACGGTGACATATAAGAATCGGTACCCTCCGACGGTTTTTGGGAAAGGTCCCAAGATATCCATCCCCCACACAACAAATGGCCCTGAGGGAGGAATCATTTGCAGTGACTGCGCCAGTGTATGAATTTGCTTCGCGTGGAAGTGGCACGCTTCACACTTCTTGACCAACTCGACTACATCCTGAAGTGCTGTAGGCCAGTAAAAACCATGCTGGAAGGCCTTATCGACAAGCCTACGAGATGATGCGCTGTTTCCACACTCGCCTCTATGGATCTCTGCGAGAAGTTCACAACCCTCTTCCCGGTAAATGCACCACATTAGAATGTCGTTGGCACCACATCAATAGAGATCCCCTTCTACCAACGTGTATCTTTTAGCCAATCTGACAATTCACTCAGCGGTCACACCATCTTTAAGAAGGATGTTGTCTTTCAAGTAGTTCTGAACCTCCAAGATCCATGCATCAGGACTAACTTGAGATTTTGGATCTTGCGCGCTAGGTTGCTCGGAGCTTCCTGTAGCACGTACGATCCTTGGTGCACGCAATGGTAATAAGGCCACCGGGGCCGCCAGCTTTGGGGTGCTTGTCCCGCCCCCATCACTCAGTTCGGTTGACTAAGTGGAAGGTTTCAGTAATCTCCAGACAAAAACCCCATCAGGTGTCTGAGCCCCGATTGAAGCTTTCATTAAGAGATCATCAGCTTCAGCGTTGCTGAGATGCTGGACATGGCACAGGTCCAGGACATGGAAATCTTTCGATAACTTCTAGACTTCAAGCAAATATGTAGAAAACTGAGGGTTATTGCAACTACATTCACCTTTGACTTGTTTGATGATGAGTTGCAAATCTCCCTTCACCAGCAGCTGTCGAACGCGATACGATAGCGCCACCTTAAGTCCGAAGATGACAACATCATATTCTGCCATGTTGTTTGCCGCCTAGAAGTCTAGACATACCATGTACTTGACCTTCTCCCCGGATGAAGCAAGGAAAAGGATTCTAGTTCTGGCCCCCTACTTCTACATGGAGCCGTCGAAGTAGAGAGTCCAGTGAGGCTCAGTGAAAACTGAAACCTTAGTTATGGCTTCTGTTCGTTGAGGCCCCCAGGACATGATGAAGAAGGTGTCCACTCCGCTACGAAGTCAGCCAGCGTTTGACTCTTGATTGCATGTCAAGGCATGAATTCAAGATCGATTTTTTCTGACTTTGCAACCCATTTGGCGATATTTCTTGTTGAATTGAGATTATGCAATATAGCAAGTAGTGGATAAGATGTTACCACTGATATCTTGTGGGCTCAGAAGTAATGGCGCAGCTTCCTTGAGGCAATAAGAAATGCGTACAGCAGCTTATACACCTTAATGTATCGAGTCTTGGCGTCATGAAGTACTTCACTAGTGAAGTATACTAGCCGCTGGATAGTTCGGACCACCCCGGAGGGGTCCCAAGTTTCTTCTTCATTAATCTGGATCCTCCTAGAGGGGTCCAAATATTATTCTTGAGCAGTACCTACTCTCTCATATGAGAGAGGTTGATCCACAACATCTTGCCCTTAGGATCCGTGCCTAGGGGCTGGAACCCAGACTCACCTTCAGGTAGCTCTAGACCCTCCCGGAGGGGTTTGAGCTTCTGAGTTGAAGATGTCTCTGGTCTTTCTGCTACCAGGACCATGCTGACAACCTCTATAGTTGCAGCGATGTAAAACAGAAGAGGCACACCAGGTTCTGGAGCTACCATGATTGTTAGTGTGGTGAGGAGCTACTTCAGCTCTTGGAACGCCTTCTCTGCTTCTTCAGACCAATGAAATGGTCCGGACTTCCTCAATAGCTTGAAGATAGGAAGCGCCCGCTCTGCCAGCCTTGGGATGAACCGGCTGTGTGAAGCTAGAAATCCAGTAAGCTTATGGATGTCCTTGATGCGGGCTGGAGGCCGCATCGCTTCAATGGCTTTTATCTTGGCCGGATTTGCTTCATTTCCTCAGTGGGTCAGCAAGAAACCAAGAAGCTTTCTCGAATTAACCCCAAAGACACACTTATCAGGGGTTAGCATCGTGTGCGTCAGGCGCAACTTGTCAAAGACGGATTGAAGGTTGTAGAGCAGTGAATCTTTGTTCTTCACTTTGACAATGATGTCATCAACGTAGACTTCCACTAGGTCCCGAATGAGCTCCCCAAAGGTTTTGTGCATAGCTCGCACAAAGGTGGAGAGTGCATTTTTGAAACCATAAGGCATTGTTGTGTAACAATAGAGACCATCTACCGTAATGAAAGTAGTGTGCTCTTCATCTTCCTTAGACATTGGAATTTGATGAAAACCAGAATATGCATCTAAGAACCATAAAAGCTCACAGCCAGAGGTAGAATCCACTATCTGATCTATTCTTGGTAGTGGAAAGGGGTATTTTGGACATGCCTCATTCAAAGTGGTGTAGTCGAGGCACATCTGAAGCTTCCCACTGGCATTTGGTACGACGAATAGGTTTCCCAGCTGAAAGCATCTAGGCCCCCGTGAGGTATGGTTTTGGTGATTAATGACAACCATTCGTAATTACTAATGAGTTTGTGGATGCAAGGTTTCACGTATATCACATCAAGCGTTAACGACTATCTATTCAAATCATCTACCACTCATTGGATACGAATGGAGACCCCTCAAACGACCTATTCTAAGGGGGTTATTCAATTCTCATGAAGGCTAAATGAAGAACTCACACAACGACTCTATTCTATCAAAATTGGCAACACAAGAAGATCAATATTCATCAGAACATTATTTGCAACAAGTGTCAAAGAGGTCACTCGAGAAGCTTCTAAAAGTTCAACTCGAAGCAAACAAATTACACTCACCGGATCGTCCGATGTTCTGGAAAATGCACACATCGGTCGATTGGGGCTCAACAGAAGAAGAAGACCTCAAAATGAAGTGCACACCGGATCAACCGATGTTAGAGACACGTGGACATCGGTGAAGTTCAACAGAAAGATTAATTTGTCTCAACAATTCTGGAGAAACACTCACCGGATCATCCAATGCAGAAGCAAAGTGTACATCGGTCCAATTCAACAGAAACATTATTTCTGGACCAAATCTGAAGACAAAGCTCACCGGATCATCCGATGATTGAGAAGGGGCAGCATCGGTCGAATAACGGTCACTTCTGACACAGTGACGTCAGCTAATCTAATTAGACCGATGCTCAGAAAAGGTGGTCATCCGATCATCCGATGTACACAGAAAAAGTAATCAGCCAACTTTTTCAACGGCTAATTCAGTTGGGCTGGCTATTTAACCCCCTTCCACCAGTCATTTCGATAACACTTGACAACCAGAGCATGCCCACACATCCTCAAGTGTCCAAGACCTAGAACAATCATTTACACACCCTTTTCGTCCATCTACACCTCAAGATATAGGCTAGACCTAGCTAGAGAGAAGCTTGTGTGCGTCCTCTCTGGGTGAGTGGAGTCTCTAGACCAGTGAGAGCCGTGATGGAGTGCATTCTTGGTGATTGCATTCATCTTGTATCAAGAGGAGAGTAGAGAGATTGCTCCGGAGCTTGTCGAGACAATTGTGGAAGCCCGGAGCATCGAAGTTGTACAAGGTTTGAGCTCCACCTTGCCGGAGATGGCGAACGGAGAAAGTTAGTGGATTCCCTCGTCTTGGTGACTTGGGAGTGGCAATACCCTTTGGTGGGTGCCACAACGTGGATGTAGGAAGATCCTAGTGATCTTACCGAACCACGGGAAAAATCGCCGTGTCTCCGCGTCTTCGAGCGTTTGCATTCCTCTCCCTACCCCTTTACGATTACGTTTTACTATTCCGCACTTAACTCTCTTGATTGCGTAGTTGACTTGCATAGGGAATTGGGCTTAACAATTAAAGTTTTTAGATTGCCTTAAAATTTAAAAAGCCCAATTCACCCCCCCCTCTTGGGCGTTTCGATCCTTACAATTGGTATCAGAGCTTGGTTGCTCATAGGATCATTCTAGCTTCACCGCTAGAGAGCTTAAATGGCCAAGAATGGGGGTTCGGTTCCCACCTTCGAGGGCAAAAACTTTGCCTATTGGAAAGCACGCATGCGTGCCTACCTAGAGGCTATTGCTCTTGAAGTTTGGGAAGCGACCCATGCGGGATTTGGAGATCTCAATTATGTTGGTGATCAACTAAAATGGGATGCTAAGGCTAGAAATGCTATCTACGAATGCATAAGTCAAGACGTATTTGCTAGAATTGCTAGTAAAGAGAAAGCATGTGAAATTTGGGCATGTTTAATTGAAATACATGAGGGCTCATCTCGTGTTAAAGAACTCAAATATCACTTGCTTAAATCCAAGTATGATGAATTCAAAATGCTTCCTCATGAGAATGTTAACCAAATGTTTTCCCGTTTAAATGTACTCATTGAGGAGATTAACGCACTTGACATTGCCTCTCTTGGTAAGGGACTTATTAACCGCAAGATCCTCATGCTTCTACCCAAGCCCAAGTACAACATTATCAATTCAATGCTCCAAAAGGAATCGCTTGACAACATTGAAGTCTCGGAGCTTATTGGAGAAATTCATGCTCATGAGATGAGCGTTCTTGGAATGATGGAGGAGTCATCGTCAAAGGCCATTGCTCTCAAGGCCTCAACCAAGAAGACAACTCCCAAGAAGAAGAAAGTAGTTGAGCCTAGCTCAAGTGAAGAAGAGCAAGCAACAAGCGAAGAGGACGATGACGAGCTTGCATTGATGATGAGGAAATTCTCACGGTTAAACTCCAAGATCGCAAAGAAGGGTTACTCCTTTGATCCCAAGAAGAAAGCCTTCCTTCCAAGAAAAGATGAAAATAAGATATGCTATAATTGTGGTGATCAAGGCCACATATCATATGATTGTCCAAAACCGGACAAGAGGAAGGACAACCACAAGGGAAAGCATCGAAAGCTAGAAGAAAGTGATGAAGATGAAGAAGAGGTCAAGCCCAAGCGCTCCTTTGGAAAGAAGAAATTTGACAAAGGCAAGAAGACCAAGCTCTTTCCAAAGAAGAGAAGAGGGCCTCAAAAGGTCTTCATGTGCGAAGCCAATGAGTGGGTCACCGATGAGGAAACAAGTGACGATGATAGTGAAGATGAGGAAGAAAACTTGGCAAGCCTCGCTATCGTCAACAAGGATGACTCACCTCTTCCCCCACCGCCCATGTGCCTCATGGCGAAAGGTAACACCAAGGTATGTGATGACTCTAGTGATGATGATGAACTTTCTCCCGATGAATTAGCATCTATGATTAATGAATATCATGCCATCATAAAAAGGGAAAAGGGCAAGGTTAAGGCACTTGAACAAGCTCGTGCTAAGCTTGAGAGTGCTAACCTCAATTTGCATGACAAGTATGAAAGCATACTTAAGGAGCATGACATGCTCAAGTCTCATGTCAAGCAAATTGAGGAAGAGAAGGCTCAAATCAAGCTTGATCACCATGAGCTTGACTTAGCTCATCAAGCACTCTTGGGCAAGCACAATGAGTTGGTTCAAGAGCATCAAGTACTTAACGTTGCTTATGAAGCTATTGAACTAAAATTGAAAAACTTGAAGAAAGAAACCCTTGATGGCAAAATACCCGCTAGTTCACATGCCACTAACAATTTGCATGAGTCTTTGCCGTTGAAAGCAAATGCTAGGGAGAAGGAGCTAATGGACGAGATTGAAAGTCTCCATGCTAGCGTGGCAAGACTAACCAAGGGAGAGGACAAGCATAAGGAAATCCTCTTCCAACAAGCCAAAGTCTTCAACAAGAGAGGACTTGGATCCTTCCCGGTGCCAAACAAAGGGAAGGTGCCCTCACCGGAGCTTAGGACAAGTTTCATCAAGGAAGTTGGTTCCTATTGCCAACACTGTGAGGTCACCGGACATCACACAAGGGAGTGTCCTCTTCCTAATCGTCCTTCTCCCAAATTGCCCCCTAACTATACATCTACCTTTGATAATCACTATTATCTATTGAGCAAAGTAGGTGGGAAGGTGAAGGCAAAGTTCATCGGCAAAGACATCAAGGGCATGAAGGGGAAGCTCCCCAAGCAACTTTGGGTCCCAAAATCACTTGTATCACACATACAAGGACCTAAGTTGGCTTGGGTTCCTAAACTCAAAAACTAACTTCATGTGTGTAGGTGAACTACAAAGCCGGAGGAAAACATTGGGTACTCGATAGTGGGTGCACTCAACACATGACCGGCAATGATGGTATGTTCACCTCCATAGAGGACCCCGGAAATCACGAACAAGTCACCTTTGGTGATAACTCAAAGGGGAAGGTAATTGGTTTAGGTAAAATTGCTATTTCTAATGATTTGTCTATCTCTAACTGCTTTATGTTAAGTCTCTTAGTTTCAATTTACTCTCTATTGCTCAATTATGTGATCTTGGACTAACGTGCACATTTGACAAGAATGGTGTTGTGGTGTCTAGTGAGTCTAGCAAAGAACTAATCTTCAAGGGGTTTAGGCATGTACATCTTTACTTAGTGTACTTCTCCAACAAGAACGCTAGCTTGACCACTGGTCTTTTCACCAAGACAAGTTTGGGTTGGCTATGGCATCGACGCATTGCTCACATAGGGATGAGCAAGTTCAAGAAGTCATTCAAGCTTGGGATGGTGACCGGCGTGAAGGACGTCACATTTGAGAAGAACAAGCTTTGTAGCGCATGTCAAGCCGGGAAGCAAGTTGCCTCGCACCATCCGATGAAGACAATGGTGTCAACCTCCAAGCCACTTGAACTGCTTCACATGGACCTCTTCGGACCGTCCACATACCAAAGTCTTGGCGGTAACCTCTATTGTCTCGTTATTGTTGATGATTATTCTCGATATGCTTGGACTTTGTTTCTAGGTGACAAGGGTGAAACTCCGGAAGTCTTCAAGACCTTTGCAAAACGAGCTCAAAGGGAATTTCAACTTCCCATCATCAAGGTCCGGAGTGACAACGGCACCGAGTTCAAGAACTACAACATTGGGGAGTGGTGTGACCGTGAAGGCGTGAAGCACGAGTTTTCGGCCACATACACCCCTCAACAAAATGGTGTCGTTGAAAGGAAGAACAAGACTCTCATCACCCTTGCAAGAGCAATGCTTGATGACTATGGCACGTCGGAGAAGTTTTGGGCCGAAGCAATCAACACGGCGTGCCATGCCGCTAATAGGATCTATCTTCATCGACTACTTCAAAAGACCCCCTATGAGCTCCTCATTGGGAGAAAGCCCAACATCTCCTACTTCCGAGTCTTCGGATGCAAGTGCTACATCTACCGCAAGAAGAGGCTTGGTAAGTTTGAAAGAAGGTGTGATGTTGGTATTTTTCTTGGTTATGCATCAAACTCAAAAGCATATCGAGTATTCAACCAAACCTCCGGGTTAGTTGAAGAAAGTTGTGATGTTGAGTTTGATGAGACTAATGGCTCCCAAGAGGAGAGTTTTGGTCATGATGATATAGATGATGAGCCTCTACGAGAAGCCATGAAGAACATGACCATTGGAGACATCAAGCCCGAAGTTGAGGAGAGCCACGATCAAGGGGGAGCCTCAAATGCTAACATCGACACCTCCATGGCGCCTCAAGTTGACAAAGAAGAAGAAAAAGATGATCCATTGCCTAAGCAAGATTCACAAGTCCTACAACATCTAGATGAAGAAGAAGAAGTCCAAGATCAAGTCCATCCACAAGACGAGCAAAACGCATCACCACCGCCAAGTGCTTCACAACCACTCATGAGGCATGGGCGCATCTCCAAGGCGCATCCGATGGATCAAATCATCGGAAGTCCGTCACGGGGAGTAAGTACTCGTTCTCGCCATGTCGCTTCGTTTTGTGAGCACTACTCGTTTGTTTCGTGTGTAGAACCCACTCGCATCGAGGAAGCACTTCAAGATCCAAATTGGGTGATGGCAATGCAAGAAGAACTCAACAACTTCACCCGCAACGAAGTTTGGGTGTTGGAGGAGCGACCCAAGGACAAGAACGTCATCGGAACGAAGTGGGTGTACCGCAACAAGCAAGATGAGAATGGCGTTGTGATCCGCAACAAGGCAAGACTTGTGGCCAAGGGTTTTGCGCAAGTTGAAGGACTAGACTTTGGAGAGACATTCGCTCCGGTCGCTCGGTTAGAAGCTATTCGTATACTCCTTGCTTTTGCTTCACATCATAACATAATGCTTTATCAAATGGATGTGAAAAGTGCCTTTCTTAATGGCTATATTAACGAGCTTGTTTATGTTGAGCAACCTCCCGGGTTTGAAGATCCGAGGAATCCTAATCATGTGTATAGGTTACACAAGGCGCTCTACGGACTCAAGCAAGCACCTAGGGCATGGTATGAACGACTAAGGGATTTCCTAGTCATGCAAGGATTCAAGATCGGGAGGGTGGATACTACACTCTTCACCAAGGACATCGACGGAGATTTATTTCTTTGTCAAATTTACGTTGATGACATTATTTTTGGCTCAACTAACAAAGCTCTTAGCCATGAGTTTGGCAAAATGATGTCTAGGGAATTCGAGATGTCAATGATTGGAGAGCTCAACTTCTTCCTAGGATTTCAAATCAAGCAACTTCAAGAGGGGACCTTCATCTATCAAGAGAAGTACACAAAGGACCTCTTGAAGAAATTTGAGATGGGAGATTGTAGCTCAAGAAGCACTCCAATGGCGACAAATTGCCATCTCGACGCGGACATGGACGGTAAACCTATTGATCAATCTCATTACCGTTCCATGATTGGCTCATTGTTATATCTTACCGCATCTAGGCCCGATATTATGTTTAGTGTGTGCTTGTGTGCTCGCTTTCAAGCGGCACCTAAAGAATCGCACAAGAAGGCGGTCTTTAGGATACTTCGGTATCTCAAGCATACCCCAAGTGTAGGTTTGTGGTACCCCAAGAATGCTAGTTTTCATCTCTTAGGCTACTCGGATTCGGACTTTGCCGGATGTTGTGTGGACCGCAAGAGTACCTCCGGAGGGTGCCACCTACTTGGGCGTTCCCTAGTATCTTGGTCTAGCAAAAAGCAAAATTCCGTGGCTTTGTCCACCGCGGAGGCGGAGTATATAGCGGCCGGTGCATGTTGTGCCCAAATTATATATATGAAGCAAACCCTTTTGGACTTTGGAATTAAGTTTGGTTGTGTGCCTCTCCTTTGTGACAATGAAAGTGCGATTAAGATAGCTAGAAACCCCGTTCAACACTCCCGCACCAAGCACATTGATATTCGCCATCACTTCTTGCGGGACCATGAGGCTAAGGGAGACATCTCATTGCAAGGTGTTAGGTCCGAAGAACAATTGGCGGATATCTTCACCAAACCACTTGATGAGAAAACTTTTTCTAGGCTTAGAAGTGAATTAAATGTGCTAGATGCATCTAACGTCATGTAAGTTGCCATGTTCATGTAAGGTTGCATATCATATAGGTCTTTCCTAACTCCCAAAGGATAGGGGCGAGCTAGAAATAGTTTTCCCTGAGGAAGCCTTTGGAAGGTTTAAACTTGGCAAGATAGATTTATTTTATGCCTTGCATGATTCCTGCCATATAAACTTGCACTCATTTAATATCTTGCATTAACTTGTTTGGCATTGCATACGGTAGATTGTCACAAAGGGGAACCCACATCATGAGAAGAAGACTTGTTTGAAATGCAATATCTTAACTCATATGATGTGGAAAGAGCAAAATTCTAAAGGAACATGCTTTAAAGAGATAGAAGTCTCCATACTCTAGCTCACAAAGCATGGACCTTACATTTTCTTGGTTTTTCCCTCCTAATTTTCCTTGTGTGCTCTATTTGTTTAAGGGCTTAGCCAATATGTGGCACTATATTGAAAAGCCTATTATTAGGGGTTAGGAGGTGCCCAAAAGGTCCTAAGACTCGTTTTCTCTTTGTGTGTTTTAAATCAATGGACATATATGGGAATTCTTAGGTTTTCTGTAGTCATCGGACTATCCGATGCTAGGGTCAGCAGCTACATCGGATCAATTGATGCTTCAGTTCATCGAACAGATCATTCAGAACCAAGAAATCGACCGATGTGTTCATTTCAGGAAACATCGGAGAATCCGATGTTCAATCCTCTGTTACCCTGCAGAATTCGACCGATGATCGACGTAGCAACGTCGGATCATCCGGTGTGCAAAGAGAGTTTTTGGACCAACTCTCTGTTGAACTCGACCGATGAGCCCCCCCCCCCCCCCCCCCCCCCCGATGCGCATCGGTCGATCCGGTGTTCGCGTAACCGTTAGGTCATCGGGTTCCTATTTAAAGATGTACGGGCGCTTCGTCTTCTTCACTCCGCGCCGCCACCTCTTCGCGCCGCCGCCGCGCCTCCCGCGCCGCCACCTCAAGCCGAGCCGCCGCCGCGCCTCCACCGCCGCCGCGCCTCCATCGCCGCCACCTCAGGCCGAGCCGCCGCCGCGCCTCCACCGCCGCCGCGCCTCCACTGCCGCCGTGCCTCCATTGCCGCCGCCTCAGACCACGCCGCCGCCGCTGCCTCTTCAGGGAGCCACCGTCGTCGTCACCTCTCCATCACCTCCTCGTCGTCTCTCCACCTCACCGCCGGCAGCCCTCCTTCCGTTCGACGACTTTCGTCGCTAGGGTTCCCACGAACCACGCGACATCATCCCGATCGCTGCGTCGCCGTTCATCGTTCGTGTGATCCTTTTCGTCGCTAAGGTTTGTACCGTGCCGTGCGACATCCATCCTTGTTCCTCGTCGATCATCTTTCCGCTAACCCTAGCCCTCTCTTTTGCATCAAGATGGGCCGTGATCGCAAGGGAAAAGGCAAGGCCATCGAGGAGCCCGCAGCGAAGAAACAAAAGCTCTCGAAGGAAGCTCGCCGGGCAGAGTTGGCCGCTCGCGCCGCCGAGGAGCGTGAGCGCGGCCATCGCGGTTCCTTGCGGCTCTGCGAGTCTCGGCAGAGGCAGCAGCGGCCCACAGTGCAGCCCGTGCCGCCCGACGACTCTGAGGATGAGGAGGAGACTGCGGTGACGCCACTGGTTCGCCGGCGCACCGTCAGGACCCGAGGGGGAGGTCAGACCCCCACCGCGAGTCAGCGCCCCACTGCTGCCGACCGCGCAGAGGACAGAGAGGCCCAGAGGGCCATCTACGAGATGGATACCACTGCCAGAGTTGCTGAGGATGTCAGGCTTACAGACTATCGCAAGTTCAAGGCAAAACAACTGAAGAAGCTCAGATGGACAGCATTGCCAGAGGAGTGGTTCCCGCAGCCCAGGGACACTAGGGTTGATCCCCGCTTTTGGACCCTGACACAGGCGTCCCTGTACGAGACGTACAGGCATCGGGGCCATAAGCTGTTCCAGCACACTTACATCAACTGGAATCAGCTTGCAACAGCAGTTGGACACGGGATCAGGCCATTCTTCGAGAGGTACAGAGGCCTTGTGGAGCTGCTCTCACGCCAGAGGAGCGCTTACGTGGAGGAGTGGGTTCGAGTCTTCTACGAAACTCTCTATATCTCAGAGGGTCGGCGCTCGATCCACTTCATGTTTCTGGGGCAGCAGCACACCGTGTCTCGAGAGCGACTGGCACAGCTGCTTGGAGTGGACACACACCTCACTTGTCTGCACGAGGTGGTCTACGGAGGAGCCGAACCGCCGAGGAGGCCGCTGACAGGGGGAGTGTCACCGCCGTTTGAGGAGATCAGAGGTCTGTTCACCCCTCCTTTCACGCCAGACCAGCCGAGGGTGCCAGCTCTCCTCACTCCAGCCGCTCGGACAGTTCACCACATCCTCAGGCGTACCCTTCTACCGAGGTCCGGCTACCTAGAGGGCTTCACGAGCCTCCAGCAGACCATCCTGTTCTATGTGATGAACGGGATGGAATTTGATATCGTGGACATCTTGATCTGCGAGATGGAGGACGTGATCACTGACGGAGTTGGGATGTTGAGGCAATTGGTCTACGGGCATTGGATCTGCCGTCTGCTGTTCCTGCTAGCACCTGAGGACTCGCCAGCCACTGCTCCCCTAACAGAGCTCCACGCCACTCGGTTCGGCCACTACCGAGTGCCCACTCCTGGAGACCGCCGCCTTGGCCGTCCAGTCGAGCGTCAGGTCAGAGCTCAACTCTCCGAGGAGGACTGGACCGAGCTAGCCCAGGAGGACGAGGCGCTCGCCCAGGCAGAGGCACAGGGTGGAGGACTGGAGCACGTCTGGTTGGACAGCGACACCAGCGACAGCGTCGAGGAGTACTTCCCTCCTCCACCTCCTTCTCCGAGGCAGCACGACGCGGAGGCGGGAGGTTCGACTGCTCCACCACCTCCAGTGTCCGAGGCTCAGGTGTCACAGCCGTCAGAGCTCACCTCGCTGCTCCAGCAGATGGTCGAGCAGCAGCGCCAGGACAGGCTTGCAGCTGAGCAGGCCCGAGCGGAGCAGGCTGCACGGCTCGCGGAGCTACAGAGATAGCAGCAGGAGATGCAGTTGGAGATCGCCCGCCAGAGGCGAGAGGACACTGACCGCTTCACGAGCCTGGTGGATCAGATGCACCAGAGGACCCTGGACCAGCAGCAGCAGACTCAGCAGGCTATGATGGGCATCCTGGGGTTGATCACCAACCTCTACCAGCAGACCGGGATAGCCCTTCCGCCTCAGCAGCCGGGTCTTGGTCAGGCTCCAGCAGCTTCTCCACTGGCACCTACTGCAGCTCCAGCACCGGCGTCGCCCATACCAAGCTTCAGCATGTCACCTCTACTAGCCTCGACAGTGCCATTCCAGTTCTCACCTCCACCGGCAGTACCTTCTCCGCTGGCGCCAGCAGTCCCAGCAGATCCCCCAGCAGCGTCAGTAGCTCCAGCTCCTCCCGCTCTAGCGCCAGCACCTGCGACCTCCACCTCGAGCAGCTCCGACGACAGCACCGCCGACGTCGACCGCTTCACCGTCGCCCCGAGTGCTCCGGAGTCCTAGGTACTCATCTTCCCTTTTTGGTGTCTTGATGCCAAAGGGGGAGAAGAGTTAGAGTCAGGGGGAGTTTAGCTCTAGGGGGAGTCAGTCTTGGTCTTAGGGGGAGTTTGGGGAGTTTTACCTTTATCTATTTGGACTTATTGTCATTTGCTTCGACTTATTGTCATTTGCTTCGATTTGAGTTTTGCTTGTTATCTTTTGCTTCTATTGTAATTCAGTGTGCTATTTCATGACTTATTTGATCACTGTTTGAGCCTTCGAGCTCCTTGTGTTGCATTTTGTTCCAGTTACAATCTTTTATGAGCATTGCGTTATTAAATTCATTTACTTCTATGCTCTACTCGTTGTGTTGTCATCAATCACCAAAAAGGGGGAGATTGAAAGCATCTAGGCCCCCGTGAGGTATGGTTTTGGTGATTAATGACAACCATTCGTAATTACTAATGAGTTTGTGGATGCAAGGTTTCACGTATATCACATCAAGCGTTAACGACTATCTATTCAAATCATCTACCACTCATTGGATACGAATGGAGACCCCTCAAACAACCTATTCTAAGGGGGTTATTCAATTCTCATGAAGGCTAAATGAAGAACTCACACAACGACTCTATTCTATCAAAATTGGCAACACAAGAAGATCAATATTCATCAGAACATTATTTGCAACAAGTGTCAAAGAGGTCACTCGAGAAGCTTCTAAAAGTTCAACTCGAAGCAAACAAATTACACTCACCGGATCGTCCGATGTTCTGGAAAATGCACACATCGGTCGATTGGGGCTCAACACAAGAAGAAGACCTCAGAATGAAGTGCACACCGGATCAACCGATGCTAGAGACAAGTGGACATCGGTGAAGTTCAACAGAAAGATTAATTTGTCTCAACAATTCTGGAGAAACACTCACCGGATCATCCGATGCAGAAGCAAAGTGTACATCGGTCTAATTCAACAGAAACATTATTTCTGGACCAAATCTGAAGACAAAGCTCACCGGATCATCCGATGATTGAGAAGGGGCAGCATCGGTCGAATAACGGTCACTTCTGACACAGTGACGTCAGCTAATCTAATTAGACCGATGCTTAGAAAAGGTGGTCATCGGATCATCCGATGTACACAGAAAAAGTAATCAGCCAACTTTTTCAACGGCTAATTCAGTTGGGCTGGCTATTTAACCCCCTTCCACCAGTAATTTCGATAACACTTGACAACCAGAGCATGCCCACACATCCTCAAGTGTCCAAGACCTAGAACAATCATTTACACACCCTTTTCGTCCATCTACACCTCAAGATATAGGCTAGACCTAGCTAGAGAGAAGCTTGTGTGCGTCCTCTCTGGGTGAGTGGAGTCTCTAGACCAGTGAGAGCCGTGAGGGAGTGCATTCTTGGTGATTGCATTCATCTTGTATCAAGAGGAGAGTAGAGAGATTGCTCCGGAGCTTGCCGAGACAATTGTGGAAGCCCGGAGCATCGAAGTTGTACAAGGTTTGAGCTCCACCTTGCCGGAGATGGCGAACGGAGAAAGTTAGTGGATTCCCTCGTCTTGGTGACTTGGGAGTGGCAATACCCTTTGGTGGGTGCCACAACGTGGATGTAGGAAGATCCTAGTGATCTTACCGAACCACGGGAAAAATCGCCGTGTCTCCGCGTCTTCGAGCGTTTGCATTCCTCTCCCTACCCCTTTACGATTACGTTTTACTATTCCGCACTTAACTCTCTTGATTGCGTAGTTGACTTGCATAGGGAATTGGGCTTAACAATTAAAGTTTTTAGATTGCCTTAAAATTTAAAAAGCCCAATTCACCCCCCCTCTTGGGCGTTTCGATCCTTACACCAGCCATCACGGATGATGTACCTCCCGGATGAATCCAGCATCAAGTAGCTTCTTGACTTCTTCTCGGATGAAGTTTTGCCGCTCAACAGATTGCTTTTGGGGCTTCTGTTGTATAGGCCATGCGTCAGGGTAGATCTTCAGATGGTGCTCGATCACCTCCCTGGGGATCCCAGGCATTTGTGATGGTTTCCATGCAAACACGTCAAAATTTTCCCGAAGGAAAGTGAAAAGCGTGAGTTCCTATTTGTCACTTAGACCCACCGATATACGACTAGTCTGAGTGGCATCGAAACTGATTTGAATGACTTTGACGGTAACATTGGTGTTGCCACTTGGCTACACGCGAGGTGTAGAGGTTGAGCCGTGCTGGCCCGATCTCGGAGGTTGCTAAAAAGAATGCTCCTTACTGGATTCAGCTTCTTGCGCTACTGCAAGCGCATGATGTTTTACCAACGCAATAACTCCAGCAGTGCGATCCCCTCGAATTCGAGGGGCGCCAGATGGAGTTGTCATCTTCAACACAAGGTAGCCATAGTGGGCCACTGCCATGAACTTATACAGGGCCAGCCTGCCTAGGATGGTGTTGAAGGGTAAGTTGATGTGTGCCACATCAAACACCAGCTTCTCGGACCGGTAGTTCTCCGGTGTCCCGAAGGTTACCTGGAGAATAATATACTTGAGAGGTGTGATAGCTCACGGACCCACTCCAAAGAATGGGTGTCAGGGCCTAAGGTTTGAGAGGCTGAGCTGGAGCTTCACAAAAGCTGCGAAGCTGATCAGGTTGAGGGCCGTGCCACCATCCACCATGATAGGGAAGAGCTAGATATTGTTGATATTCAGGGAGACATCAGGGTCAATTATCTAGCTCCTGCCATGTTCTTTGGACAGTCCGAAGCATTGAAGGTGACGGGAGTGGCCATCCACTTCCAATGAGGTTCTGCCTTGGTGGTGGGAGCAGCAGCAGCCATCTCCGATGCAAGATTTCACAATGCGTCGAGAGGTGATGTCCCAGGACCCTCCATATATCATATGGAGAGTCTTCCAATGTTCACTATCAGAGTTGGTGTCGGAGTACCATTGATTGACCGCCTTTAACGTCTTCTTAGCGTCTTGAAAGCCTAGCTCTTGATCAAACAGAGCTTCATCGACTTTTTGTTTTCCTTCCTGCTGGCGGAAAGGTGTTTCATCTTGACGCTTGTTGTTGTGTTCAGCAAGCCTCTTGACCTCGCGATTGTCTTCAAGCTTGTGGGCCCTAGACTTGTGGATCAGGCACCACATCTTGTTGCCATCTTGAGACGATGGTCGAGGTCGCTTGTTGGGGCGTGGCCCCCGACCACCTGGTGTTGCGGTAGCGGCACCTGTAGGTGTGCCGACAAGTGACTTCTTCTTGCCACTTGACTTCTTTTTTCTTTTTGTCACTACCATTGGCAGTAGCTCCGACTTTGGAGGCAGACCGTCCAGTCTCCGCAGCTGGTTTTGTGAGACTTATGTGTGCTGAATACATTGGCTTTGATGATATAAGTTCTAAAATTCTGCCAAAACACCCTTTTTAGCAAGGTCTGACTCTAGCTCCGAGCTCCTGCAAGGTCCGACAATAGGTCCGACTTGCTTTGTCAAGGTCCAACATGTTTTTGGGTAGCTCCGGTGAGCTTTGTATTTAGCTCCGGCATGGCTTTTATAGCTTCGACATGTCTTTGTTAAGCTCTGATATGTTTTGCTACGTCCGCCTTATGTTGGTTAGCTCCGACATGTTTTATTAGCTCTGGCGCTAGGTTGTACTAGATTTGGTAAGCTCCGACGTTAGGTTGTAGTAGCTTTGGTAAGCTCCAGCGCAAGGTTGTACTAGCTTTGGTAATCTCTGGCTCAAGCTCCGGTTAGCTTTGGCAAGATTCAGAGCTTGATCGCAATATTCCTGCTTTTACTGTGAAATGTTTTGAACTTGCTTTACATTGTTAGAAAGATTGCTTAGTATTCATTTGCTATGTTTTTGGTGTGTTTTGGTTGATATGGCTGATATCATTTTGCTATGGTTTACAACATGCTTATGTGAGGTGCTCACATAAGATGTTGTAGTTTTGGAACTAATGAGAGTCTTAAGTCAAGGACTTGTGTTTGGAAGTATTGGTTGTTTATTCATGTGGAGGTGTTGCTTGAGTTCAAGACATGGCTGGTGACGGGATCCATTGTACTAGTCTCAGGGAGGAGATGAGGTTCCAACAACCAAGTTCAGGAGGAACTGTGGTTGAGCTGATCAGGAGGTCACGCAGGATGATTGAATCAAGGGCAATGCATATGAAGGTTACTGGACGTCGAAGGAAAGTGTTCACACGTATGCATGCAGTGCATGACGTGGAAACATGGTTCCAAAGATGGACTAAGGAAGGAAATATCTGGTTGGAAGGATCGGATCGTATCGGTTGATGACTTCGACTGCGGCAGAGTCAGTTATGGCTCGGTATGGAAAGTATCGAGTAGGTTATGATAGGATTTCGTGTGGGTCACGAATTTGAGTTTTTTTAGGAATGTGGGATATATTTCTATGGTGTTTGGAAGTTTTAAGATTGCTTCTATCTGCGTATAGAAGAGTCTTGAGCAGTTATGGAAAGTTTCGATTTGTGAACTGAGTAGGATTAGAGTCCTGGTTTGAGTTGAGTTGGCCTTCGGGCTGGTTATATAAGCAAGAGAGGCCAGAGCTCGTGGTAGAAGACTTTGAGGCTGTTCCTCTTGTGTTCTATTGAATAAATATTGTAGTTTAAAAAAACTTTTGTGCCTTGTTCGTCCGACTTGTTCCAGACAAGTTTTTCTCGTCGAGTTTTCTGCACAACACTACCTTTCTTTGGTGGTTTTATCATAACTTCAGTTTTACAGATCCAAGACATGATTCTTTTTCGGTTGTCTTCACAACTTGATTATCTATCATCTATCGAAATTTCACGATCATTGGATTTGCGGTTTTTGATCTACACGAGTTTCTTTGTAGTATTACAGATCTGTATTTTAATTGGTAGAACAGATTGACCTTTGTTCGATCTTTCGATCGTAACTTTAGTTTCTCTCGACGGATGAATGTGGCCTAGAGGGGGGGGGGGGGGGTGAATAGGCCTTTTGGAATTTTGTCGAAACCTACAACACTTAACAACCAGATCAAATCTCGAGATATCGGACTAGTCCGGTCGAGTGCAGACTAGTCCGGTGTGTACCGGCTAGGTTTATCAAATTTGATTGATTATCTTGATCTTAGGATGTATGCAGCGGAAATTTACTTGTAATTGAAGTGTTACACGATTATGAACTAGGATGTACCACAAGTCAATCTTATATTCAATGTTCCAACGTAAAGTAAGCAAGATTGATTGAAACCCTAGATTGATATGAAATATAAGAATGATGAGCACAAAGTAAGAACACAAGCACTTTATCCCGTGGTTCGGTTCCCACAGAGGCAACCTACATCCACGTTGAGGAGTCCACAAAAGGACCGAGTCTTCTCCAACCCTACCCTCGTCGGATAGCCACGGAGGCCAATCCTCTTCACTAATCACAAAGGGCAAATAACCAAATTCAAGGGCCTTCTCACACTTTGAGGGCTCCCCAAGATTATAATATGAACACCACCAAGAACACACTCTCAAGATCACAATGAAAACCACAGAAGTGTGTTAGGGAATCAAACCAAGAGCTCAATGAGTGATGAATTGTGTCTCTCCAATGATCCAAAGTGTATCATCAAGGGATTGATCTTTGTTGCGTTTGATTTCGTGGAGAGAGGTGTATTTTAGGCTCTTGGGAGGTGTGACGGTGCAGGGGGTCGAGATTTATTGAAAGATGGGCCGTGTACACCTATTTATATGGGGTTCCCAAAAGTAACCGTTAGGGTTTATAAAGATCGGACTAGTCCGTGGTGGACACCAGACTACTCCAGTGTGCTGAGTGTAGCAAACCCCAGGTGTCCCAAAATATTAGACTAGTCCGGCTGAAAGCAGACTTGTTCGATTTTGGTTCTGGAAATCTTTGGACTAGTCCGATGGATATCGGACTTGTCTGGAAAAGTGAAACCCTAAGCGAATTTGGGACAAGTCCGAACTTGGAGGACTTGTCCGATTTAGGCCAGAGGGTTTTTCGGACTAGTCCGTGCTAATATCGGACTTGTCCGATTTACATTAGAAAGATATCGGACTAGTCCGGTGTGCGATCAGACTTGTCTGATTTTGTGCAACTTGTGAAGTGTTTGGGAGACTAGTCCGCACTGGGGAGGACTAGTCCGATTCTCGTCAGAGAGATGTCGGACTAGCCTGTGGTGATATCGGACTAGTCCGGTCAGTGAAAAACTGGACTGAGAGGACAAGTCCGCATTGTGAGGACTTGTCCGATCTTGTGCAGAAAGATATCGGACTAGTCCGGGGTCAGTCGGACTAGTCCGGTCCTGCATGAATTTGTGCAATGTGTGAGAATAATTGTGCTTGAGCTCTTGGGGTGTGTTTCCTTAATACACTCCATACACAATGATCTACTACACTTGTTCCTCAAGCTCTTTTCCACATTGCTCCTCATTCTCCTTTCTTTTTGGCACTTTGCTCATTTTTTCATTAGAACCTGTGCTCATCTCAACAAAGTGGTTAGGATCTCATTCGCTTGTCATAAATCAACCAAAACCCACAAGGGATTCCTAGATGCACTTCAATCTCCCCCTTTTTGATGATTGATGACAACCAATTGAGATTTCATAAAATATGATAAAAAGTTGAGATTTTCATAAAGTGTGCACATATGAGTTGAAAACACAATAAGCAATGGAAACATGATCCATATGTGCACTCTTTACGGTGGGATGCAGAGCTAAGTGTATAGAAACAATAATCATGATGAGAATGACATAATTGACATCAATATGTTAATAACAATCATATATGCCATTCTTGGAGCAAGATCACAAATATTATCAATATCTTCATAAGCAGTTCAAAACATTGCATCACAGGACCAATAATATTAAAAGAGCATACTAAAAGTCTTACAACCCACAAAAACAAAAGACACAAAAAGAGAGAGCTCTCGTCGCATCCTACAGCTAAAGCCTAAGACTCTAAGACTTCCCCTCAATCTCTCCCCCTTTGGCATCAAGACGCCAAAAAGAAGGAGAGGAGGGACCTAAGGTCTTCAAGCCTCGCCGTCGGTCCTCTCATTGTCTTCATCTTCATTCTCGGGCTGATGATGAGGAGGAGGAGGAACGGAGCCACTCGAGTCCCCAATGCCAAAATAGGCAAGCTCGGAGGGGGTCAAGGGCCCGAGCTTGGTGAAGTCAGAATCAGAATCATCAGAAATGACTAGAGACCCAATGGGCTCGATCTCTAGCTTTTGGCAAATCTGCTTCACATTCTCTTTAACATATCTCATGTCGCTTTTCTTCTCTTGTTGAGCTTGTGGGCTTTCACCTCAGCCTTTTTACAAGAGGCAAAGATGGCTGGCAGATACTTCAGGATGCCACTTGGATACCCCTTTTGAGGAGGGGCCCTAGGGGCGGGAGCAGCCCAAGCATCTCCACTTGCTCTCACTGGAGCCTCAGGGCTGGAAGCTCGAGAGGGAGCTGCTTGAACACTAGGCTGTTGAGACTTCTGGGGCCTCAAGGGGAGGTGCTCCACATCCTTGACGAACTCTATGCCTGTGACCTTCTCAATCATGAACATGAGGTAAGGTGCGTAGCCACAGGACCTGTTCGGCGTGCAGGAGATGTTGACCATTGTTCCAAATATAGTCAAAGATATCAAATTTCCTGTCTTTGCTAATGACCTTCATCAAGGTCCTGAGGTATCCATGCACACTTCCAGCATCCCCATCCTTGGGGGCAATGGTCTTCCTAAGGACCCTGTTCAAGACCACAAAAAAAGGCTTCATGTTCTTCGTGGAAGGAGGATTGAACTTTGAGTTGGGTTCATAGAGAAATTTCATCCTGTCCTTCTCAATGAAACCAATGTTGTGGATGATCAAATTGTCATTGCCCGAGGTGTCAAGGTGTAGCAAACTTGCAAACTCTTCATAAGTGATGGTGTACTTGGATCCATGGGTCATCCAAGTCACCCTTTCTTCCTCGTCACTCGCAAAGTGACAAGTGGCATAAAACTGGGCTATCACTTCATCATTCCAATTATTCCGGAAGGCAAAGAGATCCTTCAAGCCATGTCTTGCAACTGCCTCGACCACCTCCACAAAAGGTGAGCAGCCCTTCTTCTCAAAATGTGCACAATCGATCCATTGGCTGCGCACCACGGGTGTCTTCATCGGAAGATATACAAACTTGTAAAAGTCTGCATGGAAGTTGCTCCAAAACCTCCCATCAATAGCTTGCTTCGGACGGCTGTAGCAATCCACATTCCTGAACTTTGCAGTCGTGTTGCTGCCCTTGCCATTGAATTTTTCCTCCGCGGGATCACGGGCCCCTTCCCTTGGAGCTGACAACTTTAGGGGGCCAATCGGGCCCATCACAATCCCTTTGCCCTTGCCCTTTGCTTGGCGAGGGCCACCTCCAGCAGAAGCCTTGGAGGCAGGCTTCTTCGCGAGCACCTTCCTTCAAGCCTGGGGAGGAGAATTAGTCGGCTCGGATGGGCGCTCTTGGCGCTTCCTACTAAGGCTCGTCGAGGACCGAAGCACGGCTTTGTGGTCCATCTCGGCCTCGAAATCAGAGATTTCATCATTGGTGCTCGACATTATCCTGAGAATAGATTTCACAAGGTATTGATGAGAATAGATGACAAGGAATTGCATTAAGGAATTGAGAAGTTAGGGTTGAGTTCAGAAAAATTGGACTAGTCCGGTATACGGGCACGGACTAGTCCGGTTGACCGGACTTGTCCGACCCTTCAACCCCTACATCTCCGAGAATCTAGCAATTTTGGTAAAATCTCATCCCAAACCCTAGAAATTGCTATTTCCTTCGTTTGTGATCAACTAGCTTGGTTTGTTCCACCATATACATGCTTCCTTGATGCATTTCATCGATGCTAAGCTAGTTGTGCATTAGGAATCACCATTTGTCTCATAGTTAGGGTTCTCTGTGGTCTTCAATCTCTATGAAAAGAAGGTTAATTTCCACCCATACTTGCGAAGTTTTGATGGAGGAATCAAGGAATCACCTTGGGGAGCTCGAGTGTGGAGAGAGAAAGCTTGAGGCAAGTGTGGGGTGAGGAAGATTAGGGTTTGGCAGTGGCTAGGGTTAAGGACACGAAAAATCGGACAAGTCCAAAAATGATCGGACTAGCCCGAACTTTTCCAGAGACTATATTGGATTAGTCCGAACTTTTCCAGAGACTATATGGGACTAGTCCGTGGTCTGTCAGACTAGTCCGGCCTAACCGTCACACTGCAGACTAGTCTGCACAGGCGGACGCGCCTGTGGTCACCAGGGATGAAATGCTTATCCCATTCATATATATTCGAAGGTACTTATTTAGAAATTAGGGAGGCAAAGCAAATCAAATAATCTTGATGAATATGATATGTAAGCATACAACAATCAAGCAATGATCATAATTCACCAAGATCTAGTAATTGACATAGTTTTTTTCGGAAAAATTGAGAGACATGATTTTCACAACACAATCAATGAATTTTGAAGATAGCACTCAGGTATACAAGATTTCAAGCCACACTCCGAGCATCGAGGATATTAAGTTCATTTCGGAGCTCGCAAAAGTGTTTTTCATCAAGTGGTTTGGTGAATATATCGGCTAGTTGCTTTTCGGTATTGACATGTGAAATTGCTATATCTCCCTTCATTGAATGGTCTCTCAAAAAAGTGATGCCGAATGTCTATGTGTTTGGTACTAGAGTGCTCAATGGGATTATGGGTAATTTTAATGGCACTCTCATTATCACAAAGGAGTGAAATACAATCCATATTGTAACCGTAATCCCTTATAGTTTGTCTCATCCAAAGGAGTTGTGCACAACAACTCCTGGCTGCAACATACTCCGCTTCGGCCGTGGATAAGGCAATAGAGTTTTGTTTCTTGGAGGACCAAGAAACTAGGGATCTCCCTAGGAATTGGCATGTACCGGAGGCACTTTTTCTATCTACTTTGCATCTAGCATAATCTGCATCGGAGTAACCGATGAGATTGAATTTGGAACCTTTGGGGTACCAAAGGCCTAGGTTGGGTGTATGAACTAAATACCGCAAGATTCTCTTAACGGCTGTCAAATGACACTCTTTTGGGTTGGCTTGAAACCTTGCACACAAGCATTAACTCAACATAATGTCTGGCCTAGATGCACATAAGTAGAGTAGAGATCCAATCATGGAGCGATATACCTTTTGATCGACGTTTGGTCCATCTGCATTGAGATCCAAGTGGCCATTCGTTGCCATGGGAGTCTTTATAGGCTTCGCCTTGTCCATTCCAAACTTCTTGAGTGTGGGGACCAGAGTCCACACATCTGAGGATCTCATTGGGTGGTGCCGTGCGATGCGGCACCTAACAGCACATACAAAAAGGATACCAAAACATATAAAGTTTTCATTTCATAATAAGAAGAGTTTACAAAAGAGTGTACAACAGGGGTACACACGCAGCGGAAAATACATACTCATAATCTCACCTAACTAAGCAGGAGAGAAGACGTCCATGCCTAGGACGCTTCTCACTAGCAACAAGAAGAACATTCAGCAGCAGCGTGGTTCACATGAGATTTATCTCGACACCTCGAGATCTCTTGTACAAACTGAACAGCAGAAAAAACTAATACCTGCAAAAATCGTTAAAGCGCAAACGTGAGCATAAGGCTCAGCAAGACTAACCCGTCTCACTAGACACATGCAAGGGAAAGTCTAAACAAAGGTAGGGAATAACATAAGTAGACTCGCCTATAAGTGGATCCTTAGAGTCATGTTTTAAGTAGCAACTGACGTTCCTTGGGCACGGCACATCATAGACTCCACAATCAAACAAGAAACGCTTCGTCGATGATATGACATGCCCAAAGCACAAATGCTATTCGGGTTAAGTGTTTGGAAACTGTAAACTGTAATTATGCTTTCTCTAAGCCATACATGGTTGCAAAAAAGTATTGTAATCATTGCAGAAAATTTATAATATGATAACTACTGTGGATTACTACGTCACGACGCACTGAACAAGTGGTACTCTATTACTGCGAGGGACGGTGATTGCAATCAGGACACACCTGGACTGCACAACACATACGCACTTTCGGAAGCGCCAGCGAGTACTTACATCAGTACCTACCTAACACTTCAGTACTAGTCATATATGGCCACCTTTCACAAGAGGCCCCAATATCGAAACAAGCCTTCATCCGGAGCAAAATGGCCTTCTACACGGACACGTCAAAGTTGCCCGCTAGAAGAGACTTCACCTTTTGCCTTCTCAACTCCACTCAAGGATGGCAAACAAGCTTCGACACCATAGTCATCAAGTTACATCAGTTTATTGGACCCCATTAATCCATTATGCAACCGGTACAATTCAAACTTGTCCAATGGGACCGCACACGAAACGGGCCTTAATCGACACAGGCAAGGCTACGCAACCGAGACTACATCTCATTGCTTCCTATCCAACCCCTGCCTGGTCTCAAATTCAGGTTAATATCTAAAGTGCTTGCTATGTTCTACCCATGTGAAAGGTCCTACATTACTCGCGAGTAGATTCCAACTACTTTACTTCTACCGGATTCCCTATACATTAGCATGGCAATCACTACAGGTCAACTATCAACCGTTCCAACGAACCCTTGGGATTTGTGGTCATGCAAGAGGAGTATCAATCACCCTATACATAATGCACATATCGAACTTAAGACGTAAGGTGATAAAGACTGCAAAACTCGGTAAAGCTTTTAAATGCAAACCAGGGCTTGCCTTAGTTTGCGCTAAGTCAATGTCAGTCGTTAAGTCTTGTGCTTTCCTCCAAAGAGTCTGCCACGGAACTTCAAGTGGAAACACCTTGGCCTTCTCCTCCAAGCGAAGTTTCTTGTTGATCACCTATCAGCATGTTCCTATCAACATGATATGCATATAAGTAATTAAGTAATTTAATAATAGACTCCACGGGGTTGTGTAAACTTTAAGAACGAGGAGTTTGACTAGGAAGGACAGATATGCCTCTGTTGTGTGGGTAACCAGAGGATGAGTCAAGGTGGACATAGTAGTGTCAGTATGAATTGAAAGGTACAACATAAAGCTACATTGCAACTTAGCATACCACACTTCAAGCTATGCCACGCGAGATTGACAATTCTGAATGGTGAAGAAGTGTTGGGCGGAGAAGTTTAAGGACGACCCAAAAATCAAGGTGGGATATCGAAAGCTTGAGTATGAGTGGAGTGTACAAGACGAAGGTCGCGATTTAGCAGTCGACCAATGAAGTTGTTACAACTCGTAAAGGAGTAAAGCTAGTTATAGCTGAGAAGTGTTGCCGCAGGGTTCAAGAATAGGGTGAATCAAGGTGGAACATTGAAAGCATAAGGAATGAGTGAACTGTGCAACAAGAGGTCATGACTCAGAAGGCGACCAATGAAGTTACACAAACTCATTAAAGAGTAAACTTAATTAAGTGACTAGTGTGGTCACAGGGTTCTGAATTAGGATGAATCGATGTGAAACCCTAACGACACTTGGAAGAGAAGTGAGATCGGCATTGCTTGGACTCAAAGAGTCATCACAAGCACTGTTAACCTGACGTGAGTACCAAGACACGTTCAGAGGACCTTTAGGTAAATCAATCGCTACAACTATCTTCGCAAACATCGTCCAAGTTCTTACATGCCACTATTGCAGTGTCCTTTGCAAGATTGTCCAGATGAGCTCGGTGAACTCCTGGAACTTGAACATAAGGCATTACTATGTTGCGACGATGTGCTTTGCCCTCTCGGGAAGATCATCTCATCGACGTTCACATCGACCCGTACTCGTCCATGGTGGTGAGCGGAATCCCGAACACCACCTTATGAGTCACAAGGTTAGTGATGTCGACTCGATCGTTGGCAAGTGACTCGACGAACCTGTCGTCAATGAAACGACACACCTAGATAAGCAATTCTGCGGACGGTTAAGAAACATCGTTGACATGATCAAGAAACTCTTATCCAAGGTTCCCCTTGGTCTAGTTTTCCTTTTCGGTCGCAACGTTCTCGCATTACTCAACCACAGTTCAGCGGTGATCACCAACATCCGTGGTTTGACCTAGAAGGCCTTTTATCAAGCACCATGGCTACACCTAGGACTCGAGCACCCTCACATCAACTAAAACCTAATTTGGCTTGACCTCTATTGTCCAACGAGTCATGCTTGTGTTTCAGCACCACACACATCACAAGCATCCTTCATCTCGATGCCAGGGCACGATGACGGCTCGGAGCATCACGACAACGTCATGTGGTCAACAACGTCGACGTGACTCATGGTGGAGCATCACGAGCACGCACGGACAAGCCAATGTGATACAAACGACAAAGGAGGTCAACTTGGGGATTTCTAAAGGAATGATATCATGGCAGAAAATGGACGTACGGCTTGACAACACATGAGTACCCTCAATGATCACCACGAACGGACTTCGATGATGTCAAGCAAGGCATTTCAGGGCAAGGCTCTCCTTGTAGGCATTTCGCCAAATATCTTGGGTGTGTACTTGATTTCATCACTTCATCCCATTCGAAGGGTATCCTGGCACATGTCCTTGTTGATTGCCACCTCATTCTACCCCTGCATCACAGACCAGTTCTAACATCAACAAAGTTGGTTCTTTCCTCGTGAACATTTCATCGAACACCTTGGCTGCAACACTGTTCAACTAATCGTTGCACAAATCAGAGCTAACCTTGGACCAGTTGTCAATACCATTGTGTCAAAGGCGCGTTCCCGAATTTCATCCATCACTCCAAACATCCGCCTTGCTTCCAGGACATAGCCACGGCGCGGAACATCGCGACGACATACCGAGGGCGGCGAGTGCAAGCAGGGACGGCACGGTGGGCAGCAATGAGTCTCGCCGGCGAACGCGCGGACATGGCGTCATGGCACTCGTGATCGACGCGGCAAGGCGCGGCCAGTAGGGACATGACGGTGGCATCTGTACTTGGTGCTTGGCCTGGACAGTGGCAAGGGTGGGCAACCGTCGCCGGCACGGGTGCGACGCGATGGGGCAGTACTGGTGAGGAGGTGGAGCCGGCGCCGGTGTGGGGCGGTGCTGCAAGCGGCCGGTGTACGGTGGGGCGACAGAGCAGCTCGGCCTGGCGGAGCGTGGGGGCGGCGCCGGTGAGGAGATGGAGCTGCGCGGCAGGGAGGGAGTGCGCGCGACGTCGGCGTGGGCGCCATGGTGCGGCGGCTGGAACGACGGCGCTCATCGGGAGTGGTCAGGGCGAGTGGCGGCCGGTGAGGAGGCGGAGCACCGGGGGTGCAGGAGGTGAAGCTGCGCGTTGGGGCGGCGAAGCTAGCGACTGAGCGGGGCAGGGCGCCGTCGGGAGCGGCCAGGGTGAGCGGCGGTGGAGGCGCGCGGGCCAGCGGCCAAGAAAGAGTCAGGCAGCTATCGATAGGAATGAGCACGGGAGGATGAAGCAAAGATGGATTTTTCCTAGTACTGAGGAAAAGTATGACATGTGGGACCCACTTCACTCTCCTCCCTCGTCATTTCCAATTTCAAATAGAGCTAGCAAACATGCTTCAAAAATATTCAACTTTTGCCCAATGACTAAATAAAATGTGAAGAATTTTATCGTGCAATCAGATTTCAGAACTGAGCAAGTTAAATTTTTACTCAGGTTTGAATTTGAATTCAAGTGGTGATACTTGACTCAATGAAATAAATAGTAGATTAGGTTCAAAAATCCTGAAACTTTGAAGTTAACCTTTTTGAACCATAAGGTACCTCAGGAAAAATTTGGAGTTGATTTGGACAAGGTTAAGTACAAAGTTTAAGTTTGAAATCGACTCTCATTAAACTCTCACTACGTGTCCAATAAATGGAATACGTGCTTCAAAAAAATTTTGAAACTTTACCGAGAGTCTATTTGGAATATTAGAAGGTCATGGAAAAATTTACAGCCTTAGATTTGAATATTTTTGAATGTCCCATTTTAGGGTTGGAATAATTCCTTTTTATTTCTCTCTATTTTGTTTTCTTTTCTCCTTTAACTTTTCATTGAAAATGTGAATACTTGGAAGTTAAAGATTTTACACCTTAAGTTCCAATATACATTAGCAAACATGTTCTATATGTAAAATTTTAACAAGTCCCTATTTTTAGTGAACATTGGTTAACTCATATGGTTCATGTGAGTTTGAATTTCCAAGTCCATTTTCAAAATTTTTAAGTTCGCATTTTTGCGTTTTTGTTCTTCCGAAAAGCAGGCTTTTACATTGAGTATGTCTTGAGTGTACTTAGTTTGGCTTATGAACGTCCCTTGCTTTTGTTGCCTCACTTGGAATCCCAAGAAGTACTTTAGCTCTCCCATCATAGACAGCTAAAACCTATCTGTCATAATTTTACTAAATTCCTCACAGAAAGATTTGTTAGTTGAACTAAAGATTATATCATCAACATCAATTTGACAAATGAAGAGATCATGTCAAAGTTCTTTATAAACAATGTATAATCTACTTTACCGATCTTAAAACCATTTTCAATTAAGAAATCCATAAGACACTCATACCAAGCTCTAGGAGCTTGTTTGAGGCCGTAGAGAGCCTTACGCAATTTAAATACGTAGTCGGGGAACTTTTCATCTTCAAACCCGGGGGGTTGCTCCACATACACCTCCTCCTTGATTGGTCCGTTGAGGAAGGCGCTTTTTACATCCATTTCATAGAGCTCGAAATCATGGTGAGTAGCATATGCAAGTAATATTCTAATAGACTCAAGTCTAGCTACTGGAGCAAAGGTCTCATCGAAATCCAAACCTTCGACTTGTGAATACCCTTTGGCCACAAGTCGTGCCTTGTTCCTTGTCACCACCCTGTGTTCGTCTTGTTTGTTGCGGAAGATTCATTTGGTGCCGACGACATTGGACTTGGGTCTTTCGACTAGTTCCCACACCTCTTTCCGCTTGAAATTGTTGGGTTCTTCTTGCATGGCCACTACCCAATCCAGATCCTTCAATGCATCCTCACTCCTGCGTGGTTCCAAAAGGGATACAAACGAATAGTGCTCACAAAAATTAGTAATGCGTGATCTAGTAGTTACCCCCTTTTGGATGTCACCGATGATGTTGTCGATTGGGTGATCCCTTTAGACGCATTGGTGCACTCTTCGGTGTGGTACTTGTTGTCTTGAATCTTTATGGTCATCTTCTTCCCCTCCTAGATGGTTGCCTTCAATGACTTGTTGATCATTTTCGACTTCTTGAGGTTGATCTTGTGTGGAAGCTCCCCCTTGATCGTTGGCCTCCTCTTGTGGTTCATCTTCCTCATGCATATGTAGAGGTGGCTCTTGTGGTCGAACTTCGCCTAACGCCATTCTTCTCAATGCTTGACAAGGAGCTTCTTCTCTATCTAGCACACATGGATCAATTTGCTCCTTTTGGGAGCCACTAGTTTCATCGAACACTACGTCACGTGCTACTTCAACAAGTCCGGAGATCTTGTTGAAGACACAATAGGCGTAAGTGTTCGAATCATAACCAAGCAAAAAACCTTCATCGGACTTCGAAGTGAACTTTGAAGTCCTAGGCTTCTTGTTCAAAATATAGCATTTGGAACTGAAAACTCGAAAATATGAAATATTAGGCTTGTTACCGGTGAGTAGCTCATAGGATATCTTCTTGAGTAGTCGATGAAGATAAAGTCGATTTATGGTGTGGCAAACGGTGTTGACCGCTTCCGCCCAAAATCGATCTGAGGTCTTGTACTCATCGAGCATTGTTCTCGCCATCTCTATGAGGGTTCAATTCTTTCTTTTGGCAACTCCGTTTTGTTGAGGGGAGTAAGGTGCTGAGAATTCATATTTTATGCCTTCTTCATCTAGGTACTCCTCAACTTGTGTGTTCTTGAACTCCGTGCTGTTGTCGCTTTGAATGTTCTTGATTTTCGATGAAAACTCATTTTGAGCATGCTTGAAAATTTTCTTCAAGATTCCTTGTGTTTCTGCCTTATCATGTAAAAAGAAAACCCAAGTGAAGCGAGAAAAATCATCAACAACTACTAAGCCATATTTGTTTCTGCCGATGCTTATGTATGCAATTGGACCGAATAGGTCCATGTGGAGTAGCTCGAGCCGTCTTGTTGTAGTCATGACATTCTTAGTGGGATGGGGTACTCCAACTTGCTTCTCGGCTTGGCACGCGCTACAAGGACTGTCTTTCTCAAAAACAACATCCTTCAAACCTCGGATGTGATCGCCCTTGAAGAGTTTTTGAAGATTCCTCATACCAACATGCGCTAGCCGTATATGCTACAGCCAACCCATGTTGGTCTTTGCAATCAAGCATGTGTCAAGTTCGGCTTTATCTTTGTTGAAGTCAACAAGGTAAAGCTTTTCCTTTAACATACCCTTGAAGGCAATGGAACCATCACTCCTTCTAGAGACGGTCACACCCTCATTAGTGAACAAGCAATTATAACCTTTGTCGTATCATTTAGATATGGACAACAGGTTATAATCTAAGGAATCAACATGTAACACATGAGAAAGAGTATGTTGAGATGATATGGCAATTTTATCGGTACCGAGCACCTTTCCCTGACTATTGTCTCCAAAGTAGATGCCCTTGCTTGGATCCACATTTTCTTCATACTCAACGAACATCTTTCTTTCTCCGGTCATATGGTTGGTGCAGCCACTGTCTAGCACCCATTTAGATCCACCGGAGGAATAGTCCTACAAAAACAGATCATGCCTTGGTTTTAGGTACCCAAGCTTGCTTGGGTCCTTTTAGGTTAGTCGAAAGAGATTTAGGCACCCACACATGAGACTTGGTGTTCTCATGGCGTGGCCCAACATAATGAGCATAAATCTTACCAAAATTACTTCTCATTAAAACATAAGACGCATCAAAGGTTCTAATAAGCAATTGTTGTGGTTTGTATACAGGACTAGTCCGGGAGATCGGACTTGTCCGTATCCCGATCGGACTAGTCCGGTTATCATGTGTGTTAACTTTGAACTTTCCAGTTTGAGAGGGTCTTTACTTTACAAAGGCAATGATCTCCTTGTTATTCTTATGGCTTCTAGCATGTCGCTTTTCACCATAAGAATAACCAATGCCATGTTTGACATTTGGAGGTCTTGTGACCAAGTATGCACTACGTGCATATTTGATCTTCTCCTTGTCAAATATGCCATTTTCTGAAGGATGCTTGCCTTTGGTAGAGGTTGACTTGTCTTTCAAGCTGGTGTCAATTTTACCATATGCACAAGTAGAAGTAGTTTCAGTTTTAAGGGGTTGAGAAGGTCAGCTTGAAGAGGATGAAGGGTCACCTTGCTTGAGTGACTCAACTTATACTTCAAGGATTTTGTTAACCTTGATTAGGTTAGCAAGTTCGTCCTTGATTGTAGCATTTGAGTCGCTTAACTCCAAGCAAGCTTCCTTGCTTGAAGCTAACTCAAGCTCTAGTGACTTGCTTCGCTCCTTTTCAAGTTTTAGAAGCTTGTCAAGTTAAACATATTCCTCCTTTTGGGAGATAATCATGTCTTCTTGACAATGTATCAACTTCTCCTTCTCAACAAGTTGATCAAGTAAAAATTTCATTTTTTCAGCTGTTTTCTTATCTAATCCAATGAGCATATCTTCATTATCGCTAGCAATTTCACTATCACTAGAATAGGAATGCAAGGAAGAGGGTTTCGTCGTTACCTTGCGTTTACCTTCCTTTGCCATGAGGCAAGTGTCGTTCCCCTTCCATGCGCCGAGAGTAGGAAAGAGAGAGGACTTCTTGGATGTCTTCTCGATGGCTATGCTAGCCATATCTTCTTCTTCTTTGGATGAGGACTCATCATTTGAGTCCCACTCTTTCCCTATATTCGCTTGTTCGGCTTGCTTCTTCTTCTTCTTGAAGAATTTCTTGGGTTGAGGCTTCGTTTCCTTGGTCTTCTTTTTGAAGAACCTTGCTCTGTTACCAATTGAATGTGGCCTAGAGGGGGAGTGAATAGGCCTTTTTGAATTTTGTTGGAACCCACAACACTTAACAACCAGATCAAATCTCGAGATATCGGACTAGTCCGGTCGAGTGCGGACTAGTCTGGTGTGTACCGACTAAGTTCATCAAATTTGATTGATTATCTTGATCCTAGGATGTATGCAGCGAAAATATACTTGTAATTGAAGTGTTACACAAATATGAACTAGGATGTACCACAAGTCAATCTTATATCCAATGTTTCAATGTAAGGTAAGCAAGATTGATTGAAACCCTAGATTGATATGAAGTATAAGAACGATGAGCACAAAGTAAGAACACAAGCACTTTATCCTGTGGTTCATTTCCCATAGAGGCAACTTACATCCACGTTGAGGAGTCCACAAAAGGACCGGGTCTTCTCCAACCCTACCCTCGTCGGATCGCCACGGAGACCAATCCTCTTCACTAATCACAAAGGGTAAATAAACAAATTCAAGGAGCCTTCTGACACTTTGAGGGCTCCCCAAGATTACAATATGAACACCACCAAGAAAACACTCTCAAGATCACAATGAAAACCACAGGTGTGTGTTAGGGAATCAAACCAAGAGTTCAATGAGTGATGAATCGTGTCTCTCCAATGATCCAAAGTGTATCCTCAAGGGATTGATCTTTGTTTCGTTTGATTTCATGGAGAGAGGTGTTTTCTAGGCTCTTGGGAGGTGTGACGGCGCAGGGGGTCAAGAGTTATTGAAAGATGGGCCGTGTACACCTATTTATATGTGGTTCCCAAAAGTAACCGTTAGGGTTTAGAAAGATCGGACTAGTCTGTGGTGGACACCGGACAGCTGAGTGTAGCAAACCCTAGGTGTCCTGAAATATCGGAATAGTCCGGCTGAAAGCGGACTTGTCCGATTTTGGTTCTGGAAATCTTCGGACTAGTCCGATGGATATCGGACTTGTCCAGAAAAGTGAAACCTTATGTGAATTTGAGACAAGTCCGCACTTGGAGGACTTGTCCGATTTAGGTCAGAGGGTTTTTCGGACTAGTCCGTGCTAATATCGGACTTGTCCAATTCAGAAAGATATCTGACTAGTCCGGTGTGCGATCGGACTTGTCTGATTTTGTGCAACTTGTGAAGTGTTTGGGGGACTAGTTCGCACTGGGGAGGACTAGTCCGATTCTAGTCAGAGAGATATCGGACTAGTCCATGGTGATATCGGACTAGTTCTCTCAGTGAAAAACTGGACTGAGAGGACAAGTCCGCATTGTGAGGACTTGTTTGATCTTGTGCAGAAAGATATCAGACTAGTCCGGGGTCAGTCGGACTAGTCCGATCCTGTATGAATTTGTGCAATGTGTGAGAATAATTGTGCTTGAGCTCTTGGGGTGTGTTTCCTTAACACACTCCATACACAATGATCTACTACACTTGTTCCTCAAGCTCTTTTCCACATTGCTCCTCATTCTCCTTTTTTTTTGGCACTTTGCTCATTTTCTCATTAGAACATGTGCTCATCTCAACAAAGTGGTTAGGATCTCATTTGCTTGTCATAAATCATCCAAAATCCACAAGAGATTCCTAGATGTACTTTCAATAGATTTGAGTGACTCTTGTTGTGTCGTCTTCATTACTTGATTATCTCTGATATCTATCACTTTTGTCACGCTTAAACATGTTTAGATTAGTCTCACACATGATTTCTTTAACAGATCATTTTTTTTGCCGAGAGATTTTCATTGCTTTCGCTGAAAAAGTTATAATCTACCATTCACCCCCCTGGTAGATTTTCACATGCTTTTCGATCCTACAATTGGTATCAGAGCCACGGTGCTCTAATCTTCGTGATTTGCACGTGTTTTGACTAATCATCATGGAGAAATACTCCGCAAAACCTTGTGTCTTTAGTGGTATTGATTTTCAGGTTTGGAAGGCACGTATGGAAGCCTTCATCCAGGCTCAAGGCTTCGCAATATGGGAGAAGGCGTACAAGCCTTACGAAGTGCCGTCAAACGATCAAGTTACAACTACAAATCTGAGAGATGTCGACAACAACAATAAGGATCGAAACTTGATCATACAAGGATTAACTTAAAGTGACTTCGACCGTGTTGCACACCTCTGATCTGCATACGATGTGTGGAATGCAATTTGTGACTACCACGAAGGATCCAACATGATCAAGGAGGTAAGGCAAGACATGTTCAATAAAGAATACATGCGCTTTGAGATGCAACCAGGTGAGTCCATCGATGATTTATTTGCTCGCTTTAACAAGATTCTTAGCAACTTGCGTAGTGTTAATGTTAATTTTTTAGATGCTGAAAATGCTAGGCAATTACTAAGTGCATTAGACATGTCAATTTGGGAGATGAAAGTTACATCTATTCGTGAATCTACTGTCATGAGTACACTTACTTTAGATGTTCTATACTCTAAACTGAAAACTCATGAAATGACATAATCTCACGTAAGAACCCCAACAAGTATCTTGCATTTGTTTCTCAACGTGATATGCCTAGCTCCAGCCAATATTCATCTTGTGGTACACTGGCTTTGTTGTCCTCTCTGACCCTTGAACAGATTGAGGAGTTTCCAGAGGATGAGCTAGCACTCATCTCTACTCGGTTCTCAAAAGCATTGCAAAATGTGAGAACTAGAAGGAGAGGAAGCTCCGGACCTCAACGATGCTCGAATGTGGTAAGACAAGACATTTTTGTTCAGATTGCCATAACCTTCGAGGTCCTACTTCCTGGGATGAAAAGAAAACAAGGACGAAGCACTCCTCTGCAAACGATAAGAAGAAAAAGAACGGTTTTACAAGATGTCAATTGGTGAGCAGTTTTATCTCCGCACTTCAAGAACTTGGCTCAAGCGATGTGGACATTGGAAGTGACGAATATGAAGATGATTTGGCAAACTTGTGCTTCATGGTGGGCAAAACAAGATACAGATCAAGTATGGAGGAGGTTGAACACAACAACGACAATGAAGAGGTTACACGCTTGAGGAAGGAGAACATTTGGATTGTGGATTCAGGTTGCTCATGCCACATGACCGGTGACAAAGAATGATTATCCTCCCTCTCTTTTCTGTCACATGTAGATAATGTTACTTTTGCCGATAATTCTTCAACTCCTATAATTGCTAAGGGTTCGGTTAGAGTAAATGATCACTACACTTTGAAGGATGTGGCACTTGTTAAAAATTTAAAATACAACTTGCTTTCTGTTTCACAACTGCTAGATGAAAACCTGAAAATTATTTTCACTAAAAATTGCTGCAAAGTTGTAAATTCAAACAGTGAGCTTATTTTTAACATGTCACAATTTGGAAGAGTTTTTGAAGCCTATTTTGATATGTCTTCTTCTAAGCATAGGTGTGTAGTTGCTAATGATTCAAAGGACTTATATTTTTGGCATCGTAGACTTGGTCACGTAGGCTTTGATCATCTAACGCGTGTTAGTGCTCTTGATCACATACGTGCTGCCTATGCTTAAAGGGGACAAAGAAATTGTGTGCTCTTCTTGTAGACATGCTAAGATGGTTGCAGGTTCATATACTCCTCTCACAATGATCATGACAAATGAACAGGGTCAACTTTTACACCTTAACACCGTAGGACCTTCACGTGTTCAATCCTTTGGAGGTAAAGGTATGTTCTTGTGATTGTTGATGATTATTCTAGATACTCTTAGGTTTACTTTATGGAATCTAAGAATAAAGCTTTTAGTCACTTCAGAACTTTATTTCTTAGATTATCAATTAATCACCCAGGATCTCTAAAAGCAATTAGAAGTGATAACGGAACCAAATTTAAAAATCAATTTTTGATCACTTTTGTGCTGAAAATGGAATATCTCAACAATTTTCTCCACCATATGTACCTCAACAAAATGGTGTTGTATAAAGAAAGAACATAACCTTAATTGAAATGGCTCGGACTATGCTTGATGAATATCAAACTCCTAGAAAATTTTGGGCTGATGCGATTGCAACTGCTTGTTATGTCTCAAATTGTGTTTTCTTGCGCGCTAAGCTAGGTAAAACACCATATGAGCTCCGGTTTGGACATAGGCCTAGTGTTACACACTTTCGAGTCTTTGGTTGCAAATGCTTTGTTAAGAAACATGGTAATCTTTATAAATTTGAACCTAGATCCATTGATGGCATGTTTCTTGGTTATCCATCTCATACTAGAGGCTACCATGTGCTTTTACTTGACACTAACAAAATTGTAGAGACTTGTGAGGTGTCTTTTGATGAAGCTAGCGCAGGTACTAGCTCAAACATTGCAGGTCCGGATCCATATCCGTAGGGGGAGAGCATTTTCATTGAAGGTGAGGAAGAAGTGGTGCTGCTGCCTGAAAATTCAGCAGCTAATGACATTATTCCAACTTCTGATTTTGATTCACAGCTAGCACCGACGACCACCATTGCTGGTCTAGATCCTCCTCAAGTCACAAGCTCATTGATTTGTGATGAACATGAAGAAGAAGAAGCTTGTGAAGTGTCCACTCCCCTACGGGTTCTCAAAAGTCATCCTCCACAACAAATTATTGGAAGCTTGCACGAACGAGTCACACTGCCCAGGATTTGCAATCCAAACTCTCATGCACATTCTACTTTTGTTCCTGCTTTTGAACACAAAGATATATCACACACACTCACTAATGAATCTTTGATTATTGCCATGCAAGAAGAAGTTATAAAATTTTGAAAGAAATAATGTTTGGAAACTTGTACCTCCACCTCAAGGTTACATTTTAATTGGAACTAAGGGCGTGTTTGGCATGGCTCCACTCCATAGTAGAGCAACTCTACTCCAAAATCCTAGAGTGGAGCAACTCTACTGTAGCGGTGGAGTCGCCTTTGGAGGTGTTTGGCTGAAAAATGTTCCCAACTCTTAAAAAGAGAGATTTTGAGATGCAATGTCATTTATACCCGTAGCCTTTGTTGGGTCCTTTCCTCTTTTCTAGACCAAAATGCAAATCTCGAAGGGACTGTTTCTCAAGTTGTATGACTGAAATTTGATTGTATTTTTTTGAACAAATGATTTCTATTGTGACTTGACCCAAACTTCTTCATATTTTGTTTTTTTGGAGGACCAAACTTTGTTACGTTGTTGTAATAAAAAAATTCTATTGTGACTTGTGTCAGGTGCCTGATCCACGTAATATATTTTTTGAAACAAAAAAGTAGAATGAATCTTTACCTAATGTATTTGAATAAAAAAAAGTGAAACCATATGAATCAAAACTATTCACCTATATGAAATCAGAACTAGCAGAACACCAATTCGATGAAATCACCACCAATTGCTTGTTCATAAGTGTTCATAACCTTGCAAACATCACCCAATGAAAACATAGACTCGTCACACAGACCACAATACCATAGACTCATCACATAATAAAAAAAATCACCCGAACATCACATGGTCAGAGGCAGGAGAGGAACAAAAGTGGTGAACGAATATACATAGCTAAAATGATCTGCCTACGAGGTTGAGCGCCTTGGCGAGCCCCGTGAGGCAGTGCTGCGGCACCAAGCCGCATGCTTGAGATTCCGCACGGACAGTGCTAGGTGGCGGGAGAGAACATCGGACTCTTCCACATGCACCGCCGAGGCGCGTCGGTGGGGTGGTCGGGGATGGAGCGGGACGAGCCGTCGTGCGAGGAACGTGAGGTTGACGACGTAAGTGGGCGTCGATGACCAGGGCAGGCGAGCATCGATAGCTAGGGCGGCGGTGCTGGTTCGGCACCGATGGGTGACGCGCCGAGGCAAGGGACCAACAGCGTGCGAGGCGATGGGGTCGCGGGAGGCCCGCCGAAGGGCGGGGGCGGCGGCTCTCTACCCGATCTGTTTTTGTACGGGATGAGTTTGGGAGAACAGAAACGAATCATTTTCTTTGTAACCAGTGGCAATTGCGGGTAAATAACACTGAACTCCACAATTAGTTACATATTCGCTGGTTCTAGAGCAGGAAAAGAGGTACTCCATAAAAATTAACTAGAGCTCCAGAAACTCTGTGGAGTTGGACCCCTCCATGGAGTTTAGGAGTTGAGGTGTTTTGCTCGCTTATGATAGCTCCCCTCTAGAATTTGGCTCTAGAGTCATGCCAAACACCCCCTAAATGGGTGTTTAAAAATAAACAAAGTGAGGATGGGGTTGTGGTTAGGAATAAGTCTAGGTTGGTTGTTCAAGGTTTCACTCAAGTTGAAGGTCTAGATATTGATGAAATTTTTGCTCCTGTTGCTAGATTAGAAGCCATAAGAATTTTGTTAGCTTTTGCTACATCTAAAGGTTTTAGGATATATCAAATGGATGTTAACAGTGCTTTTCTTAATGGCTACATAGATCAGGAGGTTTATATAAAACAACCACCGGGTTTTGAAAATCCAAATTTTCCTAATCATGTTTACAAAATGTCCAAAGCCTTGTACGGTCACAAACAAGCCTCTGGAGCATGGTATGATAGGTTAAAAACATTCTTACTTGAAAAGGGGTTTACCATGGGCAAGGTTGATAAAACTCTTTTTGTGCTTAAGTATGGCAATGACTTATTATTCGTTCAAGTGTATGTGGATGAAATTATCTTTGGTTGTGCTTCTCATGATCTTGTGTCCAAGTTTTCAACTATGATGAGTTCAGAATTTGAGATGAGTATGATGGAAGAACTCACGTACTTTTTTGGGGCTGCAAATCAAGCAAACCAAGGAGGGTAACTTTGTGCATCAAACAAAGTATACAAAAGACCTCCTAAGGCGCTTCAACATGGACAAAAGCAAGCCTCTTCGGATGCCAATGGGAACAGCAATGATACTTGAACTTGATGAAGATGGTGAACCCGTGGATCAAAAATAATATAGAAGCATGATCGGATCACTTTTATACCTCACAACATCAAGACCGGACATACAATTCAGCGTATGTCTTTGTGCACAATTTCAAGCCTCCCCACGTGCTTCACATTGTCAAGCCCTCAAAAGGATTCTCTGGTACTTACATGGAACTCAAGAATTTGGCATTTTTCTTCCTTCTTCCTCAACTGTTACTTTGAAAGCTTTTTTGGATGCTGATTTTGGGGGTTGTAGGATTGATAGGAATAGTACTTCCGGTGCTTGTCATTTTCTTGGTAATTCACTTGTTGCTTGGTCCTCTAGAAAACAAAACTCAGTTGCACAATCCACAGTTGAATCTGAATATATATCTGCTACTAGTGCTTGCTCACAAATTCTTTGGATTGTTCAAACACTTAAGGACTATGGGGTTGATCTAGATAGTGTTCCACTGTTTTTTGATAACACTAGTGTCATTTGCATTGCTAAAAACCCCGTGCAACATTCTAGAACTAAGAACATTGATATTAGGTATCACTTTCTCTGTGATAATGTTGAAAAGGGAAACATTGTGCTTCACCATGTAGATACCGAACAACAATTGGCTAACATTTTTACAAAACCTTTGGATTTCACTCGTTTTTGTTTCATTCATAGTGAAATAGGGGTTATGCATCCTCATGGCTTACATTGAGGGGGAGTTTTAAAACTTGGGAAGTCTATGTGTGAATCTGAACTTAAAATAATATGAGCATAATATTCCATACGTATATGACTTTGTGATTCCTTTTACATGCTGAAAGTTCTTACTACATTACTCGTGTTATACATTTTGTAGTTTTTACCATGTCTAGTAATCGGAATAATTACTTACACTAAATCTAGTCATGGTCGAACTTTCTTGCTGTTTTGAACTTGTTGCACACTCACAAGTGCTTTTAATCATAATGAATTAATCAAGTAATCAACTCACATATTGAGTTTGTTGAACAAATATAAATTGAGAAAAGATCAAGATAATATGCATGCATTGCACTTCTTCTTTTGAGACGGCTTATCATTGCACTTAGATATGAACTTGGAAGAAGTTGTGTATGACTAAAACCATGTCCTTAAGCTTCTGATTGTCAAATGACATAGGCTTGACTTGGTTGGTTAGAATAAGGCAGATGCACATATAATCTCTTGCAAATATCATATGATATAAATTTGTGCTTTGAAAAATAATAAAATGCAACAACAATTGTCATGCTTTCATGTTCTGAAGGAGTTAAGTTTGTGAGATCATGACTTGCTAAAATTAAAAATTACACTTGATTTCTAGCATGGCTTACTCTACTTTATGTATTTCATTGATGTGATAGTGTAAGTTACTTGAAAGTATGACTTGGATAAGCTTTGTTTTATATGTATATGTTATGATATGCTCATAACAATTAAAATTTCTCTTTTGAACCTTGCTGATTACATTGTCAAAGGGGGGGGGGGAGAAAATATGTGAATTTTTTAAGGGAAGTATGCAAGGGGAGAAATTGATTACACATTGCACATATTCACAAGTGTTTTTGGCATGATCTTTCTCAAAAGAAAAAATTGTTTATGTGGTGTTGCCAAAGGGGGAGAAATTATTTTCAAAATTTTTAATGTGAATAAGCTAATGTTCGGATTTTAAGTGGTGTTGCCAATGCATTCATCAAGCGGGAGATTGTGAGATCTATGTGTGCTGAATACATTGGCTTGTACTGAATACATTGGCTTTGATGATATGAGTTCTAAAATTCTGCCAAAACACCCTTTTTAGCAAGGTCTGACTCTAGCTCCGAGCTTCTGCAAGGTCCGACAATAGGTCCGACTTGCTTTGCTAAGGTCCAACATGTTTTTGGGTAGCTCCGGTGAGCTTTGTCTTTAGCTCTGGCATGTCTTTGGTAGCTCTGACATGTCTTTGTTGAGCTCCGATATGTTTTGCTAGGTCCGACTTATGTTGGTTAGCTCCGACATTTTTTTCTAGCTCCGGCACTAGGTTGTACTAGATTTGGTAAGCTAAGGCGCTAGGTTGTACTAGCTTTGGTAAACTCCGGCGCTAGGTTGTACTAGCTTTGGTATGCTCCGGCTCAAGCTCCGGTTAGCTTTGGCAAGATTCAAAGCTTGATCTCAATATTCCTGTTTTTACTGTGAAATGTTTCGAACTTGCTTTACATTGTTGGAAAGATTGCTTAGTATTAATTTGCTAAGTTTTTGGTGCATTTTGGTTGATATGGCTGATATCATTTTGCTATGGTTTACAACATGCTTATGTGAGGTGCTCACGTAAGATGTTGTAGTTTCGGAACTAACGAGAGTCAAGTTGAGGACTTGTGCTCAGAAGTATTTGTTGTTTATTCATGTGCAGGTGTTGCTTGAGTTCAAGACATGGCTGGTGACGGGATCCATTGGACTAGTCTCAGGAAGGAGATGAGGTTCCAACAACCAAGTTCCAGAGGAACTGTGGTTGAGCTGATCAGGAGGTCACACATGATGATTGAATCAAGGGCAATTCATATGAAGGTTACTGGACGTCAAAGGAAGGTGTTCGCACGTATGCATGCGGTGCATGACGTGGCAGCATGGTTCCAAAGGTGGGCCAAGGAAGGAAAGATCTGATTGGAAGGATTGGATCGCATCGGTTGATGACTTCGGCTGCAATAGAGTCGGTTATGGCTCGTTATGGAAAGTATTGAGTAGGTTATGATAGGATTTTGTGTGGATCATGAATTTGAGTTGTTTTAGGAATGTGGGATATATTTCTAAGGTGTTTGGAAGTCTTAACATTACTTCTATCTGCGTATAGAAGAGTCTTGAGTAGTTATGAAAAGTTTTGATTCGTGAACTGAGTAGGATTAGAGTCCTGATTTGAGTTGAGTTGACTTTCGGGCTGGTTATATAAGCAAGGGAGGCCAGAGCTCGTGGTAGACGACTTTGGGGCTGTTCCTATTGTGTTCTATTGAATAAAGATCGTAGTTTAAAGGAACTTTTGTGCCTTGTTCGTCCGACTTGTTCCAGACAAGTTTTTCTCGTCGAGTTTTCTGCACAACACTACCTTTCTTCGGTGAATTTATCATAACTCAAGTTTTATAGATCTAATTTATGTGATTCTTTTCTGGTTGTCTTTACAATTTGATTATCTATCATATGTAAAAATTTCATGGTCATTGGATTTGTGATTTTTGATATACACACGAGTTTCTTTGCAGTACTACATATATGTTTTTTAATCGGTAGAACAGATTGACCTTTGTTCGATCTTTCGGTCGTAACTTGAGTTTCTCTTGACGGATTTGAGTGATTATTGTTGTGTTGTCTTAGTGACTTGATTCTATCTGATATCTATCACTTTTGTCACGGTGAAACACGTTTAGATTAGTCTCACACATGATTTCTTTAACAGATCATTTTTCTGTCGAGGGGTTTTCATTGCTTCCGCTGAAAAAGTTTTAATCTACCATTCACCCCTCTCTGGTAGCTTTTCACGTGCTCTTCGATCTTACAGGTTTAGAGTGCATCTCACGGCCCTCCGTAGCCCTGGCACATTTGTCAGCCATGCTGAAGAGTTCTGTGACACTGTTGACATCCTTAGTTGCCATGTTCTCCAGCATCTTCTTATCTCGAACTCCCTGTCGGAATGCAACAATGATAGAAGCATTGGATATAGAAGGTATGGTTTTTCGTAACTACGAGAATTTCTGGATGACATATCATAGTGGCTCTCCCAAATTCTATTGTACATCAAAAAGGTCAAGCTCGGTGACAAGGCGGGTGTAGGATCTCCTGAAGTTGGCAGTGAACTAGTGACATAATTCCCCCCAATTGTAGATTTAGTCAGGGGGTAAGCTCATAAACCAGGACCTATCAGTCCCGGTCAAAGCCACTGGGATGTAATTGAACATGACGACCACATTCCCTCCAGCTGCGAGGATAGCGGCGGAGTAGATTTGAAGAAATTCGACGGGGTTGGCTGTCCCGTCATATTTCTCCGGGAAATGAGGCTGAAACTTGGGTGGCCACTCAAGCATGCAGAGATGCAAGGCAAGGGTCGAACAGCTGCCTCCAACACCCAGAATAGAAGGGTCTTCACGAGCAAGTCACCTCTCATGACTACGCTCGATGTTGACGCGGCCATCCTGCCACATGTACTGGCGGTCAAGCTCCGACCGAAGGTCTTGAGTCGGGAGCCTCGATGCTGTATGAGTACGACGATCCACTAAGGGTAGAGAAGTCGCATGCTGAGAGGGTGCATGTCTCCTAATCTGTGACACCATAGGACCAAGTCCTCCAGACACGGTCCTATTACGAGAAGGTGCCTACCCTGCATTGGGCAGACCCAAGTTGTTGAGCGCAGTGGCTGCAACTGCAACCAGATGCTCAATATCAGCACACCATTGTTCTGACACGACTGGAGAAGTTCTTAGCACTGGAGGATGCTGAAGAAGAGTCCGCTCTGTGTTCAGCACATTCTCTGGGTTGTTGATCGATTCCATAACCGACGCGAAGTCACCATCTTGCTGTCCAGCATTCGCTGCTGCAGCAGGTGGTGGTGGTGGTGGAACGATGTTCTCGGGACAACATTGGCCGGTTGCTGAGCATTGGAGTGATTTCCACCAACGGCTTGTGTAGCTGGTTCGTTTGAAGCAACAACAAAGTTCAACATCTTGAAGATCTTGAGGAACTTTGGCCCCTACCTGGCGCACCAAATGTCGAAGAGTGTTAACGACACTTCTCCCGGTACTACTAAGAAGTAGTCCGCAGATGTTCGTATTTAGGTAGGGAGCAAAATCAAGATCCAATAGCAAGGTGAGACGAGGGGCTTTACATGATTTGGGCCACCTGAGCGTAGTACCCTACTGCACGGGATGTGTGTTATATGAGAATGCGTAAGCCCGTGCTTAATAGTGAGCGAGTATGGATCCTCTTCTTTTCTACAGTGCAGCATAGCCCTTTTATATTCTAAGGACTGGCTATTACAGTATGTGCCCTGGCTCGACGGGTGGCCCTGGCTATAATAATTGCCTTATACACGATCTACGAGTGTTCAAGTGAGGTTAATTATGTGATAATATGCCTTAACAGTAGTATTACCAGTATTTATAGTCCTCTGATTGTGCATCATTAATGTGACATTAATGATGCATTAACTAGGTCTTGTAACGGCCGATTGATAGGCCTTGAATGTCCGCGCCGTTGGAGATCTTGGTGTCATCCCATTGCAAACATATATTCGGACATGTGACACGTGGTAGCTCCGGAACTTCCCTCTGCGGGGAGGCAGGTCCGGAGGTACTAGACACGTGGCAACACCGTGGCTTCCCTGGTTGGGAAGGCAGGTCTGGCACCCCAGGACACGTGGCAGCATCGGAGCCACCCTAAGGAGAGAGGCAGGTCCGGCACTGTAGGACACGTTGCAGGGCTGGAGCCATCATGAGGGAGGCAGGTCTGACACTGTGGGACACGTGGCAGTGTTGGAGCCACCCTATGGAGGGAGACAGATCCGGGACTGCGGGACACGTGTTGCCTCCGGAAGTCCACAAAACTGGAAGGTGGAACTCAACGTGTCTTCTTCTGGTATGAAGGGATACCTGGTATGCAAGGTATCGACATGGACAAAGTGGGATTTGTTGGATCTATCCTTATTTTTAGGGATGGGTGTTGATGGCAGTTATATACCAATTTCACCCATCAATATAACTCAATTATGTAAAGGATATGTCATGTCCTGCACACAACATCTTTCTTCTTGGCATATTTCCACTTGTCCTTGGAAAAATAGTTCATGCAGACTTGTTATACAGGAATTGAGGCAAAATATGGGGAGCAATCCTAAAAAGTACCATCCTAGCAAATCAGGCGACGACATATGGCATAACATGGATTAAATGGCCCACAAACAGACGTATCCGAGGAGATCCACAAGTGTATCACCCACATCAGTCAAGAGGACCCACTAGGAAGCCACCCCGAGAAAGCACAGGCCATTTGGAGCCAAGACCAGGTTGGCCGACCTGGTGGCTCCTCCAAACTCGGTCTTCTTCCATGTGTAGACTCCCTATGGTGTCCGAATAATGATGAGTACTAATTCGCGCGCTAATTGTGGTGGGAACCAACGTATCTCCAGCTATAAATAGGACCCCATAAGTCTAACTTCTCACACACACCACTTTTGCATCATTCTATTGTATACACTACTTTTCTTAGTCCTTAGAGGAGTTAGGCTATAGAGAGGAGAGTCTCTAGTTGAATCCGGATTGGGGAAGGAGTAGAGGGAGTTTCTCTTCCCAGTACCAAATTGCGAAAGGTATAGATCATGTATTCCTTCATGTATTTGTGACTTTATGCATAATAAAGATATTATCTTTAGTCTTCCATTATACATAAGCTTGGATGAAGTGTTTCGTGTTTGATTGTGGATTGCATGTATGTGGTAGGAATAGTCTATGATCATGCCTTAATATTAATATATTATCATCATCAACACTATAAACCCTCACTATAGTCTATGTAGTTATGATATGATCGTGTTAATATGAATAAATATGCTATGTATCAACATTGGTTTCAATGATGATTTAGTTCATTGCTTTAGGATGGCTTTTGTCGTGGCCCCTAAGGTATTTGCTTAGTATGCTATCATGGTGTTAGGATAGTTAAGTAGCATTGAATGTCTCGTAGACCCACGGATTGAAGAGGTAGGCAGTAGGTGGTGATAGCCCTACCTGTCCTCTGTAATCCTCCACATTCAGCTATGCCACAGGCTCTTGGCGGGAGTCATCCTAGTATTGCTAGGGGTAAACCCGTGCCCGATGTGTTGAACAACTTAGCATAAGGATTCACCATTGACATGATCATTGGTACCTAACTTGGGCTATGTATATGTATACTAGAAGCATTGTAGGAGAAACTCACTAACTCTTAGTCTAATCTTCACTTGGACCTATTTACCCATTTAGAATAGATTGCTTAGGTGTGTCACACTACATATATTATCAACTTACCCCTGTCATGATTAACTGATTAGTATCCCATAGCTTGATCATAAGAGTAGTGTGTACTTTACTCCATTGCCTTTCTTTGGGATAAATACAACACCCTTGGGAATACTCATGGGTGAAATGCTACAACGGTATCTTATGTGTGCTTGCAGACCTCATTTCTTACTAGAGATGATTTGTGGTGTTAATAAATATCAACAAGCATTTCTAGCACCGTTGCCGGTGAAGGCAAAGGAAGTGAAGGATAGCTATCGCTTGTGATTAAGCTATAGGTACTAATAGTTATTAGACAGGATTACTCTTGCTTGTTTTCTCTTTTTGTGTGAAAATAGGTTAGTGTTGGCTAACACATTTTATGGGATGGCCAACGAGGACACAAGTGCTCAACTGCAAGATGATTCAAGGCGTACCTCAATAAATGTTTGCTAAGCAACACTATTGCCCTTCGGTGAAGAATTTCAGCTTCTAGCAAGAGCCAAAGACATCCATCCCAAGCTTGGGGAGGCTCCAAGAGTTCTTCTTGGTTTGCCTCCATCGTGGGGTGGATATTTCTTCATCCAACACTCATGTCATTGGTTGACTCCACCCATCCATGACTACATTCATGCTGAAGCTGAAGGAGCCCTATTCTCGTTCATCATGGATGAGAAGATGGTCTCCACTCAAGGGTGGATTGAAGAATGTTGTATTTCCCTTATCATGGCATGCACACCACTTAACAAGGTGGACATGCTAGTTATGGAACTAAACCTCCCATTGAAGTAAGATGAAGATCAAGCCAATCGAGAAGTGTTTGGATGATCCAAGCCATGGATATTCACATGATTTGTGAAAATCCATGTCAACATGGGACACTTGGAAAATTATTTCCCTAAGGCCCATGGGGATTATTCCTTTCAAACAACAACTCCAATGGCTACCATTTACAAGGAGGTCATGGATGGAACTAATATCACCCTTGTAATCAAAGAGGCTATGGGGATTTCAAGGGATTTAAGTTCAAATAGCCTACCTTGAAGTATTTTGTCCATGGCCAAGTAAAAATCAAGACAACATTCAAAAGAAGCTCTTGGCCAAGGACAAGAAATTGAAAGGGCATTCGAGATCCAAACTATCTCACAATTACTTGTTGGGATCTTACACTTCGACCATGCCCGTACAACCTTGGGCAAGTGACATTGTGAATGAAGTGTTTCTTGTTTGGTTATAGAGTCCACATGTCATAATGCCCAAGGAAGCCCTTGATCTATGATCAGAGTATGGGTTAACTCTAAGGAATATCAAGAAGGTCAAAGTGGCACCCCTAAAAAAGGACAAGCCTCACCATGCTCATAAGATAATATCTTCAAGAGGGAAAAGTCGTCGCAACATCAACAAGTCTTCATCAAGGCGACAAAGAGGCTGGGGCCACCATGTGGCCCACGTGTCCGAGTGACAGCCAAAGTAATTTTGGCATGTCAAGCAGGAGAAGTTGTCCACATCTTTAACTCCAGGATTGGACAACAAATCATCACACTAAATAGGGCAGAGGTAAGTCCCACTCATCGAACTTCAAAAATTTTGTGACTCCTTGCCAATAGGTTAATTGGTAGTTATCTCATATTTGTTTCCCAATTGCACATTTGAATTTCTCATCATTTTCATTCAGCATGTTTAAATTTCCACACTTGCATGTTGGAAGGTTAAACTTCCAACCATCATAAAACTAAACATTTGAATTACGAAAGAAATTTAATTGGACATGAACTCTGGGCATGACAACTTAGATTTATTTTTCTAATACAACCCAAAAAGATTTGCTTTGTGCCTCATTGCATTCACAAGTTGTTTCAAGTTGATCAATACAATTTGACAATAGGGTTCAATTTACTTTTGGCTAACATAACCTATTTTCGAGTTGTTTTGCTTGTTCTTGATTGAATTGCAGTAGGACAAAAATTGTAAAGAGATGGTTTGTCAAGAAAGAGGAGGTCACATCAAGCTCAAGCCACCATTGGGAGGATTTGAGAACACATCTCTCCTTAAAACTCATTTTGAGTTTAAGGTAGATAAATGTTCAATATGATGACCCAATGGAGGAGCAAGAAGAGGACTCAACCTAATCCATCGTCCAACCTCAACTTGCCATTTGACATCAAACATCAAGTCTACGCTAAAATCCAAGGCTGTGAGTTTCTAAAACAAAGGCCTTCATCACCAACACCCTTCAAATGAGGTATGAGTTTAGCATTTTTCATTGTTTGGTTTGCCTTAGAATTGAATATCCTTGCTTGCATTTATGAGGAAGGTTGCCACTTTGTCATCATTCAATTCTCATGCATCCTCACAAAGGTAAGTGTCGGTATTGTCTTTTGGATCTCCAAAAGGAAATATCACCTTAAATAGAAAAAAGCTAAAACAAGTACCTAGAATCCCTTAAGCATTGTTTTATAGACTTAGTCTTTTTTCCTAGGTTTAGAAAACAAAAGTTTTGAGCATAACTTAATGGGTGAATTGGCATGTAGCAACTTAGACAGAGTGATGACCATGATTTTGATTTGTGCTTCATGCATATGTGGTGTCACTAGATTTCAAACTCCTAGGATAATAAATGATATCCTTGATCTTAATTTGAATTGCATGTTTATGTGCAATCACTAAATTTCAAATTCATGGAAAAGTTCACGGGGATAAAATTGAGAACCTTGTTTGTCATGATCTAAATGATAACATTTGCTCTTGTGTAAAAATCTAGGATGGTTAGAAACTAAAAAAGATGAAGGGTCCCATATAGTGTATTTATATCACTTGCATTGATTTGAGTAGGAGCTTTAGAAAATGTGCAAATTGATTTATCTATAAAGCCCCACTCTTTTCAATGAATAATACATCGCTCATGTATACACTTGAAATTGGAACCAATGCATCTTTGATTTTGTTCTTCCCCGTATGTACAAATGAAAATTCGGTTACCTAACCCAAAAATTCATTTATACAAGCATCGGGAGCTAACCATCCCTCTCTATCAAAGAGATGAAGTTTGCAAGAGTAATATTACTATGCAGACATTCAAGGAGCCGACTGTTGGAATCCATAGAGGATTCCATTTCAACATCTCTTGGCCAAGAAATAAATAAGGATGGTTGCTACCTATTGGAATTTAAGTCCAAAGGTCAATCATAACTATACGAGGCCGGATATTTGAAATGGGAACCCTCCATGAGCAACCAATGGGCTACTACGAATATGTGAGAGCATTATGCTCTCAACTATTCTAAGCACTCATTCAGGCTCAAGGGATTTGCCACCATCATTGGGTGTAAGTTTTTGTGGCTAAAAGGTATGATGTACCTTAACCAAGGAATGACAAGATCACACCCAATGTATATTGGGTGCAAGTTGTTCCTATGTGGCTAAATGGTATGCTATACCTTAGTCAATGAACAACAGATCACACTCAACTCATGTTGAGTGCACGTCATCCTTTCTGGTTATAGGTATGTTGCCTTAGCCAAGGAACAAAGGGTCATACTCAAAACATGTTGGGTACATGTCACTCCTTTGTGGCTAAAGTTTATCATTACCTTAGCCAAGGAATGATGCTTCACACCCAATGCATGATGGGTACAAGTTACTCCTTTGTGGCTAAAGGTTATCATTACTTACCCAAGGAATGATGGATCACACCCAATACATCATGGGTAAAATTTATTCCTTTGTGGCAAGAAGGAATGTTACACCTTAGCCAATGAATGACGGAACACACTAAGCGCATGTTAAGTGCGCGTCATTCCTTTGTAGCTAATGGTTATCATTACCTTAGACATGGAATGACAAAGTACACCCAACACATGAGAGACCTTGAGGTGCGGACGAGCGACATCAACAACACTGTCTTCAACAACACTCATGGAACCCGTGGGAGGCAACACAACATAAACATTCAATCCTCCATTGTCAAAGCCACGCTGCAACAAGGACAGACCAACCTCATGGCCTACCTCCGTCGCTAGGGATTCAACCCCTATCGTAGACCTTGATCAATAATAAGCTTGGGGAAGGACCCCCACTTGAGGTAACTTGTATCACACACATTGCATTTATCTTTCATCCACCTTGCATCTAAATTAAAAATATAAATAGTAACTTAGATTTGCTTTGCTTAATCAAATAAAGATGTGAGGTAAGAATGATTTAGATTTCACATAGACGAAATAATGAATAATTGCTCTGTTTTATTTTTCCTAAGTTCTTAGTATGCAACTTGCTACTCTCCAAATAATGCTTTTATTGGCTACAATTAACTTTGCCTTGATTTAGAAATTGTTGGTAGCAAAAGCGTAATCCAATTTCTAGGTTGTTGTCATATTTGAAATAGTAATAGGGCTGCTATTCCTAGTTTGAAAGTAAATCTTAGATTTCTGGAGAAATTCTAAAAATATTTAGGTTCCACTCATTTGATTGGAAATACCTACCTAAGCCATATGATGTTTTACGTTGATAAACTTTATGCTTATGCTATTTGCTTTCACATTGAGCCTAGTCAAAATAGTATAGTCCTATGTGAGAATTAATTCATTTCTTTTGAATTCAAGACTTCACTTGCACATGCTAAAACTTCTACACTAGAACTTAGCAAAATTTCATCATATCATCATTACATAATAAAAAGAGAAACTCCATGCCTTTCATGTTTAGTACTCTCTTCAAGTTTATTGCATAAAAAGGAGTAGAAGACATGGCTACAAGAAAAAAAAAGAAAAAAAATGTATGCTTACATCATAAGCATGAGAAAAAGTAAAATAAAAAACTCATGCTTACTCCATAAGAATGAGAAAAAATAAAGATAAAGTAGCCATGTTTCATCCTTGCAATAAAGAGAGTCCACATCAAAAGGAGTTATCTCGAAATTTTCACATCCACTTCCACTTACATCACAAATGCACAAGTCTTGATTCAAAAGTTTGAATTAATTTCTCCCAAGGATTACTCTTTTGAATTAGCAAAATTATGTGCAAATATGTCGACTTACATTCCCTACCAAGCTCCACATATAAGCCATATTTAGCGGTAGGATTAGTATAGGCAAATGTCTTGGTGAAGACATATTTCCACTACACACAAAGGAGTGATTGGGAGAATCAATTGAGGTACTTATAATCAAAACTGAAAATCTCCTAAATTTAAGTGGAACTTGATATCTAGGCTATGCTTGCTCCATTTACTGTTATATCTTTCAACTACCAATGAATAGGAATAAGCATAAGCCCCATACTGACTTAAGAAGGGTGAAGTACCATAGATAATTTTTTCAATACTAGGTAGAGTATTTTGTTGTGCACTTGGTACTTTAGAAAGGTTAGAACATAGTAGCAACTCCTTATCATCAACCTAAAGTTTTGACTTTGCATCGGGACGAGCAGAGGACAAGCTTGGGGGAGTTTATTGACGGTAGTTATATACCAATTTCACCCGTCAATATAACTAAATTATGTGAAGGATATGTCATTTCTTGCACACATCACCTTTCTACTAGACCTATTTCCACTTGTCCTTGGAAAAATAGTGCATGCATACTTTTTATACAGGAGTTGAGGCAAAGTATGGGGAGCAATCCTGAAAAGTACCATCCCAGCCAACCAGGAAATAACACATGGCATCACATGGATCAAATGACTACATATAGACAAATCCGAGGAGATCAAATGGTGTATCACCCACATCAGTCAAGAGGACCCACCTAGAAGCCACCCCGAGAAAGTACAGGCCGTTTGGAGCCAAGACCATGTCGGTCGACCTGTAGCTCCTCCAAACTCGGTCTTCTTCCACGTGTCGACTCCTTGCAGTGTCCTGATAACGATGAGGACTGATTAGCATGCTAATTATGGTGGGAACCGACGTATCTCCAGATATAAATAGGACCCCATATGCCTCACTTCTCACACACACCACTTGAGCATCATTCTATTGTATACACTACTTTTCTTAGTCCTTAGAGGAGTTAGGCTATAGAGAGGAGAGTCTCTACTCCCAAGTCCAAATTGGGAAAGGAGTAGAGGGAGTCTCTCTTCCCAATACCAAATTAGGAAAGGTATGACTCATATATTCCTTCTTGTATTTGTGACTTTATGCATAATAAAGATATTATCTTTAGTCTTACATTATACATATGCTTGGATGAAGCATTTCTTGTTTGATTGTGGATTGCATGTATGTGGTAGGAATAATCTTTATGATCATGCCTTAATATTAATATATTATCATCATAAAAACTATAAACCCCCACTATAGTCTATGTAATTGTGATATGATCATGTTAATATGAATAAATATGTTATGTATCAACATTGGTTTCAATGATGACTTAGTTCGGTTCTTTAGGATGGCTTGTGCCGCGGCTCCTAAGGTATTTGCTTAGTATGCTAGCATGGTGCTAGGATAGTTAAGTAGTGTTGAATGTCTCGTAGACCCACGGATTGAAGAGGTAGACAGTAGGTGGTGACAGTCCTACCTATCCTTTGTAATCCTCCATGTTCGACTATGCCATAGGCTCTTGGCGTGAGTCGTCCTAGTATGTCTAGGGATAAATCCGTGTCTGATGTATTAAAACAACTTAGTATAAGGATTCCCTATTGACATGCTCATTAGTACTTAACTTAGGCTATGTATATGTATACTAGAAGCATTGTAGGAGCAACTCACCAACTCTTAATCTAATCTTCACTAGGACCTATTTATCCTTTTAGAACATATTGCTTAGGTGTATGTCACACTACCCATATTATCAACTTACCCCTATCATGATAACTGATTAGTATCCCGTAGCTTGATCATAAGAGTAGTGTGTACTTTACTCCATCACCTTCCTTTGGATAAATATGATACAATTGGGAATACTCATAGGTGAAATGCTACAACGATATCTTCCATGCGCTTGCAGACCTCATTTCTTACTACTGATGATTTGTGGTGTTAAGAAATACCAACAATGGGATAACCCTATTTTAATGTTTATTTGATGGGGTAGGATGAACCATGTTTTTTGTTTGACTTGAAGGATTATGAGGGAAGGAATGATCCCATCACTTGTTTGTTAGAGGGATGGAATAGAGACATGTGGATATGGTTACCTCCTCATGAGTTTGGTGAGGTTACCTCTTGGAAACATATTTATTTGAAGCTTACACATAATATCAGTCTGAAGGCTCAAAGTCAGTCGTTTCTTTATTCCTGTTAGGTTCAAAGTCTATCTTTAGTCGTTTCTTTATTCCTGTTAGGTTCAAAGTACACCGTTTCTCTATTTCTCTTACATATAATAACAACACACAATTATTGTAGTATAAGTAAAGTAAAATGAACCACACAGAACGATAAAATCATAGGAAACAATATTATTTTATTGCAGGTGTTTAAACATAAGCTGACCAGCATGGGAGCATTATGCAAGATCAACATCACAACATTTAGTCTGAAAACTTCTTACATATTACAACCTGAAAACAACAGTAATATTTTATTATAGCTCTTCAAACATCAACAGAGTAATATTTACAACTCACTTGTTACATAACAATACTTAGGTTTGTAGTACCAAACAGGGGCACATAACCTTCAACCTGAAAACTTTATAGTAATCCACTTCGCAATGAAATTCAACTTGTATTGAAATAGTAAATTGTAAAAAGCCCTACTAATATCAACCAAGTGAGCATAGTAGAAAGATTTGTGTGGGTGTCATCGAAAGCTTGAAGGTCTTCGATCTGATCAAACCAGTCATGTGCTAAATCCATAACTCCTGCCAAAGACTTCACTATAGTTGTTGCAAGCCTATCACTGATGTATTTGAATGCTTCAATCAATCCAGTGTTTGTTAAGATACTATGCGTTGACCAGTTGCACCCAAAAGCTTAAGCTGATGGGGAAAGGTAGGCAATTCACTTATACACTCCAACACTACCCCTCATGTGAGGCTCCTTTGGGCCTCTAACGTGGAAAATAGGAGTGGACTTGCGTCCGCCAAGATTTGAACTTGAGACCTCAAGCTCTAATACCATGTTAAGCTACTATGCGCTGACCGGTTGCACTCAAAACCTTAAGCTGATGGGCAAGGATAGACAATTCACTTATACACTCCAACAGTGTCTTTATTTTCAGCATTCTTTGTTCTATTATTGGGCCTGTTGGCTGATGATAATGCTCCGTTATCCTCATGAGTGTGAGCGTCCATATTGACACCCTCATCATCAAATTGTTCAGCTTGATCACTACCAAGTGGGCAACTTGAATCTTTAGCATATTTTCCCGTGACCATGCTATTCTCAAATATTGTAGCCATCTCAGCATAATTTTGAAGAGGTTTGTTTAAAAAATTTTGCATCAGGTTTGTGATCCTAAAATAGAAAAATAATCACAATGTAAAATGATAAAACATCATATAAAATGAAGTCATCTTCAGCATGTAAATTCAGTATCAGAATGTTAAAAAAATAAATTCAGTATCAGAATGTTAAAACAGAATGTTAGAATGCTACATTCAAGTCTCATAATACCATGTCTCAAAATACAGGAACTCTAGTTCAGAACACAAGTGTTCATCAGAGGAAGGATTGAAGCTGTTGCTGGAATGGGGCTCAGCTGGGACAAAAGGATGACATGGGAAGCCTGGGTGTCTTGGGGCAGGGTGATGCTGGACAAGGCAAAAGGGAATGAATGGCCACGGAGCAGCGGGTATCACCAACCTGGGATTTGTAAAATGAGCAGAGTGTGGTGGTACTATGTATTACTACAGTAATGAATAAAATTGGCAACATGTATTGCCCTTCTTATCTCTGGTCTGGGGGTTACAAAAATAGTGTAATGTATTATGTTCACAGCATTATATTCTGAACAAAGAGTAATCAGATAATCAGATTGTTTGAACAGCTGCAACAGCTTTGCGCTTCAGGAAAAGATGGTGAATCAAAGTCGCACAAGCCTCTGCTGTATTGCATCAGCGGGTCAGGTAACAAACAAACTCGTTGCAAGTTGTAAATCAATTGAAACTGGATGGAACAGAAAGTTTCTCCATTTGTAAAGTTGCAAGTTGCAACTGGATGGAAATGGAGAAACTATAGTTGTAATATTTACCACAGGAGAATTGCAGAGCATACTGAAGGGTGGAAATCAATAGAACAATGCCGAAATTACCAAGTAATGGAGAATGAACAACAGACAAATAGCTTATGGCCATGAATGAAAAAGGGCCAAAGTTTGGGACAGTACCAGCAGAAGGCCAGAGCACATCGCTGATGCTGACACCGCATCTCGTTGCAAGTTCATAAAAACTGAAGCAACTACAGAAATCATAGTTTCTAAAAACTATGATCAATAGAAGTCAATCGAACATACTCGTTGATGCTGTGCTGACACCGCTGATTTCTAAAAACTGTAGAAAACGCTGATGCTGACACCGCATCTCATTCCTCCATGTCGATAGAAGTCAATAGAACATACTCGTTGCAAGTTGGTAAAAACTGAAGCAATTATATAAATATTATAACCATAGTTTCTCCATTTGCAAAAATCCAGTCTACTGCCCTTTCTCGGTAACTGTAAGGAGCCTAGTTTTGAAACTGGTATCATGTAGAGCTCAACACTATTTTAGGAACCGCTGATCTAATTTACGAGAAGAAAGCTGGACATTTGACAAACAACACTTTTTAGACCAGTTCAAAATGGGCATCAGAATGCTATAACATAATGCTGTAATAGAATGTAAATGAACACAATGCTCTCGCCCCGCTCCTCCGCTCCTCCGACCGCGCCTCCTTGCACACCGCCCCCACCCACTCGCCGCCGGCCACACACAAGCATGCAACGCTTGTGCTTCACCATGCTTCCTGCATTAGCTGCTTGTCGCCATCGGAATCGGGACATTGCCGCAGATGGCAGGTCTCAGGCCGGAAGCAACAAACCATCACTGGGACTCAGTCAGGGGAGAAGGTTCCAGGAAAAGATTTTTCTGAAATTCAAATCTTCCATTCATCACCCGAGTTCTTCTGTCCAAGGATCATTCTTCCTCATTGTGGTTTTTCGATGCTACACCTTTTGTCTGTCGGAAAGGGACATCGGCTGGGCACTACACTTGGTGTTGGGAGGTGCTCCGGGTGGATTTCATGTTACTTTCCTCAAAGAGCATACATACTGTTTTTCGGTTGCAAGCAAAAATGTCGGATTACTAGTGGCCTCCCTGAGGAGAATCATCACGCTTACGTTCGACATCTACTTCTATCTCTGGAGGGACGCAGGACCGAATTGGATCACTGATCTGCGGCGCTGGGAAAGGAAGGAGGAGGAAAGCTGGACTCTGGTATCATGAAAAAGAGACACAAAATACAAGGCAACAAAAAAGGTAACTTTCTCATCGCTGATATGCATAGCTTCTCCACCGATTCGCAAGCAGGGACTCTGGATTGGCAACATTTTCTGCCCATTGGATACGCATTACAGAATCCCGACTGGAACTGTCGTCTCCAAGAAGTTTTATTCTCCAGCAGCTAATGCAGGAAAATATCCCAATTCATCGTTGCATTCACGGAATAACTCAGAGGAGAAAGAAGGTTCTGTTCATGATGAACTCTCTGCAAAATTTACCACGGTCAATTATGGTTCAGCCGTTTCTACCGCTAAGGTGGCGGCAATTACTCCCCGCACCCATAGGAGCCCTACCGCCCTTAGACCGTCTCGTTGGCACAACGGGGACAAAAGGATGCTTACCGCTGCTACTAATTGCGCTGTGCTGGTAAGAGAGGCAACGGTGGCTTCCACTATAGGAAACGAGAAAAAGGGCGTCGGCTGTCTAGCCGTCTGTTGGCTATTAAAGTTTATTCGACCTTTTTAACTTTTAAAAATGTCGGTACCGACGTATATAACGCTTATAACCATCTGTTTCACAAGCCGACACTTTATTCTTATAGCCGTCGGTTGTATCAGACCGACACCTTTATTCCCCTTCTAACCGTCGGCCAACATGCAATCCGACATCTTTACTGCAACCACACAAAAAAGGGCAACCGTAGGGCAGTTCCCATCTCCTCTCTGCCACTACTGAGCTCGCGCCAGAGGGCACCGACCTCCTCTCCGCAGGGCACTGATGACTCGTTGCCCAGAGCTCAAAGCTGAAACGGGAAACATGATGGCCGACTCACAGCATTTACATTAACATTTCAGGAATCATTTACATCGACAACAATATGGCTGAAGCTATGTACTCCCTCCGTCCCAAAAAGTTTGTCGCTTTGTAGTTCAAAAATAAACTACAAAGCGACAAACTTTTCGGGACGGAGGAAGTACATATCACAAGCAGAAGCCGAAGCGCAGGAAGAAGCAGATCTGAGCTTTCAAAAAAAAAACAAGAACAGCGCAGGAAGGATGCCGCCAGGCTGGTTCCTCCGCCGGCGCAGCACTACGGACAGCGAGCGAACACGCACTGTCCACCGCGCTGAATGTTGGCTGCCTCCGAACCGTGGATGTCGCCGGAAAGGGTATCGCTGGGGCAGGTGCACGCGCGGTCTTGTAGCCGCACCGACGGCCTAGTTGAGTCCGCCACGGGGTTGCCGGAGTCCGTGCTGCCACGGGGTCGCGTAGGAGCAGGGTGTCGCCGGAGGCCGCGCCACAACGGGGTCGCGTCGAAGTGAGGGCAGCGGCCGTGGGAGGCGTCGCCGGAGGCCACGCCGCCACGGGGCCTCTTCAGAGCGAGGATAGCGTTGCTAGACTCCGTGCCTCTACGGGGTCACGTCAGAGCGAGGGCGGCGTCGCCAGAATCGGCGGGGAACGAAGTGCGGCGTCGGAGCGAGGCCGGTCTGATCGCAAGAGAAGTGGGTGAGTGGGGAACGAAGTGTGGAGGCTGGTTTCAGAAGGGTGCGGCGGCTACGGTGAATATTAAAAGGGAGGGAGATGGAGGTTTCGGTCACGGGCGCGGCATGCAGGTTCACGAGAACAGGTAGAGACCTCGGGCTTAGGCCCACAGGTTTAATAAAAGTGTAGGTTTTTATTCGTACCCCGACATCTTTAATAAAAGCGTCGGTTGTGTCATACAGGTCGATGCCTATAAATTATGAGCATTGGTTTCTTAGTTAGCCGACGGCTTTAGGTTAAATCTGTCGGTTAGAACTGTTAGATTGATGACTTTAAATTATAGACGTCGGACCTCTAAACCCGACAGTGATACACTAATTAAATTTGTCATAACCCAACGCCGTTCCCCAACACCCTATTGCGTGTTTCTTATAGTGTTCACGTAGTCCACTTCAGCACCTAAGCTATGGAAGCTCCGCTGCAGCGCGATTTAATGAGGGAAGAGGGTGGGGAACTGTACGCAATCTCACACCGAGCTCCCGTTTCTCCAAGGACCCTAGGCCGGAAGTGGAGTGCAATGATGCCAGTTCATTGATGCCCACCATGAATCTAAGAGACACGCAATCAGTGCATATCTTTTTGTAGGATTAAATAGCACATGAAAATCAACCAGAGGGGGTGAATGATTGATTAAAACTTTTCAGCAGAAGCAACAAAAACCCCTTGGCAGAAAACCAATCTGATAGAGAAATCATGTGCGTAAGTGTTTCCAATGTGTTCAAAATGTGAAAATCATTGTAGATCATAGACAATAAAGTCGCGAAGACACGACAACAAGAATCAAGAGAAAACGCCAAGTAAAACTCAAGTTATGACCAAAACCCTGAGCAAAGGTCAATCTGTTCAAACAAAGAGCAAATAGATCTGCTACGCTACAAAGAACCTCGTGTAACACAAAAAAAATAAATCCAATGACCGTGAAATTTTCACAAATGATAGAGTATTGAGTTTTAAAGACAAAACAAAAAGAATTACGTCAATTGGATCTATAAAACACGAGTTACAATAAAAAACCGAAGAAAGGTCAGGCAGCGCAGAAACTCGACGAGAAAGACTTGACGAAAACAATTCGAACGAACAAGGCACAAAAGCTCCTCTAAAATATGAATTTTATTCAATAAAGACACAAGAGAACAGCCCGAAGTCATCTCTTGACGAGGTCTGTCCTCCCTTGCTTATATTACCACCCCTTAGGCCAACTCAATCCAAACTAGGACTCCTACTCCTACTTGGATTCAATCTTAAGACTTTTCCATATGCAAATAGAAGCAATCTTAAGACTTGCAAACACCTTAGGAACATCCTAAACATTCCTAAAATAACTCAACTTCGTGACCCATAGAAAATCTAACAAAAACAAACTCTAAACTTTCCATAAACGAATCATAACCACCTCAGCCGCAGCCTGATGCATAATCCAGTCGTCTGGATCTTTTCGGCCACATCTTCACGTCCATATCTCTTCATCACGCCTTGGAACAATGTAGCCACGTCTATGAACCCCCTTTCGCACATGCAAACACTTTCCAACGACGTCCATGATACCTTCATATGTATTGTTCTTGACCCAAACATGGGGTGTGACCTCCCGATCAACTCAACCAAAATTTCTCCCGAACTTGGTTGTTGAACCTCATCCTCTCCCTAAGACTAGTTCAATGGATCCTATCATCAGCCATGTCTTGACCTCAAGCAACACCTGCAAATGAACAAACAACCAAAGCTTCCGAGCACAAGTCCTCAACCTGACCCACATTAGTCGAATAACTACAACACCTTATATGAGCACCTCACATAAGAATGTTGCAAACCATATCAAAAATAATATCAGCTACAACCACCAAAACACACCAAAAACTTATCAAATGAATACTAAGAAAATCTTCCCATAAGCCAAAAGCAAGTTCGAAACATTGCATGTTAAAACAGAGCAACCGAACTCAATATGAAAACTTTGTGTGGTAAACTGTTACTCTCGATATGCATTAAGAAAGTTTGGACATTCCAAAATCATCGAGGGTAATGTTACTCTCAAAAACACATTGAAAAGTTTGGACAGTCCATACTTATCGAGAATAACGACGTTACTTCTGAAAGTTCGGACAGTCTGAACTTAGTAGAAAGTAACTGTTACTCCTAAAAGCACGTTTGTGAGAATCGAATGTTTCCAATGTGTCAACTCACGTGCAGCTCATGTGAGTGAAAGATCGGACACTCCAAATTGAAAAACACAAGCAACTCAGGTGAGGAAAAGTTGGACACTCCAAAACGGGTGATTTGGCAATATTCAAAACTTTGAATGTAAACTCTCACTTTTATTCTAATTGCCAATGTATTCAGCACACATAGGTCTCACAATATCCCCCTTGATGAATGCATCGGCAACACCACTACGAAACCGAACATTGGCTCATTCACATTTCATGAAAAGTTTTGATAAAAAGAAAATTTCTTTCCATTTTGAAAATAAAAAAATCAAATAAGAAGAAAAACAAAAATTCTACCCCTGAGAAGAATCGTAACAAAATACTTCTCTATGTGCAATGCGTGATAAATTTCTCTCATTTTGACAATGTATTCAGCAAGGTTCAAAAGAAGAATTTTAACTTGTTATGAGCATAATATGATATATACATATAAAACAAAGCTCATCCAAGTCATACTATAAAGTAACTTACACTATCACATCAATGAGATACATAAAGTAGTGTAAACCATGCTAAAGATCAAGTGTAGTTTTAATTAAAGCAAGTCATGATCTCCCTATCTCAACTATTTCAAAATTTGAAAGCATGACACATTTTGCTATTTTATTTATTTTCGTGAGACCTATGTGCTGAATACATTGGCTTTGACGATACATTCAGTAATGTTGCTTAGTATTAATTTATTGAGTTTTTGTTGTGTTTTGGCTGTTATAAAAATGTCCACTTTTACTGTGGTTTGCAACATGCTTATGTGAGATGCTCACGTAAGTGTTGTGGTTTCGGAACTAATGAGAGTCAAGTCGAGGACTTGTGCTCGGAAGTATTGGTTGTTTATTCATGTGCAGGTGTTGCTTGAGTTCAAGTCATGGCTGGTGACAGGATCAATCTGACTAGTCTCAGGGAGGAGATGAGGTTCCAACAACCAAGTTCGAAAGGAATTGTGGTTGAGCTGATCAGGAGGTCACGCAGGGTGATTGAATTAAGTGCAGTGCATATGAAGGAAATTTGATGTTGAAGGAAGGTGTTCACACGTATGCATGCGGTGCATGACGTGCCAGCATGGTTCCGAAGACGGTTTATGGAAGGAAAGATCTGGTTGGAAGGATCAGATCGTATTGGATAATAACTTTGGCAGCGGATAAGTCAGTTATGGCTCGTTATGGGATATATCGAGTTTGTTATGTTTCTTGAGTTACACAAAAATAGATTGTGTTTAAGAATACGGGATGTGTTCCTGAGTTTGTTAGGAAGTCTCGAGTTTGTTTCTATCTGCGAATAGAAAGATCTTGAGCAGTTATGGAAAGTTTCGATTTGTAAAATGAGTAGGGTTAGAGTCCTAGTTTGAATTGATGTGGCCTTCAGGCTTGTTATATAATAAAGGGAGGCCAGAGCTCGTGGGGATGACTTTTGGGATGTTCCTCTCGTGTTCTATTGAATAAATATCCTAGTTTAAAGGAACTTTTGTGCCTTGTTCATCCGACTTGTTGTCTACAAGTTTTTCTCGTCAAGTTTCTGCACAACACTACCTTTCTTTGGTGGTTTTATCATAAATCAAGTTTCACAGATCCATTTGACGTTATTCTTTTTGGTTTATCTTCACAACTTAATTATATATCATCTGTGAAAATTTCATGGTCATTGTATTTTTGGTTTTGGATCTATAAGAGTTTCTTTGCAGTATTGCATAACTATTTTTTACTCGGTAGAACAGATTGACCTTTGTTCGATCTTTCGATCGTAACTTGAGTTTTTCTCGATGGATTTTTGTGATTCTTGTTGCCGTCTCTTCGTGACTTGATTATCTACAATATCTAGTACTTTTGTTACAGTTGAACACATCTAGATTAGTTGCACACATGATTTCTTTAACAAATCGTTTTTCCGCCGAGGGGTTTTTGTTGCTTCCGCTGAAAATGTTAAAATGTACCTTTCACCCCCCCTCTGGTATCTTTTCAAGTGCTCTTCGATCCTAAAATTGGTATTAGAGCCACAGTGCTCTAATATCTTTGATCTTCATGTGTTTTGACTAATCATCATGGAGAAATACTTCGCCAAATCTTATCTGTTTAGTGGTATTGATTTTCAGGTTTGGAAGGCATGCATGCAGGCTTTCATTCAGGCGCAAGGCTTCGCGATATGGGAAAAGGTATACAAAACTTATGAAGTGCCACCAAACGATCATGTTGCAGCTATGAATCTATGAGACGTTGACAACAACAACAAAGCCCGCAACTTGATCATTCAGGGACTCACTCAAAGCGACTTTGATCGTGTGGCGCACCTCCGATCAGCATACGATGTTTGGAGAGCTCTTTGTGATTATCACAAAGGCCCCAACAAAATCAAAGAGAGAAAACAAGATATGTTCAAAAAGGAATACATGCACTTCGCGATGCAACCTAGTGAGTCCATCGATCAATTTTTTCCCGATTTAATAAAATTCTCAGTAATTTACGTAGTGTCAACGTAAACTTTTTAGATGCTGGGAATGCTAGGCAATTACTAAGTGCATTAGACATGTCAATTGGGAAGATGAAAGTCATATCTATTTGTGAATCAACTGTCATGAGTACTCTCACTTTAGATGTGCTTTACTCTAAACTAAAACACATGAAATTGACATTTTATCACGGAAGAATCCGAATAAGTCTATTGCATTCATTTCACAACGTGATATGCCTAGATCCGGCCAATCATCATCTTGCAATACTCTTGCTTTGCTGTCTTCACTAACTCTGGAACAGATTGAAGAATTTCCAGAAGAGGAGCTAGCACTCATCTCTACTCGGTTCTCAAAAGCATTGCAAAATATGAGAACAAGAAGGAGAGGAAGCTCCGGACCTCAACGATGCTTTGAATGTGGTAAGGCAGGACACTTTGTACAGAATGCCCTAACCTTTCAGGTCCTACTACCTGTGAAGAGAAGTAGAACAAGGTCAAGACCACCTCTGGAAACTCCAACAAGAAAAAAGGGGTTCCACAGGACGCAAAATGATAAACAGCTTCCTCACTGCACTTCAAGAGCTCAGTTCAAGTGATGTAGACATTGGAAGTGATGAAGATGATGACGATCTGGCCAACTTATGCTTCATGGCAAGCAAAACAAGATCAAGGTCAAGTCAGGACGATGCAGAACACAACAGTGATGATGATGAGGTATGTTCTACCTGTAATGAAATGTTTGATGCAATTTCTTGTGCAACTATTATTGTCAAGAAAAGGGACAAAAAGCTTAGGGATAATGCTGCTAAAATTGAATCACTAGAATATGAAATCAACCATTTAAAAACTTTGATTCCTATTGATGATGCATGTTCTTCATGTGACTTAATCTCTGAATAATTGTCCACATTAAGAAGTGCACACTACTCCACTCTAGATAGACTTGATGAAGAAATTGAAAAGAACAAAAAGCTGTCTGATTTTAATGTTAAAAACTTAAAAGATGCTTCTTGTTCTATAAATGATCTGCATTGTTCTGCATGTGACAATCTTGACAAGAAACTAAAAGATTCAATGAATTATATTTCCATTCTAAACAATGCTTTACGTTCTCATGAAGTTAAGTATTGTTCCAATTGCAAACTAAAAGAAAAAACTTCATGTCAAAACTATCTAGTTTTATCTAAAGAACTTCACAATTAAAAGAGATGACTCTAGGAGTCGTCCAGGAAGAAGAAAGGATACTTAAGCAGGTTCAGGACCAAGCTCATTATGTTAATTCTTCCAAAAGGAGGAAGGAGTGGAATGGTCCTGGCCCCTCAAAAGCTCATAAGATGCCATTTAAGAATCAGTCTCCTCAAAAGGGTAAAGGTGCTAGTACTTCCGCTGTGCCTGGCACTTCTAATGCACCTAGGACTTTTGCACCTAAAGGAGAAGTTGTGTGCAAGCACTGCAAGGATAAGGGATATTTCAGAAAGGATTGCCCTGATTTTCTAAAATGGCTAGTGAAGAGAGGTAATGATGAAATTACGTTTATTGATGAATCACTTTATGTTTATTTTTCAAGAAATACATGGTGGATTGACTCAGGTGCAACTGTTCATGTTGCAAATTCTAAGCAGGGCTTCCGTACAACCCAAGAACTTCGGGACAGGAGAAGAAGCCTTAAAATTGCTAATGGAAAAGAAGCGGAGGTTCAAGCTGTGGGGTCTCTCACATTAAAGCTGCATTCAGGACATCCGCTTAGATTGAATAATGTTCTTTATGTTCCTTCCTTGAGTAGGAATCTCATTTCAGTTTCATGTTTAGATTATGAAAATTATGCTTGCTTATTTGGTAATGGACAATGTAGTTTGATGCATTGTAATAAAAATGTTGGCCTCGCCTTCCGACGAGGAAAGTTATATATGTTATCTCTACATGATTCTGTTATGCACGTAAATGATTATTATGGTGATGATGATTTGAAGTGCAGCGCTGAAAAGAAGTGGAAAGGCGTTAGTACCTCATCGAAATTGTGGCACCATCGCCTTTGCCACATTTCGAGGGGGAGAATCGAACGATTAATTAAAAATGACATGCTTCTTCCACTTGACTTTTCAGACGCTGATTATTGCATTGATTGCATTAAAGGAAAATACGTTAAGACGATAAAGAAGGGAGCGACAAGAGCCACTAAAGTCTTAGAGCTCATTCATACTGACATATGCAGTCCTTTTAACGTTAAATCCGTAGACGGTTTTGATTCGTTCATAACCTTCACAGATGATTTTTCCCGCTATGGATATATTTATCCCATACATGATCGATCAGAGGCTTTGAACAAATTTAAAGTTTTTAAAGCCGAAGTTGAGAATAAACATAACGAAAAGATCAAAGTAGTACGGTCTGATCACGGGGGAGAATATTACGGAAAACACGCTCCTTATGGGAAAATTCCAAGTCCTTTTGCGAGGTTTCTAGCTGAGAATGGAATTGTTGCTCAATACTCAATGCCTGGTGAACCTCAGCAAAACAGCGTGGCTGAGCGACGCAATCGCACACTAATGGATATAGTGCGAAGCATGCTTAGTCATGCAAGTTTACTAGTGAGCCTATGGATGGAGGCTTTAAAGAAAGCTGCACACATACTTAATCTTGCTCCAACAAAAGCAGCACCAAACACACCTTACGAGATGTGGATGGGAAAGAAACCTACCTTGAATTATTTACGTGTGTGGGGTTGTCCAGCTGAAGCTAAAGTATTCAATCCACAACTTAAGAAATTAGACCCAAAGACAGTCAGTTGTTTCTTTATTGGGTACCCTCAACGGGGAAAGGGGTATCACTTTTATTGTTCAAATCACGTGACGAAATTTGTAGAGACAAGACAAGCGGTATTCTTTGAAGATGATGTCGCGGAAGTGAGGAAGATTGACCTTGAGGAGAAACGGGTTTACATACCATCCCCGAATATCCAAGAGTTTATCTTTCCATTTAAAAATGTTGTCGTGACACCGGACCCTCCTCTCGTTCATTCCGGGAATAATGAAATGTTGCTACAAATGAAAATGAGGAAGTGAGCGAGAATCCGGAACCGGAGATTGATCTTCCACCAGCCCCTCCGTTGCATGGATCGCAATGTGAAAGAAGAAATCCCATCCCAGATGACTATGTCACCTACATGACTGATGACGTAAATGATATGGGTAAAGTGGAAGATCCTTCTTCTTATAAAGAAGCTATGAAAAGTGAAAACTTGTATAAATGGCTTATGGCTATGGAAGACGAATTAAAGTCAATGGGCACTAATGATGTTTGGGACTTAGTAGAAATTCCCGAATGAGCTAAAAGATTTGGATGCAAATGGGTTTACAAAACCAAATATGACTCCAAAGGGAATATCGAAAGGTTCAAAGCGAGACTGGTGGCTAAAGGGTTTACACAACGAGAAGGAATTGATTATAACGAAACCTTTTCTCCAGTGTCAACCAAAGATTCATTCAGAATCGTTATGGCATTGACAGCTCATTATGATTTAGAGCTACACCAAATGGATGTTAAAACTGCATTCTTAAATGGTGATTTAAATGAAGATGTGTATATGGTACAACCGGAAGGTTTTGTCGTGGAAGGAAAAGAACACACGGCATGTCGTCTGAAGAAATCCATTTATGGCTTGAAGCAAGCCTCGAGACAATGGTACCTAAAGTTCGATAAAGTGATTCGAACTTTTTGTTTTGCAGAAAATGTTGTGGACAATTGCATATACATCAAATTTAAGGGCAGTAAGTTCACAATTTTGGTCCTATATGTGGATGACATACTTTTGGCTTGTAGCGATAAGGACATGTTACATGAGACCAAAAGCTTTCTGTCATCAAACTTTGATATGAAGGATCTCGGTGAAGCCTCTTACGTTCTAGGCATTGAAATTGACCGAGATAGGTCCAAGTACACATTAGGACTATCACAAAAGGCATACTTTGAGAGAGTACTGAAGAAATTCAATATGCATAAGTGTTCTCCTATGCCTGCTCCAACAGTTAAGGGCGATAAATTTGGGACATTTCAATGTCCAAGGAACCAAATAGAATCTGGCCAGATGAAGTCGGTTCCATATGCTTCAGCTGTTGGAAGCATTATGTACGCTCAAGTTTGTACGCACCCTGACTTAGCTTTTGTAACGGGAATGTTTGGCAGATTCCAATCAAATACAGTAATGGACCACTAGAAGGCCGCAAAGAAAGTCTTGCGTTATATGCAAGGTACTGAAGATCTCATGCTAACATATCGAAGATCTGATAACCTGGAAGTTATTAGTTATTCAGATGCTGATTTCGCCGGCTGTGTGGATAGTATGAAATCCACGTCGAGTTATATATTCACACTGGCTGGAGGAGCTATATCGTGGAAAAGCTCCAAGCAAACAGTGACTACATCGTCCATGATGCAGGCCGAGTTCGTAGCATGTTATGAGGCCACTGGGCAGGCTGTATGGCTAAAGAATTTCATTCCCAGGCTCAAAGTGGTAGACAACATTAACAAGCCACTTGTGCTATACTGCGATAACGAACCTGCAGTTCTCTATGCGAGTAACAACAAGTCAAGTGTTGCTGCCAAGCACATTGACATAAAGTATCATGTTGTGAAAGATAGAATCCAGGATCATACCATTAAAGTTGAACATATCAGTACGACTGATATGCTTGCGGATCTAATGACAAAAGGCTTGCCACCCAGCATATTTCGTAAACACGTTGTCGGCATGGGATTATTGGAAGCCTTATGATTCTGTAAAGAAGGGACCTTCAAAAGAGCCGCTTCCCATAAAGATTAATGTTTTCCATTTGAGATCAGTTGATGTATTATAAGTGTTGAAGTTCCATGGTTTTAGTAAATCGTTGTAACGCCTCACTTTGTACGTTATACTTATTGAGAATGGAGAAATAAAGTTGAACCATACGATCAAGGGGGAGAATGTTGGTGTTGCTCTCGGTTCAACTGAGAGAAACAAAAAGGAAAAGTGAATAGATAAAAAGAAAAGATAAAGTAAAAAGTAAAAAATAGGGACCCGGTAAAACCTACCGGGAATCCCGAACAGATCCGACGCCACGATTGGGGGTGTCCTCAACCGACTCGGCTTGGGTCCCCTGCCACCTTGCTCTATAAAAAGAAAGGTGATTAAGTTAAACAAGTATTATTCTAATAACAAGTTAACATCCGATCAAAAAGAGAGCGAGTACGGTGGGAAGATCCGAGCAACTCCAAATCGTCCCAAGACTCCAATGGCGGCCAACGGATCCTTCTCCTGTGAGTTGTGCTAATCCATTCCTTAATCATGTTTTAATTATTGTTGGTGCATAATAGTGATTAGGGTTCATGCTTACTGTTTACACCTTAAGTTAAAATCTTAATATTCGGGGATGGTATGTAAACCCGTTTCTCCTCAAGGTCAATCTTCCTCACTTCCGTGACATCATCTTCAAAGAATACCGCCTGTCTTGTCTCTACAAATTTCGTCACGTGATTTGAACAATAAAAGTGATACCCCTTTCCCCGTTGAGGGTACCCAATAAAGAAACAACTGACTGTCTTTGGGTCTAATTTCTTAAGTTGTGGATTGAATACTTTAGCTTCAGCTGGACAACCCCACACACGTAAATAATTCAAGCTAGGTTTCTTTCCCATCCACATCTCGTAAGGTGTGTTCGGTGCTGCTTTTGTTGGAGCAAGATTAAGTATGTGTGCAGCTTTCTTTAAAGCCTCCATCCATAGGCTCACTAGTAAACTTGCATGACTAAGCATGCTTCGCACTATATCCATTAGTGTGCGATTGCGTCGCTCAGCCACGCTGTTTTGCTGAGGTTCACCAGGCATTGAGTATTGAGCAACAATTCCATTCTCAGCTAGAAACCTCGCAAAAGGACTTGGAATTTTCCCATAAGGAGCGTGTTTTCCGTAATATTCTCCCCCGTGATCAGACCGTACTACTTTGATCTTTTCGTTATGTTTATTCTCAACTTCGGCTTTAAAAACTTTAAATTTGTTCAAAGCCTCTGATCGATCATGTATGGGATAAATATATCCATAGCGGGAAAAATCATCTGTGAAGGTTATGAACGAATCAAAACCGTCTACGGATTTAACGTTAAAAGGACTGCATATGTCAGTATGAATGAGCTCTAAGACTTTAGTGGCTCTTGTCGCTCCCTTCTTTATCGTCTTAACGTATTTTCCTTTAATGCAATCAATGCAATAATCAGCTTCTGAAAAGTCAAGTGGAAGAAGCATGTCATTTTTAATTAATCGTTCGATTCTCCCCCTCGAAATGTGGCAAAGGCGATGGTGCCACAATTTCGATGAGGTACTAACGCCTTTCCACTTCTTTTCAGCGCTGCACTTCAAATCATCATCACCATAATCATCATTTACGTGCATAACAGAATCATGTAGAGATAACATATATAACTTTCCTCGTCGGAAGGCGAGGCCAACATTTTTATTACAATGCATCAAACTACATTGTCCATTACCAAATAAGCAAGCATAATTGTCATCATCTAAACATGAAACTGAAATGAGATTCCTACTCAAGGAAGGAACATAAAGAACATTATTCAATCTAAGCGGATGTCCTGAATGCAGCTTTAATGTGAGAGACCCCACAGCTTGAACCTCCGCTTCTTTTCCATTAGCAACTTTAAGGCTTCTTCTCCTGTCCCGAAGTTCTTGGGTTGTACGGAAGCCCTGCTTAGAATTTGCAACATGAACAGTTGCACCTGAGTCAATCCACCATGTATTTCTTGAAAAATAAACATAAAGTGATTCATCAATAAACGTAATTTCATCATTACCTCTCTTCACTAGCCATTTTAGAAATTCAGGGCAATCCTTTCTGAAATATCCCTTATCCTTGCAGTGCTTGCACACAACTTCTCCTTTAGGTGCAAAAGTCCTAGGTGCATTAGAAGTGCCAGGCACAGCGGAAGTACTAGCACCTTTACCCTTTTGAGGAGACTGATTCTTAAATGGCATCTTATGAGCTTTTGAGGGGCCAGGACCATTCCACTCCTTCCTCCTTTTGGAAGAATTAACATAATGAGCTTGGTCCTGAACCTGCTTAAGTATCCTTTCTTCTTCCTGGACGACTCTAGGACTCTAGGAGTCATCTCAGCAAGTCCAAAAGGGTTTGCTTCATATAAAGAATTTGGGCACAACATGCACCAGCCGCAATACATTCTGCTTCCGCTGTGGACAAGGCGACGGAATTTTGCTTCTTGCTAGACCAAGATACTAGGGAACGCCCAAGCAAGTGGCACCCACCGGAGGTACTCTTGCGGTCCACACGACATCCGGCAAAGTCTGAATCCGAGTAACCTAAGAGGTGGAATTTTGCACCTTTAGGGTACCACAAGCCCACACTAGGGGTATGCTTAAGATACCTAAGTATCCTAAAGATCGCCTTCCGATGCGATTCTTTAGGTGCCGCTTGAAAGCGAGCACACAAGCATACACTAAACATGATATCGGGCCTAGATGCGGTAAGATAAAGCAATGAACCAATCATAGAACGGTAGTTAGATTGATCAACAAGTTTACCGTCCTTATCCGCGTCGAGATGACAATTTGTTGCCATTGGAGTGTTTCTTGAGCTACAATCTCCCATCTCAAATTTCTTCAAGAGGTCCTTGGTATACTTCTATTGATGGACGAAGGTCCCCTCTTGAAGTTGCTTGATTTGGAATCCAAGGAAGAAGTTGAGCTCTCCAATCATCGACATCTCAAATTCCCTAGACATCATTTTGCCAAACTCATGGCTAAGAGCTTCATTAGTTGAACCAAAAATAATATCATCAACATAAATTTGACAAATAAATAATTCTCTGTTGATGTCTTTGGTGAAGAGTGTAGTGTCCACCCTCCCGATCTTGAATCCTTGCATGATCAAGAAATCCCGTAGTCGTTCATACCATGCCCTAGGTGCTTGCTTGAGCCCGTAGAGCGCCTTGTGCAACCTATACACATGATTAGGATTCCTCGGATCTTCAAACCCGGGAGGTTGTTCAACATAAACAAGCTCGTTATGTGACCATTAAGAAAGGCACTTTTCACATCCATTGATAAAGTCCAATATTATGATGGGATGCAAAGGCAAGAAGTATACGGATGGCTTCTAGCCGGGCGACCGGAGCAAATGTCTCCCCAAAGTCTATTCCTTAAACTTGCGAGAACCCTTTGGCCACAAGTCTTGCCTTGTTGCGGACCACAACGCCGTTCTCGTCTTGTTTGTTGTGGTACACCCACTTTGTTCCGATGACGTTCTTGTCCTTGGGTCGCTCCTCCAACACCCAAACTTCATTGCAGATGAAGTTGTTAAGTTATTCTTGCACGGCCATCACCCAATTTGGATCTTGGAGTGCTTCCTCAATGTGAGTGGGTTCTACACATGAAACAAATGAGTAGTGCTCAGAAAACGAAGCGAAATTGCGAGAACGTGTACTTACTCCCCTTGATGGACTTCCGATAATTTGGTCCATCGGATGCGCCTTGGAGATGCATCCATGTTTCATAAGTGGTTGTGAAGCACTTGGCGGTGGTGATGCGTGTTGCTCTTCTTGTGGTTGGACTTGATCATGGACTTCTTCTTCTTCTTGATGTTGTGTGGCTTGTGAGTCTTGAGTCGGCAATGGATCATCCTTCTCTTCTTCATCAACTTGAGGCGCCATGGAAGTGTTGATGTTGGAACTTGAAGCTCCCCCTTGATCATGGCTCTCCTCAACTTTAGGCTTGATGTCTCCAATGGTCATGTTCTTCATAGCTTCTCATAGAGGCTCATCATCTATTTCATCATGACTAAAACTCTCCTCTTGGGAGCCATTAGTTTCATCAAACTCAACATCACAACTTTCCTCAACTAAACCGGAGGTTTGGTTGAATACTCGATATGCTTTTGAGTTTGATGCATAACCAAGAAATATACCAACATCACATCTTCTTTCAAACTTACCGAGCCTTTTCTTGTGGTAGATGTAGCACTTGCACCCAAAGACTCGAAAGTAGGAGATGTTGGGCTTTCTACCAATGAGAAGTTTGTACGGGGTCTTTTGAAGTAGTCGATGTAGGTAGACCCTATTTGCGACATGGCACGCTGTGTTGATTGCTTCGGCCCAAAACTTCTCCGACGTGCCATAGTCATCAAGCATTGCTCGCGCAAGAGTGATGAGAGTCTTGTTCTTTATTTCCACAACACCATTTTGTTGAGGAGTGTATGTGGCCGAAAACTCATGCTTCACTCCTTCAAGGTCACACCACTCCCCAATGTTGTAGTTCTTGAATTCGGTGCCGTTGTCACTCTGGACCTTGATGATGGGAAGTTGAAATTCCCTTTGAGCGCGGTTAGCAAAGATCTTGAACACTTCCGGAGTTTCACTCTTGTCACCTAGAAACAAAGTCCAAGCATAGCGAGAGTAGTAATCAACTATAACAAGGTAATAGAGGTTACCACCAAGACTTTGATATGTGGACGGTCCGAAGAGGTCCATGTGAAGTAGCTCAAGTGGCTTGGAGGTTGACACCATTGTCTTCATTGGGTGGTGTGAAGCAACTTGCTTCCCGGCTTGACAAGCGCTACAAAGCTTGTTCTTCTCAAATGTGACATCCTTCACGCCGGTCACCATCCCAAGCTTGAATGACTTCTTGAGCTTGCTCATCCCAATGTGCACTATGCGTCGATTCCATAGCCAACCCAAACTTGTCTTAGTGAAAAGACAAGTGGTCAAGCTAGCATCCTTGTTGGAGAAGTCTACTAGGTATAGATGTCCATGCCGAAATCCTTTGAAGATTAGTTCTTTGCTTGTTTCACTACTCACAACAACATCATTTTTGCTAAAGGTGCATGTTAGTCCAAGATCACATAATTGTGCAATAGAAAGTAAATTAAAACTAAGTGTCTTAACGTACAATACATTGGAAATAGATAAATCATTTGAAATAGCAATTTTATCTAACCCAATTACCTTACCCTTAGAGTTATCACCAAAGGTGACTTGTTCATGATTGCTGGGGTTTTCTATGGTGGTGAACATACCATCATTGCCAGTCATATGTTGAGTGCACCCGCTATCGAGTACCCAATGCTTTCCTCCGGCTTTGTAGTTCACCTACACACATGAATTTAATTTTTAACTTTAGGCACCCAAGCCAACTTAGGTCCTTGTATGTGTGATACAAGTGTTTTTGGGACCCAAAGTTGCTTGGGGAGCTTCCCCTTCATGCCCTTCATATCCTTGCCAATGAATCTTGCCTTCACCTTGCCATCTACTTTACTCAAGAGATAAAAACGATCATTGAAAGTAGATTTGTAATTAATGGGCAATTTTGGAGAAGGTCGGTTAGGAAGAGGACACTCCCTTGTGTGGTGACCGGTGACTTCACAATGTTGGCAATAAGAATCATCTTACTTGATGAAGCTTGTTCTAAGCTCCGGTGAGGGCACCTTTCCTTTGTTAGGCACTGGGAAGGATCCAAGTCCTCTCTTGTTGAATGTCTTTGCTTGTTGGAAGAGGATTTCCTTGTGCTCGACTTCTCCTTTTGATAGTATAGCCACACTAGTGCGGAGACTCTCAATTTCTTCCAACAAGTCCTTCTCCCTAGCATTTTCTTTCAAAGGCAAAGACTTTTGCAAGACATTAGTGGCATGAGAAGTAATAGATGCCTTATCATTAAGAGTTTGTTTATTCATATTTTTTAACTCTTGATCAAACACTTCATAAGCAAGGTTAAGTGTTTGATGTTCTTGTATTAACTTGTTGTGCTCTCCCAAGAGTGTTTGGTGTGCTAAGTTAAGCTCATGATGATCTAGCTTGATTTTAGCCTTATCCTCCTCAATTTGCTTGACATGGGATTTGAGCGTGTCATGCTCTTTAAGTATGCTTTCATACTTGTCAAGCAAATCAAGGTTAGCACTCTCAAGCTTAGCACGAGTTTCTTCAAGAGCCTTAACCTTACTCTTTTCCCTCTTAATGATAGTGTGATATTCATTTATTAATGAAGTTAAATCATCAGGGGAAAGCTCATCATCGCTAGAGTCATCACATACCTTGGTGTTACCTTTAGCCATGAGGCACATGGGTGGTGGATGAAGAGGTGAGTCATCATTGTTGGCAATGGCAAGGCCGGCCAAACTTTCTTCTTCCTCTTCACTCTCTTCATCACTTGATTCTTCGTCGGTGACCCATTCGTTTGCCTCACACATGAACACCTTTTGTGGACCATTTCTCTTCTTTGGGAAGAGTCTTGCCTTCTTCCCTTATCATGTTTCTTCTTCCCAAAGGATCTTGGTTTGGGTTTGACCTCTTCTTCATCATCTTCACTATCTTCAAGCTTGCGGTGCTTGCTCTTGTGGTTCTCTCTTCTTTTGTCCGGTTTTGGACAATCATAGGAGATGTGGCCTTGATCACCACAATTGTAGCAAGTCTTGTGGTCATCTCTCCTTGGTAGAAATGCTTTCTTCTTGGGATCAAAGGTGTATCCCTTCTTGGCAATCTTGGAGTTTAAGCGAGAGAACTTTCTCATCATCAATGCAAGTTCATCATCTTCATCTTCACTTGATACTTGCTCTTCTTCACTTGAGCTAGGATCAACCACCTTCTTTTTCTTGAGACTTGTTTTCTTGGTGGAGGCCTTTAGGGCAATTGTCTTTGAAGATGATTGCTCCATCATCCCAAGTACACTCATCTCATGAGCGTGAATCTCTCCAATGAGTTCCGAAACTTCAATGTGGTCAAGAGATTCCTTTTGAAGCATGGAGTTGATGATGTTGTACTTTGGCTTGGGAAGGAGCATAAGTATCTTGCGGTTGATGAGTCCCTTGCCAAGAGAAACAATGTCAAGAGCATTAATTTCTTCAATAAGCACATTCAAGCGTGAAAACATTTCATTGACATTTTCATGAGGTAGAATTTTAAATTCATCATATTTGGCTTTAAGCATGTGATATTTTAGTTCTTTGACACGAGAAGAGCCCTCATGAATTTCTATTAAGAAAGCCCAAATTTCACATGCCTTTTCTTTGTTAGCAATCCTAGCAAACACATCTTGACTAATGCATTCATAAATTGCACTCCTAGCTTTAGCATCCCACTTAATTTGATCACCAACATAATTGTTCTCACCAAACCCCGCGCGGGTCGCTTCCCATACTTCAGGAGCAATAGCCTCTAGATAAGCGCGCATGCGTGCTTTCCAATAGGCAAAGTTCTTGCCCTCGAAGATAGGAACCGAACCCCCAACCTTGGCCATTTTAGCTCTCTAGCGGTGAAGCTCGAATGATCCAATGAGCGACCTTGCTCTGATACCAATTGTAAGGATCGAATGCCCAAGAGGGGGGGTGAATTGGGCTTCTTTTCAAAAATTAAGGCAATTAAAACTTAATTACTAAAAGCCCAAATCCCTAAGCAAACAACCTATGCATTCAAATGAATAGTAACTTTGCGATATACGAAATGCATAAGTGTAAGGGAGAGGAAGAGAATGCAAACTCCCGAGCAGACACGAGGATTTATCCCGTGGTTCGGCAAGATCGTCAAGATCTTCCTACGCCCACGTTGTGGCACCCACCAAAGGGTATAGCCACACCCAAGTCACCAAGACTAGGGATCTTCACTATTCTTCTCCGTTTGCCAACCTCGGCAAGGTGGAGCTCAAGCCTTGTACAACTTGGATCCTCCGGGCTTCCACAATCGTCTTGGCAAGCTCCGAAAGTCTCTCAATTACAAACACCAAGGGACACTCCCTTACAGCTCTCACTATACTAGAGACTCCACTCACCAAGAATGGAAGCACACAAGCACTATCTCTAGCTAGTTCTAGCCTATCTCTTGGTGTGTAAGTGGTGTAAATGATCTAGAAGTGGTAGCTCAATGTCTTGAATGCTTGAGAATGTGTAGAGTATGTTTGGTGATCAAGACTTGTCGAATGACAGGTTGAAGGGGTATAAATAGCCAGCCTCCACGAAATAGCCATTGGAAAAGTAGGCTAACATCACTGCTCTGCGAACACCGGATGATCCGATGCTCTCCCTTCAGTTATCATCGGTCAAGTTCACTTTAGCTGATGTCACTGTGTCATATATGACCGTTGTTAGACCGATGTTGCACTTGTCTTCTCATCGGATGATCCGGTGGCACTTCCTCCAGAATTGGTTTAAACTTGATGCTTACTGGAGTGATTGACCGATGTGTATATTGCTGTACATCGGATGATCTGGTGCTACACTTGGTCCAAGGATATTGCTTACTGTACTGATGGACTGATGTAACATTGCCCTTAACATCGGATGATCCGGTGAGTACTTTATTCTGAGGTCTTCTTCTTCTGCTGAATCAACTCGACCGATGTGTTGTTCTTTAGAAACATCGGTTGATCCAGTGAGTTGATTTTGTTTGCTTCGAGTTGTTCTAAGTGATTCTTTTGTATTTTTCTCGATTGACCTCTTAGACATTTGTTGGAAATATATTTCTGATGATTTTCAAGCATTGAGTGTTGTTAATTATGGTTGAATAACTTTGACATATGAGCTTTTACTTCTAATCTTCATAACATTGATTTATCTCATAAAGTGATTGTTTAGGGGTCTCCAATGATCAGTGGTTGATGTTCATATTCATATACGTTTCATTTTATTGAGTGATATGGGAGACCTTGCATCCACAAATTCATTAGTAAAATCCAATGGTTGTCATTAATCACCGAAACCATACCTCATGGGGGCCTAGATGCTTTCAGTAGCACGAAAAAAAGTAGATTTGGGAGCAAACTTTGCATGTTTATGACTCATTACAACAGGTTGCATGTTCCTAACATTCGGTCCAACACATCTAACAAGTTTTGCTTGGTTATTATGTGAACTAGCAATTTTACTTCCCTTTTTCCGTTGTGTAACCGGACTATAACAAAAATCTGTAACATGACCATCTCTATTATAGTAGGTACAATGAAATTTTACTTTGTGTCCATGTCTAGATGAGCAAGCAACATGTTTATTAGCAACCAAATGAGACAACACCCCTGCTGACCTAAAAACCACCTCTTTTGTTTAAGAACTGTTTGAATTAAACCACTTCCAAATGACTTAACAACCTTAGGTGGATGTGACTTAGCATGACCATGAGAATCAAAACCTAAATCGGTTTTATCATTGCAAATCTTAGAAGAATTCAGAAGCAACTTTAGATTCTTATTCCCACTACAAAACCATCTAGTGTCCTATGCATGTCATCAAGTTTATTGGACAGATCAAGACAATTTTCACATGAAGTTTTTCCTTTTAATTTGCAATTAGAACAACAATTAACTTCATGAGAACTTAAAACATTGTTCAAAACAGAAATTTCATTTAATGCATCATGTAGTTTCTTATCAATATCTTCACAACTAGAACAATGAAAATCAATTGTTGAATGGTAATATTTCCTATGCACTTCTAACAATTCATCCCTAGCAGTGGTGCCAGAAATGTTTGTTGATAGGTTCTAATTCTCAAGTGAAGATCTGCAAGCGCACGGAAACTATCGATGTAGCATTTCCCCTTTAAAGAGTATTCCCAAAGGGTGTCATTTATATTTTCCCAGAGGAAGGCTAGATGGAAGTAAGACAATCATCAAGTGGAAAGGTTAGGTTGGCCTAGGTAGGGTTCTAGCAAGGATGGGTTTAATGATAAGTGGAGGTAGTGTGACACACACGAGAGCATCCTATCCTAAGGGGATAAATGAGGTAATAGAGGGGTTATGCTAAGAGTTAGGTAGATACTCCTACTATGCTTCTAATGTACATATACATAGCCTATGTTAGTTACTAATGATCATGTTAATTACGAATTCTCATTCTAAGCAGATTAACACATCGGGCACGAGTTTACACCTAGCAACACTAGGTGACTCCCGCCAAAAGCCTGTGGCATAGTCAAACGTGGAGGATTACAAAGGACAGATGGAGCTGTCACCACCTACTTCCTACCTCTTCAACCTGTGGGTCTATGAGACATTCAACGCTACTCACCATCCTAGAACCATGCTAGCATATTAAGTAATTACCTTAAGAGCCTAGGCACAAGCCATCCAAAGGCAATGAACTAAATCATCGTTGAACCGATGTTAATTCATAGCACAAGTGATTAATGTTAACCTAATGATATCATAGCTAATTAGACTATAGTGGAGGTTTATAGTGTTTATGATAATGTAATATGAATGGTATAGCACAATCATAAATACTATTCCTACCACATACATGGAATCCACAATCAAACAAGAAACGCTTCATCCAAGTATATGAACAATAGTAGGCTAAAGATATCATCTTTATTATGAATAAAGTCACAAATCCAAATAGGAATATGGGAGACATACCTTTCCCAATTCGGAAGAGACTCCTACCCCTCTCCTACTTGGACTATGGACTAGAGACTCTCCTCTCTACAGCCTATAATCCTCTAAACCTATGGAGAGTAGTGGATACAAAGGATGAATACTCAAGTGGTGTGTGTTGAAGTGAAGGGTGAGAGTTCCTATTTATATCTTGGAGAAGGGTTGGTTCACCCACCAAAAGCGTGTGAATCAGTCACCCATAACCTCTTCATGCCCGGAGGAGCCTACACGTGGAGTTTGACCGAGAAAGGCGCTAGGACCTAGTCGGCCGACTAGGGTGGTCGACCGACCTGGTCTTGGCCGCCTTCGCGGTGTGCTTCCTCTAGATGACTGACAAGTGGGTCTCATTGACTGATATTGGTGCTACACCATTGGATGGCCTCGGATACTTCTGTGTGTGGGCCATTTGATCCATGTGGTACCATGTGGCATTGCCTGATTGGCTGGAATGATATTTTATAGGATTCATCCCCTTGTTTCACTTCATTTCTACATAGAATCCCTGCATGTACTACTTTCTCCAAGGACAAGTGGAAATAGGTTAAATAGAAAGGTGATGTGTGCAAGAAATCTCAATTCTTTCACATAATTGAGTTATATTGACAGGTGAAATTGGTGTATAACAGCCGTCAACAAACTCCCCCAAGCTTATCCTTTGCTCGTCCCGAGCAAAGTCAAGACTTTAGGTTGATGATCAGGAGTTGCTACTATGTTCTATTTTTCAAAAGTACCATGTGCACAACAAAATACTCTACCTAGTATTGCAAAAATTGGCACGTTACTTCACCCATCTTAGGTTATTATGGGGCTTATGTCATCTCCTATTCATGGGTGGTTGAAAGATAGAACAGCAAATGAAGCACACTTACCCTAGAAATCAAGTTCCACTAAAATTCTGAAGAGTTCAATTTAGATTTTAAGTATCTCAATTTGATTCTCTCAAGTCTCTCCTTTGTGTGTAGCGGAAATATGTCCTCACCAAGGCATTGTGCCTAAATTCATCCTACCTCTACATAAGCTTGTGGAGCTTGGTAGGGAATATAGTAGGCATATTTGCAACACATAATATTGCTAAGTCAAAAGAGCAAGCCTTAGGAGAAAATCAATTCAAAACAATTTTATTCAAGACTTGTGCATGTGAGATGGAATGGGGTGGATGTGGATATTTTGAGATGACTCCTTTTTGAGTGGACTCTCTTATTTTGCAGAGATGAAACATGGCTACTTTTCTCTTTTTTTCTCATGCTTATGATGTAGGCATGCATTTTCTTTTTCTTTTTATTGTAGCCATGTCTTCTACTCTGTTTTTATGCAATTAATTTTGGAGAGGGTACTAAGCATGAATGATATGGAGTTTCTATTTTTATTGTGGAATGGTGGTATGATGGAAATTTGCTTACTTCTAGTGTAGAAGTACAGCATCTGCAAGTGAAGTCTTGAATTCAAAAAGTAATGAATGAAATCTCACATAGGTCTATACTAGTTTGACAAAGCTCAATGTGAAAGCAAATATCATATGCATAAGGTCTATCAATGTGACATATCATATGGCTTTGGTGGGTAATTCCAATCAAATGAGCATAACTTAAATCTTTTAGAATTCCTCCAGAAGTCTAAGTTTCACTATCAAACTAGAAATAGCAGCCCTATCACTATATCATATCTCACAACAACTTAGAATTAGTTAAGCTTTTGCTACCCACAATTTCCAAATGAAGGCAGAAGCAATTTTAGCCAATGAGAGCAATATGTTGGAGAGTAGTAAGTTGTAAACTAGGGACTTAAGAAAATAAAACAGAGCAACTATTCATCATTTATACATGTGAATTCCAAGTCATTCTTGCCGCACATCATTTATGTTATTTGAAAATAAAATCTATCCTATTTTATTATTTGTTTGTTTTAGATGCAAGGTGGATGATGGGTAAGTGGAAAATAAATATGCAAGGGGTTGATACAATTTACCTCAAGTGGGGGTCTTCCCCCAAGCTGGTTCTTCACTCACCTCCGTTTTGAGGGTTGAACCCTTGATGACGGAAGTATGCCGCGAGATCGGCTTGTTGTTGTTGTAGCATGGAGTTGAAGTTGGTGAATTGAGCATCCATGTGTTGTTGCCAGTCTTTGGTACCTTGGACATGCCCTTGGAGAGTGTTGTAGATATCACCCATCCTCACTTCAAGCTCCTCCATACGTCTAGAGAGGTTAGTCATTCCTTGGCTATCGTCACGATGACTTCTAGCTGACGTGGAATGATATCTTCTCATAGATGTTGGAGGCAAGCAGCTAGAGCTTGATGTGGATAGGGGTGTTTCCCATGTAGCACCTAGCCATCAATTCCAAGACGGACCTTCGGTCTCATACGAAGGAGGTTGAGTCCATCCGGGTGCATCACCCATTGGGTTCTCTTATTCTTCGTACTCATGGACCGTGGAGGTTGTCGAGGGCATGGTCGCTCTCCTTGTGCGGCTTCTAGTTACCCTGCCAGAGACATTACTTCTTCCGGCTTCCTCAATGGGAAGTAGGTCAATGGTTAGCCTCCGACATTTGTACAAATGATAATCCAGGTTAGGGAACCAAATTTCATTGACAAAGATGGGATAATAAAATATCAAAGAGCAATCTTGATCATGCTTGAGGGTATGTCCTTGCACTAAATATTCTTCATCAATTAATTCTCTTTCATTTTCAATGTACTCAAATGAAGAATATTATAGTTCTCCTACCCTAGTAGCAATGCGGGTGATCAATGAAGTGCATTCAATTGACCCTACGCTTGGGATGTAATCTAACCATTGTGTCATAATGACAATAATTGGAGCATTTTTTATCTTTTTAATCATGGCAAATAAAATTTACAGCTCATGATCACGCACTATCCTTACATCTCCTCTAGGGAATATAGTCATAGCCACCCACCTATGCATGAAGCGTAAAGTGGGGTTGTGCAAGTGGCTATTCCTAGGTGCACTACATCTGACCTCACCAGTTAAATCTTGCCAAAAACTTTGTTTGTTAAACTTAGGAAAAGTGTCTAAATCTAGCAAACAACGTTTATGGAAGCCTAGGATTTCACATAATTCTTTCCATAGGATGTTGTATTCTTTTTGAAATAATCTAAAAGTAATACCATCAAATCCTATCTCGAGTGTGCAAAGGAATTGTATGGAGAGAAGGCGTAAACCTTTCTCCTCTATGTGAGCAAAATATTCCCATCCTAGTGCACCCCAAATGGAAAAGTATTCGGAATCCATACCTATTTTGGAGATCAAATCTTGATCATAAGCTTTCGTATGAGAAAACTCAAGATCTTGGAGGAGCTTGCGTGCTTGATATTCAACTTCACTTTGGATGTTGAGGTCGTTGTCATGAAGAAGTTGGTGTGGTTGCTCCTCTCATCCATTGGAGTGTCCTCTCCTACACTCCTCCTCCGTGAACATGGTGTGGCAACAGAAGAGGGGCGTGCACTTGAGTCTCCACCATGGCTTGAGCTTGCAACCTCCTTCCTCTTTCCAAACAACCTTTTCATTCCTTTCATGGCCACAACAAGCAAGAACACAACAAGGCAAAAACTCGAAAGAGGTGATGTTAGTGAAAACAAAACCCCGGCGAATTTTCTCTTGAAGAACTTGAGAGCAAATTGCAAATGCAAACAAAAGCAAATCTTTTTGAGTTGGATTTTGAGCAAGAGTGCTTTAATGAAGAGCAAGAAAAATAATTTGAGCAAGAGTGACATTGGGGATGTAAGAAATGAGGTGAAGTTTGAAGAGAAGAACTCCTCACGGCCACCATTTGTAGTGGGCATTCCCCAACGGTCACGAGGGAATCAAATGTAGCCGTTGGAGGAGAGAGAGAGAGCAAAATTGGCTCTTTTGCCTAGTCGGCTGAACAGGGGGGTCGGTCGACCTGACAAGTGGGTCCCCCTTTTCTTCCTTTTGGAAGGTGGATCTCCAACGGCTATGGAATAAGCCCGTTAGTGAAATACCACTTTTGCAGCCCAGAAAATTATTTTTCCAAATGAAAATTCCTTTTTCAAAACCCAAAAAATTTATTTTTGTGAAAAATAAAGAAATAAAAATGATAGTTGAGAATATAAGATTCTCAACGTGCTAAGAAAATTAAATATGCAGTGGGGAGAATCAAATTAAATGCGGAAATCCAAATAAAGAGAAAATAAAAACAAAGAAAAGGATAACTACCAATTTAACCTATTGGCTAGGTCTCACCATCGTTCGGTGAGATGGACATTCCTCCTTCTTCATTTCTTGACATCCGGGCCCGGAGGGATGGGCTTGGATGGCTTGTCTTGCTTCTTCCGCCATTCCTTCTTTGGTGTGTTGGTGGACTTGGGCCTTTGGGGAGGCCCTGACTTCTCCGTCTTCTTAAGGTGTCAGCGCGGACGATAAGACGGTTTTTTTTTGCATAGATCATATTCCTCATGAATTCAATGAGTGGGTCCACCTTTGGAGGTGTGATTTCGACCTCTTGAATGGGTTTAACATTCGGCCCATACTTGATACGGATCATGCAGCATTGCTCCAACTTTGGGCGAAAGTTAAACTTCTCCTCCTTGCCATTGATATGGAAGTGGATTTCTCCAGCTCTTACATCTATGCGAGCCTTCGCGGTGCATAGGAACGGGCGCATAATGAGCGGAATATCCTACCTGACCTCCATGATGAGCACCATAAAATCCATGGGTATGAAGCAGTTCTGGATTTTCACCGGGACATCTTCGGCAATACCGTCGGATCACGGACTGAGGAATCGGTCCGTTAGAGCTGCATTGGTGTTGGAGTAAGTTCCGTGAAGTTCAGCTGGTCGAAAACCACCTTGGACATCACACTCACACTTGATCAAAGATCACAAAGGGCCTTGTCAAAGTGGTGTGCCCCAATTGAGCATGAGATTGTAGGACATCCGGGGTCCTTCAGCCAGTTGCCTCTTTGTAGAGAAATCAAGTTGACATTTTCCACAGGGGGGTTCGGGCTGTCTTGGCATCTTGCCATTCTCCACTAGAGGAACAACAACTGCCAGTTGAGCCATTTGAGTCTCCAACATCTTGTTGAAACTCAATTGATTCTTGAAGGTTGAGGATAGTCCTTCAATCGTGGCATTGATGCTATCTAGGGTCTTGTCATTAGCCAATAGCTTCTTGGATAGAGCATTGTTGATCTTCAGCTGGCTAATGGCAACTTCTCTCAAGTTGGGCTGATTTCCATTGTTGCCATTGTTGTTGTACCCTCTTTGAAAGAATGGGTGTGTTTGGCCCCACCCTTGACCTCTTGAACGATAGTCATTGTTGTTTCCATTGTTGGCTACGTACAAGGCATCCTCACGGGTTTCTGGGCAATCATTGCCCAAGTGGCCCGTGTTGCCACAGACTTCACAAGTGATGTGAGAGTCTAAGGCATAGACATTTCCACATACCTCACCATTGCCATGTCCATCAATTTTCTTCATTCGAAGGTCCAATTTGGCAGCAATCATGTCCACCTCCTTCAAGGTGTGCATGCCTCGCTGGCGGGTATGGAGACGCTCGTTGCTCCAACCCATGTTGGACACCATATTCTCAATCAAATATTTGGCTTTGGGCATCGTCAATGAGAATAAGGCACCTCCAGTAGTAGCATCAACATGGTCACAGGCGGGAGGGATCAGCCCATTGTAAAAGTTTTGGATTATGAGCCAATCATCTATCCCACGGTGGTGGCCAACTATGATATACTCTTGAAGCCTTTCCCAAGCCTCAAGAATAGATTCCTTGGCATCTTGCTGGAAGCTGGAAATTCTTTCACGTTGAGCATTGGTCTTACCCAACTGGAAAAACTTGGCGAGGAATGTCATAGAACATTTCTCCCAAGTGTCTACATTACTTCGGTTTTTGTAGAACCACTGTTTCGCTCTCGCAAGAAGAGAGAACAGGAACAGCCTAAGACGGATAGCATCAGGAGATACTCCCTTTATCTTAAAAGCGTTGCAGATCTCAAGGAACTGTTGCCAGGAGCACTTGCATCCTCGTTAGCCTCCCACAAAATGGGTTATCTTGCACCATAGTGATTAGGCCAGTCTTGATTTTGAAGTTTACGTCTCCCGTGTTAACAGTGGGCCCAACAGACACATTGTTTTTTTTTGATCGGTGAAAAACTGCAAGGGAGAACCCCGACAGCCATAAAACATATATTAAAAGAGACAAGGAAACAACGATTTACAGTAGCTCAGCAGAGCTTGACTAGGTGTTCTAGAGGGAGGAACATCCTTTACAAACCCTGAAGCCACATGAGCACACTAGTCCTATCCTCCGGCTTAAAACGGCAGGCCTGAAGCCTTGTAGAAGCAATGAAGGATCGTTTCCAAGCATTTACAGAGGGAGTAGAGTTTCTGAAAATGACATTGTTACGAGCAATCCAAATCTCGCAGGCCGCTATGGAGAAGGTTTCCATGAAGGCGCTACGACCCCAGCTGAGCTTGGCTTTTTGCAGGGTATGAAAGAAGGGGGTGTCGTGGTCCCAGTGAATCCCAAGGACATTCCAGCATGCCATGCTGAAGGAGCAGTTAAAGAAGAGATGGTACGTGAGTTCCTCCACATTGTCAGCACAGAGTACGCAGGTGTAGTCGTTCCCGTCAATCGTGATGTTTTTTTCTCTTCAGAAGGTTGTGTGAGTTGAGCTGGTCCCGAAACATCAACCACATGAAGTTCTTTATTTTCTTTAGCACCTTTGAGGCCCAAATCCAGCTAAAGGGTGTTGGTGGGTTGATGTGTTTGTAATAGTTGTTGTAAATAAGCTTGGAGCTGAAAGTTCTTGTTCCCCCGATTGGGGTCCACTCATCATGTGAAGCTTCCCTGTGTGAAATTTCCTCCAGCATGGCCTCCAGATTGGCCAGTTCCAACAGTGCTTCCTCCGACAGTGGTTGAAAAAAGTGATTGCCATGGTCCGAGTTGCTGAGGTATTGGGCCATTGAGATGTTAGTTCTTTTTGTGAAGGAGTATAAACGGGGCATGTCCCTTCTGAGTAGGTGATCTTCCCACTGATCCTGCCATAGTCGAATTGTGTCCCCTGTGGCAATTTTGACTTCGAAATTCCTGAGAAAAGAATCAGATAGGCTCACAACATCCCTCCACCAGAAGGATCCTTTTCCTTTTGTGATGTGCGGGGGTTTACCATTGCTGCAATAGCGCTGGTTGATGAGGTGAACCCAGGGGATGTCTGATTTGTTATAGATTTTCCAGAGGAATTTCATGAGCAAGGTTCCATTCATTGCAGTGAGGCTTTTCAGACCCAACCCTCCATTTTCCTTTGGTGTTGTAACTTGGTTCTAGGCCACCAGGGGTCGGCCTTTGCCAGTGATGTCCGAGCCTCTCCATAAGCATTGTTTCCTGGCTTTGTCAATAGCTTGAATGATTGACTGTCTCAATTTGATGGTACACATCGCATAAATTGGGATGGCAGACAGAACGCTGTTGATAATTGTGCATCGACCAGCCATTGACAACCATGTTGCTGCTCCAGTTAGCATTTTTTGCACCCTTAAGACAAGCCCTTCAAAGGCATCTGCTTTGGGTCTGTCGAGGCTCATCGGCAGACCTAAGTAAGTAAATGGGAATGAGCCAATAGTGCCACCCAATGTGGCTGCTAGAATTGTGGCCTCCTCTTCATCTGTGTTTATTGGTGTTAAGCTTGATTTTGCCCAGTTCACTCTCAGCCCTGTGGCTCCCCCGAAGGATTGTAGTAAGTTTTTCAAAAAGAAGAGCTGTCTCTGGTTGGCTTTGAGGATTAGAATAGTGTCATCTGCATATTGTACTACCGGGAAGTCCTCATTCATTTCTTGATGCAGTGGCAATGATAGAAGTCCCAGCTCCACTGCTTTGTTGATTAAAATTTGTAGAAGATCTGCTGCCAGCACAAATAGCAGGGGGGATAATGGGTCCCCCTGCCGAACACCTCTTCTGTAGTTAAAAGTCTTACCTGACACTCCATTGAGAAGAACTGAGGAGGTGGCAGTAGATAGAATATCTGTTACCCATGTGATCCACTGTTCAGGAAAACCCAAAACTCTCAGCATGTGTATAATGAAGTCATGTTCCACCTTGTCAAAGGCTTTTTCGAAGTCCAGTTTGACTACTATGACACCAGTGTTGGTTTTTTTGCATTGATAAAGGTACTCATAGACCCAAGCCATGCAGTCCTGGATGGTTCTTTTCTTGATGAAACCATATTGATTTTTGTGGATAATGGTTGGGATGACTTCTTGCAATCTAATTGAGAGTATCTTAGTGATCAGTTTGATAGTGGAGTTCAGCAATGATATGGGCCTATAATCTATAACTCTGTGGGGATTATTGATCTTCGGGATGAGAGTGATTAAGGAACTGTTCAGGGGCTGGATACTGATGTTGCCATTAAAGAAGTCCGAGCACAACAGATAAATGTCTTCCTTAATGATGTGCCAGCATGCCTGAAAGAATTTTGTATTGAACCCATCTGGACCTTGGGCTTTGTCGGTTGGCATGTTTTTGAGTGTGGCATCAATTTCCTCCCTGGTGACCGGGTTGCATAATGTATGTAGATGTTGTCCAGGCAGCACCCAATGGTGGATTTGTGGCCATTGTTGAGTCGGGGCAGATTGCCCTAACCTTTCCGAAAATTCCTTCTAGAGGGCTGAGGCTTTGTGCCCATGATCCATTAGCTCTACTCCATGGTCATCTTGAATGACTGATATATTGTTTCTCCTGTATCTTTCTATTGCTGCAGCCAAGAAGAATTTTGTTGGCTCATCACCAAACATGGCCCAACGCTCTGTATAACGTTGTCTCCAGTAGTCATTCTGTTGCTTTAAGAGCTGAGTAAGCTGATGTTTGATCATGTTTCTGAAACAGCTTTCCTGCAAGTATAGTGTCCTCCGCTCTTCCATTGTGTCCATGTTCAGAATAACTTCATTGCATCGTTTGATCATTTTTTTCAGCCCACCTAGTGATCTACTCCACTTGCGTAGCTTGTATCTCAGATGTTTTAATTTAGCAGAAACTCTCCTTGCACTACCAATTGTTGACAGAGGCTGGTCCCACAAGTCCTTGACAATGGTGAGAAACTGTGGATGTCTGAGCCAATAGTTTTCAAAACGAAAACATCTTGATTTAGGTATGGTGGTGCATATCTGAGCTACTAGTGGGACATGGTCTGATGTGTCCCTGGCCATTGGCCAAAGTGAGGAGTTGGGAAATGATAGGGACCATTACGCTGAGGTAAAGCAACAATCCAGCTGTTCAAGTAGAGGCGATTGTTGCATGTTGCTCCAAGTGTAATTCCTACCTTGGAGAGGGATTTCAATAAGTCCCAAGTGTTGGATGATGTCATTGAACATCTGCATGTCCCCTATATTCGCTCCCGCGCGGTTGCGGTCACTGACGTGGCGATAAAAGTTGAAGTCCCCCAATATCATGCATAGCTCTTGCGGTTGCAATGAGAGATTCCAGAGCCAGTCGGTGAACTCCTGCCGACGAGGTCCCTGACAAGGTCCATAGACTGAGATCACGTGCCAGACTACCCCATTCAGTTGGGATGTGAACTGCATGAATATGGCAAAGTACCTGATATCCAGAGCTTCCCCCTGAAGCAAGCTATCATTCCAGGCCACCAGTATACCTCCCAAGGCACCCCTAGATGGTGCAAAGACAAATTTGTTGAATCTTCTAGGTGCCAGTCGTTTAAGGAAAGAAATGTCAATATGTTCCATTTTGTTCTCTTGTATATAGAAGATATTGCACTCCTGGACCTCCTCTATATTGGACCTGACTGCTTGTTGCTTAGTAGTGTTATTAAGACCACAAATGTTCCAGTTAAAGACATTCCAATTACGATTTATGTTGTGCGCCATAAATAATAGCCAGGTATGACAGGGCAGTCCGGGAAGTAGTACCGACCGAGTGAATGAGGATGTGGCCTATGAAACTAAGGTCAGTGTGCAACGAGGGCCAACGAACAAACCAGTAATCAGACAGACAGATGAGCCAAGCAGCATAGAAATAGGTCACAGCCAACAGACTCCAGAATAGACTAACTGCCATGAGCTGAGGTTCCGGCCACCGGCCGATCAAAATACAGTAATGTTCCCAACTGCGCATGTTTTTAACAGAGCACACCACAAAACAACAACCAGTACTATTTAATATAACCACCCTACAATTCCAAATAGCAGTTTCCCAAAAGACGAACCCATCAGCAACATAGCAGTCCACAGTGTGCCCGGTGCCTTCCTCTCCCAGCAAGTCAAGCTTGATGTGCGACATCGTCATTCAGCTCCGGGAGGGACATCATCTGGCGCACCACCTCAGGGGGAACGCCGCACTCGTTTACCGCCGTCGCCTGCAGCACATCAGTGGAGAGTTCAGGGTAGGGATGGCAGGAGTCAAGAGAGTCAAGACTGGGGAATTTGATTGGACCTGGAAAGAGATTGAGTGCCGGCGTAACCTCAGATGTACCAGCATTAGGGCCATTCTCCTGAGCGGGTGGAGGCGTGGTCCGATGTCCCTGCATGAGCATTTGGAGCCGAGGGCTCCTCCTTAGTTTGCTGGGTTCCAGTGATCTGTTGGAGTAAGAGGGTCCAACAATCTCTGCTACTGCCGATGTCAGGGCCTTGCTTTGCTTTCCTTTTATCTTATCTGCAGCAGCGATGGGATCAGTAGTGATATCTTTGATGATCACTGAGGGGTGGCCAGAACTCTGCTCCCTTGATTGCTGATCAGCGGAGTTAGAGAGCGACATGGTGATGACTTTATTGAACCCCCCTTGCCCATTGGGTTCATTGAACTGGATGTTCCACCACACAGAGGGGGAGTTCGGGAAGGCCACCTGGAGCATTCTTCTCAGCCCTACCGAGTCCAGGGGGAGCCAGTCTGGTTGCTGCGTAACATCCTCTGGGTTGACCAGTGAGAAGTTCCGTTGCTCCATCCTTGGAGCTCTGACAGCCGGTTCAGTCGTGTTCACGATGCTTGAAGCTTCCTCTTGAGTTGGGGCGTCAGAAAGGACGTCCATTTCATGGTGCAGTGGGGGCGGCGGCGGCCCCCATGGTTCCCAGCCATCGTTGGCCTGCTGCTGGTGCTGTTCATCAGGCGCCAGCCATTCCTCATCATCTTCCGGCTGTTCCTCAGGTGGTTCTTGAAAAGGATGAGGGTCACCATTCAGTGGCAGGTCATCTTCCGGGGGGGTGCCCCCCCCCCCAGCCGTCAACTTCCCCAAAGCCATTTGGGGCAATCCAATTGAGAATGTACACCGGGCAAGACCAGGAGTACCCGACCACATCTCTGGTGCCTTGACGCAGGACTAAACTTCTGGGGACGAGCCTTGCATTGGTGTAGAGACATTTGACCAAGATGAAGCCCAGGGCCCTCGGGCTTGTGTGCCACTGAAGTAACTTGCCAAAACCAGAAACTGCTAACTCAATAGTTTCAACCGTCATGTAGTCTAGTGGGAAGCCCAAGATCATAAACCAACCAACACGACAAAACTCATGAGTCTGGCGGTTTCTGCCAAAGTCGTGCCTGATGAAGGACACACGGACGCCATCTACCACGATTGGCTCTCTTATCACAAGTAAGTCTCTAAACAAGCTGGTCTGGAATGCAAAAAGAGCTATGCCCAGTGGGGTGAGACAGGAGTGAGTAACGGTGATACCCATGTCTTGCAGAAGGAAGTTCTGGATCCGTAGCCTGAAATCCTCATACTGATCTTCCTGCAGCACGCGCTTAGCGTCCACCGCCACAGCAAATTCTTTGTGAGACGGGTGATGGTGACCGGGAAGGTGCACCACCATCCTAGGCAGCCGGTTTGGGCCTCCGTCGATGAAGTCGAAGTGTTGGCTGGCCAGGAACCTCGAGGGATCAACCGGGAAGTTGGCCATGAGGCTAAGAGAGTTGGCTGGCGAAAGAGCGGTGGAGACGGATGTGGAGTGAAGGATGCGGAGGAGCCAGGAAGAAGGAGCAGCAGAGGAGAAGCAGAGGAGGGGGTTGTGTTTGTGAATGATGATGGCGGATGACGGTTCCGTGGAAAGGCCAGAGGCCTTAATGGGGGGCGTGCTTCTCTTGCGCCAAACCCAAGGAACTCTGGTAGTCGAGAGGCAGTTCCGTCTAATATGCCCATATATAAAGCAAAGATTACACCGTATCTCATTGCGGCATTGGAATTTTAGATGAAATGGGCTGAGGCATTTATAATAGCATTTCCCATCATACTACCAAGTGCCATGATCACTTGGACGCCTCAGCTCCCTGCTCTGATCGTTGTCTTGTCGATGAAGAGTTCCCTCGGGACCTTGTGAGACTGTGGCCTTTGGAGCTCTATCTCCCTTCGGGCGAGAACACTCGCCAACCTCCCACTTAGTAGAGCTAAGCCTAGGGTGGCTACTGCTTAGAGCGGTCGCATCAGGGGCATGCGCCGGGTTGTCGGCGCTCCATTGCACCAGAGGCCAGTGAGACATGAATGGAGTGGGAACAGACTTCCCTTTGTCCACCAGAAAATTCAAAATGTTGTATTGTTTATCGCGCCACGTACCTTCGTTCGCGGTGGTCAGTGAATGAACTCCGACGATCTTCCGATTAGCCGGAAAGCAGAGTCCGGCATCACTTGTTGGGGCTCGAAGAAGATTGCAGAAAATTTTTCCCAACCACAACCCTTTTACTGTTGGGGTTGCCTTTTTTGCTGGAGAACCTTGCCGGATTGGGGAGGCGAAGGAGACCCGCCTGTTTGCTGGCTTCTTGCGTGAGACCAATGTCTAGCTTTCCTTCTGTTCCTGCTCCCACTTCTTATATTCAGAGATCCAATCCGGTCCACCCGTGCGCCATAGATGAAAGTACACATCAAAGGTTGATGTGGTGATCCTCCGCTTTGCATTGATCAGCAGTCCCACTTGCTTGCTCACCACGGAGAAGCAAAACAAATGCTCTTGCAGTTGTTGGACATGAAAATCCCAAGGTGAACCACCCAGCACCGAGCAAAGAACCCATCCAACGACACTCTCCGAGAGACAAAAAGTGTACCTTCAAAAGGCTGCAATCATGAGGAAGCAACCCTTGGGTGAAGACACCAGGTGATGAATCGTGGAGCGGAGATGGCGGTGAACTTCTTGTTGGAATATCTCGCCAGGACGAAGATCCCAGTCACCACTGGTCGGCAGGGGTCGATCCTCACCCATGTTGAGCAAGTCGACCGATCCCCAGCAGCGCTAGAGGTTGTCAGCGCGTCCATGGCGGCGAGCAAGAGGAGGTGGTGGAGGTGGCGGAGGCACAGGGCATGGAGGAGCGGGAGCGAGAGCAAGCCATCTTTGCGCTACTCCAATGGTTGTTATTAACAGGCACATTGTTAGCAGAGGGAGCCAAAAACTCATGAAGGGTCTTCTGAGCCATTAGTGTTTTGCTTGTTGGTGCGGTTGTGCTGGCTTGCTTTGCCGCTTGAAGCTTCTGAGGAGAAACGACACGAGGTCGATCTCTCAGAAGGGATTTGGGATCTTCAACAAAGTTTTCTGACAAGCGGAAACCAGACATATACTACCCTGTTTTCACATAAAAATGCAAAAACAAAGAAGGGTCATCCTATTAAAACCTACAAGGGTCCTATCCTATTCACTCAATCATATAATACTTCGGTTGCCTTCCCCGGCAAAGGTGCTAGAAATGCTTATTGATATTTCCTACGCACTACTAACAATTCATCCCGAGCAATGGTGCCAGAAATGTTTGTTGGTAGGTTTTAATTCTCAAGTGAACGTCCGCAAGTGCAAGGGTGTCATTTATATTTTCCCAAAGGAAGGCTAGATGGAAATAAGAAAATCATCAAGTGGAAAGGTTAGGTTGGCCTAGGTAGAGTTCTAGTAAGAATGGGTTTAATGATAAGTGGAGGTAGTGTGACACACAAAAGAGCATCCTATCCTAAGGGGATAAATGAGGTAATAGAGGGGTTATGCTAAGAGTTAGGTAGATACTCCTACTATGCTTCTAATGTACATATACATAGCCTAAGTTAGTTAGTAATGATCATGTTACTTATCAATTCTCATGCTATGTGGATTAACACATCGGGCACAGGTTTACCCCTAGAAACACTAGGCGACTCCCGCCAAGATCCCGTGGCATAGCCGAACATGGAGGATTACAAAGGACAGATAGGGCTGTCACCACCTACTGCCTACCTCTTCAATCTGTGGGTCTACTAGACATTCAACGCTACTCTCTATCCTAGCACCATGCTAACATATTAAGTAATTACCTTAAGAGCCTAGGCACAACCCATCCAAAGGCAATGAACTAAATCATCATTGAACCGATGTCAATTCATAGCACAAGTGATTAATGTTAACCTAATGATATCATAGCTAATTAGACTACAGTGGAGGTTTATAGTGTTTATGATAATGTAATATGAATGGTATAGCACAATCATAAATACTATTCCTACCACATACATGGAATCCACAATCAAACAAGAAACGCTTCATCCAAGTATATGAACAATAGTAGGCTAAAGATATCATCTTTATTATGAATAAAGTCACAAATACAAATAGGAATATGGGAGACATACCTTTCCCAATCCGGAAGAGACTCCTTCTACTCCTCTCCTACTTGGACTATGGACTAGAGACTCTCCTCTCTACAGCCTATACTCCTCTAAACCTATGGATAGTAGTGGATACAAAGGATGAATACTCAAGTGGTGTGCGTTGAAGTGAGGGGTGAGGTGTCCTATTTATAGCTTGGAGAAGGTTCAGTTCCTGCCACCAAAAGTGCGCGAATCAGTCACCCATGACCTCTTCATACCGGGAGGAACCTACACGTGGAGTTTGACCGAGAAAGGCGTCAGGACCTAGTCGGCCGACCTGGTCTTGGCCCCTTTTGCAGTGTGCTTCCTCCAAGTGACTGATAGGTAGGTCCCTTTGACTGATATTTGTGTTACACCGTTGGATGGCCTCGGATACTTCTGTTTGTGGGCTATTTGATCCATGTGGTGCCACATGGCATCGCCTGATTGGCTAGAATGATATTTTATAGGATCCATCCCCTTGTTTCACTTCATTTCTGCATAGAATCCCTGGATGCACTACTTTATCCAAGGAAAAGTGGAAATAGGTTAAATAGAAAGGTGATGCGTGCAAGAAATGTCAATTCCTTCACATAATTGAGTTATATTGACGGGTGAAATTGGTGTATAATAGCCGTCAACATTAAACAGCTAGCATCTTTCATGTTTTTATCATTAAGTGCAGCAAGCTTTTTGTTCTTTTCAATTTCAATATCAAGTTTATCTAATGTGGAGGTGTGCGCACTTCTTAAAGATGACAATTGTTCATATATTAATTCGCATGAGGAACAAGAATCATGACTAGGAATCAAAGAATTTAACTAATTAATTTCAGATTCTCGTGATTCAATTTTAATAGCATTGTCTCTAAGTTTTTTGTCTTTTTTTCTTAAGTATAACAATGGCACAAGAAATAGCATCACACATTTCTTCACAAGTGGGACATACCTCTTTATCATCGTTCTGCTTCCTCTATGCTTGATCTTGAGTTGCCCGCTATGAAACACATATTTGCCAAAGTGTCTTCATCTTCATCACTTCTAGCATCCACATCCCTCGAGCCAAGTTCTTGAAGTGCGGATACAAAAGTGTTTACCAATTGGCGACCTGTAAAATCCATCTTTTTCTTCTTGTTGTTTGCAAAGGAGGACTTGAACTGTGTTTGCTTCTCATCACGGGAAGTAGAACGTGAATGGTTGGGGCAATTTGTACGAAAATGTCCAAACTCACCACATTTGAAGCATCGTTGAGGTCCACCACTTTCTCTCCTTCTAGTTTTCACATTTTGCAATGCTTTCGAGAACCGAGTAGAGAGAAGTTCTAGCTCCTCCTCTAGAAACTCTTCAATCTGTTCAAGGGTTAGAGAGGACAGCAAAGCAAGTGAACCACATGATGAAGATTGACTAGAACTAGGCACGTCATGTTGTGAAACAAATGCAAGAGACTTGTTGGATTTTTCTATGATATAATATCAAGTTCATTGTTTTTTAACTTGGAATATAGGACATCTAATGTAAGTGTACTCGTGATAGTGGATTCACGCATAGATGTAACTTTCATCTTATAAATTGACATGTCTAATGCACTTAGTAATTGCCTAGCATTTTCAGCATCTGAAAAATTTACATTGACACTACAAAGATTCCTGAGAATTTTATTAAAGCGAGCAAAGAGATTATCGATCGACTCATCGGGTTGCATATAAAAACGCATGTACCCTTTCTTGAACATGTCTTGACGTACCTCCTTGATTGTATTGGATCCTTCGTGGTAGTCGCATAGTGCTTTCCACACATCATACGCTGATCGGAGGTGTGCAACACGATCAAAGTTGCTTTGAGTCAATCCTTGAATAATCAAGTTGTGCGCCTTGTTGTTGTTGTCGATGTCTCTCATATTTGCAGTTGTGACTTCATCATTTGAAGTCATTAAAAAGCGCTTGAAGACCTTTTCCCAGATGGAGAAATCTTGCGCCTGTATGTAAGCCTCCATACGTGCCATCCAAACCTAAAAATCAATGCCATTGAACACATAAGGTTTTGAGGAGTATTTATCCATGATGATTAGTCAAAACATATGAAAATCATAAAGATTACATCACCGTTGCTCTAATACCAATTATAGGATCGAATAGCATGTGAAAAGGTACCAGAGGAGCGTGAATGGTAGATTAAAACATTTTCAGCAGAAGCAACGAAAACCCTTCAGCATAAAATCAATCTAAACCATGTGTGTTATTGTTTTTAATGTGTTAAAAACGTGACAAATCAGTTTAGATCATAAAGAATCAATTCTGAAGACACAACAACAAGAATCACAAGGAAACGTCGAGTAAAACTCAAGTTATGACCAAAACCCTGAGCAAAGGTCAATCTGTTTTAACATAGAGCAAACAGATCTGCAACACTACAAAGAACCTCATATAACACAAAAATATAAATACAATGACCGTGAAATTTTCACAGATGATAGAGTATTGAGTTGTAAAGACAACACAAAAAGAATCACATCAACTGGATCTGTAACTCAAGTTACGATAAAAATACCGAAGAAATGTCGGGCAGCGAAGAAACTCGATGAGAAAGGCTTGACGAAAGCAAGTCGGACGAACAAGGCATAAAAGCTCCTCTAAACTACGAATTTCGTTCACCAAAGACACAAAAGAACAGCTCAAAGTCATCTCTCCATAAGCTCTGGCCTCCCTTGCTTATATAACCAGCCCTTAGGCCAACTCAATCCAAACAAGGACTCCTACTCCTACTTGGATTCAATCTCTAAGATTGTGTTTGTTCAAGGGATAAAGTGGGATGGCACGGACGAACCCATTTTTAGTGGTGTTTGTTTAGGAGACAAGTGGGACAGAGTTATCCTCAAACCAGAATATTCCTCTAATATGTGGGACAAACTCATCCATCCAAAACCCAGTAGACCGATCCATCCCACTTCGACACTGTCAACTCACTGTTTGCGCTCATGAGGAAGCAGCCACCCCGAGACTTCTCCGTACGCAGTCCTCTCCCCAACAGCTGGTAGCCACCTCCTACTTTTTGTCTCTGCCATGCCGCAAGGACTCTCGCGCCATCTCTGTCTCTGTGGTGGAGTACCATCGATCGACTGTACCTCTCCAAGGCAGAGGTCATGCAAGAACGTGGGGTGCGATGGGCGGCATCGCACTGGCAAGCAAGGCGCGGCTGGCGAAGGGCGGTGTTGCGCCAGCAGCCGACGAGGGGCGGAGTCACGCTGGTGGCCAGGACGCAACCGGCGAAGGACGACATCACGATGGCGAGTGGCGAAAGGTGGCATCACGATGGTGGCCATGGCGTGACTGGCAAAAGGCGGCGTCACGCTGGCGGCTGACGAAGTGTGGCATCACGCTAGTGGCCCAAACGCGTTCGACGAAGGACGATGTAGCACGACAAGCGAATGACAGCGTTGCGATGGTGACCGGCGAAGGGTTGCGTCACGATGGTGGCTGGGGCGTGACTGGCAAAGGGCAGCGTCGCGCTGACGATCGACGAAGTGTGGCTCTCGCCGACGGCCAGGACGCATTCGGTGAAGGACGGCATCACGCTGGCGGCCAAGGCACGGCCGATGAAAGGTGGCATCGTGTTGGCGAACGACGAAGGGTGATGTCACGCCGCAGCTAGGACGCGGCCGACAATGGGCGACTTCGCGATGGCGGCCAGGGCGCGGTGTCACGCCACCGGTGTTGCTGCCGAGCTCACTCATGGTCAGCTGCTTCCAGGACCAGGCCAATCTCGCCATCTCCTCCTCATCCTACTTGTAGGATCGAAGAGCACGTGAAATCTACAAGAGGGGGTGAATGGTAGATTTAAACTTTTTCAGTGGAAGCAACAAAAACCCCTCAGCGAAAAAACAATCAGTTAAAGAAATCGTGTGTGTGACTAATCTAAATGTGTTCAACCGTGTCAAAAGTAGTAGATATTGTATATAATCAAGTCACGAAGACACAACAACAAGAATCATGGAAATCTGTCGAGAAAAACTCAAGTTACGATCGAAAGATCGAGCAAAAGTCAATCTGTTCTACGGAGTAAAAAATAGTTCTGTAATACTGCAAAGAAACTCGTGTGGATCCAAAACCACAAATCCAATGACCGTTAAATTTTTACAGATGACAGATAATTAAAATGTGAAGACAACTCAAAAAGAAACATGTCAATCGGATCTGTAAAACTCGAGTTATGATAAAACCACCACAGAAAGGTAGTGCTGTGCAAAAACTCGATGAGAAAAACTTGTAGACAACAAGTCAGACGAACAAGGCACAAAAGTTCATTTAAACTACGATCTTTATTCAATAGAACACAAGAGGAACAGCCCAAAAAACATCTACCACGAGCTCTGGCCTCCCTTGCTTATATAACTAGCCCGAAGGCCAACTCAACTCAAACTAGGACTCTAATCCTACTCTGATCACGAATCGCATCTAACCATAACTGCTCAAGATCTTCCTATTCGCAGATAGAAACAATCTCAAGACTTCCTAACAAATGCAGAAACGTATTCCACATTTCTAAAACTACCTAACTTCATGTCCCATACAAAAACTATCATAACCAACTTGATATTTTCCATATCCGATCCATAACCGACTCCGTCGTAGCCGAAGTCATCATCTGATACGATTCGATCCTTCCAACCAGATCTTTCCTTCTATAACCCGTCTTCAGAACCATGTTGCCACATCATGCACCGCATACATACGTGCAAACACCTTCCTTCAACATCCAGCTTCCTTCATATGCACTGCCCTTGATTCAATCACCCTGCATGACCTCCTGATCAGCTCAACCACAGTTCCTCCCGAACTTGATTGTTGGAACCTCATCGCCTCCCTGAGACTAGTCCAATGGATCCCGTCACCAGCCGTGTCTTGAACCCAAGCAACACCTGCATATGAACAAACAATCGATACTTCCGAGCACAAGTCTTCGACTTGACTCTCATTAGTTTCGAAACCACAACACTTTACGTGAGCACCTCACATAAGCATGTTGCAAACCACAATAAAAGTGGATATTTTTATAACAACCAAAACACAACAAAAACATAGTAAATGAATACTAAGCATCATTTCAGAATGTAAAACAAGTTTGAAACAATTCAGAGAAACAATAAAATCAAGTTCTAAAACTTGCAAAAGCTAACGGGAGCTAAAACATCGTCAGTCGAAATACAACCAATAGGAGCTTCCCAGAGTTAGCAGAACTAGCATCCACTGGAGCTTACCAAAACTAGCAGGACCTAGCGCCGGAGCTTACCAAAACTAGTCGGACCTAGCCAACCCAAAAGTCGGAGCTAGGAAAAGCAAGTCGTAGCTTTCAAAGACATGTCGGAGCTAAAGACAAAGCTCACCGAAGCTACCCAAAACAAGTCAGACATATCGTCAGACCTTGCGGGAACTCGGACCTAGAGTCGGACCTTGTTAAAAAGCTGTTTTGGTAGTAATCAAAACTTTTATCGTCAAAGCCAATGTATTCAGCATGTGAACCTGTAACCATCTTAGCATGTCTAGACGAAGAGCATACAATATCTTTGTCTCCTTTGAGTTTAGGCAAACCACGTATGTGTTCAAGAGCACTAACACGAGTGAGGTGATCACAGCCTACGTGACCAAGTCTACGATGCCAGAAAAATAAATATTTTGAATTATTGGCAACTAGACACCTATGCTCAGAAGTTGACATATCAAGACCAGCTTTAAAAACTCTTCCAAAACAAGACATGTTAATCAAAATCTCACAATTTGAATGTACAACTTTGCAGCAATTTTTAGAGAAAATTATTTCCAAATTTTCATCAAGCAATTGAGAAACAGGGAGCAAGTTGTATTTCAAATTTTTAACAAGTGCCACATATTTTGTGATCATATACTCTAACTGATCCTTTAGCAATAATAGGAGTCGAAGAATTATCGGCAAAAGTAACATTTTCTACACGTGACACAAAAGAGAGAGAGGAGAACATTCTCTATTACCAGTCATGTGGCATGAGCATCCTGTATCCACAATCCATATGCTCTCCTTCCTCAAGCGTGAAACCTACACAGAAGGACAATACGTCGTTGACTCAATACTGGGGTTAGTCAATAAGCATTTGGGAATCCAGTACTGAGCCATGCGACGTCCAATAGGAACAACACGCGAAGGTTGTGACAAAGCAGCAGATTTATGAGTCAAGGGTTGAGGTTTTCTATTCTTAACTATTGATTTAAAAGTTGTTACTCGTTTAGCACGAAATGCAGTAGCTCTGGAGTTAAGAGCAGTAGTTGCAAAGGAGAAAGCTGAAGCTCCGGATGCAAATACTGAAGTTCCGAAGGGAACAACGGAAGGTCTGGGAGCTCTCGGAGCTATCAGAACTATCGGAGCTGCCTTTGCAGATTTTTTACCAGAAGGTCCGAAAGCTACTTTTTCAAATTTATGACTCACTAAAGCAGGTTGCATATTTCTAATTTTAGGTTTAGCATGCATAGCAGATTTAGCATGAAAGTTATAAGATCTAGCAGACACTTTATCCTTTTTAATTTGCTTAGCTAGTCTATAATAGAAATCTATGACATGACCATATTTATCACAGTAAGTACAATGAAATTTCATTTTGTAATCATGTATAGATGAGCATCCAGTATTAGAAACAGAATTAGAAAGCACTCCTGCAGATTTAAAGATCACATCCTTTTGTTTAGGGACGGTTCTGATGAAACCTCTTCCAAATGATGTTACTATGTGAGGTGGATGTGTTTTAGAGTAAGCATGGGAATCGAAACCTAAACCATTTTTATCATTGCAAGGTTTAGAAGAATTTAACAACAAGTTTAGATTCTTGTTCCCATTGTAAAACCGCTCTAGTATCTTATTTTTATTGTCAAGTTCTTTAGATAAAACTAGGTAGTTTTGACATGAAATTTTTCCTTTTAGTTTGCAATTGGAACAATATTTAACTTCATGAGAACATAAAGCATTGTTCAGAATGGAGATTTCATTCATTGCATCTTTTAGTTTCTTGTCAAGATTGTCACATGCAGAACAATGCAAATCTTCTGTAAAACAAGAAGTATCTTTTAGGTTTTTAACATTAAAATCAGACAACTTTTTGTTATTTTCAATTTCTTCATCAAGTCTATCTAGAGTTGAGGAGTGTGCACTTCTTAATGTGGAGAACTATTCATAGATTAAGACACATGAGGGATATGCATCATCACTAGGAATCAAAGTTTTTAAACGGTTGATTTTAGATTCTAGTGATTCAATTTTAGCAGCATTGTCCCTAAGATTTGTGTCCTTTTTCTTGACAATAATAGTTGCACGAGAAATTGCATCACATATTTCATTACAGGTCGAATATACCTCATCATCGTCACTGTTGTGTTCTGTATCCTCCTGACTTGATCTTGATCTTGTTTTCCCGCCATGAAGCATAAGTTGGTCAGATCATCATCATCTTCGTCACTTCCAATGTCTACATCACTTGAACTGAGCTCTTGAAGTGCGGTGATAAAGTTGTTTATCATCTCGCGCCCTATGGAACCCTTCTTTCTCTTGTTGGAGTTTCCAGAGGTGGTCTTGACCTTGTTCTGCTTCTCTTCATGGGTAGTAGGACCTGAAAGGTTAGGGCATTCTATACGAAAGTGTCCTGTCTTACCACATTCAAAGCATTGTTGAGGTCCAGACCTTCCTCTCCTTCTAGTTCTCACATGTTGCAATGCTTTTGAGAACCGAGTAGAGATGAGTGCTAGCTCCTCTTCTGGAAATTCTTCAATTTGTTCCAGGGTTAGTGAAGACAGCAAAACAAGAGTATTACAAGATGATGATTGGCCAGAGCTAGGCATATCACGTTGTGAAACGAATGCAATAGACTTATTTGGATTTTTTCATGATAAAATGTCAATTTCATGAGTTTTTGGCTTAGAGTAAAGCACATCTAAAGTAAGAGTACTCATGACAGTTGATTCACAAATGGATATTACTTTCATCTCCCATATTATCATGTCTAATGCACTAAGGAGTTGCCTAGCATTCTCAGCAGCATCAGAAAAGTTTACGTTGACAATACGTAGATTACTGATAATTTTATTAAATCGGGCAAAAAGTTGATCAATGGACTCACCAGGTTGCATCTTGAAGCGCATGTACTCCTTTTTAAACATATCTTGTTTTACCTCCTTGATTGTGTTGAAGCCTTTGTGATTATCACAAAGAGCTCTCCAAACATCGTATGCTGATCGGAGGTGCGTGACATGATCAAAGTCGCTTTGAGTGTGCCCCTGAATGATCAAGTTGCGGGATTTGTTGTTGCTGTCAACGTCCCGTAGATTGGTAGCTATAACTTGGTCGTTTGATGGCACTTCATAAGGTTTGTATACCTTTTCCCATATCACGAAGCCTTGTGTCTAGATGAAAGCCTCCATACGGGCCTTCCAAACCTGAAAATCAATACCACTAAACACACAAGGTTTGGTGGAGTATTTCTCCATGATAATTAGTCAAAACACGTGCAAATCAAAGATATTAGAGCACCGTGGCTCTGATACCAACTGTAAGATCAAAGAGCATGTAAAAAGCTACCAGAGGCGAGTGAATGGTAGATTTAAACTTTTTCAGCAGAAGCAACGAAAACCCCTCGGCAGAAAAATGATCAGTTAAAGAAAACGTGTGTGCGACTAATCTAAACATGTTCAACCGTGACAAAAGTAGTAGATATGATAATCAATTCACGAAGACACGACAACAAGAATCATGGAAATCTGTCGAGAAAAACTCAAGTTACGATCGAAAGATCGAACAAAGGTCAATCTGTTCTACCGAGTAAAAAACAGTTCTGCAATACGGCAAAGAAACTTGTGTGGATCCAAAACCACAAATCCAATGATCGTGAAATTTTTACAGATGATAGATAATTAAGTTGTGAAGACAACTCAAAAAGAAACAGGTCAATCAGATTTGTAAAACTCAAGTTATGATAAAACCACCAAAGAAAGGTAGTGCTGTGCAAAAACTCGATGAGAAAAACTTGTAGACAACAAGTCAGACGAACAAGGCACACAATTTCCTTTAAACTACGATCTTTATTCAATAGAACACAAGAGGAAAATCCCAAAAGTCATCTACCACGAGCTCTGGCCTCCTTTGCTTATATAACCAGCCCGAAGGCCAACTCAACTCAAACTAGGACTCTAATCCTACTTTGATCACGAATCACAACTAACCATAACTGCTCAAGATCTTCCTATTTGCAGATAGAAACAATCTCAAGACTTCCTAACAAGCACTTTGTGTTTTTGATAGTAACATTACCCTCGATGGTTTTTCAATGTGTTTTTGAGAGTAACATCACCCTCGATGCATGCACTGCAATATCATTTGTATTCATGAGACAAAAAGATAAATAGTGACGGCGCTAGGGTTCGAGATAGAGTGAAATTGGGCCATGCACCTCTGTTTATATGGGGTTTCTAAAAGTCACCGTTAGGGTTCAGAAAGTTCAGTGTGCTGTGTGTAGCAAACCCTAAGTGTCCTGAAATATCGGACTAGTCCAGCTGAAAATGGTCTTGTCCGATTTCGCTCTGGAAATCTTTGGACTAGTCCGATGTCCATCGGACTTGTCCGGACATGTGAAACCGTAAGTGTGTTGGATGACAAGTCCACACTTGGAGGACTTGTCCGATTTAGATCAGTGGGTTTTTCGGACTAGTCCGTGTGAATATCAGACTTGTCCGAAGTGGATCAGAAAGGATATCGGACTAGTCTGGTTAATAACGGACTTGTCCGATTTTGTGTGACCTATGTAGTGTTTTGAGGACTAGTCCACACTAGGGAGGACTAGTCCGATTCTAGTCAGAAAGATATCGGACTAATCCGATAAATATCGGACTTGTCCGATCTAGTGCAGAAAGGTTATCGAACTAGTCCGGTTGTGATCGGACTAGTCCGGTCCTGTGTAACTTTGTGCAATGTGTGTGTTTGATTATGATTGAGCTCTTGGGGTGTGTTTCCTTAACACACTCCATACACAATAATCTACAACTCTTTTTCCTTGAGCTCATTTCCACTTTGCTCCTCATCATCCCTTCTTTTTGGTATTTTATTCATTTTTCTATTGTAGGCCTGCATTCATCTCAACAAAGAGGTTAGGATCCCAATTGCTTGTCATAAATCATCCAAAACCCACAAGGGAGTCCTAGATGCACTTTCAATCTCCCCCTTTTTGGTGATTGATGACAACCAATTGAGATTTCACAAAATATGACAAAAATTGAGATTTTCATAAAGTATGCACATATGAATCAAAAATACATCAAGCAGTGAAAGAATTATCCATATGTGCATTCTTTATGGTGGGATGCATAAATAAGTACATTAAGACATTGAGAGTGACATAATTTACATTAATTAACCAAAACAAAGCACATATGTCATTCTAGGAGCAAAATTACAGATTTTAACAAATACTTCTGAAATTAAGTAAGCATTGCATCACAAAACCAAAGTTAATCTTAGAAACACCGTTAAATCATTACAATCACAAAGATAGATAAAAAGAGCTCTCTCCTCGCATCCTACAGCTAAAGCTAAGACTCCCCCTCAATCTCTCCCCCTTTGGCATCAAGACACCAAAAAGAAGGAGAGGAGGGTCCTAGGGTATGTGCTCTCATCGTCGTCTTTGTCATCTTCATCTTCAGCTTGATGAGGAGGAGAAGGAGGAGGGAAGGAGCCACTCGAGCCCCCAATGCCAAAATAGGCAAGCTCAGAGGGGTTCAAGGGCACAAGCTCAGTGAAGTCCGCGTCAGAGTCCTCAGAAATCACTGGAGACCCAATGAGGTCGATCTCCAGCTTTTGGCAGATTTGCTTCACGTTGGCCTTTATGTATTTCATGTCCTCCTTTCTCTTCTGGTTGAGTTTATGGGCCCTCACTTCGGCCTTCTTGCAGGAGGAGAATATGGCAGCCAGATACTTGAGGATCCCACTGGATGATCCTCGCTGAGGGGCTTCCCTAGAAGTAGGGACAGGTCGAGCACCTTCTCTTGATCTTGCTGGTGCTTCGGGACTGGAGGCCGGAGAGGGAGCAACCTGGACATTCGGCTTTTGAGGCATTTGAGGCCTCAAGGGGAGATGATCCACATCTTTCACAAACTCAATGCCGGTGACTTTTTCAATCACAAACATTAGGTAAGGATCATATCTGCAAGATCTATTGGGAGTGCAGGATATGTTTACCATATCATTCCAAATGTATTCCGCCACATCAAATGGGCGGTACTTGCTTATGAATCTCATCAGAGTCCGGAGGTATCCTTGCACACTCCCGGCATCGCCATCCTTGGGAGAAATTGTCTTTCTTAACACTCTGTTCAACACCACAAAGAATGGCTTCATGTTTTTGGTGGAAGGAGGGTTGAACTTTGAGTTTTGCTCATATAGGAACTTCATCCTATCCTTGTTAATGACACCAGTGTTGTGTATGACCAAGCAATCAGATCTTGTGGTGTCAAGATGAAGCAGGTTAGCGAAGTCTTCTTGAGTGATGCTGTACTTGGATCCATGGGTCATCCAGGTGACACTCTCTTCATCCTCACTAGAGAAGTGACAGGTCACAAAGAACTGCGCAATCACTTCATCATTCCAGTTATTTCTGAAAGCAAACAGATCTCTCAGTCCATGCTTCTCAATGGCTCTCACTACATCAGTGAACGGTGAGCAGCCCTTCTTCTCAAAATGTGCCCAGTCAATCCACTGACTGCGCACCACGGGGGTCTTCATCGGTAGATACACCGATTTGTAGAAATCAGCATGGAAGTTGCACCATAACCTTCCATCAGCAGCTTGCTTCGGCCGGCCATAGCAGTCGATACTCCTGAATTTTGCCGCCGAGTCACTGCCCTTGCCATTGAACTTCTCCTCAGTAGGGTCCCAGACCCCTTCCCTGGGAGCTTGCAGCTTCAAAGGCCCCACTGGACCCGTCGCTATCCCTTTGCCCTTGCCCTTTGCTTGGCGAGGGCCACTTGATGATGCGGCTGCCTTCGAAGCTGGCTTCTTTGCCAACACCTTCCACCGAACCTGAGGAGGGGAAGGAGCTGGCTCGGAGGGTCTTTCTTGGCGCTTCTTGCCAAGACCCGTCGAGGACCGAGGTGCCACTTCGTGGTCCATCTCGGCCTCAAAGTCAGAGATTTCATCGTTTGAGCTTGACATGATCTGAGAATGATTTGCAAGAATGATGATAAGTGATACAGGGCATAGGTATGAAGAGATAGCAAGGAATTGCATTGAGGAATTGAAGAATTAGGTTTTAAGTTCAGAGACATCGGACTTGTCCGGTGCACAGGCACAGACTAGTCCGGTGTTCATCCTCAAAAACCTAACAGACTGGACAAAGGCTGATTCCTAATGCATAACAAGTCTAGCATACACGTAGTACATCAACGAAGCATGTATCTAGTGAAAGATGTTAGGCTATTCGATCAACAATGGAGAAAAAACAAGATTTCTAGGGTTTGGGAGAAAATTACCAAAGAAATCAATTGAAGCTTGAGGATTAGGGAGTTGGAGCCCGGACAAGTCCGCTAGCTTCAATCCGCACGAGGTCAAGCTTCATTTCCGCCCAAATGCGCACCTTTTTGATGGAGGGAGCAAGGAATCGCCTTGGGAGCTCGAGCGCAAGAGAGAGAGTGCGTGAGCAAGAGTGTGGATGAGAGGAATTAGGGTTTGGTGGCGGCTAGGGTTATGGACACGAAAAATCGGACAAGTCCAGAGATGACCGGACTAGTCCGAAGTCATCCAGAGAGCTATATCGGACTAGTCCGTGGTCTATCGGACTAGTCCGGCCTAACCGGCACTCAGCGGACTAGTCTGCATGGGCGGACTAGTCCGGGTAACCACGGGCTACTCCGTGGTCACCAGGAGAAATTTGCATAGACCATTCATATATATTTGAAGGTTCATAAATAGAGAATAGAGGGGCAAAACAAATCAATTAATCTTGGTGAATTTGACCAGTAAGCATACAACAACCAAACAATGATCATAATTCATCAAGATCTAGTAATTGACATAGTTTTTCGAGAAAATTGAGAGAGATGATTTTCACAATTCAATCAACATTTTTGAAGAATTCATACAGGTATGCAACTTTTCGGGCCACACTCCGAGCATCAAGGATATTTAGTTCATTTCGTAGTTCGCAAAAACGCTTTTCATCAAGTGGCTTGGTGAATATGTCGGCCAATTGCTTTTGGGTGTTGACATGTGAGATGGTTATGTCTCCTTTCATGGAATGGTCTCTCAAAAAATGATATCTTATGTCTATGTGTTTAGTTCTAGAGTGCTCAACTGGATTGTGGGCAATTTTAATGGCACTCTCATTGTCACAAAGGAGAGGAATACAGTTCATGTTGTAACCGTAATCCCTTAGAGTTTGTCGCATCCAAAGGAGTTGTGCACAACAACTCCCGGCTGCAACATACTCCGCTTCGGCTGTGGATAGGGCAATGGAATTTTGTTTCTTGGAGGACCAAGAAACTAAGGATCTTCCTAGGAATTAGCATGTGCTGGAGGTGCTTCTTCTATCTACTTTGCACCCGACATAATCTGCATCGGAGTAACCAATGAGATTGAATTTTGAGCCTTTTGGGTACCAAAGACCAAGGTTGGGTGTATGAACTAAATATCTCAAGATCCTTTTTACGGCTGTCAAATGACATTCCTTAGGGTTGGCGTGAAATCTTGCACACAAACATACACACAACATAATATCTGGCCTAGATGCACACAAATAGAGTAGAGATCCAATCATGGAGCGGTATACCTTTTGGTCGACGTTAGGTCCATCTTCATTGAGATCCAAGTGGCCATTTGTTGCCATGGGGGTCTTTATGGGCTTTTCCTTGTCCATGCCAAACTTCTTAAGTATGTCCTGCGTGTACTTGGTTTGGCTTATGAACGTTCCTTCCTTTTTTTGCCGCACATGGAATCCCAAGAAGTATTTTAATTCTCCCATCATTGACATTTCAAACCTGTCTCTCATGATTTTGCTAAATTCCTCAGAAAAAGATTGATTAGTTGACCCAAAGATTATATCATCAACATAAATTTGACAAATAAATAGATCATTGTCTAAATTCTTTGTAAATAATGTATAATCTACTTTGCCAATTTGAAAACCATTCTAAATTAAGAAATCTCTAAGACACTCATACCAAGCTCTAGGAGCTTGTTTGAGGCCGTAGAGAGCCTTACACAATTTGAGTACGTGGTCGGGGAACTCTTCGTCTTCAAACCCAGGTGGTTGCTCCACGTACACCTCTTCCTTGATCGGTCCATTGAGGAAGGCGCTTTTCACATCCATTTGATACAGCTTGAAATCGAGGTGAGTAGCATATGCAAGTAATATTGTAATAGATTCAAGCCTAGCTACTGGAGCAAAAGTCTCATCAAAATCCAAACCTTCGACTTGTGAGTACCCTTTGGCCACAAGTCGTGCCTTGTTCCTTGTCACCACCCCATGTTCGTCTTGTTTATTGCGGAAGACCCACTTGGTGCCGACGATGTTTGCATTGGGCCTTGCCACAAGTTCCCACACCTCGTTCCGCTTGAAGTTGTTAAATTCTTCTTGCATTGCCACCACCCAGTACGGATCCTTCAATGCATCCTCAATCCTGTGTGGTTCCAAAAAGGATACAAACGAATAGTGCTCACAAAAGTTAGCTATGCGAGATCTAGTGGTTACTCCCTTTTGGATGTCATCGATGATGTTGTCGATTGGGTGATCCCTTTGGACACATTGGTGTACTCTTGGGTGTGACACTTGAGGAGTTGTGTCTTCATGATTGTCCGCTTCTCCCCCTAAGTGGTTGCCTTCATTGACTTGTTGATCATCTTCGTACTCTTGTGGCTGATCTTGTGTTGAAGCTCCCCCTTGATTGATGGTCTCCTCTTGTGGTTCATTTTCCTCATGTACATGTGAAGGTGGCTCTTGTGGTCGAACTTCGCATAGAGCCATTCTTTTCAATGCTTGACAAGGAGCTTCTTCTTTACCTAATTCACATGGATCAACTTGCTCCTTTTGGGAGCCATTAGTCTCATCGAACACTAGGTCACGTGCTACTTCAACAAGTCCGGAGGCCTTGTTGAAAACACGATAGGCGTAAGTGTTCGAATCATAACCAAGCAAGAAACCTTCATCGGACTTTGAAGCGAACTTTGAAGTCCTAGGCTTCTTGTTCAGGATATAACATGGAGAACCGAAAACTCGAAAATATGAAATGTTTGGTTTGTTACCGTTAAGTAGCATAGGGAGTCTTCTTGAGTAGTCGATGAAGATAAAGTCGATTTGCGGCGTGGCAAGCGGTGTTAATCGCTTCTGCCCAAAATCGATCCGAACTCTTGTACTCATCGAGCATTGTTCTTGCCATCTCTATGAGTGGTCGGTTCTTTCTTTCGGCAACTCCGTTTTGTTGTGGCGAGTATGGTGCTGAAAATTCGTGCTTGATGCCCTCTTCATCAAGGTACTCCTCCACTTGTGTGTTCTTGAACTCCGTGCCATTGTCGCTTCGAATCCTCTTGATTGTCAATGAAAATTCGTTTTGAGCTCATTTGAAGAACTTCTTGAGTGTTCCTTGTGTTTCTGACTTATCATTCAAAAAGAAAACCCAAGTGAAGCGAGAAAAATCATCAATGATAACTAAACCGTATTTGTTACCGCCGATGCTTATGTAAGCAATTGAACCAAAAGTTCATGTGAAGTAGTTCGAGCGGTCTTGTTGTAGTCATGACGTTCTTTGCGGGATGATATGCTCCTACTTGCTGCTCAGCTTGGCACGCGCTATAAGGCCTGTCTTTCTCAAAAACAACATCCTTCAAACCGCGGATGTGATTGCCCTTGAGGATTTTTTGAAGATTCCTCATACCAACATGCGCTAGCCGTCTATGCCACAGCCAACCCATGTTGGTTTTTGCAATCAAGCATGTGTCGAGTTCGGCTTTAGCATTGTTGAAGTCAACAAGGTAAAGCTTTCCCTTCAACATACCCTTGAATGCAATGGAACCATCACTCCTCCTAGAGACGGTCAAACCCTCGTTAGTGAACAAGCAATTATAACCTTTGTCACATAGTTGAGATATGGACAGCAGGTTATAATCTAAACATTCAACATGTAAAACGTGAGAAAGTGTGTGTTCAAAGGATATTGCAATTTTACCGGTACCGAGCACCCTTCCTTGACTATTATCTTCGAAGTAGATGCCCTCGTTTGGATCCTCATTCTCTTCATATTCAACGAACATCCTCCTTTCTCCGGTCATGTGGTTGGTGCATCCACTGTCTAGCACCCATTTGGATCCACCGGAGGAATAGGCCTGCAAAAACAAATTATGTTTTGGTTTTAGGTACCCAAGCTTGCTTGGGTCCTTGGAGGTTAGTTACAATACATTTGGGCACCCACACATGGGATTTTGTGTTCCCATGGCGTGGCCCAACATAATGAGCACAAACATTTCCAAGATTATTTCTCATTAATACATAGGAGGCATCAAAAGTTTTGAATAATAGCTGCCGTTGTTTATCAGCCAGACTATTCTGAGGGGTCGGACTTGTCCAGAGGACCGGACTTGTTCGGACACCAACCGGACTAGTCCGGTATTCGTGTGAGTTCAAGTTTTTATTCTTCGACTTACCAGTTTGAGAGGGTCTTCCCTTCACAAAAAAAATCATTCCCTTGTTATTATTATGACTTCCAGCATGCTGCTTTTCATCATAAGAGTAACCAATGCCATATTTGACATTTGGAGGTCTTTGGACCAAGTATGCACTACGTGCATAGTTGATCTTCTCCTTGTCAAATATGCCACATTGGGTAGGATTTTTATCCTTTTTGGAGGTTGATTTCCCTTTCAATCTGGTGTCAGTTTTACTACATGTGCACATATGAGCAACTTCAGTTCTAGTGGGTTGAGAAGGTGAGTTTGAAGAGGAGGAAGGTTCACTCAGCTTGAGTGAATCAACTTGCACTTCAAGGATCTTGATAACCTTGATCAGGTCAGCAAGTTGGTCCTTGATTGCAACATTTGAGTCAGTTAACTCCAAGCAAGCTTTCTTGCTTGAAGCTAACTCAAGCTCTAGTGAATTGTTTTTCTCCTTCTCAAGCTCTAGAAGTTTGTCAAGTTCGACATACTCCTCCTTTTGGGAGATAATCATGTCCTCTTGACGATGAATTAACTTCTCCTTCTCAACAAGTTGATCAAGTAAGAATTTCATTTTTGTTGCAGTTTTTCTATCTAGTCCATTTAGCATATCCTCATCAACACTATCTATTTCATCATCACTAGAGTAGGAATGCACGAAAGGGGTTTTGATGAATACCTTGCGTTTACCTTCCTTTGCCATAAGGCAAGTGTCATTTCCCTTCCTTGCACTGAGTGTAGGGAAGAGTGTAGATTTCTTGGACGTGCTCTCGATGGCTATGCTAGCCATCTCTTCTTCATTGGATGATGAGGACTCATTGTTTGAGTCCCACTCCTTCCCAATGTGCGCTTGTTCGGCTTGTTTCTTCTTCTTGAAGAATTTCTTAGGTTGAGACTTGGATTCTTTGGTCTTCTTCTTGTTCTCCTCATATGGGCAATCAATTATAAAGTGGTTATACTCACCACAATTATAGCATGCCCGTCTCAACTTTGGCTTTGATCTTTCCTTGTACTTGCCTTCACCTGATTTTGTCCCTTGTCTTTTCTTCAATATTCTCTTGAACTTTTTCATGAATAATATCATGTCCTCTTCATCTAGCTCACTGCTATCTTCGTCACTGTCTTCCTCTAGTTGTGGTTCTCTTGCTTCGTTGGATAGGGGCTTGAGGGTGGACTTTAGAGCCACCCCTTTCTTCTTAGCCGAGGTGAGGTCGGCAATTTCCTTGACGTGCTTTGCTTGTTTCTCCATCATTTCAAAGTTGATAATTTTTCCAAGCAATTCATCCGGAGTCATCTTTTTGTATCCGGGGCTTTCTCTAATCATAGAACATAGCGTGACATTGCGAGGCATAAAAGCTCTAAGTATGAGCTTTACAACCTCGTGGTCATTCCACTTCTTGCTCCCATATGATCGAACTTTGTTAATTAGTGTCTTCGATCGATTGTACATATCTTGGGGGGACTCGTCTTCCTCAATTGCGAATCTTCCTAGTTCGCCTTCGATCATCTCAATCTTTGCTTCACGCTCAGTCACCTTCATGTGCAGTTTGCAGAGTATCCCATATCTCCTTAGCAATTTCGAGTCCATCCACCTTGGTGAACTCATCCCGACTGAGTGAGGAGGTGATTACAGCTGTGGCTTGAGCGTTTCTATGAATGGCCTGCTCTTGGCTTGTGGTGATCTCTTCGTCGTCATCCGGAATATCTATCCCTGTGCATACAACATGCCATAGACTTGGATTTAGGAAAATCAAATGCATCTTCATATTCTGCCTCCACATTGAGTAATCACTTTCATCGAAGTGTGGGGCTTTTCCAAGTGGGATAGATAAGTAATGGTTGTTATTGGAATTTAGATGATCATAGTTAAAAGGATATCGGGAGTAGTTGGTGTGACTACTCCCCTTCTTATTCTCTTCAACTTTCGCTTTCCCTTTGGAAAGTGCCTTCTTTCTGAGGAGTGCCTTTAGCTCCAGCGTCTCCTCATCATCATCCTCGAAGTCTTGAATGTCTTCGAGGTACTTCTCCACTTTTTGGATCTTGTCGTTGTTAACCTCCTCTTGGTTGTTGATTTTGTGGACGTCCTTCATGTCTGACATGATCTCTTCGAGTGATTAGACTCTTTCTTGAAGAATCCGCTCTGAGACCAATTGAATGTAGGCCTAGAGGGGGGGTGAATAGGCCTTTTTTCAAAATTGTCGGATCCTGCAACACTCAACAAACCAGTTCAATACCAGAGATATCGGGCTAGTCCCGTAAAGTGCGGACTAGTCCGGTGTTCACGGACTAAGTTGATTAAACTTGATTGATTGGTTTGATTCTTTTATGTGTACAGCGGAAATATAGAATCAAACAACAGTTTAAAGGTTATATACTGGATTATATCACACTTAAGTCTTATGTTCAACAATATAACGTAAGATGAACAATGTGTATGAAACCCTAGATTGAGTTGATTAATTAGAATGATGAACACTAAAACAAGAGACAACGATTTATCCCGTGGTTCGGCTACCACGAAGGCAACCTACGTCCACGTTGAGGAGTCCACAAAAGGACCAGGTCTTCTCCAACCCTACCCTCGTTGGATCGCCATGAAGGCCAATCCTCTTCCACTAATCACAAAGGGGTGAATAACCGAATTCAAGGGGCGTTCTCACACGTTGAGAGCTCCCCTAGATTACAAAACACAATGTCACCGAAAACACACTCAAAAGATACAATTGAAATGCAGGAGTGTGTTAGAGAATCAAACCAAGATCTCAATGTGGTGTTTCAAGTGTCTCTCCAATGATCTAGAATGAATCCTCAAAGGATTGGACGATGTTGCACTTAATTTCGTGGAGAGAGGTCGTTTTTGAGGCTCTTGGGAGGTGTGACGGCGCTAGGGTTCGAGAGAGAGTGAAATTGTGCCGTGCACCTATATTTATATGGGGTTTCTAAAAGTTACCGTTAGGGTTCAGAAAGTTCGGACTAGTCCGTGGTGGTCACCAGACTAGTCCGGTGTGCTGTGTGTAGCAAACCCTAAGTGTCCTGAAATATCAGACTAGTCTGGCTGAAAACGGACTTGTCTGATTTCGCTACTGGAAATCTTTGGACTAGTCCGATGTCCATCGGACTTGTTCGGACATATGAAACCCTAAGTGTGTTGGATGACAAGTACGCACTTGGAGGACTTGTCCGATTTAGATCAGTGTGTTTTTTGGACTAGTCTGTGTGAATATCGGACTTGTCCAAAGTGGATCAGAAAGGATATCAGACTAGTCTGGTTAATAACGTACTTGTCCGATTTTGTGTGACCTGTGTAGTGTTTTGAGGACTAGTCCGCACTGGGGAGGACTAGTTCGATTCTAGTCAGAAAGATATCGGACTAGTCTGACAAATATCGGACTTGTCTGATCTGGTGCAGAAAGGTTATCGGACTAGTCCGGTTGTGATCGGACTAGTCCGGTCCTGTGTAACTTTGTGCAATGTGTGTGTTTGATTATGATTGAGCTCTTGGGGTGTGTTTCCTTAACACACTCCATACACAATAATCTACAACTCTTTTTCCTTGAGCTCATTTCCACTTTGCTCCTCATCATCCCTTCTTTTTGGTATTTTATTCATTTTTCTATTGTAGGCCTGCATTCATCTCAACAAAGAGGTTAGGATCCAAATTTCTTGTCATAAAATCCAAAACCCACAAGGGAGTCCTAGATGCACTTTCAGTTGGTCTTGACAACCTCCGGATGAAGATTCTGTCGGGAGCCGGAGCTCTGGTTGAAGCCTTCGTCGAGAGTTCATCTTCAGCATCGTGAAGACGCTGAACATGATGGAGATCTAAGACGTCGAAGTCCTTCTCGAGCCTCTAGACTTTAAGGAGATAAGTGGCTAGTTGGGGGTTGTTACAACAACATTCACCTTTTACTTGTTTTATGATGAGCTGCGAATCACCCTTCACCAACAGCTGTTTGACACCATATGATAGTGCCACCTTAAGCCCGTAGATGAGAGCTTCATACTCCGCCATGTTGTTGGTTGCCTTCAAGTCAAGGTGAACCATATATTTGACCTTCTCCCCGGTCGGAGCGAGGAGCAGGATTCTAGCTCCGGCCCCCTACTTCTACATGGAGACGTCAAAGTAAAGAGTCCAGTGACGTTCGATGAAGACCGGGACCTTGGGTTCCGGCTTCTGCTCACTGGGGCCCCTAGGATTTGATGGAGACGGAGTCCACTCCGCCACGAAGTCATCCAAAGCTTGACTCTTGATTGCTTGCTGTGGCACAAATTCGAGGTAGAACTCGGCCAACTCTGCTGCCCACTTTGCAATATTCCTAGTAGAATTGGGCTTATGTAATATTTCGCAGTGGATAAGAAGTTACCACTGATATTGTGACGCCCGATTCCGAAAAATGAACCAATCTAACGCATATGTGTGCCCAGGATGTTCATCACACATACACGAGTGCGATCACAAAAGCGTATACAGAAAATTACCACAGAACAAGATTAATTAACCAAGTTTTATTACACAAACCATATTATCCTCGAATACAAGCTCTAATGAATATTAATGACAAGTTCAACTAATGCAGCAGAAATAAACTAATTAAGTAACTAAGCAAACTAAACAACTAAGCAACATAAGCAATAGGGTATAGTGCAGCTCCAATAACACCACATGCAAAGCTGACGGTAGACACGACCTAGAACTCCGCATTATCGCCATTAAACTCCCAATCCTGACCAACAAGTGTTGGGGGGGGATTGCAAGAGTGAGTACATGTCGTACTCAGCAAGTGTGGAAAGTATGACATGTGGCTGATTCAAATGACGACAATAGTAATGGCAAAGTACTGAAAAGTACATCAAAACATTTGAAAAGCAATATATTATATGTATGTGAAGTAAATCCATCATAATCATAAGTAATATCATAATACCAATCTGAATTCGCTACCATCATCAATAATTCCATATTTCACCATTGCCAATAACCATATTCAATACCAGAAATAAATCCATAACCAGCCATAACCATTACCAAACCATAACCATCCCAAATACCATCCCAATACCATCCCAATACCGAGTTCCCTCTAATTATGGAAGTTGTCCAGGTGCTCATAACCGGGAGCACAGCTATCATGATAGTTTTAGACACACTCTGCAGAGTTTGTACCTCTTTACCCATGTGTTCGTGATTTCATCACCTTTCGATGACTAGAACCTCTGTTATGCCGTCTCACACTTCCATCAGTGTGTGGCCAAGAGATCAAAAAATAGCCTTTACAAAGGGATTACTAGCCTATTTAGACCCCACTGAGGTTTCACAGGTGGCGATGTCTCCCGCAGAGCACATCTTCAACCAAGGGCCCCGTCTTGAGCCATTCGGATCCCAGGGTAGTCCCACCAATCATCAACAAACCCAATCCGACTACCCCTTCCCCGAGCATCCACAACGGTCCAAACAGCACTAGCAAAGCCCTAATTAATCAGCTACGCCGCACCCATACTTGGCCTCGTGGTGGCACTGTAGTCTCGGCTTATTCTCGCATGAACCGGTCCTTAGATCTAAAGCAAGCAAACCACCATATCGTCCAACCCATCCAAATACCAGGCTTTCTTAGATCACCCATTACCATATCATATTTAACTAGTTCATGTTAACCATAATCTCATCCATGCATAATTAAATTGAGTGGTATAGTTGTTTCCCCATCCCAGTTGATTAAGCGAAGCAAAAGGTAAAAAGCCCTTTCCGACTCTCTACCATAAACTCCAGGTGACAAGGGTGGTTTAACAAGTCTAGTAAACTTCCTATCATAGGATTTCCATCAAAATTGACACAAGCATGTGGTTTTGCAAACAAAATTTTTATTTTAAAACAGGATCAATATGCTTCAAGGACACTTGCCTTGCTCTTGCTGTTGATTAGGATCAAAGCCTTCAAACTCTTGATGTTGTAGATCCTCCGTGGCACTTTCTAGCGCAAATCTATCTAATCCACACAATAAACATACAAGACAAGAAACACAATCAAAGAGTGCACAAATATTACTCAATATGACATGACATGCATGATTGATGCAAATGCAAGGTAGAACTTGTTACTAGATTGCTTTTAATGATCACTAACTAGTTCTAAAAGCTTTTAACAAGTTTATACAGGTTTGGATTCGATTAGATCAAAATTTAGAATTAATTCAACACAATTTAACCAGAAAGATCAGACTAGTCCGCTACGGACCGGACAAGTCCGCACTCTGCGAGATCAGCAGATTAGGGTTTTCTAGATCGACGTGAATTTGGAGATTTGGGGTTGAATTCACGTAAGGAAAAGAGAATAGAAGGTATACCAGGTGTTTAGAACTCCAATGAATCAAGAAACTTGGAGGTAGCACTCGGATCTTGATGATCTAGGGTTGGTGATGAACTTGGGGATGAATTGGTGGTGAAGGACGAAACTTGGTGGAGATCTTGATCCTCTTTCGTTTCCTCCTCTTCTACTTCTTGCTTGGGATCTTCTCCTCCCTCCTTGATGGTGGCTCTCCACGAACTAGGGTTTGGGTGGGTGGAAAAGTGGAAAATAGATGTCAATCCAAGGGGTGGGGCTGTTTATATAGAGGTGGAGGCTAGGGTTAGATGGATTTCGAGTTTGAGAGGAGTAGAGGCCGGTTTAGAGTCCCACATGGGCTCTAAAAGAGTTAGGCACAACGTCCCTAGGCCCACTTAGCGTGAAACCCAATAAACAAGTCGTAAAACAAAAGATCAACTCGGAGTCGCGAAATATCGGACAAGTCCGGAAACGACCGGACTAGTCCAAAGTTATCCAGAGAGAAAATCAGACAAGTCTGTCCTAAAATTAGACAAGTCCGACTTTGAACAGAGAGGAAAAACGGACAAGTCCGCTGGAACACCGGACTAGTCCGGAAAAGTCCAAGGACTTAGCAATTTTTCAAGGATTCATGGAATAACGGACTAGTCCGCACAAAATCGGACAAGTCTGAAAGTTTCCAGAGCCAAAATCGGACTAGTCCTCAGCAAAAATGGACAAGTCCGTTTTTAGTCAGAGAGAAATCAGACTAGTCCTCAGTAAAATCGGACTAGTCCGCACTTTCCTGCATTTTAAGTGCGGTTTTGTTCCAAATCAATTTTAAATGCTCCCAATCAATTTTAAACTCGTTCCTCTTTATGTGGGTTAATGTTAAACATGTATATGAGTGTATGTAGGGCATGATGCATGAAAATGAGGGTGTTACAGATATCTTGTGGGCTTGGAAGTAGTGACGAATCTTCCTTGAGGCGATAAGAACTGCGTAAAGCATCTTATGCACCTCGATGTAGCGTGTCTTGGCGTCGTGGAGTACTTCGTTGATGAAGTACATTGGGCGCTGGACTATCCGGACTCTTCCGGAGGAGCTTGGAGTTTCCTCTCCATTGACCTGGACCCTCCCAGTGGGGTCTGGACCTTCTTGTTGAGCTTCCCGGACCCTCCCGTAGGGGTGCGAATCTTCTTCGTGTTCAACCCGGACCCTCCATGATGGGTCCGGATCTTCTTGAACAGCCATTAAAATTCCCTCATATGAGAGAGGTTGATCTTCCTGCACTCTGTCTTCAAGATCCTTGTCTGGGGGTTGGGACCCAGACTCGCCTTCAGGTAGCTTCGGCCCTCCCGGAGGGATCTAGGCTCCTGAACTGGATGTGGCTCTGATCTTTTCGCGACCAAAATCATGCTTACAACTTCCGTAGTTGCAGAAATGTAAAACAGTAAAGGCTCACCAGGGTTAGGAGGTACCAAGATTGGTAGGGTGGTGAGGAGCTGCTTCGGCTTTTGAAATTCCTTTTCTGCTTCTTCAGACCAATAGAATGGTTCGATCTTTCCCAATAGTTTCAAGAAGGGAAGTGCCCGCTGTGCCAGTCTTGAAATGAATCTATTGAGCGCAGCTAGACACCCAGCTAGCTTCTGGATGTCCTTGATGCGTGTTGGAGGCTGCATGTCTTCTATATCCTTGACCTTCGTCGGGTTTGCCTCAATTCCTCGGTGAGTCACCAAGAAACCAAGGAGTTTCTCGGAGTTAACCCCGAAGACACACTTGTTCGGGTACAACTTGGTGCGCATGATGCGCAGCTTGTAGAAGATGGCTTGTAAATTGTCAAGGAGTGACTACTTGTTCTTGATCTTCACAACGATGTCATCGACGTACACCTCCACTAAGTCTCTAATCAGCTCTCCAAATTTTTTATACATAGCTCGCACAAAGGTTGAAGCAGCATTTTTAAGACGAAAGGGCATGGCAGTATAACAATATAATCCATCTACTGTTATGTAGGCAGTATGCTCTTCGTCTTCTTTAGACATTTGGATCTGATGATATCCAGAATATGCATCTAAGAAACACAACAGCTCACACCCGGAGGTGGAGTCCACTATCTTATCTATCCTAGGTAGTGGAAATGGATCTTTTGTACATGCCTTATTTAAGGTGGTGTAGTTGATACACATCCGAAGCTTCCCGTCAGCCTTTGGTACAACGATTGGGTTTGCCAGCCATTTTGGATGAAAAATTTCTTAGATGAAACCTGTTTCGAGCAACTTCTTGATCTCTCGTCAGATGAAGTTTTGTCGCTCGATGGATTGCTTCTAGGGCTTCTGATGTACAGGTCGTGCATCAGGATAAATCTTCAGATTGTGCTCAATCACCTCCCTATGGATCCCAGGAATTTGTGACAGTTGCCAGGAAAACAATCAACTTCGCCTGAACAAAAGTGATGAGCGCGAGATCCTATTTGTTGTTTAGACCTCCTGATATATGGGTGGTCTGAGCAGTACTAGAACCAATTTAAACGACATTGACGGGAATGTCGGTGTTGCCGCTTGGTTGCACACGAGGTGCGGAGGTTGAGCCTCGATGACGAATGCTCGGAGGTTTCGGAGCTAGCTCCTTAGTGGATGCTTCCTTCTGCGCCGTAGCAAGCGCGTGGAGTTCTTCCAATGCAATGATTCCTGCAGTGTGATCCCCGCTTATCCGGAGAACGCCCGAAGGTGTTGGGATCTTCAACACCAAGTAGCCATTGTGGCCGGCGGCCATGAATTCGTACAAAGCAGGTCTGCCTGATGAGGACATCACAACAGCGGAGGCACACATTGAAATGCAAGGACCAATCACAAGAGCACAAGCACGATTAATAAATCAGCAGGTGAACTCGCTCCTAACTTCTTCTGCACGTGAGTTTGAGAATAGATTGCTATGTGATGATTTAATTGTTATTAGGAATAATGGAGAAGATCAAAAAGTGAAGGAACGAGGCCTTGGGAGCATGGAGAACCATCTAGGACGTCCACAAGTTGATAGAAGCAGTATACAACTCGGACTCGAGTTCAACTCGGAGTCCAGGAGCAGTCCACCTTAAAACGGATGCCCAGGAGGCATAGAAACCCCATTTTTGAAGTTCTACATATGCACAAAAAGAGGAGAAGATAAATTTTCCAATGGTTCTGGTCCTACCTCAAAATTCCTGCGGAGTCATTGGGAATCGTTGAAACAAGTCGAGTGCAGATTTTTGTCCGGTGCTGTGCCACCGAATCGGGCCTTTGGGCCTTGTATCCCATATGAGTCCACTATATTAGGGACGCATCTAATCATGTTTTGGTCGAACCCTAGTCTTTATATAATGCAGCCGCCAGTCATATTCGGTGGGTTTTGCTTAGATTAAAAATATTTCCGTTATACGGTTTGTGAAACCCCAACTTCGCGATTTCAGATCGTGTCTTCTACGTTCTTGCTTGTGTTCTCGATTGCACTTGCAGGGATTAGCCTTCTTGGTGAGGTCAATCGTGTGCAGCACGGCTAATAACCAACAGAGCGGTGGTGTGGTGATTGCACAAGTTTTTCGTGTTCTACTCGAGAGCCCCGGATCATCAACGTCGAGATCTCCATCAATCGACTTATCCATTACCTTTCGGAAGATCGGGCCTAAACCCTTTCTCATCACTGCCCAGTATGGCGTTGAATGGTAGACTGATATGCTCCACGTTAAAGACTAGCTTCTCGGTTCTTTAGTTCTCCCAAGTCCCGAAGGTCACCCAGAGTGTGATTGAGCCGAGAGGGGTAATGGCCCCCGGACCTACCCCAGAAAAAAGTCGAGAGGGGTGAAGGTCCGAAGGTCAGAGCTGGAGCTTGACGAAGGCTTCAAAGCTTATGAGGTTCAGCCCAGCACCTCCGTCCACCAATACATGGTGGAGTTGAACATTGTTAATGGTTGGAGACACCATCAATGGATGTTGACCAGCTCCGATCATGTAAAGAGGGCAGTCCGAAGCATAGAAAGTGATAGAAGTGTCCATCCACTTCCGATGAGGTTCCGCCTTGGTGGTGGGAGTTACAGCAGCCATGTCCCGCCACATTGTCTTGAGGATGCGGCGAGAGGTAATGTCCCAAGAACCACCATAAATGGTGTTTAGGGTCTTCTGAAGCTCGTTGTCAGAGGCGTCGGAGTCATCGTCGATGGTGTTGTAGACAGCCTTTAGAACCTTCTTGGGGTCCTGAAAGCTTAGCTCCTCTTCAGCCGGAGCTTCGTTGACTTTTTGTTTTCCTTCCTGCTGGCGGAAAGGAGCTTCTTCTCAGTGCTTGTTGTAGCACTCGAAAAGGTTCCGGACCTCTCAACATTCTTCCAAACTGTGCTTGTCCGTCTTATGGATCGGACACCGCATTTTAGAGTTGCTGCCGTATTCCGAAGAAGGACGAGGTCATTTTTCGAGGTGTGGCCCTCGGCCACCAGGAGCTGCAGCAGCCGCAGCAGTAGGTGCGCCGGCCGACGGCTTCTTCTTGTCGTTGGACTTCCTAATTCATCTTAAACATGCTCATATTTATATGACTTAATGTTAAAAATGTATATGAACTTATGCAATGCATGATGCATGAAAAATGAGGGTGTTACAAACCTACCGCCTTTCAAATGAATCTCGCCCTTGAGATTTGATGTGGAAGAGAGAGATAGGGAAATTCCTTCTTGAGATCATCTTCCAGCTCCCAAGTTGCCTCTGATTCAGTGTGATGCTTCCATTGTACTTTCACCATCTAATAATCTTGCTTCTTGTGACCCTCTCCTTGGTTTCCAAGATTTTGACCGATTGCTCAGCATAAGTCAAATCTGTCTCTAGTTCCAATTATTCCACTGACACTTATTCTTTCGGTACCCTTAAACACTTCTTGAGCTGAGAAATATGAAACACATCATGCACATCTGAAAGATGAGCTGGCATCTCCAACTTATATGCTACTTCTCCTCGTTTGTCCAAAATCTTGGATGGTCCAATGTATCGAGGTGCTAGCTTGACTCTAATATTAAACCTATTATGACCTCTCATTGGTGACACCTTGAGGTAAACAAAAGCTTCCACTTCAAAGGCTAGTTTCCTTCTCCTATTGGCTGTATAGCCTTTTTGACTTGATTGAGCAGCCCTCAAGTTTTGACGAATGATCTGGACTTTTTTCTCATCTTCTTGCAACATGTCAGATCCAAACACTTGATTTTCTCATGTCTCATTCCTGAACAAAGGTGTCCTACCCTTCATCCCATATAGTGCTTCATAGGGTGACATTTTCAAGCTTGCTTGATAACTATTATTATATGAGAATTCCACATATGGAAAGCTCTTGTCCCAACTTTTCCCATGCTTCAAAGCACAAGCTCTTAACATATCCTCTAAAATCTGATTGGTCCTCTCAGTTTGTCCATCGGTTTGAGGGTGATATGCTAAGCTAAAATTCATCCTTGTTCCCAATGCTTCTTGCAATTCCTGCAAAAACCTGGAGGTAAATTGAGAACTTCTATCCAAGACTGTTTTCTTCTGGACTGCATGTCGACACACAATGTGCTCCATATATAGCTCTGCCAGCTTTGCAGTGGCATAGGTGGTCTTGACTGGAACAAAATGAGCTGACCTGGTTAACCTATCCACAATAAACCAAATTGAGTCATAACCGGACTGGGTACGCAGTAAACCAACTATGAAGTCCATCCCGATTTCTTCTCACTTCCATTCTGGAATCTTCAACGGCTGCAACAATTCGGTTGGTCTTTGATGTTCATCTTTGACTCATTGGCACACATCACACAAAGCTACATATTCAGCTATAACCTTTTTCATGTTGGCCCACCAATAACATGTCTTCAAGTCCTTGTACATCTTTGTACAACTAGGATGAATTGAGTATGGCGAGTCATGTGCCTCTTTTAATATTGTCTCCCGAATATGCTTCATATTCGGCACCACAATCCTCTTTCCAGGCCATAAGGTACCAGGTTCATCCTCATGAAACCCGAATTCTCTTCCCTCTTGGGTCCTTTCCTTGATTTCTTGGATTTCCTCATCCTTTGATTGACCCTCTCGAATCTCCCGCTCCAAGGTTGGAATTCCATTATCCCCATCTCATTCACGAATCCAAGATTCAACAGTTCAAACTATTTGCATAGCTCGGTTGGCAACTCTCGAACCGTGAGATGGTGACTTACTCCTTTTTTCATCGGCCACGACATTAGCCTTCCCTGGGTGATAATTGATTCCCACATCGTAGTCCTTTATGTGCTCGAACCATCTTCGTTGTCATGAATTCAAATTATTTTGTGTGAAAATATACTTTAAACTTTTGTGATCCGTATAAATTTCACACCTATGTCCAAGGATATAGTGTCTCCAAATCTTCAATGCATGAACTACGGTTGCATGTTCCAAATCATGCGTTGGATGATTCTGCTCATGTTTCTTCAATTGTCTCGATGCATATGCAACCACTTGACCTTCTTGCATGAGAACACATCCAAGTCCTTGTCTTGATGCGTCACAATATATATCAAAAAATTTGCTCACATACGGCAATATCAAGACAGGTGTTGTTGTCAACCTCTTCTTAAGCTCCTCAAAACTGTCCTGACAAGCCTGAGTCCATTGAAACGCTTTCCCTTTCATTAACAACTCTGTCATGGGCTTGGCTATCTTCTAAAAGTCCTTGATGAATCAACGGTAATATCCAGCCATTCAAAGAAAACTCTGGATCTCCTTTACATTTTGTGGGGGTTCCCATTTTAGCACATCTCTCACTTTTCCTGAGTCAACCGATACTCCTCCTCCAGAGATAATATGACCCAAAAATGACACCTCTTTCAACCAAAACTGGCACTTGCTGAACTTGGCATACAATTGCTGCTCCCTCAATTTCTGCAACGTAAGCCTCAAGTGTTCCTCATGCTTCTCCTCACTTCTTGAGTAGATCATAATGTCATCAATTAACACCACAACAAATTTGTCTAAGTACTCCCCGAAGACCTTATTCATGAGGTACATAAAGTAGGCAGGTGCGTTTCTCAATCCAAAGGACATCACGGTGGACTCATAAGATTTATACCGTGTCCGAAAATCTATTTTGGGTATATCTAATGGTCTAATCTTTTTTTGAAAGTATCCCGACCTCAAATCAATCTTGGAGAAGACACAAGCACCCTTCATCTGATCAAACAGATCTTCTATGGGTGGCAAGGTGTATTTATTCTTGATGGTCACCTTATTGAGAGCTCGGTAGTCCACACACATCCTTTGCGATCCATCCTTCTTATCCACGAAAAGAACGGGCGCTCCCCAAGGTGAAGAGCATGGGTGAATAAAACCCTTCTCTAGTTGCTCTTGAATCTTATTCTTGAGCTCCACTAACTCCTTAGGAGGCATCCTATATGGCCTCTTAGCTATAGGTGTAGTTCCAGGTATTAATTCAATAACAAACTCAATGTCGCGATTAGGTGGCATACCTGGCAACTCATGCGGAAACACATCCAAGGATTCACACACCACTGGAATCTCCTCAATTGTGGCACCGTCCATGTGATTCAACTCCAATTGCTTCGGTGCATGTTGAGATGCTTAAATTCTATGGTGACCCCTTCCTCATTGGTCAGCTTCATCATCTGTATGGCACATTCAATTATCCCATTATGCTTCCTCAACTAGTCCATACCAAGTATAATGTCCAATCCTTGAGAATCCAAAACAATGAGGTTGGCAAGGAAATCTACCCCCCTTATTCTAAGGCTTACTTTTGGACATACTACATTGTCCTCATTTCTCCTCGAGGAGACTTAACCAATAGTGTATACTTCATATGAGAGATAGGCAAACTATACTTGGCAACATATTTCGATGCAATGAATGAATGCGATGCTCCATAATCAAATAACATAGTCACCGGGTTGGAGTTTGTGAGAAACATACCCATAACCACGTCATCCTATTGTTGAGCTTCCTCCGTAGAGACATGGTTCACGTCGCCACAAGCAAAATTTTGCTGTCCACGGTTGTCTTGTGGCGCTCCTCCATTTGGTCTAGGGTTTTGTATTTGAGCATTGCTTCTTTGACCAAGGCCTGACTTAGGACTTTGAATTGCAAAGTGTCCTACTTCACCACATGTATAGCACTTCCTAACTGCACTAGAATTATTGGGACGAACTGGATTCTGAACATTTGCACCAGGAAGGTTGGCACGAGATGCAAGAGGCATGGAGGCCTAGGTGCTTGCATGATAGGGCGTTGCTGCATGAACTGAGCTGGGCGCGGTGCATAACCAGGGCGCTGTACAGGAGCAGAAGAGCTGTAATAAGGCGCATTGGGTGATGCAAAGCGAGGGTGCACATTATTTTCTTGTTGTTGTCCCTGATATGTGATAGGAAGATGAGTCCCGATCTTCCAAGAGGTATGGTAAAGTTGATTGGGTGGAGATCTCTACGTTGATGATCCAAAGCTCCGAACGAACGAAACTCCGCAATCACTACACCACTGCTCCGTTGGTTATCACCCGTGTCACACGAATGACCTCGCCACCAAGGCTTATTCTTGCAAGTGCAATCAAGAACACAAGCAAGAACAGAGAAGTTGCAATCAAAACTGAATTGATCACAAAATTGGGGTCTCACAACCGATGATCAGTGACATTGTTCGATGACAGATTGTATCTAAGCAAAACCCAACCCTAATGTGGTGACGGCTGCTTTATAAAAGGGAGTTTAGGGGCGTGCAAGACCCCTGGACGCAACCCTATGGGCTTCCACACGATACATGGGCCAGCAGCCCAAAAGACGGTGGCGCAGCACCAGACAGATTCTGGACTCCCACTAGTTTTGCTGATTTCCGTAAACATAGAAGGAATTTTGAGGTGAGTCTTGTTCCATTGGAAGATTTATGAAATCACAGTTCCAACCATATATAGAACATCCAAATCCGACTCCGTATGTGTCTGGGACGTCAGTTTTTGTGAAGGCAGCTCCTGGAACCCGAGGTGGAGTTGAAGTCGAGTTGTACTTGGGTTCCTCCTTGATGTGCACGTCCTATCTCCTCCTCCTTGATTCCTTGGACACCTCCAAGCCCCTGCTGGTCCTCTCCATTGTTCCTAATCAATAAAACATGCTTGGAAACAAGCGTAAGTTCTGAAAAAGAATTGATAAGGTTAGAACGTACCTGGAGATCCAATTGTCATGCACGTGCTCTAGTGATCGGTCCTTGCATTGTACGCAAAGGAGAGATGTCCTCATCATCCTCCCCCTCTTGAATTCGAGTCACCCTCGACTCAAGCTCATCTTCCTCCCCCAAGTATGGCTTCAAATCTGAAATGTTAAATGTGGGACTAACCCCAAACTCGGGAGGCAACTCAAGTTTATATGCATTGTCATTTATCTTGTCAAGAACCTTAAAAGGTCCAGCAGCACGTGGCATGAGTTTGGACTTTCTCAAATCCGGAAACCTATCTTTTCTCAAATGAACCCACACCAAATCACCGGGTTCCAATTTTACCTCCTTCCTACCTTCGCTAGCAGCAATGCGATACATTTCATTCAGTTTTTCAATTTGTAACTTAGTAGTTCATGCAACTTAAGAATAAATTCAGAACGTTGTGTAGCATCCAAGTTCACAATTTCAGTATGTGGTAAAGGTAGCAAATCAATTGGAGCATGAGGATTGTAACCATAGACTACCATAAAAGGACTTAACTTGGTTGTGGAGTTAATAGACCTGTTATAAGCAAACTCAATATGTGGCAAACACTCCTCCCACAACCTCAAATTTTCTTTCAAAACAGCCCGCAACATAGTAGATATGGTACGATTAACTACCTCAGTTTGCCCATCAGTTTGTGGATGACAAGTAGTAGAAAACAACAACTTTGTTCCCAATTTATACCATAAAGTTCCCTAAAAGTGACTCAAAAACTTAGCATCCCTATCAGAAACAATAGTATTGGGAACACTATGCAAACGCATAGCCTCATTGAAGAACAAATCAGCAACATATGAAGCATTATCGGTCTTGTGGCAGGGTATAAAATGAGCCATTTTAGAGAAAATATCAACAACCACAAAGACACTATCCCTCCCCCTCTTTGCTCTAGGCAATCCTAAAACAAAGTCCATAGAAATATCCTCCCAAGGCACACTAGGAACCGGAAGAGGCATATAAAGACCATGTGGGTTAAGTCGAGACATAGCTTTGTTGCATGTCGTGCGACGTGAAATGTAGCACTCCACATCACGCCTCATCCGTGGCCAAAAGAAGTGAGCGGCCAGCACATCCTCTATATTTTTAACACCAAAATGTCCCATCAAACCACCTCCATGCGCTTCCTGCAACAACAAAAGACGAACGGAGCTAGCTGGAACACACAGCTTGTTAGCACGGTAGAGAAGGCCTTCAGGCAGCAGGAATTTTTGCCACGTTCTTCCCTCTCTACAATTTTCAAAGGCATCTTTGAAGTCCAAATCAGTATCGTATAACCTCCTTATGGTTTCCAAACCAAATTTTTTATGAGAAAGTTGGGACAACATGGTATAACGTCTATATAAAGCATCGGAAATCACATTGTCTTTCCCTTTCTTATGTTTAATGATGTAAGGAAATGATTCTATGAACTCAATCCATTTAGAATGACGTTTGTTCATATTAGCTTGTCCTTTAAGATACTTCAAAGCCTCATGATCTGAATGTATGACAAATTCTTTAGACCAAAGGTAATGTTGTCAAGTTTGCAAGACACGCACTAAAGCATAATGTTCTTTGTCATATGTAGAATAATTCAACGAAGGCCCATGCAATTTTTCACTAAAGAAGGCAACAGGTTTACCTCCTTGAATTAGCACTCCTCCAATGTCAATGCCGCTCGCATCACACTCAAGCTCGAAGGTCTTCTCAAAATCGGGAAGTTCCAGCAATGGTGCTTGTGTGAGCTTCGACTTGAGAACATCATAAGCTTGTTGTTGTGCTGGTCCCCATCGAAACGGCACTCCATGCTTTGTCAACTCGTGGAGAGGTGCCGCAATGGTGCTGAAATCCCGCATGAAACGCCGGTACAAACCTGCGAGACCAAGAAAACTCTGAACCTGCGTGACCGTAGTCGGAAGTGGCCAGCTCGTGCTGGCAACAATCTTTGCCTCGTCAACCTCAATGCCCTGCGAAGTAACAACATAACCAAGAAAAGACACACGATCAGTGCAAAAGGTGCACTTCTCAAGGTTACCATATAAACGTGCATCGCACAAGACATTAAAAACAGCACGCAAATGTTCAAGATGCTCATCATATGACTTGCTTTAAATAAGGATATCATCAAAGTAAACCACCACAAATTTACCAATGAAAGCACGTAAAACCTCATTCATCAACCTCATGAAAGTGTTGGGCACATTAGTTAGACCAAATGGCATGACTAACCATTTATAAAGTCCGAATTTAGTTTTAAAAGTAGTTTTCCATTCATCACCTAAAGCCATACGAATCTGATGATATCCACTACACAAATAAATCTTGGAGAAAATAACAGAACCACTCAACTCATCAAGCATGTCATCCAATCTAGGAATAGGATAGCGATAACGAATGGTAGTGTTATTGATGGCTCTACAATCAACACACATGCGCCAGGTGCCATATTTTTTTGGAACCAAAAGAACAGGAACGGAACAAGGACTAAGGCTCTCACGAATGTACCTGCGGTCAAGAAGATCTTGGACTTGTCGCTGAATTTCCTTAGTCTCGTCGGGGTTGGTCCTGTAGGCGGCACGGTTTGGCAAGCTCGCCCTTGGAATCAAATCGATCTTGTGCTCAATGCCTCGCACAGGTGGTAATCCAGGCGGTATCTCTGATGGAAAAACATCTATATATTCCTACAAAAGGTTAGCAATAGCAGGTGGCAAGAAAATGGATGTATCCTCAATGGAGTATAAAGCATGTTTGCACACTAAAGCATAGCAAGTTCCATTAGAGGTATATAAATCTTCAAGATCAGATTTAGTTGCAAGCAAAATAGGATTTTTCAACTTAATAGGTTGCTGAATTCCTTTTGCTTAGCATTATTCTTTTTCTCCTGCTCGAATTGCACAATTTTAGTGGGACTCATAGGAAGCAACACAATTTTCTTGCCCTTATGCATGAGAGTGTACTTATTAGATCGACCATGGTGAATAGCATCAGTATCAAACTCCCAAGGATGTCCCAACAAAAGAGAACAAGCATCCATAGGTACCACATCAAAATCAGCAAAATCATGATAAGAACCGATAGAAAAATGTACCCTTGCTGTTTGTGTTACCTTTACCTTACCATTGTTGTTAAACCATTGAATGTGATAAGGGTGGGGATGCTCCCATGTGGTCAAGCCAAGCTTCTTGACCACCTCAACGTTCACCAAATTGTTGCAGCTACCACCATCAATGATGGTATGTACACGGCAGTCCTTGACGATGAGAAACATGTTGAAAAGGTTGTGGCGTTGGCGGTTGTCATCCTCTCAAATTGTGGCACTCAAAGCTCGCCGCACAATCAAAGTCCTACAGTTGTTGGTCACAGATGTACCAAGAACCTCCTCAGCACCATCATGCGAACCTGAAATGTTAGTTGCAATAATATTTTCATCTTCGATATCAGAAGCACTAACATACCCAACATCAGCAATGGCAATGATCGCCCGTTTGCTGGGGCAATCTCGTTGCATATGGCCAAGTCCTTGGCAGCGGTGCCACTTGATGTCAGAGGTGCGACTTGTCGAAGTGTTGGGTGCAGCCGCCTTTGCTGTAACACCATGAGGCATCTGGGACTTGATGTTATCTTGTCCCCGTGATGTAGAAGGTGTAGTGCTGCTGCATACAACAGCGGTGCAGTGTGGTGTAGAAGCACGTACACTTGAGGAGGGCGCTGCTTTGGACGATGGCACCGGGAACTATCGTGGCGTGAAGGTGTTGTTCCGCCACTGCAGTTGGCGACCCTGCACATCCTTTTCTGCTAACATAGAAAGTTGAAATAAACGTTGAATAGAATGATATTACTTGTAGTCAACTATGTCCTGGATCTCACGCCACAAGCCCCCATAAAACCTAACAATTTGGTCTTCCTGATCCTCAACTACCCCGCAACAAAGCATACCTTTCTGCAACTCTTGGTAGTACTATTGGACAGTCATGTCACCCTGATCAAAGCATTGCAATTTTTTAAGAACATCACTTCTATATAAAGGAGGAACAAACCTAGCGCGCATCTCTTCTTTTTAACGCAGCCCATGTTTGTGGTGCATTATGTGTATTAACAAGTTCATTCCACCAAATTATAGCAAAATCTTTAAACTCACTAGTGGCTTGTCTAACTCTATGTTGCTCAGGAATAAGATGGGAGCTAAATTTTTGTTCTATCGTCATCTCCCAGTCCAAGTAAGTCTCAGCATCATAAGATCCATAAAATGGAGGAATAGAAAACTTAATCTTAGCGTAAGGATCATTATCTTGTTCAGGAGCATGACGACGAGGTCTACCTCCCATACCTTGACGATTTTGTCGAGGGCGACGGCGCTGTTGTGCATCAACCTCATCATTATTGAAGTCATCCTCTGTGTCGTAGTGAGCATGTGCATCAACATCAAGGATGATAGAGGGTGTAGCTTGTTGGGGAAGACGAGTCTCCATCTCGTCGAACCATGTGGTCAGACCAGCAACACTTGTAGGGAGCCTCTGAACGGTGGCTGATGTAGTGGTCTGGTAATTGTTGAAAGCTTTGGTCATCGCCCGCATCATGTCCCTTAGTTCCATATGGGGCACGCACTCATCATCATCCGGAGGTGTAGAACAAAAGGTCTTATCCATAGGCTTCTTTCCTGTCATTGTTAGTACAAAACAGAAATGATGACAAAAAGATCGTGAAGAACCCTATTACTACGTTCTCCGAAGTGGAAGTGGAAAATCGATTAGTAAGATGCATCTTACCCCGCTCTTACAAGTTTCTTACCAGCACTGCAGGTGGCCAACGGTGACCGGTGTGAAGCAAGCAGAGAGTGGGTGTGATTAAGAGGTTACCTGTTCTGCTCGAGAGAAGGTGGAGCTTGGAAGGCTCAAATGCAGTATATGTATGTGGCACACAAGTTAGTAACAGATAGCAATAATGAATAAGTGTCCAAAGAATTTCACCTAGTTGTTTGCCTAAGAATGTATTAGAACGGTTGTGGCAACAAGCAAGGACAAAGATGAATGATGATTAACAACAAGGATAATATCAGCAAGTATCCAGCACTCACACAGGAACAACAAGACTAGAAAACTCCTTAGCCTCGTGTTTTTGTCTTGAAGCACTAGTAGAAATCAAAATATTTTTTATTTATTTTTTTGATATTTTTTCTCAACCAGGGGCATAAGAATAGAAACAGCACCAAGTATTAGCTCAAACTGATGAAAGATGTGATCGACACAAATTCTGGAGCGATTGAAAAAACTAGTGTCGGAACTTCGGGGTTCCAAATGAGGGCCTTCTTATTTTTTTTTAATTTTTTTGAAAATGCCGTGACCGTTGTAGCAGGTGTATCAGATGTGGAATTTTTCGAGACCTTTCCGGGAAAAAAAATGCGCCTCAATCGGAGTTCCGAGCGAAAAGTTATGCGCGTTTTATGGAGGATACCCCGAATCAGGTTTTGGTAGTGCCAGAAACTGCGACAAAAACGAATCGGTGGATAGAATTTTTTTGTAGATTGGTTTTTTGTAGATGGAAGTGGATGGAAGAAACAAAACTGAACCAAAAAAAATCTAAACCAGCAACCAGACTCAACCCAGGACACGAACTCAGAACTACGAACTCCAAAACTAAATTGTGCAAAAGGCTGAGCGGGGGTTGTAGGTTAGGGAAAGTAAAAAAAAATTTATGGCTCTTTGTGAACAATAGGACTGAAACAAAATAAATCTAAAGGGCACACAAGTATACCTCATGGTGAACCTGGAAATCTGATACCAATTGATAGGAGTACGAGTCCCGATCTTCTGAGAGGTATGGTAAACTTGATCGGGTGGAGATCTCGACATTGATGATCCAAGGCTTCGAACGAACGAAACCCCACAATCACTACACCACTGCTCTATTGTTTATCGCCCGTGTCACACGAATGACCTTGCCACGAAGGCTTATCCCTGCAAGCGCAATCAAGAACACGAGCAAGAACAAAGAAGTTGCAATCAAAACTGAATTGATCACGAAATTGGGGTCTCACAGCAGATGATCCGCGACACTGTTTAATGACAGATTATATCTAAGCAAAACCCAAACCTAATGTAGTGACGGCTGCTGTATAAAAAGGAGTTTAGGGTCGTGCAAGACCCCTGGACGCAACCCTAATGGGCTTCCACACGATACACGGGGCAGCAGCCCAAAAGATGGTGGCGCAACACCGGACAGATTCTGGACGCCCACTTGTTTCTATGATTCTTGTAAATATAGAAGGAATTTTGAGGTGGGTCTTGTTCCATTGGAAGATTTATTAAATCACAGTTCCGACCATATATAGAACGTCCAAATCCGACTTCGTATGTGTCTGGGACGTCGGTTTTGGTGAAGGCAGCTCCTAGAACCCGTGGTGGAGTCGAAGTCGAGTTGTACTTGGGTTCCTCTATGGTGTGCACGTCCTATCTCCTCCTCCTTGATTCCTTGGATTCCTCCAAGCCCTTGCTGGTCCTCTTCATTGTTCCTAATCAATAAAACATGTTTGGAAACAAGCGTAAGTTTTGAAAAACAATTGACAAGGTTAGAACGTACCTTGAGATCCAATTGTCGTGCACATGCTCTAGTGATCGGTCCTTGCAGTATGCAAAGGAGAGTTGTCCTCATCAATATGCCGCCTTCCTCTTGTTATCTAGCTCCATCTCACGAACCTTGTTCTCCACCACAATTACCTTGTCCACTAGCTTATGGAAGATTCCATAATCACAGTTGAGCAATTGTATCTGGATCTCATTGTTCAAGCCCCTCATGAACAAGTATTGTTTCCGGCTAACCCAGCTCACATCCTTAGGCGCATATCTTGAGAGTTGAGTGAATTTATTGAGGTATTCACCCACACTCTATCTTCCTTGCCTCAAATTCTTAAATTCTTTTCTCTTCAAGATCATAACACCCTTATGCACATAATGAGAATGGAAGCTCTCCTTGAATTCAGCCCAAGTGATCCTCTCATGGTTCTAGTAGGCGTTACATAAAGAATCCCACCAATCCACAGCTGCTCCAACAAGTTGATAAGATGCAAATAGCACCTTCTCCCAGTCACTGCATTGGACAATGGCTAGCTTCTTCTCCATGGACTTGAGCCAATCATCGGCATCCATAGGGTCAGCATCTTGAGCAAAAGTCGGCGGCCTGGTTCTCATGAACTCTCCCAAGCTATTATGAGGAGGCATGTGGGCTGATTATTGTTGTGCCAGCCTGCAGCTGTCTCATAGTCTGTATCATGGTCTGTATGAGCTGGTTCTGCATGGCCAATAGCTACTCAAGATTGATAGCTCCTTTGGCAGGTCCCTGTCCATTGTTATTCTGAGGTGCCACATTGTTGTCCTCCTCATCATTGGCATCCCTCTAGTTGCGAGTCCTCACCATCTGAATAAAAGAAAGAGATAAGAATTTAGAAAATGTCCTCAACTATATGCATCAAGGGATATGAAACTAAGCAACTACCTATGCTAGCCTATCAAGACATAGCAATGCTAAAGCATCGCAAAATCCTCTACTAAGCACACAAGCAACAATACATAGCAATCAGCACACCATGTCCATTCTATCTAGGATGAGTCCTACGGTCAACCTGTCACTCTGATACCAATTTGTGACAAGTGATACCAATTTGTGACAAGTGGCTCTAATGCCAATCTGTGACACCCGGTTCCTAAAATGAACCAAGTAAACGCATATGTCTGCCCAGAACGTTCAACACACATACACGAGTGCATTCACAAAAGGATATACAAATACCGCTAACGAGATTTATTAAGCACTTTTATTACAAAATCCAGAATATCCTCAAATACAAACTCTAATGATTAATGATGACAAGTTTGAACTAATGCAGCGTGAATAACTAAATATGAGCTAAACGAAATAAGCAAGCTAAGCGAATAGGGTAGCGAGGCTCCAAGCATAACCACATGCAAAGCTGACGGTAGCACACAACCTAGGACTCCTCATTAACGTCTTGATACTCCCAATCCTGACCTGCAAATGTTGGTGGGGGAATTGTGAGTACATGTCGTGCTCAGCAATTGTTAAAAGTATGACATATAGCCATTACAAATGATGAATTTAATAAAGGCTAAGTGGTGAAAAGTACATTAAAACATTTGAAAAGCAACATATAGTATGTATGTGAAGTAGACCCATCATAAACCATGAAGTTATCATAATACCAGCCCATACTTCATTACCATCATCCATGTTCATATTTGTCATTACCATTAACCATATCCATTGACATAAACCATAATACCATCCAATAACCAGTACCAAACCATCCCAATTCAAAACTCATCTAATCATGTAGGTCATCCAGGTGCTCTTAACCGGGAGCACGGTTATAATGATAGTTTTAATACTCTGCAGAGTTTGTACCACTTTACCGACGTGTTTGTGATTTCATCACCCATCTGCGATTAAAGAAACCTCCCTTATGTCAATTACACTTCCTTAAGTGTTTGGCCAAGAGATCACAAAATAGCCTTTACAAATGGACTACTAGCATGTATGAACCCACTGAGGTTTCACCGGTGGCGATGCCTCCAACTGAGCACATCTTCAACCAAGGGCCCCCTCTTGTGTCGTTTGGTTCTCAGAGAGCCCCGCCACAAATCCAAACCCAATCTAACTTCCCTTCCCCAGTGCGCCAAATGATCTGCCAGTACTAGCAATGCCCTAATTAATCAGCTACGCTGCACCCATACCTGGCCTCGTGGTGGCACTGTTGTCCTGGCATATTCTTGCATGAACCGGTCCTTAGTCTAAGGCAAGCAACCACCATGTCTTCCATCCCATCCACATACCAGGCTTGCTTCGATCAACCATTACCATGTCATATTAACCATTTCATATTAACCACAATCTCATTAATGCATAATTAAATGGTATAGTTGTTTTCCCATCCCAATTAATTAAGCGAAGCAAGGGTAAAAAACCCTTCCCGACTCTCTACCATGTATTCCATGTTACAAGGGTGGTTAAAAAAAGCTAGTAAACTTCCTATCATAGGAATTCCCATCAAATTGACACAAGCATGCAGTTTTGAAACAGAAAAGAAAAACTGTAAAACTGGATCAATATGTTCAAGAACACTTGCCTTTCTCTTGGGCTTGCTTTGGGTCAAAAGCTTCAAAATTCTGGTATTGGAGGTCCTCCACAGCACTCTTTAGCGCAAATCTATCTAAACTACGCAATAAACATACAAGACAAGAATTACAATCAATAAGTGCACATATGTTACTCAATATGTCATGACGGGCATGATTAATGCAAACGCGAAGTAAAATTAGTTAACAAGTTGTTAAGAATGTTCACTAATCATTCACAATGGTTATTAACAAGTCTACACAGGTTTGAAGTTGATTCGAATAAATTTAGATTTAATTCAGCAGAAAACAGACAGCCAAACTGGACTAGTCCGCTTGAGACCGGACTAGTGAGCCCTTCGCAGAACCGACGAACTAGGGTTTTCTAGATCGAAGTGAATTTTGAGAAATAGGGTTGAATTAAGGTGGGAAAGTGGAAGTAGAAGGTATATCGGGTGTTTAGAACTCCAATGAATCAAGGGTTTTGGAGGCAATACTTGGATCTTGACGATCTAGGGTTGATGAAGAAACTTGAAGATGACTCGTTGATGAAGAATGAAAACTTGATGGAGATCTTGTTCACTTGATCCTCTTTGGTTTCCTCCTCTTCTTCTTCTTGCTCGAGATCTCCTTCTCCCTCCTTGGAGGCGGCTATCCACGAGCTAGGGTTTGGGTGTGATTCAAATGTTGCTAAAAGATGTGAAAATAGGGTGTCGGGTTGTTTATATAGGGGTGGAGAGTTAGGGTTTCAACGGATTTCGAGTTTGGTGTGGGTGGAGGCGGGTGTGGGGTCCCACATGGGCTCCAAAAGGGGTTAGACAAGACTTCCTTAGGCCCACATAAGGTGAAACCAAAAAACACATCGTGGAACAAAAGATCAACTCAGAATCGCGATCACCAGACAAGTCCGCAGCAGACCAGACTAGTCCGTAGTTAGTTAGAGAGATATCGGATAAGTGGGACAGTATCGAACAAGTCCGAACTTAGTTAGAGAGAAAAATGGACAAGTCCGACAGAAAGCGGACAAGTCCGGACAAGACCAGGGACTTAGGAAAATTTCCAAGGTTGGGATGACCGGACTAGTCCGCAATGAACCGGACAAGTACAAAAATTGTACAGAGAGGAAAACGGACTAGTCCACTGAAAAAACAGACATGTCCAAGGGAGGTCAGAGAGAAATCGGACTAGTCCGCACCAAAAACGGACTAGTCTGCACTTCTTAGAACTTTTGAGTGCGCTTTTGCTACTAATTCATTTAAAACTTGCTCATTTTTATATGACTTAAGGTTAAACATGTATATGAATTTATCCAATGCATTATGCATGAAAATGAGGGTGTTACACACACATTTAAAAAGGTGGACATGATCGCTGCTAAATTTTACCTCCTTATGAAGAGGATTGATGGACAAGGCAATGGTGAAGTTTGCGGCAAAGCCTATGCCTTAGACTCTCACATCACATGCGAAGTTTACGGCAACACGGGCCATATGTGCAATGACTACCCAAAAACCCGTGAGGATGCCTTATACCATGCCAATAATGGAAACAACAATGGTTATCGTCCAGGAGGTCAAGCGTGGGGCCAACCACGCCCATTCTTTCAAGGAGGGTACAACAACAATGGCAACAATGGAAATCAACCCAACTTGAGAGAACATACCATTGGGTTTAATGACAAGACCGTAGAGGGTACTAATGCCAAGATTGAAGGACTATCCTCAGCCTTCAATAATCAATTGAGTTTCAACAAGATGTTGGAGACTCAGTTTGATAAACTGGAAGCTGCGGTTCCTCCAATGAAGAACGGCAAGATGCGAAGACAACCCGAACCTCCTGTGGAAAGTGCCAACATGATTTGTTTACAAGGAGGCAACAAGCTGAAGGACCCCGAATGTCCTACAATCTCATGCTAAATTGGGACACACCACTTTGACAAGGCCCTTTGTTACCTTGGAGCAAGCGCGAGTGTGATGCCCAAGGTGGTTTTTGACCAGCTGAACTTCATGGAGTTTACTCCAACACCAATGCAGCTCCAACTGGCTGATTCTTCTATCCGTTATCTGGCGGGTATTACCGAAGATGTCGCGGTGAAATCCGGAACTGCTTCATACCCGTGGATTTTGTGGTGCTCGACATGGAGGTCGAGAAGGATACACTGCTCATTCATGGGCGCCCGCTCCTAAGCACCGCGAAGGCTCGCATAGATGTGGGAGCTGAAGAAATCCACTTCCATATTAATGGCAAGGAGGAGAAGTTTAACTTTCGCCCAAAGCTAGAGCAATGCTCCATGATCCGTATCAAGTATGGGCCAAATGATAAACATGTTCAAGACGTCAAAATCACACCCCCAAAGGTGGACCCGCTCATTGCATTCATGAGTAATTTGATCTATGCAAAAAACACGTCTTATCATCCATGCTGATACCCCAAGAAGACGGAGAAGTCCGGGCCTCCTCAAAGGCCCCAGTCCACTAAGCTGCCAAAGAAGGAATGGCGGAAGAAGCAAGACAAGCCGTCCGAGCCCATCCCTCTAGGCCCAGATGACAAGGAATGAAGAAGGAGAAATGTCCATCTCATCGGACGGTGGTGAGACCTAGCTTATAGGTTAAAATTGTAGTTATCCTTTATTTGATTTTTCTTTTCTTTTTCTCTTCATTTAATTTTTCCCCATTTAGTTTGATTTTCCCCACTACATATTTGATTTTCTTAGCAAGTTGAGGATCTTATATTCTCAATTATCATTTTTCTTTCTTTATTTTCACAAAAGAAAATTGTTGGCTTTTGAAACAAGAATTTATATCTGGAAAACAATTTCTCTGAGCTGCAAAAGTGGTATTCACTAACGTGCTAATTCCATAGCCGTTTGGGATCCACCTGCCAAAGGGAGAATAGGGGGGCCCACCTGTCGGGTGAGCCGACCCCCCTGCTCGGCCGACTAGGAGAAAAGCCAATTTGGCTCCCTCTCCTCCAACGGCTACATTTGGTGCCCTATTGACCACTGCAGATTGCACACTATGAATGGTGGCCATGAGGAGCTCTTCTCTTCACACTTCACCTCATTTCATACATCCCCAACGTCACTCTCGCTCAAATTGTTTTTTCATGATCTTAATTGAAACACTCTTGCCCAAAATCCAACTCAAAAATATTTGCTTTTGATTGCATTTGTAATTTGTTCTCAAGTTCTTCAAGGGAAAATTCGTTGGGTTTTTTTTTTCACTAACATCACATTTTTCGAGTTTTTGGCTTGTTCTGTTCGTGTTTGTTTGTGGCCATGAAAGGTATGAAAAGGCTGTTTGGAAAGAGGAAGGAGGCTGCAAGCTCAAGCCGTGACAGAGACTCAAGTGCATGCCCCTCTTCTGTTGCTACACCAAGTTCACAGAGGAGGAGTGTAGGAGAGGACACTCCCATGGGTGCGAGGAGCAACCCTCACCAACTTCTTCACGGCGATGACCTCGACATCCAAATTGAAGTTGAAGATCAAGCACGCAAGCTCCTCCAATATTGTGAGTTTTCTCATATGAAAGTTTCTGATCCGGATTTTATCTCCAAAATAGGTATGGATTCTGAATTCTTTTCCATTTGGCATTAACTAGGATGGGAAAAATTTTCTCACATAGAGGATAAAGGTTCATGCCTTCTCTCCATACAATTCCATTGCACACTCAAGATTGGATTTGATGGTATTACTTTTTTATTATTTAAAAAGGAATACAACATGCTATGCAAAGATTATGTGAAATACTAGGCTTCCATAAATGTTGTTTGCTAGATTTAGACACTTTACCTAAGTTTAACAAACAAAGTTTTTTGCAAGATTTAACCGGTGAGGTCAGATGTAGTGCAACTAGGAATAGCCACTTGCACAACCCCACTTTACGCTTCATGCATAGATGGGTGGCTATGTCTATGTTCTCTAGAGGATTTGTAAGGATGGTGCGTGATTATGAGCAGAAGGTTTTATTAGCCATGATTAAAAAGATAAAAGTTGGTCCATTTATTGCCATGATGACACAACGGTTAGATTACATTCGAAGAGTAGGGCCAATGGAATGCACTTCATTGATTACCCGTATTGCTACTAGGGTGGGAGCACTTGAATATTCTTCATTTGAATACATTAAAAAATTAAAGGGCATTAATTGATGAAGAATATTTAGTGCAAGGCCATACCCCTAAGCATGATCAATATGGCTCTTTGATATTTATTATCCCGGTTTTGTCAATGAAATTCGGTTACCTAACCCGGATTGTCATTTGTAAAAATGCTGGAGGTTAACCATTGACCTACTTCCCATCGAGGAAGCAAGAAGAAGTAATGTCTCTAGCAGGGTAACTAGAAGCCATACAAGGATAGCGGCCATGCCCCCGACAAGCTCCATGGTCCATGAGTATGAAGAGGAAGAGAACCCAATGGGTGATGCACCCGGATGGACTCAACCTCCATCATATGTGACCGAAGGTCCGTCTTTGCATGGATGGCCAGGTGCTACATGGGAGACACCCTTATCCACTTCAAGCTCTAGCGGCTTGCCTCCAACATCTATGAGAAGATGTCATTCCACTTCGGCTAGAAGTCATCGTGACTATGGCCAAGGAATGGCGTACCTCTCTAGATGTATGGAGGAGCTTGACGTAAGGACGGGTGACATCTACAAAACTCTCCAAGGGCATGTCCAAGGTACCCAAGACTGGCAACAACACATGAACATTCAATTCATCAACCTCAACTGCTCGCTACAACAACAACAAGCCGATCTCAAGGCGTACTTCCGTCATCAAGGGTTCAACCCTACATGGAAGTGAATGAAGAACAAGCTTGGGGGAGGACCATAACTTGAGGTAAATTGTAGGATCGAAGAGCACGTGGAAAGCTACCAGAGGAGGGGGTGAATGGTAGATTTAAAAATCTTACGCAGCGGAAACAATTAAATCCCAACCAAATTCGGTAGAAAAACAATCTGTTAAATAAATCGTGTGTGGGACTAATCTAAACGTGTTTCACCATGACAAAAGTGATAGATATCAGAGAGAATCAAGTCACGAAGATGACACAACAAGAATCACTCAAATCCGTCGAGAGGAACTCATGTTACGATTGAAAGATCGAACAAAAGTCAATCTGTCCTACCCGAGAAAAACAGTTCTGGAATGCTGCAAAGAAACTCGTGTAGATCAGAAACCACAATTCCAATGAACGTCAAAATTTTTAAAGATGATATACAATAAAGTTTTGAAGACAACCAAAAAAGAATCACGTCAGTTGGATCTGTAAAACTCGAGTTATGATAAAACCACCAAAGAAATGTAGTGCTATGCAGAAAACTCGACGAGAAAAACTTGTCTGGAACAAGTCGGACGAACAAGGCAGAAATGTTCCTTTCAACTACGAATTTTATTCAATAGAACACAATAGGAACAACCCCAAAGTCATCTACCATGAGCTCTGGCCTCTCTTGCTTATATAACCAGCCCTTAGGCCAACCCAAAACTAACTAGGAATCTAATCCTACTCAGATCACGAATCAAAACTTTCCATAACTGCTCAAGACTCTTCTATACGCAGATAGAGACAATCGTAAGACTTCCAAACATCTTAGGAACATATTGCACATTCCTAAAACAACTCAAATTCGTGACCCACACGAAATCCTATCATAACCAACTCAAATCTTTCCATATTTGAGTCAAACACGACTCAGCCACAGCTTGAGTCCATAACCTAGTTGGTTGGACCATTCCGACATATTCTTTACATCCACATCTCTTCATCATGCCTCAGAACCATGTATCCACGTCCATGCACTACTTGCATACGTGCAAACATCTTCCAACGACGTCCACGATACCTTCATATGCATTGTTTTTGATTCAAACATGTTGTGCAACCTCCCGATCAACTCAAACAAAATGCCCCCCGAACTTGGTTGTTGAACCTCATCTTCTCCCTAAGACTAGTTCAATGGATACCGTCACCAGCCATGTCTTGAACTCAAGCAACATCTGCACATGAACAAGCAACCAATACTTTCGAGCACAAGTCCTCGACTAGACTCTCGTTAGTTCTGAAACTACAACATCTTATGTGAGCACCTCACGTAAGAATGTTGCAAACCATAGCAAAATTATATCAGCCATACCAACCAAAAGGCACCAAAAACTTAGCTAATGAATACTAAGCAATCTTTCCAACAATGTAAAGCAAGTTTGAATCATTGCAAGATAAAATCAAAACCACTGCGGTCAAGCACTGAACCTTGCCAAAGCTAACCAGACCTTGAAGATAAAGGTGTTTTGGTAGTATTCAAAACCATTATCGTCATAGCCAATGTATTCACCACATAGGTCTCACAATCTCCCCCTTGATGAATGCATTGGCAACAACATTTAAAATCCGAACATTGGCTTATTCACATTAAAAGATTTGAAAACAATTTCTCCTCCTTTGTAAAACAGAAATAAAATGAGAAGAAAAACCAATTCCCCCCCGCCCCCCCAAGAAGAATCATGCTTGCATACTTATTTTTAAAAATGTTAAAAATCCACATATTATGTCTCCCCCTTTGACAATGTATTTGGCAAGGTACAAAAGAGAAATTTCAAATGCTATGAGTATATTATAACATATACATATAAACAAAGCTCATCCAAGTCATACTATCAAGTAACTTACACTATTACATCAATGGGATACATAAAGTAGTGTACGCCATGCTAGAGATCAAATTTAATTTTCGAATTAAACAAGTCATGATCTCACAAACTTGACTATTTCAAAACCTGAAAGCATGACACTTGTTGCTGAATTTTATTATTTTTGAAAGAACAAATTTAGATAATATGATATTGGAAAGAGATTATATGCGCATCTGCCTTATTCTAACCAACCAAGCCACATGGTTTTATTCATACACAACTTCTTCCAAGTTCATATCTAAGTGCAATGATAAGCCATCTCAAAAGAAGAAGTTTGATGCATGCATATTCTCTTGATCTTTTCTCAATTTATATTTGTTCATAAAACTCAACATGTGAGTTTGTAGGATCGAAGAGCACGTGAAAAGCTACCTGAGGGGGGGTGAATGGCAGATTTAAAAATTTTACGCAGCGGAAATAATTAAATCCCAACCTCTTTGGCAGAAACACGATCTGTTAGAGAAATTGTGTATGAAACTAATCTAAACGTGTTTCACCGTGAAAACAGTGATATATATCAGAGAGAATCAAGTCAAGAAGAAAACACAAAAAGAATCACTCAAATCCATCGAGAGAAACTCAAGTTATGATTGAAAGATCGAACAAAGGTCAATCTGTCCTACCCGAGAAAAACAGTTCTGGATGCTGCAAAGAAACTTGTGTAGATCAGAAAACACAAATCCAATGACTGTGAAATTTTTACAGATGATATATAATAAAGTTGTGAAGACAACCCAAAAAGAATCACGTCAATTGGATCTGTAAAACTCGAGATATGATAAAACCACCTACGAAAGATAGTGCTGTCCACAAACTCGACGAGTAAAACTTGTCTGGAACAAGTCGGACGAACAAGGCACAAAAGTTCATTCAAACTACGAATTTTATTCAATAGAACACAATAGAAACAGCCCTAAAGTCGTGCACCATGAGCTTTGGGCTCCCTTGCTTATATAACCAGCCCTTAGGCCAACCCAATCTCAATTAGGACTCCAATCCTACTCAGATCACGAATCAAAACTTTCCATATCTTCTTAAGACTCTTCCATATGCAGATAGAAGCAATCTTAAGACTTCCAAACACCTTAGGAGCGTATCCCACATTCCTAAAACAACTCAAATTCGTGACCCATACAAAATCCTAACATAACCAACTCGATACTTTCCATACCGAGCCATAACCGACTCTGCTGCAGCCAAAGTCATCAACCGGTACGATCCGATCCTTCCAACTAGATATTCCCATCCATAAACTATCTTCGGAACCATGTTGCCACGTCATGCACCGCATGCATACGTGCAAACACCTTCCTTCGACATCCAATAACCTTCATATGCACTGCCCTTGATTCAATCATCCTGCGCGACCTCCTGACCCGCTCAACCACAATTCCTCCTGAATTTAGTTGTTGGAACCTCATCTCCTCCCTGAGACTAGTCCAAAGGATCACGTCACCAGCCATGACTTTAACTCAAGCAACACCTGCACATGAACAAATAACCAATCCGTACGATCCCAAGTCCGCGACTTGACTCAAGTCAGTTCCGAACACAACACCTTACGTGAGCACCTCAAATAAGCATGTTGCAAAACCATAGTAAAACGATATCATCCATATCAACCAAAACGCATCAAAAACTTAGAAAATGAATACTAAGCAATCTTTCCAACAATGTAAAGCAAGTTTGAAACTTTGCAAATGAAAAGGAGAAACACTGCGGTCAAGCTCTGGTTCTTGCCAAAGCTAACCGGACCTTGAGCCGGAGCTTACCAGAGCTAGTAGAACCTAGCGCTGGAGCTTACCAAAGCTACTGGAACCAAGCACCCGCTGGAGCTTACAAAAACTAGCAGGGCTAGTCAATCCAAAAAGCAGAGCTAGAAAAAGCAACTCGTAGCATAGCAAAAACATATTGGAGCTAAAGACAAAACTCACCGGAGCTAACCAAAAGCTAGTCGGACTTTGCCAGCAAATCGAACCTAGCATCGGACGTACACGGAGCTACCCAAAACAAGCCTAACCTACCATCGGACCTTGTTGTAGCTTGGAGCTAGAGTCGAACCTTGCTAAAAAAAATTTTTAGCAGAATTCAAAACTTTTATTGCCATAGCAAATGTATTCAACACACATAGGTCCCACAATCTCCCCTTTGATGAATGCATTGGCAACACCATTTAAAATCCGAACATTGGATTATTCACATTAAAAGTTTTGAAAACAATTTATCCCTTTTTGAAAATCTCAAATCTCTCCCCATGCACATATGATCTCTCCCTGCGCATTATCTCTCCCCCTTTGACAATGTATTCAGCAAGGTTAAAAAGAGAAATTTTAATTGTTATGAGCATATTGTAACATATACATATAAAAAAAAAGCTCATCCAAATCATACTATCAAGTAACTTACACTATCACATCAATGAGATACATAAAGTAGTGTAAGCCATGCTAGAGATCAAATGTAATTTTCAATTTAAGCAAGTCATGATCTCACAAATTTAACTATTTCAATACTTGAAAGCATGACACTTGTTGCTGCATTTTATTATTTTTAAAAGTACAAGATTTAGATCATATGATATTTGCAAGAGATTATATGCGCATCTACCTTATTCTAACCAACCAAGCAAAGCCTATGTCATTTGACAATTAGAAGCTTAGGGACATGGTTTTAGTCATACACAACTTCTTCCAAGTTCATATCTAAGTGCAATGATAAGCCATCTCAAAAGAAGAAGTGTGATGCATGCATATTCTCTTGATCTTTCTCAACTTATATTTGTTCACAAAAACTCAACATGTGAGTTGATTACTTGATTAATTCTTTATGATTAAAACACTTGTGAACATGCAACAAGATCAAAACAGCAAGAAAGTTTGACCATGACCAGATTTAGTGTAAATTATTCCAATTACTAGGCGTGGCAAAAACTACAAAATGTATAACACGAGTAGTGCAGTAAGAACTTTAAGCATGTGAAAGGAATCACAAAGTCATATATGTATGAAATACTATGCTCATATTATTTTAAGTTCAGATTCACACATAGACTTCCCAAGTTTCAAAACACCCCCTCAATTTAAGCCATGAGGATGCATAACCCCTATTTCACTACGAATGAAACAAAAACAAGTGAAATCCAAAGGTTTTGTAAAAATGTCAGCAAATTGTTGTTCAGTATCTACATGGTGAAGCACAATGTTTCCTTTTTCAACATTATCACGGAGAAAGTGATACCTAATATCAATGTGCTTAGTTCTAGAATGTTGCACAGGGTTTTTAGCAATTGTAAGGATCGAAACGCCGAAGAGGGGGGTGAATTGGGCTTTCTTTCAAATTTTAAGGTAATTAAAAACTAACAACTTAAAGCCCAATTCCCTATGCGATTAATCTATGCAATCAATGTAAATTATAAGTCGCGGAATGAAGATTGCATAAATGTAAAAGGGAGAGGGATGCAAACGCTCAAGGGACACGGAGTTTATCCCGTGGTTCGGCGAGATCACAAGGATCTTCCTACATCCACGTTGTGGCACCCACCCAAGGGTTTTGCCACTCCCAAGTCACCGAGACAAGGGGGTCTTCACTATTCTTCTCCGTTCGCCAACCTTGGCAAGGTGGAGCTCAAGCCTTGTACACTTTGAGTCCTCCGGGCTTCCACAATCCTCTTGGCAAGCTCCGGAAGTCACACACACCAAGGGACACTCCCTTATGGCTCTCACTACACTAGAGACTCCAATCACCTAGAATGGAGGCACACAAGCACTATCTCTAGCTAGTTCTAGCCTGTCTCTTGGTGTACAAAAGATGAACAATGATGTGAAAATGGTAGCTCTATGTCTTGAATGCTCTAGGATGTGTAGAGTATGTCTGGGCTTCAAGTCATGTCGATTTGACAGGTTGAAGGGGTATAAATAGCCAGCCTCCACGAAATAGCCGTTGGAAAAGTAGGCTGACATCACTTCTCTGCGAACACCGGATGATCCGATGTCACCCCTTCAGTTATCATCGGTCAAAGCCAAATTAGCTGATGTCACTGTGTCAGATATGACCGTTGTTAGACCGATGTTGACCTGTCTTCTCATCGGATGATCCGGTGGCTCTTCCTCCAGAATTTGTTTGATCTTGATGCTTACTGGAGTGATCGACCGATGTATGTAATTCTGCACATCGGATGATCCGGTGCTTCACTTGGTCCAATGGTATTGCAAACTGTGATGATGGACCGATGTCACTGAGCCACTCACATCGGATGATCCGGTGAGTGCATTTGTCTGAGGTCTTCTTCTTCTAGTGACACAACTCGACCGATGCAGTCAACTCAACAAACATCGGATGATCCGGTGTGTTCAATCTGTTGACTTCGAGTTGTTTTGAATTGTTCTTTTCGAAATTGAACTTTTGACCTCTTTGACACTTGATTGAAGTATTGTTTTGATAGTCTTCAAGTATTAAGTTAGAGCTTTCACTTCTTGTCTTCGTATGATTCGATTTGATCTCATTGGTTGGTTTTATATGGGTCTCCAATGTAATATTGATTTCATTTGATTGAGTGTTATTGGGACCTTGCATTCACAAATTCATCAGTAATATTGAATGGTTGTCATTAATCACTGAAACCGTACCTCATGGGGCCTAGATGCTTTCAATCTCCCCCTTTTTGGTGATTGATGACAACACAATAATTTAAAGCACAATAGTAATGAATTTGATGGTACAATACTCAAGTAGATATGCAATGAATACAAGATAGGACACATTAAGCTTGTAGAAATCAAATGAAATTAATGGCGCGAAAAGCTCAATCGATTAATAACATAAGAAAATGTAACAAGCGGAAGAGTGCTTAATTTAAAATTACATAAGAGTACTCAAGCACGAATGCAAAGGATAAACACACGAGAATACAAAGAGCAAACTCAAACTCCCCCTGAGACTACTACTACCACTCCCCCTGACTCCTCTACCTCTGAGCAAACTCAAACTCCCCCTGAGACTACTACTACCAATCCCCCTGACTCCTCTACCTCTTCTCCCCCTTTGGCATCAAGACACCAAAAAGGGGTCAGAGAGCCTACAGACCCTGAGAGCTGGGCGCGATGACGAACTGGTCACCGTCGGAGTCGTCGGAGCTGGAGTCGCCGGTCGTAGGAGCTGTCGGAGCGAAGGGAGCTGGGGGGTCCGCTGCCGGTGCTGGAGGAGAGGAAGCAGGTACTGGAGGCGCCGGTGGAGCTGGAGGAAGTGGAGCGCTCACCATGGATGCCGGCGTCTGCTGGAACAGAGTCGTCGCCGACAGAGGTGAGTGAATCGGTGCGCTGGGTGCCAGAAGTGGTGACATACGGATCGAAGGAATAGGAGTCGTGGGCACCTGAGCAACACCTGGACTAGGGCGATCCCGGTCTGAGTGTAACGGTTGGTGATCAACCCTAGGATCCCCATCATGGCCTGCTGGGTCTGCTGCTGCTGGTCGAGAGTATGCCGGTGCATCTGATCAATGAGGTTTGTGAACCGGTCCGTATCCTCTCGCCTCTGTCGGGCTATCTCCAGCTGAAGCTCCTGCTGCTGCCTCTGCAGCTGTGCCAGGTGAGCAGCCTGCTCTGCCCTGGCCTGCTCAGTAGCAAGCCTGTCCTGGCGCTGCTGCTCTATCATCTGCTGGAGCAGTGTCGACAGCTCTGACGGTTGTGACACCTGCGCCTCGGACACAGGAGGTGGAGTCAGTGGTGGAGCAGCTGATCCTCCTGCCTCGGCATCGTGCTGCCTCGGTGAGGGTGGAGGAGGAGGGAAGTACTCCTCGACACTCTCGTCTGTGTTGCTCTCGGACCAGACGTGCTGCAGTTCTCCTCCCTGAGCCTCTGCCTCAGCCAGACGCTCATCCTCTCTCTCAAGGTCAGACCAGTCCTCCTCAGTTAGTCGGGCCCTGACCTGACGCTCAACTGGTCAGCCAAGGCGGCGGTCACCAGGAGCTGGAGCTCGGTAGTGTCCGAACCGTGACACACTCTCGTCAGAGAGATGGTCGTGTGCGGCGGACCCCTCGGGAACCATCATGGTGAGCAGGTAGCTGATCCAGTGCCCATATACTAGCTGCCTCATCATGCCCACTCCATCTGTGATGACATCCTCCATCTCGCAGATAATGACATCCACTATATCAAAGTCCATCTCGTTCTTGATGTAGAACAGGATCGTCTGCTGGAGGCTTGTGAATCCCTCTAGATAGCCGAACCTCGGCAGGAGAGAGCGACGCAGGGCAAGGTGCACCGTGCGCGCTGCAGGAGTCAACAGGGCCGGAACTCTCAGCTGGTCTGGAGAGAAAGTGGGTCCAAAGAGTGATCTGATCTCCTCTAGAGCAGGAGCCACTCCTCCAGTGAGCGGACTCCTCGGTGGGTCAGCCTGACCATAGACCCTCTCATGTATGCAAGTGTCGTGCAGGTCTACTCCAAGCAACTGTCCCAACGTCTGCCTCGACAGGTGGTAGTGCTGACCCATGAACATGAAGTCAATGGATTGTCTGCCCTCTGAGACGTAGAGGGTGGCGTAGAACACGCGGACCCAGTCCTCCACGTAAGCACTCCGCTCATATGACAGCAACTGCACTAGGCCCCTGTACCTCTCAAAGAACGGCCTGATCTTTGTCCCTGCGGCTACTTCAAGCTGAACCCAATCCATGTAGTTGTGTTGGAACAGCTTGTGGCCACGGCGTTTGTAGGTCTCGTAGAGAGATGCCTGTGTGACCGTCCAGAACCGACTGTCCACCATAGCTTCCCGGGGCTGCGGGTACCACTCCTCAAGCAACACACTCCATCTGAGCTTCCGGAGTTGCTTGGCCTTCATCTTCCGGTAGTCCGTGAGACGGACTCCCTCACCGACACGGACTGCCGTGTCCATCTCGTAGATGGCCCTCTCGGCCTCCCTGTCCTCACGACGGTCGGCAGCCGTCGGTCTCGGACGAGGAGCAGCCTCGGTGTGACCTCCACGTGTCCGGGCTGAGCGCCGGCGGACGAGAGGCTCAACCGGCTCCTCTTCGGCCTCGGAGTTGTCGATCACAGGAGGCTGCCTGGAACGAGCCTCGCGGATCCTCAGGGACCCTCCTCGGCCACGCTCACGCTCCCCGGCGGCGCGAGCGGCCATCAACGCCTTCTTTTCCTCCTTGGAGAGCTTCTGCTTCTTCGCGGCGGGCTCCACGATGGCCTTGCCCTTGTTCTTTCTGTCGCGAGCCATCGCAACGAAGCAAAGCGCATGGACAAAGTCGACGATGTACTTGAACGGCACCACGAAGGTTGACGCGGCAGGGAAACCCTAACGGCGACGAGGGGATCATGACCGTAGAGGATGGCACACGTTGAAGGTGGAGAGGGCGGTATGTGCGTGGGGAGGCTTTGGCGGTGGAGAGAGGCGGCGGTGGCGCTTGGGCGCGGAGGTGTGGAGACGGTGGCGTGGCGCTTGGAGGTGAGGCGGCGCGGGTGTGTGGCGGCGGCGTACGGTGGGAGTACGGCGGCGGCGCGAAGGAGAGGCAACGGCGCGAGGGAGAGGCAGCGGCGCGAGGGAGAGGCGGCGGCGCGGGTGAGAGGCGGCGGTGCTGGGGAGAGGCGGCGGCGCGGTGGACGGTGGTCGGTGGCGGCGATTTGGGCGCGATCGGCGGCGGTGAGAGTACGGGCGAGCGAGGCGTCGGGGAGAGAGAAAGAGGCGGCGGCGCGCGGGATTAAATAGTGGACCCCAAACCCTAGCCGTTATTTTAACACCGGATGGACCGATGCTAGATAACATGAACATCGGTCGAATGCAATAGTAAGGATATTCAAGAATTGCTGTTGACACCGGATGGACCGACGTCTAGGGTTTTGATCATCGGCCGAATATCACAGTAAGGGTGTTCAAAAGAGTGATGTAGACACCGGATGATCCGACGTGGGAGGAAGTAAACATCGGTTGAATTGACCACAACTCCAGAAGAGTGAACATCAGATGGACCGAATTTTTGGGCAACCCCTTACCCCTCAAGAAGCTAATATGCCAATAGCTTGGCTAGGCCTTAATGCAAATGGAACACCGAGAAAAATGGAGGAAAAATGTCCAAATAAAATGTAAGTCGCATGCTTTGTGAGGTAGAGTATGAAGACTTCTATCTCTTTGAAGCATGTTCCTCTAGGCATTAATGTACCTAACATTTTGTTCTTTCCACCTTATATGAGTTGAGATATTGTATTTTAAACAAGTCTCCTTCTCATGAGGTGGGTTCCCCTTTGTGACAAACTATCGTATGCAATGCCAAACAAGTTATAGTGCAAGAAATTAAATGAGTGCAAGTCTATATGGCAGAGATCATGCAAGGCATAAAATAAATCTATCTTGCCAAGTTTAAACCTTCCAAAGGCTTCCTCAGGGAAAACTATTTCTAGCTCGCCCCTATCCTTTGGGAGTTAGACAAGACCTATATGATATGCATCCTTACATGAACATGGCAACTTACATGACGTTAGATGCATCTAGCACATTTAATTCACTTCTAAGTATAGAAAAGGTTTTCTCATCAAGTGGTTTTGTGAAGATATCCGCCAATTGTTCTTCGGATCTAACACCTTGCAAAGTGATGTCTCCTTTAGCCTCATGATCCCGCAAGAAGTGATGGCGAATATCAATGTGCTTAGTGCGGGAGTGTTGAACGGGGTTTCTAGCTATCTTAACCGCACTTTCATTGTCACAAAGGAGAGGCACACAACCAAATTTAATTCCAAAGTCCAAAAGGGTTTGCTTCATATATAGAATTTGGGAAAAACATGCACCAGCCGCTATATACTCCGCTACCGCGGTGGACAAAGCCACGGAATTTTGCTTTTCGCTTGACCAAGATACTAGGGAACGCCCAAGTAAGTGGCACCCACCGGAGGTACTCTTTCGATCCACACGGCATCTTGCAATGTCCGAATCCGAGTATCCCAAGAGATGGAAACTAGCGTTCTTGGGGTACCACAAACCTACACTTGGGGTATGCTTGAGATACCGAAGTATCCTAAAGACCGCCTTCTTATGCGATTCTTTAGGTGCCGCTTGAAAGCGTGCACACAAGCACACACTAAACATAATATCGGGCCTAGATGCGGTAAGGTATAACAATGAACCAATCATGGAACGGTAGTGAGATTGATCAATAGGTTTACCGTCCAAGTCCGCGTCGAGATGACAATTTGTCACCATTGGAGTACTTCTTGTGCTACAATCTCCCATCTCAAATTTCTTCAAGAGGTCCTTGGTGTACTTCTCTTGGTAGATGAAGGTCCCCTCCTGAAGTTGCTTGATTTGAAAACCAAGGAAGAAGTTGAGCTCTCCAATCATTGACATCTCGAATTCCCTAGACATCATGGTGCCAAACTCATGGCTAAGAGATTTGTTGGTTGAGCCAAAAATGATATCATCGACATAAATTTGACAGATAAATAGATCCCCGTCGATGTCCTTGGTGAAGAGTGTGGTGTCCACCCTCCCGATCTTGAATCCTTGCATGACCAAGAAATCCCTTAGACGTTCATACCATGCCCTAGGTGCTTGCTTGAGCCCGTAGAGCGACTTGTGTAACCTATACACATGGTTAGGATTCCTCGGATCTTCAAACCTGGGAGGTTGCTCAACATAAACAAGCTCTTTAATATAGCCATTAAGAAAGGCACTTTTAACATCCATTTGATAAAGAATTATGTTGTGATGTGAAGCAAAAGCAAGGAGTATACGAATAGCTTCTAACCGAGCGACCGGAGCGAATGTTTCTCCAAAGTCTAGTCCTTCAACTTGTGAAAAACTCTTGGCCACAAGTCTTGCCTTGTTGCGGACCACAACGCCATTCTCGTCTTGCTTGTTGCGGTACACCCACTTCGTTCCGATGACGTTCTTATCCTTGGGTCGCTCCTCCAATACCCAAACTTCATTGCGGGTGAAGTTGTTGAGTTCTTCTTGCATGGCCATCACCCAATTTGGATCTTGGAGTGCTTCCTCTATATGAGTGTGTTCTACACACGAAACAAAAGAGTAGTGCTCACAAAATGAAGCGACATGGCGAGAACGAGTACTTACTCCCCGTGACAGACTTCCGATGATTTGATCAATCGGATGCGCCTTGGAGATGCGTCCATGCCTCATTAGTGATTGAGAAGCACTTGGCGGTGGTGAAGCATCTTGCTCGTCTTGTGGTTGGACTTGATCTTGGACTTCTTCTTCTTGTTGTTGGTGTTGTGTGGCTTGTGAATCTTGCATTGGTAATGGATCATCTTTCTCTTCTTCTTCATCAACTTGAGGTGCCATGGAGGTGTTGATGTTGGAACTTGATGCTCCCCCTTGATCATGGCTCTCCTCAACTTCGGGCTTGATGTCTCCAATGGTCATGTTTTTCAAGGCTTCTCGTAGAGGCTCATCATCTATATCATCATGACCAAAACTCTCCTCTTGGGAGCCATTAGACTCATCAAACTCAACATCACAACTTTCTTCAACTAACCCGGAGGTTTGGTTGAATACTCGATATGCTTTTGAGTTTGACGCATAACCAAGAAAGATACCAATATCACACCTTCTTTCAAACTTACCGAGCCTTTTCTTGTGGTAGATGTAGCACTTGCACCCGAAGACTCGGAAGTAGGAGATGTTGGGCTTTCTCCCAATGAGGAGCTCATATGGGGTCTTTTGAAGTAGTCGATGAAGATAGACCCTATTTGCGGCATGGCACGCCGTGTTGATTGCTTCAGCCCAAAACTTCTCCGATGTGCCATAGTCATCAAGCATTGCTCTAGCAAGGGTGATAAGAGTCTTGTTCTTCCTTTCAACGACACCGTTTTGTTGAGGGGTGTATGTGGCCGAAAACTCATGCTTCACGCCTTCACGATCACACCACTCCCCAATGTTGTAGTTTTTGAACTCGGTGCCGTTGTCACTCCGGACCTTGATGATGGGAAGTTGAAATTCCCTTTGAGCACATTTAGCAAAGGTTTTGAAGACTTCCGGAGTTTCACCCTTGTCACCTAGAAACAAGGTCCAAGCATATCTAGAATAGTCATCAACAATAACAAGACAATAGAAATTACCACCAAGACTTTGATATGTGGATGGTCCGAAGAGGTCCATGTGGAGTAGTTCAAGCGGCTTGGAGGTTGACACCATTGTCTTCATTGGGTGGTGTGAAGAAACTTGCTTCCCGGCTTGACAAGCGCTACAAAGCTTGTTCTTCTCAAACGTGACATCCTTCACGCCGGTCACCATCCCAAGCTTGAACGACTTCTTAAGCTTGCTCATCCCAATGTGAGCAATGCGTCGATGCCATAGCCAACCCAAGCTTGTCTTAGTGAAAAGACAAGTGGTCAAGCTAGCATCCTTGTTGGATAAGTCCACCAAGTAAAGATGTCCATGCCGAAAACCTTTGAAGATTAGTTCTTTGCTTGATTCACTAGTTACTACAACACCATTCTTGTCAAAGGTGCACGTTAGTCCAAGATCACATAGTTGTGCAATGGAAAGTAGATTGAAACTAAGTGACTTAACATATAGTACATTAGAAATGGACAAATCATGCGAAATAGCAATTTTACCTAAACAATTACCTTCCCCTTTGAGTTGTCATCAAAGGTGACTTGTTCATGATTATCGGGTTCTCTATGGTGGTGAACATACCATCATTGTCGGTCATATGTTGAGTGCACCCGCTATCGAGTACCCAATGCTTTCCTCCGGCTTTGTAGTTCACCTACACACATGAAGTTAGTTTTTGAGTTTAGGCACCCAAGCCAACTTAGGTCCTTGTATGTGTGATACAAGTGATTTTGGGACCCAAAGTTGCTTGGGGATCTTCCCCTTCATGCCCTTAATGTCTTTGCCGATGAACCTTGCCTTCACCTTGCCACCTACTTTGCTCAAGAGATAGTGGTAATCATTGAAAGTAGATTTGTAGTTAGGAGGCAATTTGGGAGAAGGACGGTTGGGAAGAGGACACTCCCTCGTGTGATGTCTGGTGACCTCACAATGTTGGCAATAGGAACCAACTTCTTTGATGAAGCTCTTCCTAAGCTCCGGTGAGGGCACCTTCCCTTTGTTGAGCACCGGGAAGGATCCAAGTCCTCTCTTGTTGAAGCCTTTAGCTTGTTGGTAGAGGATTTCCTTGTGCTTGTCCTCCCCCTTAGAAAGTCTTGCCACACTAGTGCGGAGACTTTCAATCTCGTCCATCAACTCCTTCTCCCTAAGGCTTGCTTTCAAAGGCAAAGACTTATCCAAAATATTAGTGGCATGTGAAGTAGTTGATACTTTGCCATCAAGGGTTTCCTTTTTCATGTTTAGTTCAATTGCTTCATAAGCACGGTTAAGCACTTCATGTTCTTGAACCAAGTCATTGTGCTTTCCCAAGAGTGCTTGGTTTGCTAAGTCAAGCTCATGATGATCAAGCTTGATTTGAGCATTTTCCTCCTCGATTTGCTTGACATGTGTTTTGAGCGTGTCATGCTCTTTAAGTATGGTTACATACTTGTCATGCAAATCGAGCTTCGCACTCTCAAGCTTAGCACAAGCTTGTTCAAGTGCCTTAACCTTGCTCTTTTCCCTTTTTATGATGACATGGTATTCATTAATCATAGATGCTAATTCATCGGGGGAGAGCTCATCATCATCATCGCTAGAGTCGTCACGTACCTTAGTGTTACCTTTTGCCATGAGGCACATAGGAGGTGGATGAAGAGGTGAGTTGTCCTTGTCGACGATGGCAAGGCCCACCATGTTTTCTTCATCTTCACTCTCTTCGTCGCTTGATTCTTCATCCGTGATCCACTCATTGGCCTCGTACATGAAGACTTTTTGAGGCCCTCTTCTTTTCTTTGGAAAGAGCTTGGTCTTCTTGCCTTTGTCAAATTTCTTCTTTCCAAAGGAGCGCTTGGGCTTGACCTCTTCTTCATCTTCATCACTTTCTTCTAGCTTTCGATGCTTTCCCTTGTTGTTGTCCTTCCTCTTGTCCGGTCTTGGACCATCATATGATATGTGGCCTTGATCACCACAATTATAGCATGTCTTGTTTTCATCTTTTCTTGGGAGGAAGGATTTCTTCTTGGGATCAAAAGGGTATCCCTTCTTTGCGATTTTGGAGTTTAAACGTGAAAATTTCCTCATCATCAACACAAGCTCGTCATCGTCCTCTTCGCTTGTTGCTTGCTCTTCTTCACTTGAGCTAGGCTCAACCACTCTCTTCTTCTTGGGAGTTGTCTTCTTGGTTGAGGCCTTGAGAGCAATGGTTTTTGACGATGACTCCTCCATCATTCCAAGTACGCTAATCTCATGAGCATGAATTTCTCCAATGAGCTCCGAGACTTCAATGTTGTCAAGTGATTCCTTTTGGAGCATTGAATTGATAATGTTGTACTTGGGCTTGGGTATAAGCATGAGGATCTTGCGGTTGATAAGTCCCTTACCAAGAGAAGCAATGTCAAGTGCGTTAATCTCCTCAATGAGCACATTTAAACGAGAAAACATTTGGTTAACATTCTCATGAGGAAGCATTTTGAATTCATCATACTTGGATTTAAGCAAGTGATATTTGAGTTCTTTAACAAGAGATGAGCCCTCATGTATTTCAATTAAACATGCCCAAATTTCACAAGCTTTCTCTTTACTAGCAATTCTAGCAAATACGTCTTGACTTATGCATTCATAGATAGCATTTCTAGCCTTAGCATCCCATTTTAGTTGATCACCAACATAATTGAGATCTCCAAATCCCGCATGGGTTGCTTCCCAAACTTCGGGAGCAATAGCCTCTAGGTAGGCACGCATGCGTGCTTTCCAATAGGCAAAGTTCTTGCCCTCGAAGGTAGGAACCGAACCCCCATTCTTGGCCATTTAACTCTAGCGGTGAAGCTAAAATGATCCAATGAGCAACAAGGCTCTGATACCAATTGTAAGGATCGAAACGCCCAAGAGGGGGGTGAATTGTGCTTCTTTCAAATTTTAAGGTAATTAAAAACTAACAACTTAAAGCCCAATTCCCTATGCGATTAATCTATGCAATCAATGTAAATTATAAGTCGCGGAATGAAGATTGCATAAATGTAAAAGGGAGAGGGATACAAACGCTCAATGGACACGGAGTTTATCCCGTGGTTCGGCAAGATCACAAGGATCTTCCTACATCCACGTTGTGGCACCCACCCAAGGGTTTTGCCACTCCCAAGTCACCGAGACAAGGGGGTCTTCACTATTCTTCTCCGTTCGCCAACCTTGGCAAGGTGGATCTCAAGCCTTGTACACTTTGAGTCCTTCGGGCTTCCACAATCCTCTTGGCAAGCTCCGGAAGTCACACACACCAAGGGACACTCCCTTATGGCTCTCACTACACTAGAGACTCCAATCACCTAGAATGGAGGCACACAAGCACTATCTCTAGCTAGTTCTAGCCTGTCTCTTGGTGTACAAAAGATGAACAATGATGTGAAAATGGTAGCTCTATGTCTTGAATGCTCTAGGATGTGTAGAGTATGTCTGGGCTTCAAGTCATGTCGATTTGACAGGTTGAAGGGGTATAAATAGCCAGCCTCCACGAAATAGCCGTTGGAAAAGTAGGCTGACATCACTTCTCTGCGAACACCGGATGATCCGATGTCACCCCTTCAGTTATCATCGGTCAAAGCCAAATTAGCTGATGTCGCTGTGTCAGATATGACCGTTGTTAGACCGATGTTGACCTGTCTTCTCATCGGATGATCCGGTGGCTCTTCCTCCAGAATTTGTTTGATCTTGATGCTTACTGGAGTGATCGACCGATGTATGTAATTCTGCACATCGGATGATCCGGTGCTTCACTTGGTCCAATGGTATTGCAAACTGTGATGATGGACCGATGTTACTGAGCCACTCACATCGGATGATCCGGTGAGTGCATTTGTCTGAGGTCTTCTTCTTCTGTTGACACAACTCGACCGATGCAGTCAACTCAACAAACATCGGATGATCTAGTTTGTTCAATCTGTTGACTTCGAGTTGTTTTGAGTTGTTCTTTTGGAAATTGAACTTGTGACCTCTTTGACACTTGATTGAAGTGTTGTTTTGATAGTCTTCAAGTATTAAGTTAGAGCTTTCACTTCTTGTCTTCGTATGATTCGATTTGATCTCATTGGTTGGTTTTATATGGGTCTCCAATTTAATATTGATTTCATTTTATTGAGTGTTATTGGGACCTTGCATTCACAAATTCATCAGTAATATCGAATGGTTGTCATTAATCACCGAAATCGTACCTCATGGGGCCTAGATGCTTTCAATCTCCCGATTTTTGGTGATTGATGACAACACAATAATTTAAAGTGCAATAGTAATGAATTTGATGGTACAATACTCAAGTAGATATGCAATGATACAAGATAGGACACATTAAGCTTGTAGAAATCAAATGAAATTAATGGCGCGAAAAGCTCAATCGATTAATAACATAAGAAAATGTAACAAGCGGAAGAGTGCTTAATTAAAAATTACATAAGAGTACTCAAGCACCAATGCAAAGGATAAACACACGAGAATACAAAGAGCAAACTCAAACTCCCCCTGAGACTACTACTACCACTCCCCCTGACTCCTCTACCTCTGAGCAAACTCAAACTCCCCCTGAGACTACTACTACCACTCCCCCTGACTCCTCTACCTCTTCTCCCCCTTTGGCATCAAGACACCAAAAAGGGATCAGAGAGCCTACAGACCCTGAGAGCTGGGCGCGATGACGAACTGGTCACCGTCGCAGTCGTTGGAGCTGGAGTCGCCGGTCGTAGGAGCTGCCGGAGCGGAGGGAGCTGGGGGGTCCGCTGCCGGTGCTGGAGGAGAGGAAGCAGGTACTGGAGGCGCCGGTGGAGCTGGAGGAAGTGGAGCGCTCACCACGGATGCCGGCGTCTGCTGGAACAGAGTCGTCGCCGGCAGAGGTGAGTGAATCGGTGCGCTGGGTGCCAGAAGTGGTGACATACGGATCGAAGGAATAGGAGTAGTGGGCACCTGAGAAACACCTGGAGCCAGTCCCAGTCCAGGCTGTTGTGGAGGAAGGGCGATCCCGGTCTGAGTGTAAAGGTTGGTGATCAACCCTAGGATCCCCATCATGGCCTGCTGGGTCTGCTGCTGCTGGTCGAGAGAACGCCGGTGCATCTGATCAACGAGGTTTGTGAACCGGTCCGTATCCTCTCGCCTCTGTCGGGCGATCTCCAGCTGAAGCTCATGCTGCTGCCTCTGCAGCTGTGCCAGGTGAGCAGCCTGCTCTGCCCTGGCCTGCTCAGCAGCAAGCCTGTCCTGGCGCTGCTGCTCTATCATCTGCTGGAGTAGTGTCGACAGCTCTGACGGCTGTGACACCTGCGCCTCAGACACAGGAGGTGGAGTCGGTGGTGGAGCAGCTGATCCTCCTGCCTCGGCATCGTGCTGCCTCGGTGAGGGTGGAGGAGGAGGGAAGTACTCCTCGACACTCTCGTCTGTGTCGCTCTCGGACCAGACGTGCTGCAGGTCTCCTCCCTGAGCCTCTGCCTCAGCCAGACGCTCATCCTCTCTCTCAAGGTCAGACCAGTCCTCCTCAGTCAGTCGGGCCCTGACCTGACGCTCAACTGGTCGGCCAAGGCGGCGGTCACCAGGAGCTGGAGCTCGGTAGTGTCCGAACCGTGACACACTCTCGTCAGAGAGACGGTCGTGTGCGGCGGACCCCTCGGGAACCATCATGGTGAGCAGGTAGCTGATCCAGTGCCCATATACTAGCTGCCTCATAATGCCCACTCCATCTGTGATGACATCCTCCATCTCGCAGATAATGACATCCACTATATCAAAGTCCATCCCGTTCATGATGTAGAACAGGATCGTCTGCTGGAGGCTTGTGAATCCCTCTAGATAGCCGGACCTCGGCAGGAGAGAGCAACGCAGGGCAAGGTGCACAATGCGCGCTGCAGGTGTCAACAGGGCCGGAACTCTCGGCTGGTCTGGAGAGAAAGTGGGTCCAAAGAGTGATCTAATCTCCTCCAGAGCAGGAGCCACTCCTCCAGTGAGCGGCCTCCTCAGCGGGTCTGCCTGACCATAGACCCTCTCATGTATGCAAGTGTCGTGCAGGTCTACTCCAAGCAACTATCCCAACGTCTGCCTCGACAGGTGGTAGTGCTGACCCATGAACATGAAGTCAATGGATCGTCTGCCCTCAGAGACGTAGAGGGTGGCATAGAACACGCGGACCCAGTCCTCCACGTAAGCACTCCGCTCATATGACAGCAACTGCACCAGGCCCCTGTACCTCTCAAAGAACGGCCTGATCTCTATCCCTACGGCTAATTCAAGTTGAACCCAATCCATGTAGTTGTGTTGGAACAGCTTGTGGCCACGGAGTCTGTAGGTCTCGTAGAGAGACGCCTGTGTGACTGTCCAGAACCGACTGTCCACCATAGCTTCCCGGGGCTGCGGGTACCACTCCTCAAGCAACACACTCCATCTGAGCTTCCGGAGTTGCTTGGCCTTCATATTCCGGTAGTCCGTGAGACGGACTCCCTCACCGACACGGACTGCCGTGTCCATCTCGTAGATGGCCCTCTCGGCCTCCCTGTCCTCACGACGGTCGGCAGCCGTCGGTCTCGGATGAGGAGCAGCCTCGGTGTGACCTCCACGTGTCCGGGCTGAGCACCGGCAGACGAGAGGCTCAACCGGCTCCTCTTCGGCCTCGGAGTCGTCGATCACGGGAGGCTGCCTGGAACGAGCCTCGCGGATCCTCAGGGACCCTCCTCGGCCACGCTCACGCTCATGGCGGCGCGAGCGGCCATCAACGCCTTCTTTTCCTCCTTGGAGAGCTTCTGCTTCTTCGTGGCGGGCTCCGCGATGGCCTTGCCCTTGTTCTTTCTGTCGCGAGCCATCGCAATGAAAAAAAGCGCGTGGACGAAGTCGACGATGTATGGAACGGCACCACGAAGGTTGACACGGCCGGGAAACCCTAACGGCGACGAGGGGATCGCGACCGTAGAGGATGGCACACGTTGAAGGTGGAGAGGGCGGTGTGTGCGTGGGGAGGCTTTGGCGGTGGAGAGAGGCGGCGGTGGCGCTTGGGCGCGGAGGTGTGGAGACGGTGGCGTGGCACTTGGAGGTGAGGCGGCGCGGGTGTGTGGCGGCGGCGTACGGTGGGAGTACAGCAGCGGCGCGAAGGAGAGGCAACGGCGCGAGGGAGAGGCAGCGGCGCGAGGGAGAGGCGGCGGCGCGGGTGAGAGGCGGCGGCGCTGGGGAGAGGCGGCGGCGCGATGGACGGTGGTCGGCGGCGGCGATTTGGGCGCGATCGGCGGCGGTGAGAGTACGGGCGAGCGAGGCGTCGGGGAGAGAGAAAGAGGCGGCGGCGCGCGGGATTAAATAGTGGACCCCAAACCCTAGCCGTTATTTTAACACCGGATGGACCGATGCTAGATAACATGAACATCGGTCGAATGCAACAGTAAGGATATTCAAGAATTGCTGTTGACACCGGATGGACCGACGTCTAGGGTTTTGATCATCGGCCGAATATCACAGTAAGGGTGTTCAAAAGAGTGATGTAGACACCGGATGATCCGACGTGGGAGGAAGTAAACATCGGTTGAATTGACCACAGCTCCAGAAGAGTGAACATCGGATGGACCGATGTTTTCCAGAATGAACACGTCGGATCATTTGAGGTTCTGACTGAACTGGCCCTGGAAGATTGAACACCTATTGGTCCGATGAGGGATTGGCTTGGGCATCGGATAATCTGATGACAACAGAAGAGAAACATCCCATATATGTCCTTTGACCAAACAAACAATCGAAGAGAAACACATGTCTTAGGAATTTTTGGGCAACCCCTTACCCCTCAAGAAGCTAATATGCCAATAGCTTGGCTAGGCCTTAATGCAAATGGAACACCGAGAAAAATGGAGGAAAAATGTCCAAATAAAATGTAAGTCCCATGCTTTGTGAGGAAGAGTATGAAGACTTCTATCTCTTTGAAGCATGTTCCTCTAGGCATTAACGTACCTAACATTTTGTTCTTTCCACCTTATATGAGTTGAGATATTGTATTTTAAACAAGTCTCCTTCTCATGAGGTGGGTTCCCCTTTGTGACAAACTATCGTATGCAATGCCAAACAAGTTATAGTGCAAGAAATTAAATGAGTGCAAGTCTATATGGCAGAGATCATGCAAGGCATAAAATAAATCTATCTTGCCAAGTTTAAACCTTCCAAAGGCTTCCTCAGGGAAAACTATTTCTAGCTCACCCCTATCCTTTGGGAGTTAGACAAGACCTATATGATATGCATCCTTACATGAACATGGCAACTTACATGACGTTAGATGCATCTAACACATTTAATTCACTTCTAAGTCTAGAAAAGGTTTTCTCATCAAGTGGTTTTGTGAAGATATCCGCCAATTGTTCTTCGGATCTAACACCTTGCAAAGTGATGTCTCCTTTAGCCTCATGATCCCGCAAGAAGTGATGGCGAATATCAATGTGCTTAGTGCGGGAGTGTTGAACGGGGTTTCTAGCTATCTTAACCGCACTTTCATTGTCACAAAGGAGAGGCACACAACCAAATTTAATTCCAAAGTCCAAAAGGGTTTGCTTCATATATAGAATTTGGGCACAACATGCACCGGCCGCTATATACTCCGCTTCCGCGATGGACAAAGCCACGGAATTTTGCTTTTTGCTTGACCAAGATACTAGGGAACGCCCAAGTATGTGGCACCCACCGGAGGTACTCTTTCGATCCACACGGCATCCGGCAAAGTCCGAATCCGAGTATCCCAAGAGATGGAAACTAGCGTTCTTGGGGTACCACAAACCTACACTTGGGGTATGCTTGAGATACCGAAGTATCCTAAAGACCGCCTTCTTATGCGATTCTTTAGGTGCCGCTTGAAAGCGTGCACACAAGCACACACTAAACATAATATCGGGCCTAGATGCGGTAAGGTATAACAATGAACCAATCATGGAACGGTAGTGAGATTGATCAATAGGTTTACCGTCCAAGTTCGCGCCGAGATGACAATTTGTCGCCATTGGAGTAGTTCTTGTGCTACAATCTCCCATCTCAAATTTCTTCAAGAGGTCCTTGGTGTACTTCTCTTGGTAGATGAAGGTCCCCTCTTGAAGTTGCTTGATTTGAAAACCAAGGAAGAAGTTGAGCTCTCCAATCATTGACATCTCGAATTCCCTAGACATCATGGTGCCAAACTCATGGCTAAGAGATTTGTTGGCTGAGCCAAAAATGATATCATCGACATAAATTTGACAGATAAATAGATCCCCGTCGATGTCCTTGGTGAAGAGTGTGGTGTCCACCCTCCCGATCTTGAATCCTTGCATGACCAAGAAATCCCTTAGACGTTCATACCACGCCCTAGGTGCTTGCTTGAGCCCGTAGAGCACCTTGTGTAACCTATACACATGGTTAGGATTCCTCGGATCTTCAAACCCGGGAGGTTGCTCAACATAAACAAGCTCGTTAATATAGCCATTAAGAAAGGCACTTTTAACATCCATTTGATAAAGCATTATATTGTGATGTGAAGAAAAAAGCAAGGAGTATACGAATAGCTTCTAACCGAGCGACCGGAGCGAATGTTTCTCCAAAGTCTAGTCCTTCAACTTGTGAAAAACCCTTGGCCACAAGTCTTGCCTTGTTGCGGACCACAACGCCATTCTCGTCTTGCTTGTTGCGGTACACCCACTTCGTTCCGATGACGTTCTTATCCTTGGGTTGCTCCTCCAATACCCAAACTTCATTGCGGGTGAAGTTGTTGAGTTCTTCTTGCATGGCCATCACCCAATTTGGATCTTGGAGTGCTTCCTCTATATGAGTGGGTTCTACACACGAAACAAAAGAGTAGTGCTCACAAAATGAAGCGACATGGCGAGAACGAGTACTTACTCCCCGTGACGGACTTTCGATGATTTGATCAATCGGATGCGCCTTGGAGATGCGTCCATGCCTCATTAGTGATTGTGAAGCACTTGGCGGTGGTGAAGCATCTTGCTCGTCTTGTGGTTGGACTTGAGCTTGGACTTCTTCTTCTTGTTGTTGGTGTTGTGTGGCTTGTGAATCTTGCATTGGCAATGGATCATCTTTCTCTTCTTCTTCATCAACTTGAGGTGCCATGGAGGTGTTGATGTTGGAACTTGATGCTCCCCCTTGATCATGGCTCTCCTCAACTTCGGGCTTGATGTCTCCAATGGTCATGTTTTTAATGGCTTCTCGTAGAGGCTCATCATCTTTATCATCATGACCAAAACTCTCCTCTTGGGAGCCATTAGACTCATCAAACTCAACATCACAACTTTCTTCAACTAACCCGGAGGTTTGGTTGAATACTCGATATGCTTTTGAGTTTGACGCATAACCAAGAAAGATACCAATATCACACCTTCTTTCAAACTTACTGAGCCTTTTCTTGCGGTAGATGTAGCACTTGCACCCGAAGACTCGGAAGTAGGAGATGTTGGGCTTTCTCCCAATGAGGAGCTCATATGGGGTCTTTTGAAGTAGTCGATGAAGATAGACCCTATTTGCGGCATGGCACGCCATGTTGATTGCTTCGGCCCAAAACTTCTCCGACGTGCCATAGTCATCAAGCATTGCTCTAGCAAGGGTGATGAGAGTCTTGTTCTTCCTTTCAACGACATCGTTTTGTTGAGGGGTGTATGTGGCCGAAAACTCATGCTTCACGCCTTCACGATCACACCACTCCCCAATGTTGTAGTTTTTGAACTCGGTGCTGTTGTCACTCCGGACCTTGATGATGGGAAGTTGAAATTCCCTTTGAGCACGTTTAGCAAAGGTTTTGAAGACTTCCGGAGTTTCACCCTTGTCACCTAGGAACAAGGTCCAAGCATATCTAGAATATTCATCAACAATAACAAGACAATAGAAATTACCACCAAGACTTTGATATGTGGACGGTCCGAAGAGGTCCATGTGGAGTAGTTCAAGTGGCTTGGAGGTTGACACCATTGTCTTCATTAGGTGGTGTGAAGCAACTTGCTTCCCGGCTTGACAAGCGCTACAAAGCTTGTTCTTCTCAAACGTGACATCCTTCACGCCGGTCACCATCCCAAGCTTGAACGACTTCTTAAGCTTGCTCATCCCAATGTGAGCAATGCGTCGATGCCATAGCCAACCCAAGCTTGTCTTAGTTAAAAGACAAGTGGTCAAGCTAGCATCCTTGTTGGAGAAGTCCACCAAGTAAAGATGTCCATGCCGAAAACCTTTGAAGATTAGTTCTTTGCTTGATTCACTAGTTACTACAACACCATTCTTGTCAAAGGTGCACGTTAGTCCAAGATCACATAGTTGTGCAATGGAAAGTAGATTGAAACTAAGTGACTTAACATATAGTACATTAGAAATGGACAAATCATGTGAAATAGCAATTTTACCTAAACCAATTACCTTCCCCTTTAGTTGTCACCAAAGGTGACTTGTTCATGATTATCGGGGTTCTCTATGGTGGTGAACATACCATCATTGCCGGTCATATGTTGAGTGCACCCGCTATCGAGTACCCAATGCTTTCCTCCGGCTTTGTAGTTCACCTACACACATGAAGTTAGTTTTTGAGTTTAGGCAACCAAGCCAACTTAGGTCCTTGTATGTGTGATACAAGTGATTTTGGGACCCAAAGTTGCTTGGGGAGCTTCCCCTTCATGCCCTTAATGTCTTTTCCGATGAACCTTGCCTTCACCTTGCCACCTACTTTGCTCAAGAGATAGTGGTAATCATTGAAAGTAGATTTGTAGTTAGGAGGCAATTTGGGAGAAGGACGGTTGGGAAGAGGACACTCCCTCGTGTGATGTCCGGTGACCTCACAATGTTGGCAATAGGAACCAACTTCTTTGATGAAGCTCGTCCTAAGCTCCGGTGAGGGCACCTTCCCTTTGTTGAGCACCGGGAAGGATCCAAGTCCTCTCTTGTTGAAGCCTTTAGCTTGTTGGTAGAGGATTTCCTTGTGCTTGTCCTCCCCCTTAGAAAGTCTTGCCACACTAGTGCGGAGACTTTCAATCTCGTCCATCAACTCCTTCTCCCTAAGGCTTGCTTTCAAAGGCAAAGACTTATCCAAAATATTAGTGGCATGTGAAGTAGTTGATACTTTGCCATCAAGGGTTTCCTTTTTCATGTTTTTCATTTTTAGTTCAATTACTTCATAAGCACGGTTAAGCACTTCATGTTCTTGAACCAAGTCATTGTGCTTTCCCAAGAGTGCTTGGTTTGCTAAGTCAAGCTCATGATGGTCAAGCTTGATTTGAGCATTTTCCTCCTCGATTTGCTTGACATGTGTTTTGAGCGTGTCATGCTCTTTAAGTATGGTTACATACTTGTCATGCAAATTGAGCTTCGCACTCTCAAGCTTAGCACAAGCTTGTTCAAGTGCCTTAACCTTGCTCTTTTCCCTTTTTATGATGACATGGTATTCATTAATCATAGATGCTAATTCATCGGGGGAGAGCTCATCATCATCATCGCTAGAGTCGTCACGTACCTTAGTGTTACCTTTTGCCATGAGGCACATAGGATGTGGACGAAGAGGTGAGTTGTCCTTGTCGATGATGGCAAGGCCCGCCAAGTTTTCTTCATCTTCACTCTCTTCGTCGCTTGATTCTTCATCCGTGATCCACTCATTGGCCTCGCACATGAAGACTTTTTGAGGCCCTCTTCTTTTCTTTGGAAAGAGCTTGGTCTTCTTGCCTTTGTCAAATTTCTTCTTTCCAAAGGAGCGCTTGGGCTTGACCTCTTCTTCATCTTCATCACTTTCTTCTAGCTTTCGATGCTTTCCCTTGTGGTTGTCCTTCCTCTTGTCCGGTCTTGGACAATCATATGATATGTGGCCTTGATCACCACAATTATAGCATGTCTTGTTTTCATCTTTTCTTGGGAGGAAGGCTTTCTTCTTGGGATCAAAAGAGTATCCCTTCTTTGCGATTTTGGAGTTTAAACGTGAAAATTTCCTCATCATCAACGCAAGCTCGTCATCGTCCTCTTCGCTTGTTGCTTGCTCTTCTTCACTTGAGCTAGGCTCAACCACTCTCTTCTTCTTGGGAGTTGTCTTCTTGGTTGAGTCCTTGAGAGCAATGGTTTTTGACGATGACTCCTCCATCATTCCAAGTACGCTCATCTCATGAGCATGAATTTCTCCAATGAGCTCCGAGACTTCAATGTTGTCAAGTGATTCCTTTTGGAGCATTGAATTGATAATGTTGTACTTGGGCTTGGGTAGAAGCATGAGGATCTTGCGGTTGATAAGTCCCTTACCAAGAGAAGCAATGTCAAGTGTGTTAATCTCCTCAATGAGCACATTTAAACGAGAAAACATTTGGTTAACATTCTCATGAGGAAGCATTTTGAATTCATCATACTTGTATTTAAGCAAGTGATATTTGAGTTCTTTAACACGAGATGAGCCCTCATGTATTTCAATTAAACATGCCCAAATTTCACAAGCTTTCTCTTTACTAGCAATTCTAGCAAATACGTCTTGACTTATGCATTCATAGATAGCATTTCTAGCCTTAGCATCCCATTTTAGTTGATCACCAACATAATTGAGATCTCCAAATCCCGCATTGGTTGCTTCCCAAACTTCAGGAGCAATAGCCTCTAGGTAGGCACGCATGCGTGCTTTCCAATAGGCAAAGTTCTTGCCCTCGAAGGTGGGAACCGAACCCCATTCTTGGCCATTTAAGCTCTCTAGCGGTGAAGCTAGAATGATCCAATGAGCAAAAAGGCTCTGATACCAATTGTAAGGATCGAAACGCCCAAGAGGGGGGGTGAATTGGGCTTTCTTTCAAATTTTAAGGTAATTAAAAACTAGCAACTTAAAGCCCAATTCCCTATGCGATTAATCTATGCAATCAATGTAAATTATAAGTCGCGGAATGGAGATTGCATAAATGTAAACGGGAGAGGGATGCAAACGCTCAAGGGACACGGAGTTTATCCCGTGGTTCGACAAGATCACAAGGATCTTCCTACATCCACATTCTGGCACCCACCCAAGGGTTTTGCCACTCCCAAGTCATCGAGACAAGGGGGTCTTCACTATTCTTCTCCGTTCGCCAACCTTGGCAAGGTGGAGCTCAAGCCTTGTACACTTTGAGTCCTCCGGGCTTCCACAATCCTCTTGGCAAGCTCCGGAAGTCACACACACCAAGGGACACTCCCTTATGGCTCTCACTACACTAGAGACTCCAATCACCTAGAATGGAGGCACAGAAGCACTATCTCTAGCTAGTTCTAGCCTGTCTCTTGGTGTACAAAAGATGAACAATTATGTGAAAATGGTAGCTCTATGTCTTGAATGCTCTAGGATGTGTAGAGTATGTCTGGGCTTCAAGTCATGTCAATTTGACAGGTTGAAGGGGTATAAATAGCCAGCCTCCACGAAATAGCCGTTGGAAAAGTAGGCTGACATCACTTCTCTGCGAACACCGGATGATCCGATGTCACCCCTTCAGTTATCATTGGTCAAAGCCAAATTAGCTGATGTCACTGTGTCATATATGACCGTTGTTAGACCGATGTTGCCTGTCTTCTCATCGGATGATCCGGTGGCTCTTCCTCCAGAATTTGTTTGATCTTGATGCTTACTGGAGTGATCGACCGATGTATGTAATTCTACACATCGGATGATCCAGTGCTTCACTTGGTCCAATGGTATTGCAAACCGTGATGATGGACCGATGTCACTGAGCCACTCACATCGGATGATCCGGTGAGTGCATTTGTCTGAGGTCTTCTTCTTCTGTTGACACAACTCGACCGATGCAGTCAACTCAACAAACATCAGATGATCCGGTGTGTACAATCTGTTGACTTCGAGTTGTTTTGAGTTGTTCTTTTGGAAATTGAACTTGTGACCTCTTTGACACTTGATTGAAGTGTTGTTTTGATAGTCTTCAAGTATTAAGTTAGAGCTTTCACTTCTTGTCTTCGTATGATTCGATTTGATCTCATTGGTTGGTTTTATATGGGTCTCCAATGTAATATTGATTTCATTTGATTCAGTGTTATTGGGACCTTGCATTCACAAATTCATCAGTAATATCGAATGGTTGTCATTAATCACCGAAACTGTACCTCATGGGGCCTAGATGCTTTCAGCAATGCAAATGGCATTAGTGTTATCACAAAACAGTGGAACACTATCTAGATAAACCCCATAGTCCTTAAGTGTTTGAACAATCCAAAGAATTTGTGAGCAAGCACTAGCAGCAGCTACATATTCAGATTCAGCTATGGATTGTGCAACTGAATTTTGTTTTCTAGAGGACCAAGCAACAAGTGAATTACCAAAAAAAATGATAAGCACCAGAAGTACTTTTCCTATCAATCCTACAACCTCCAGAATCAGCATCGGAAAAAGCTTTCAAAGTGACGGTTGAGGAAGAAGGAAGAAAAATGCCAAATTCTTGTGTTCCATATAACTACCTGAGAATCCTTTTGATGGCTTGACGATGTGAAACACGTGGGGAGGATTGAAACCGTGCACAAAGACATACGCTGAGTTGTATGTCTGGTCTTGATGCCGTGAGGTACAAAAGTGATCCGATCATGCTTCTATATTCTTTTTGATCCACGGGTTCATCATCTTCATCAAGTTCAAGTGTTGTTGTTGTTCCCATTAAGGTCCGAAGAGGCTTGCTTTTGTCCATTTTGAAGGGCCTTAGGAGGTATTTTGTATATTTTGTTTGATGCACAAAGGTTCCCTCCTTGGTTTGCTTGATTTGCAGTCCCAAAAAGTATGTGAGTTCTCCCATCATACTCATCTCAAATTCTGAACTCATCATAGCTGAAAACTTGGACACTAGATCATGAGGAGCACAACCAAAGATAATATCATCCACATTCACTTGAACGAATAGTGAGTCATTGCCATGCTTAAGCACAAAAGAGTTTTATCAACCTTGCCCATTGTAAACCCCTTTTCAAGTAAGAATGTTTTTAACCTATCATACCATGCTCTAGGGGCTTGTTTGAGACCGTACAAGGCTTTGGACAGTTTGTAAACATTATTAGGAAAATCTGGATTTTCAAAACCCGGTGGTTGTTTGACATAAACCACCTCATCTATGTAGCCATTAAGAAACGCACTTTTAACATCCATTTGATATAGCTTAAAACCTTTAGATGCAGCAAAAGCTAACAAAATTCTTATGGCTTCTAATCTAGCAACAGGAGCAAAAGTTTCATCAAAATCTAGACCTTCAACTTGAGTGAAACCTTGAGCAACCAACCTAGCCTTATTCCTAACCACAGCCCCATCCACAATTTGTTTATTTTTAAACACCCATTTAGTTCCAATCAATGTGTGACCTTGAGGTGGAGGTACAAGTTTCCAAACATTATTTCTTTCAAAATTTTCTAACTCTTCTTGCATGGCAATAATCCAAGATTCATTAGTGAGTGCGTGTGATATATCTTTGGGTTCAAAAGAAGCAACAATAGCAGAATGAGAATGAGAGTTTGGATCGCAAAAATTGGACCGTGTAACTCGTTCTTGCAAGCTTCCAATAATCTGTTGTGGGGGATGATTCTTGATGATCCGTAGGGGAACGAATGTCTCACAAGCTTCTTCTTCATCAGATTCATTACAGATTGATGAGCTTGTGGCTTGTGGACAATCAGGACAAGCAGAGGTGATAGTCGGAGCTTGTTCAAAGTTCGGAGCTGGACACGAGTCAGCTTCGGAACTATCAGACAGTATCATGGTCTCTTCTTCATCTTCGAAAACACCCTACCTCTGAGGATATGGATCTGGTCCTGCAATACCGGAGCTAGTACCTGGGTGAGCTTCATCAAAAGAACTTCACATGTCTCCACAATTTTGTTAGTGTCGAGTAAAAGCACACGGTAACCTTTAGTATGAGATGGATAACCAAGAAACATGCCATCTTCGGATCTAGCTTCAAATTTATAAAGATTTCCATGTTTCTTAACAATGCATTTGCAACCAAAGACCCGAAAGTGCGTAACACTAGGCCTATGTCCAAACCGGAGCTCATATGGTGTTTTATCTAGCTTAGCGCGCAAGAAAACACGATTTGAGACATAACTAGCGGTTGCAATCGCATCAGCCCAAAATTTCCTAGGAGTTTGATATTCATCAAGCATAGTCCTAGCCATCTAAACTAAGGTTCTGTTCTTCCTTTCTACAACACCATTTTGTTGAGGTACATATGGTGAAGAAAATTGATGATCTATTCCATTTTCAGCACAGAAGTGATCAAAAGATTGATTTTTAAATTCAGTTCCGTTATCACTTCTAATTGCTTTTAAAGATCCTGGGTGATCAATTATAATCTGAGAAATAAAGTACTAAGGTGACTAAAAGCTTCATTCTTAGATGCCATAAAGTAAACCCGAGAGTATCTAGAATAATCATCAACAGTCACAAGAACATACCATTTACCTTCGAAGGATTGAACACGTGAAGGTCCTACGGTGTCAAGGTGCAAAAGTTGACCCGGTTCAGTTGTCATGATCATTGTGAGAGGAGTATGTGAACCTGCAACCATCTTAGCATGTCTACAAGAAGAGCGCACAATTTCTTTGTCCCCTTTAAGCTTAGGCAGCCCACATATGCGATCAAGAGCACTAACACGCATTAGGTGATCAAAGCCTACGTGACCAAGCCTATGATGCCAAAAATATAAGTCCTTTGAATCATTAGCAACTAGACACCTATGCTTAGAGGAAGACATATCAAAATCAGCTTTAAAAACTATTCCAAACCGAGACATGTTAAAAATAAGCTCACTATTTGAACCTACAACTTTGTAGCAGTTTTTATTGAAAATAATTTCCGGATTTTCATCTAGCAATTGAGAAACAGAAAGCAAGTTGTACTTCAAATTTTTGACAAGTGCCACATCCTTCAAATTGTAGTGATCATTTACTCTAATCGAACCCTTAGCAATTATAGGAGTTGAAGAGTTATCGACAAAAGTAACATTCTCTACACGTGACACAAAAGAGAGGGAGCAGAACCAATCTTTGTTACCGGTCATGTGGCATGAGCAACCTGAATCCACAATCTAAATGTTCTCCTTCCTCAAGCGTGTAACCAACATAGAAGCACAATACGTCGATGACTCAATATTGGGGTTAGTCAAAAGGCATTTAGGTATCCAGTACTGAGTCACACGACGTGCTGCAGGAAAAACACGCAAAAGCTGTGACAAAACAGCAGGTTTATTAATCGAAGGTTCAGGTTTTCTGTTCTTAACAATTGATTTAGAAGTTTTTACTTGTTTAGAGTGAAAACCAGTAGCTCCGGAGGTAAAAGCAGAAGGTCCAGAGGCAAAAACCAAAGCTCTGGAGAGAACAACAAAAGGTCCGGGAGCTTTCGGAGCTATCGGAATTACCGGAGCTATCTTTGCAAGTCTCTTACCAGAGGGTCCGGAAGCTACCTTTTCAAATTTCTGACTCATTAAGGCAGGTTGCATGTTTCTAATTCTAGGTTTAGCATGAAAGTTATGAGATCTAGCAGACATTTTATCCTTTTTAATTTGTTTAGCTAGTCTATAACAAAAATCTACGACATGACCATCTTTATCACAATAAGTACAATGAAACTTAATTTTGTAATCATGTCTAGATGAGCACCCAGCATTAGAAACAGAATTAGAAAGCACTTCTGCAGATTTGGAAACCACTTCTTTTTGTTTAGGAATTATTTGAATCAAACCAATTCCTAATGACTTTACAATTTTAGGTGGATGTGCCTTAGCATGAGCATGAGAATCAAAACCTAAAACAGTTTTTTCATTACATGATTTGGATGAACTTAGTAGTAAGTTTAGATTTTTGTTGCCAACACAAAACTGCTTTAGCGTCCTATTCATGTCATCAAGTTTCTTAGACAAGTCTAGATAGTTTCCACATTAAGTTTTTCCTTTTAGTTTGCAATTGGAACAATATTTAACTTCATGAGAATGTAAAGCATTGTTCAATATAGAAATTTCATTCATAGCATCTTGCAGTTTCTTATCAAGATCATCACAACTAGAACAATGCAATTCAATTGTAGAACAAGAAGCATCTTTTATGTTTCCAATGTTAGGTGCAACAAGCTTTTTGTTCTTTTCAATTCCAAGTTCAAGTCTATCTAGAGTAGAGGAATGTGCAATTCTTAATGTGGACAATTGTTCATAGATTAAGTCACGTGAGGGACATGCATCATCACTAGGAATCAAAGTTTTTAATCGGTTGATTTCAGATTCTAGTGATTCAATTTTAGCAGCATTCTCCCTAAGATTTTTGTCCTTTTTCTTGACAATAACAGTGGCACGAGAAATAGCATAACACATTTGATTGCAGGTAGAACATACCTCATCATCGTCACTGTTGTGTTCTGCATCCTTCTGACTTGATCTTGATCTTGTTTTTCCCGCCACAAAGCATAAGTTGGTCATATCGTCATCATCTTCATCACTTTCAAAGCCTACATCACTTGAACTGAGTTCTTGAAGTGCGGTGATGAAGCTGTTAATCATCTTGCGTCCTAAGGTACCCTTCTTTTTCTTATTGGGATTTCCAGAGGTGGTATTGACCTTGTTATGTTTTTCTTCACGGGTAGTAGGACCTGAAAGGTTAGGGCATTCTGTACGAAAATATCCCGTCTTACCACATTCGAAGCATCGTTGAGGTACGGAGCTTCCTCTCCTTCTAGTTCTCACATTTTGCAATGCTTTTGAGAACCTAGTAGAGAGAAGTGCTAGCTCCTCCTCTAGAAATTCTTCAATCTGCTCCAACATTAGTGAGGACAACAAAGAAAGAGTATTGCAAGATGATGATTGGCCGGAGCTAGGAATATCACGTTGTGAGACAAATGCAATATACTTATTTGGGTTCTTACGTGATAAGATGTCAATTTCATGAGTTTTGAGTTTAGAGTAAAGCACATCTAATGTAAGAGAACTCATGACAGTTGATTCACGAATAGATGTTACTGTCATCTCCAAAATTGATATGTCTAATGCACTAAGAAGTTGCCTAGCATTCTCAGCATCAGAAAAGATAACATTGACACTACGTAAGTTGCTGAGAATTTTATTAAAGCGAGCAAAGAGGTCATCGATAGACTCATCGGGTTGCATCTCAAAATGCATATATTCCTTTTTAAACATATCTTGGTTTACCTCCTTGATTGTGTTAGATCCTTTGTGATAGTCACAAAGTGCACTCCATACATCGTATGCCGATCGGAGATGTGCAACGCGGTCGAAGTCGCTCTGAGTGAGTCCTTGGATGATCAAGTTTCGGGCTTCGTTGTTGTTGTCGACGTCCCGTAGGTTTGTAGCCATAACTTGATCGTTAGGTGGCACTTCGTAAGGCTTGTACACCTTCTCCCATATTGCGAAGCCTTACGCCTTGATGAAAGCCTCTATGCGTGCCTTCCAAACCTGAAAATCAATACCAGCAAACACACAAGGTTTGGTGGAGTATTTCTCCATGATGATTAGTCAAAAAACGTGCAAATCACAAAGATTGGAGCACCGTGGCTCTGATACCATTTGTAGGATCGAAGAGCATGTGGAAAGCTACCATAGGGGGGTGAATGGTAGATTTAAAAATTTTACGCAGCGGAAACAATTAAATCCCAACCCCTTTGGCAGAAACACGATCTGTTAGAGAAATCATGTATGAAATCGATCTAAACGTGTTTCACCATGACAACAGTGATATATACTAGAGAGAATCAAGTAACGAATAAAACACAAAAAGAATCACTCAAATCCGTCGAGAGAAACTCAAGTTATGATCGAAAGATCGAACAAAGGTCAATCTGTCCTACCCGAGAAAAACAGTTCTGTAACGCTGCAAAGAAACTCGTGTAGATCAGAAACCACAAGGCCAATGACCGTGAAATTTTTACACATGATATATAATCAAGTTTTGAAGACAACCCAAAAAGAATCACGTCAATTGGATCTGTAAAACTCGAGTTATGATAAAACCACCAACAAAAGGTAGTGCTGTCCAGAAACTCGACGAGTAAAACTTGTCTGGAACAAGTCGGACGAACAAGGCACAAAAGTTCCTTCAAACTCCGAATTTTATTCAATAGAACACAAGAGGAACAACCCCAAAGTTGTGCACCACGAGCTCTAGGCTCCCTTGCTTATATAACCAGCTTTTAGGTCAACCCAATCTCAACTAGGACTCCAATCCTACTCAGATCACGAATCGAAACTTTCCATAACTGCTTAGGACTCTTCTATACGCAGATAGAAGCAATCTTAAGACTTCCAACCTTCTTAAGAACGTATCCCACATTCCTAAAACAACTCAAATTCGTGACCCACACGAAATCCTAACATAACCAACTCGATATTTTCCATACCGAGCCATAATTGACTCCGCCGCAGCCAAAGTCATCAACCGGTACGATCCGATCCTTCCAACTAGATCTTCCCATCTATGAACTATCTTCGGAACCATGTTGCCACGTCATGCACCGCATGCATACGTGCCAACACCTTCCTTCGACGTCCAATAACCTTCATATGCACTGCCCTTGATTCAATCATCCTGCGTGACCTCCTGACCCGCTCAACCACAATTCCTCCTGAATTTGGTTGTTGGAACCTTATCTCCTCCCTGAGACTAGTCCAAAGGATCCTGTCACTAGCCATGACTTGAACTCAAGCAATATCTGCACATAAACAAACAACCAATCCGTACGAGCCCAAGTCCGCGACTTGACTCAAGTCAGTTCCGAACACAACACCTTACGTGAGCACCTCACATAAGCATGTTGCAAAACCACAGTAAAACGATATCATCCATATCAACCAAAACACACCAAAAACTTAGCAAATGAATACTAAGCAATCTTTCCAACAATTTAAAGCAAGTTTGAAACTTTGCAAATGAAAAGTAGAAACACCGCGGTTAAGCTCCGGTTCTTGCCAAAGCTAACCGGACCTTGAGCCGGAGCTTACCAAAGCTAGTAGAACCTAGCTCTGGAGCTTACCATAGCTAGTGGAACCAAGCACCCACCGAAGCTTACAAAAACTAGCAGGGCTAGTCAACCCAAAAAACAGAGCTAGAGAAAGCAACTCGTAGCTTAGCAAAAACATGTCAGAGCTAAATACAAAACTCACCGAAGCTAACCAAAAGGTAGTCGGACTTTGCCAGCAAATTGAACCTACCATCGGACATACCCGGAGCTACCAAAAACAAGCCGGACCTACCATCGGACCTTGTTGTAGCTCGGAGCTAGAGTCGAACCTTGCTAAAAAATGTTTTAGCGGAATTCAAAACTTTTATCGCCATAGCCAATGTATTCAGCACACATAGGTCTCACAAAGTTGATTACTTGATCAATTCTTTATGATTAAAAGTACTTGTGAGCATGCAACAAGTTCAAAACAGCAAGAAAGTTCGATCATAACCAGATTTAGTGTATGTAATTATTCCAATTACTAGTCATGACACAAACTACAAAATGTATAACATGAGTAATGTAGTAAGAACTTTCAGCATGTAAAAGGAATCACAAAGTCATATATGTATGAAATACTATGCTCATATTATTTTAATTTCAGATTCACATATAGACTTCCCAAGTTTCAAAACTCCCCCTCAATTTAAGCCAAGGAGATGCATAACCCCTATTTCACTACGAATGTAACAAAAACAAGTGAAATCCAAAGGTTTTGTGAAAATGTCATCCAATTGTTGTTCGGTATCTACATGGTGAAGCACAATGTTTCCTTTTCAACATTATCACGGAGAAAGTGATACCTAATATCAATGTGCTTAGTTCTAGAATGTTGTACGGGGTTTTTAGCAATGCAAATGGCACTATGTACGAAGAGCTTGCTTTTGTCCATGTTGAAGCGCCTTAGGAGGTCTTTTGTATACTTTGTTTGATGCACAAAGGTACCCTCCTTGGTTTGCTTGATCTGCAGCCCCAAAAAATACGTGAGTTCTCCCATCATACTCATCTCAAATTCTAAACTCATCATAGCGGAAAACTTGGACAAAAGATCATGAGAAGCACAACCAAAGATAATATCATCCACATACACTTGAACGAATAATGACTCATTGCCATGCTTAAGCACAAAAAGAGTTTTATCAACCTTGCCCATGGTAAACCCCTTTTCAAGTAAGAATGTTTTTAACCAATCATACCATGCTCTAGGGGCTTGTTTGTGACCGTACAAGGCTTTGGACAGATTGTAAACATGATTAGGAAAATATGGATTTCTGAAACCCGGAGGTTGTTTCACATAAACCTCCTCATCTATGTAGCCATTAAGAAAAGCACTTTTAACATCCATTTGATATAGCATAAAACCTTTAGATGCAGCAAAAGCCAAGAAAATTCTTATGGCTTCTAATCTAGCAACGGGAGCAAAAGTTTCACCAAAATTTAGACCATCAACTTAAGTGAAACCTTGAGCAACCAACCTAGCTTTATTCCTAACCACAACCCCATCCTCACTTTGTTTATTTTTAAATACCCATTTAGTTCCAATTAAAGTGTGACCTTGAGGTGGAGGTACAAGTTTCCAAACATTATTTCTTTCAAAACTTTCTAACTCTTCTTGCATGGCAATAATCCAAGATTCATTAGTGAGTGCGTTTGATATATCTTTGGGTTCAAAAGAAGCAACATAAGCAGAATGAGCATGAGAGTTTGGATCGCAAAACCTGGACCGTGTGACTTGTTCGTGCAAGCTTCCAATAATTTGTTGTGGAGGATGAGTTTTGAGAACCCGGGGGGGGGGGGGGGGGGGGGGGCGGGGGAGTGGACACTTCACAAGCTTCTTCTTCTTCGTGTTCATCACAAATCGATGAGCTTGTGACTCGAGGAGGATCTGGACCAGCAATGGTGGTCGTCGGTGCTGGTTGTGAATCAAAATCAGGAGCTGGAACAATGTCATTAGCTGCTGAATTTTCGGGCAGCAGCACCACTTCTTCCTCATCTTCAACGAAAATGCTCTCTCCTTGTGGATATGAATCTGGACCTGCAACGTTTGAGCTAGTACCTGGGATAGCTTCATCAAAAGGCACATCAAAAGTCTCCACAATTTTGTTAGTTTCAAGTAAAAGCACACGGTAGCCTCTAGTATGAGATGGATAACCAAAAAACATGCCATCAACTGATCTAGGTTCAAATTTATCAAGATTACCATGTTTCTTAACAAAGTATTTGCAACCAAAGACCCGAAAGTGTGTAACACTAGGCCTATGTCCAAACCGGAACTCATATGGTGTTTTACCTAGCTTAGCGCGCAAGAAAACACGATTTGAGACATAACAAGTAGTTGCAATCGCATCAGCCCGAAATTTCCTAGGAGTTTGATATTCATCAAGCATAGTCCTAGTCATCTCAACTAAGGTTCTGTTCTTTCTTTCTACAACACCGTTTTTTTGAGGTACATATGGTGAAGAAAATTGATGATCTATTCCATTTTCAGCACAAAAGTGATCAAAAGATTGATTTTTAAATTCAGTCCCGTTATCACTTCTAATTGCTTTTAAAGATCCTAAGTGATTAATTAATAATCTAAGAAATAAAGTTCTAGAGTGACTAAAATCTTCATTCTTAGATGCCATAAAGTAAACCCGAGAGTATCTAGAATAATCATCAACAATCACAAGAACATACCAATTACCTCCAAATGATTGAACACGTGAAGGTCCTACGGTGTCAAGGTGCAAAAGTTGACCTGGTTCAGTTGTCATGATCATTGTGAGAGGAGTATGTGAACCTGCAACCATCTTAGCATTTCTACAAGAAGAGCACACAATTTCTTTGTCCCCTTTAAGCTTAGGCAGCCCACGTATGCGATCAAGAGCACTAACACGCGTTAGATGATCAAAGCCTACATGACCAAGACTACGATGCCAAAAATATATGTCCTTTGAATCATTAGCAACTAGACACCTATGCTTAGAGGAAGACATATCAAAATCAGCTTTAAAAACTCTTCCAAACTAAGACATGTTAAAAATAAGCTCATTATTTGAATTTACAACTTTGCAGCAATTTTTAGGGAAAATAATTTCCAGATTTTCATCTAGCAGATGTGAAATAAAAAGCAAGTTGTATTTCACTCTAACCGAACCCTTAGCAATTATAGGAGTTGAAGAATTATCAGCAAAAGTAACATTCTCTACATGTGACACAAAAGAGAGGGAGGAGAACCATTCTTTGTTACCGGTCATGTGGCGTGAGCAACCTGAATCCACAATCCAAATGCTCTCCTTCCTCAAGTGTGTAACCTATATAGAAGCAGAATACGTCGATGACTCAATACTGGGGTTAGTCAAAAGGCATTTAGGAATCCGATACTGAGTCACACGACGTCCAGCAGGAATAACACGCGAAAGCTGAGATAAAATGTCTTGTTTATAAGCCAAAGCTTTAGGATTTTTGTACCCAACTACTGTCATACGAGATGTTACATGTGTAGCACAAAAAACAGTAGGTTTGGGAGCACACTTTGCATGTTTTCGACTCATTACAGCAGGTTGCTTGTTCCTATCATTCGGTTTAACATGTGCAACAAATTTTACATGAAAGTTATGAGATCTAGCAATCATTCTTTCTTTTTTTCTGTTGTTTAGCTAGTCTATAGCAAAAATCTATGACATGACCATCTCTACCACAGTAGGTACAATGAAATTTAACTTTGTGCTCATGCCTAGATGAGCAAACAACATTTTTCTTTGACACCGAATGAGACAACACTCCTGCAGATTTGAAAACCACTTCTTTTTGTTTAGGAACTGTTTGAATCAAACCACTTCCGAATGACTTTACAATTTTAGGTGGATGTTCCTTTGCATGAGCATGAGAATCAAAACCTAAACCAAATTTATCATTACAAGACTTGGAAGAATTCAACAGCAAGTTTAGATTCTTATTCCCATTACAAAACCAATCTAATCTCCTATGCATGTTATCAAGTTTATTGGACAGATCAAGGCAATTTTCACATGAAGTTTTTCCTTTTAATTTGCAATTGGAACAAAATTTAACTTCATGAGACCGTAAAACATTGTTCAATATAGAAATTTCATTCATAGCATCTTGTAGTTTCTTATCAAGATCATCACAAGTAGAACAATGCAAATCAAATGTAGAACAGCTAGCATCTTTCAAGTTTTTATCATGAAGTGCAGCAAGCTCTCTATTCTTTTCAATTTCTAACTCAAGTTTATCAAGTGTGGAGGTATGCGCACTTCTTAATGAGGACAATTGTTCACATATTAAATCACATGAGGGACATGCTTCATCACTAGGAATCATAGTTTTTAAACGGTTGATTTAAGATTGTAGTGATTCAATTTTAGCAGCACTATCCCTAAGCTTTTTGTCCTTTTTCTTAACTATAATAGTGGCACAAGAAATAGCATCACACATTTCTTCACAAGTAGGACATACCTCTTCATTGTCGTTGTTGTGTTCTGCCTCCTCCATACTTGATCTTGCTTGCCCGCCATGAAGCACAAGTTTGCCAAATCATCTTCATCTTCATCACTTCCAATGTCCACATCGCTTGAGCCAAGTTCTTGTAGTGCAGTGATGAAGCTGTTTATCATCTTGCGTCCTATAGTACCCTTCTTTTTCTTGTTGGAGTTTCCAGAGGTGGTCTTGACCTTGTTATTCTTTTCCTCACGGGTAGAAGGACCTAAAATATTAGGGCATTTTGTACGAAAGTGTCCTGTCTTACCAGATTCAAAATAACGCTGAGGTCCAGAGCTTCCTCTCCTTCTAGTTCTCATATTTTGCAATGCTTTTGAGAATCTAGTAGATATGAGTGCTAACTCCCCTTCTGGAAATTCCTCGATCTGCTCCAGGGTTAGTGAGGACAGCAAAGCAAGAGTATTGCAATATGATGATTGGCCGGAGCTAGGCATTTCACGTTGTGATACGAATGCAATAGACTTATTTGGATTATTTAATGATAAAATGTCAATTTCATGAGTTTTTAGTTTAGAGTAAAGTACATCTAAAGTAAGTGTACTCATGACAGTAGATTCACGAATAGATGCGACTTTCATCTCCCAAATTGACATATCTAATGCACTTAGTAATTGCCTAGCATTTTCAGCATCTGAAAAATTTACATTGATGCTACGCAAGTTACTGAGAATTTTATTAAAGCGAGCAAAGAGGTCATCAGTAGACTCATCGGGTTGCATCTCGAAGTGCATATATTCTTTATTGAACATGGCTTGCCTTACCTCCTTGATCGTGCTAGATCCTTCGTGGAAGTCACAAAGTGCTTTCCACACATCGTATGCAGATCGGAGGTGTGCAACACGGTCGAAATTGCTTTGAGTTAATCCTTGTATGATCAAGTTCTGAGCCTTGTTGTTGTTGTCGACATCTCTCAGATTTGTAGTTGTAACTTGATCGTTTGATGGCACTTCGTAAGGCTTGTACACCTTGTCCCATATTGCAAAGCCTTGCGCCTGGATGAAAGCCTCCATGCGTGCCTTCCAAACCTGAAAATCAATACCAGCAAACACACTGAAAGTTCAAAACCATCGAGGGTAATGTTACTCTCAAAAACACATTGAAAAGTTCGGACAGTCCATACTTATCGAGAATAACGGCGTTACTTCTGAAAGTTCGGAAAGTCTGAACTTAGTAGAAAGTAACTGTTACTCCTAAAAGCAAATTTGTGAGAATCGAATGTTTCCAATGTGTCAACTCACGTGCAGCTCATGTGAGTGAAAGATCGGACACTCCAAATTGAAAAACACAAGCAACTCAGGTGAGGAAAAGTTTGGACACTCCAAAACGGGTGATTTGGCAATATTCAAAACTTTGAATGTAAACTCTCACTTTTATTCTAATTGCCAATGTATTCAGCACACATAGGTCTCACAATATCCCCCTTGATGAATGCATCGGCAACACCACTACGAAACCGAACATTGGCTCATTCACATTTCATGAAAAGTTTTGATAAAAAGAAAATTTATTCCCATTTTGAAAATAAAAAATCAAATAAGAAGAAAAACAAAAATTCTACCCCTGAGAAGAATCATAACAAAATACTTCTCTATGTGCAATGCGTGATAAATTTCTCTCCTTTTGACAATGTATTCAGCAAGGTTCAAAAGAAAAATTTTAACTTGTTATGAGCATAATATGATATATACATATAAAACAAAGCTCATCCAAGTCATACTATAAAGTAACTTACACTATCACATCAATGAGATACATAAAGTAATGTAAACCATGCTAAAGATCAAGTGTAGTTTTAATTAAAGCAAGTCATGATCTCCCTATCTCAACTATTTCAAAATTTGAAAGCATGACACATTTTGCTATTTTATTTATTTTCGTGAGACCTATGTGCTGAATACATTGGCTTTGATGATACATTCAGTAATGTTGCTTAGTATTAATTTACTGAGTTTTTGTTGCGTTTTGGCTGTTATAAAAATGTCCACTTTTACTGTGGTTTGCAACATGCTTATGTGAGGTGCTCACGTAAGTGTTGTGGTTTCGGAACTAATGAGAGTCAAGTCGAGGACTTGTGCTCGGAAGTATTGGTTATTTATTCATGTGCAGGTGTTGCTTGAGTTCAAGTCATGGCTGGTGACAGGATCAATCTGACTAGTCTCAGGGAGGAGATGAGGTTCCAACAACCAAGTTCGAAAGGAATTGTGGTTGAGCTGATCAGGAGGTCACGCAGGGTGATTGAATTAAGTGCAGTGCATATGAAGGAAATTTGATGTTGAAGGAAGGTGTTCACACGTATGCATGCGGTGCATGAAGTGCCAGCATGGTTCCGAAGCCGGTTTATGGAAGGAAAGATCTGGTTGGAAGGATCGGATCGTATTGGATAATAACTTTGGCAGCGGAGAAGTCAGTTATGGCTCGGTATGGGATATATCGAGTTTGTTATGGTAGTTTTCGTGAGTTACACAAAAATAGATTGTGTTTAGGAATACGGGATGTGTTCTTGAGTTTATTAGGAAGTCACGAGTTTGTTTCTATCTGCGAATAGGAAGATCTTGAGCAGTTATGGAAAGTTTTAATTCGTGAAATGAGTAGGGTTAGAGTCCTAGTTTGAATTGACGTGGCCTTCAGGCTTGTTATATAATAAAGGGAGGCCAGAGCTCATGGGGATGACTTTTGGGATGTTCCTCTCGTGTTCTATTGAATAAAGGTCCTAGTTTAAAGGAACTTATGTGCCTTGTTCGTCCGACTTGTTGTCTACAAGTTTTTCTCGTCAAGTTTCTGCACAACACTACCTTTCTTTGGTGGTTTTATCATAAATCAAGTTTCACAGATCAATTTGACGTTATTCTTTTTGGTTTATCTTCACAACTTAATTATATATCATCTGTGAAAATTTCATGGTCATTGTATTTGTGGTTTTGGATCTATAAGAGTTTCTTTGCAGTATTGCAGAACTGTTTTTTACTCGGTAGAACAGATTGACCTTTGTTCGATCTTTCGATCGTAACTTGAGTTTTTCTCGACGGATTTTTGTGATTCTTGTTGCCGTGTCTTCGTGACTTGATTATCTACAATATCTAGTACTTTTGTTACAGTTGAACACATCTAGATTAGTCGCACACATGATTTCTTTAACAAATTGTTTTTCTGCCGAGGGGTTTTTGTTGCTTCCGCTGAAAAAGTTAAAATGTACCATTCACCCCCCCCCTCTGGTATCTTTTCAAGTGCTCTTTGGTCCTAAAATTGGTATTAGAGCCACAGTTCTCTAATATCTTTGATCTTCATGTGTTTTGACTAATCATCATGGAGAAATACTCCGCCAAATCTTGTCTGTTTAGTGGTATTGATTTTCAGGTTTGGAAGGCATGCATGCAGGCTTTCATCCAGGCGCAAGGCTTCGCGATATGGGAAAAGGTATACAAAACTTATGAAGTGGCACCAAACGATCATGTTGCAGCTATGAATCTATGAGACGTTGACAACAACAACAAAGCCCGCAACTTGATCATTCAGGGACTCACTCAAAGCGACTTTGATCGTGTGGCGCACCTCCGATCAGCATACGATGTTTGGAGAGCTCTTTGTGATTATCACAAAGGCTCCAACAAAATCAAAGAGAGAAAACAAGATATGTTCAAAAAGGAATACATGCACTTCGCGATGCAACCTAGTGAGTGCATCGATCAACTTTTTCCCGATTTAATAAAATTCTCAGTAATCTACGTAGTGTCAACGTAAACTTTTTAGATGCTGAGAATGCTAGGCAATTACTAAGTGCATTAGACATGTCAATTTGGAAGATGAAAGTCATATCTATTTGTGAATCAACTGTCATGAGTACTCTCACTTTAGATGTGCTTTACTCTAAACTAAAACACATGAAATTGACATTTTATCACGGAAGAATCTGAATAAGTCTATTGCATTCATTTCACAACGTGATATGCCTAGCTTCGGCCAATCATCATCTTGCAATACTCTTGCTTTGCTGTCTTCATTAACTATGGAACAGATTGAAGAATTTCCAGAAGAGGAGCTAGCACTCATCTCTACTCGGTTCTCAAAAGCATTGCAAAATATGAGAACAAGAAGGAGAGGAAGCTCCGGACCTCAACGATGCTTTGAATGTGGTAAGACAGGACACTTTGTACAGAATGCCCTAACCTTTCAGGTCCTACTACCCGTGAAGAGAAGCAGAACAAGGTCAAGACCACCTCTGGAAACTCCAACAAGAAAAAAAGGGGTTCCACAGGACGCAAAATGATAACAGCTTCCTCACCGCACTCAAGAGCTCAGTTCAAGTGATGTAGACATTGGAAGTGATGAAGATGATGACGATCTGGCCAACTTATGCTTCATGGCAAGCAAAACAAGATCAAGGTCAAGTCAGGACGATGCAGAACACAACAGTGACGATGATGAGGTATGTTCTACCTGTAATGAAATGTTTGATGCAATTTCTTGTACAACTATTATTATCAAGAAAAGGGACAAAAAGCTTAGGGATAGTGCTGCTAAAATTGAATCACTAGAACATGAAATCAACCATTTAAAAACTTTGATTCCTATTGATGATGCATGTTCCTCATGTGACTTAATCTCTGAATAATTGTCCACATTAAGAAGTGCACACTACTCCACTCTAGATAGACTTGATGAAGAAACTGAAAAGAACAAAAAGCTGTCTGATTTTAATGTTAAAAACTTAAAAGATGCTTCTTGTTCTATAGATGATTTGCATTGTTCTGCATGTGACAATCTTGACAAGAAACTAAAAGATTCAATGAATTATACTTCCATTCTAAACAATGCCTTTACGTTCTTATGAAGTTAAATATTGTTCCAATTGCAAACTAAAAGAAAAAACTACATGTCAAAACTATCTAGTTTTATCTAAAGAACTTCACAATTAAAATAAGATACTAGAGTGGTTTTACAATGGGAACAAGAATATAAAGCTTCTGTTAAATTCTTCTAAATCTTGCAATGATAAAACTGGTTTAGATTTTGATTCCCATGCTTATTCTAAAACACATCCACCTCACGTTGTAAAATCATTTAGAAGAAGCTTAATCAAAATTGTCCCTAAACAAAAGGATGTGATTTTTAAATCTGTAGGGAGTGCTTTCTAGTTCTATTTCTAATACTTGATCTCATCTAGACATGATTACAAAATAAAATTTCATTGTACTTATTGTGATAAAGATGGTCATATTGTATATTTCTTTTATAGACTAGCTAAACAAATTAAAAAGGATAAAGTGTCTGCTAGATCTCATAACTTTCATGCTAAATCTGCTATGCATGCTAAACATAAAATTAGAAACATAAAACCTGCTTTGGTGAGTCAATAATTTGAAAAAGTAGCTTTTGGACCTTCTGGTAAGAAATCTGCAAAGGCAGCTCTGGTAGTTCTGATAGCTCCGAGAGCTCCCGAACCTTCTATTGTTCCCCTTCGGAACCTCAGTCTTTGCATCAGGAGCTTCAGCTTTTTCCTTTGGAACTACTGCTCTTAACTCCGGAGCTACTTGTTTTCGTGCTAAACGAGTAAAAACTTTTAATTTAGTAGTTAAGATCAGAAAACCTCAACCCTAGACTCAGAAATCTGTTGTTTTGTCACAGCCTTCGCGTGTTGTTCCTACTGGATATCGCATGGCTCAGTACTGGATTCTGAAATGCTTATTGACTAACACCAGTATTGAGTCAACAACGTATTGTCCTTCTGTGTAGGTTTCACGCTTGAGGAAGGAGAACATATGGATTGTGGATTCAAGATGCTCACGCCACATGACCGGTAACCGAGAATGGTTCTCCTCCCTCTCTTTTGTGTCACGTGTAGAAAATGTTACTTTTGCCGATAATTCTTTGACTCCTATAATTGCAAAAGGATCGGTTAGAGTAAATGACCACTACACTTTAAAAGATGTGGCACTTGTTAAAAATTTTAAATACAACTTGCTCTCTATTTCTCAATTGCTTGAGAAATTTGGAAATAATTTTCTCTAAAATTGCTACAAAGTAGTAGATTCAAATAGTGAGCTTTTGTTTAACATGTCCCGTTTTGGAAGAGTTTTAAAAGCTGATTTTGATATGTCAGCTTTTGAGCATAGGTGTCTAGTTGCCAATGATTCAAAAGATTTATTTTTCTGGCATCGTTGACTTGGTCACGCAGGCTTTGATCACTCACTCGTATTAGTGCTCTTGATCGCATACATGGTTGCCTAAACTCAAAGGAGACAAAGATATTGTATGCTCTTCGTGTAGACATGCTAAGATGGTTGCAGGTTCACATGCTCCTCTCACGATGACTATGACAACTGAACCTGGTCAACTTTTGCACCTGGACACCGTTGGTCCGACACGTGTACAATCCTTTGGAGGTAAACGGTACGTGCTTGTAATTGTTGATGACTATTTTCAGATACTCTTGGGTTTATTTTTTGGCATCTAAGAATGAAGCTTTTACTCATCATAGGACTTTATTTCTTCGCGTATTATTGATCACCCATGATCATTAAAAGCATTTAGAAGTGATAATGGTACTGAATTTATAAATCAGTCATTCTATCATTATGTACTCAACATGGAATAGAACATCAATTTTCTTCACCATATGTTCCTCAACAAAACGGTGTTGTAGAAAGGAAAAAACAGAACCTTAGTTGAGATGGCTAGGACCATGCTTGATGAATATCAAACTCCTAGAAAATTTTGGGCAGATGCAATTGCAACAGCTTATTATGTTTCAAACCATATTTTCTTGTGTACTAAACTAGGTAAAACACCTTATGAACATCGGTTTGGACATAGGCCTTGTGTTTCACACTTTAGGGTTTTTGGTTGCAAATGCTTTGTTAAGAAACATGGAAATCTTGATAAATTTGAATTCTAGATTTGAAGATGGCATGTTTCGTGGTTATCCATCTCACACTAGAGGTAACCCTGTGCTTTTATTGGAAACTAACAAAATTATAGGGACCTGTGAAGTTTCTTTTGATGCTAGCCCAGGTACTAGCACGGGTACCCGCAGGATCAGATACATATCCTTAGGGGGAGGGTATTTTCGAAGAAGAAGAAGAAGAGTCGGTGATACTTCATGATAGTTCCAAAGCTGACACGTGTCCAGCTCTGAACTTTGAACAAGCTCCGACTACCACCTCTGCTAGTCCTGATCATCCACAAGCCACAAGCTCATCAATCTGTTATGAACCCCAATTCTCATGCTCATTCTGCTTTTGTTGCTGCTTTTGAATCCAAGGATATATCATACGCACTCACTAATGAATCTTAGATATTGCCATGCAAGAAGAATTAGAAACTTTGAAAGAAATAATGTTTGGAAACTTGTACCTCCACCTCATAACCACACCTTAATCAAAGTGAGGATGGTGTAGTAATTAGGAATAAAGCTAGATTTGTTGATCAAGGTTTCAAACAAATTGAAGGCTTAGATTTTGAAGAAACTTTTGCTCATGTTGCTAGATTAGAAGCCATAAGAATTTTATTAGCCTTTGCCACATCAAAATGGATGTAAAAAGTGCTTTTCTTAATGGCTACATAGATGAGGAGGTTTATGTTAAGCAACCACCTGTTTTGAAAATCTAGAATTTCCCTAATAATGTTTTCAAACTAACAAAAGCCATGTATGGTCTAAAAACAAGCTCCTAGAGCATGGTACGATAGGTTAAAAACTTTCTTAATTAAAAAAGGTTTTACATGGGCAAGGTAGATAAAACTCTTTTTGTACTTAGGCATGGCAACAACTCCCTATTTGGTTCAAATGTATGTGGATGATATTATCTTGGTTGTGCTTCTCATGATCTTTGTGTCCAAGTTTTCAGTAATGATGAGTTCAGACTTTGAAATGAGTATGATGGGTGAACTCAAATACTTCTTGGGGCTGCAAATCAAGCAAACCAAGGAAGGTACCTTTTTGCATTAACGAAGTATACAAGAGACCTTCTAAGCGCTTTAACATGGACAAATGCAAGCCTCTTCGGACACCGACGGGTACAACAACAACACTTGAACTTTATGAATATGGTGAACTCGTGGATCAAAAAGAATATAGAAGCATGATTGGATCACTTCTGTACCTCACGACATCAAGATCGGACATACAATTCAGCGTATGTCTTTGTGCACAGTTTCAAGCTTCCCCACGTGCTTCACATCGTCAAGCCGTCAAATAAGTTCTCAGGTACTTACATGGAACTCAAGAATTTGGCATTTTTCTTCTGTCTTCCTCAACCGTTTCATTGAGAGCTTTTCCGATGCTGATTTTGGGGTTGTAGGATTGATAGGAAAAAGTACTTGGCGTTCTTGTCATTTTCTTGGTAATTCACTTGTTTCTTGGTCCTCTAGAAAACAAAACTTGGTTGCACAATCCACAGCCGAATATGAATATGTAGATGCTGCTAGCGCTTCTTCACAAATTCCTTTGGATTGTTCAAACACTTAAGGACTATGGGGTTGATCTAGATAGTGTTTCACTGTTTTGTGATAACACTAGTTCCATTTGCATTGCTAAAAATCTCGTGCAACATTCGAGAACAAAGCACAGTGACATTAGGTATCACTTTCTTGTGATAATGTTGAACAAGGAAACAGTGTGCTTCACCATGTAGATACCGAACAACAATTGGCTGACATTTTACAAAACCTTTAGATTTCACTCGTTTGTGTATCATTCATAGTGAAATATGAGTTATGCATCCCCATGGCTTAAATTGAGGGGGAGTTTTAAAATTTGGAAAGTATATGTGTGAATTCAAAATTAAAATAATATGAGCATAATATTCATACATATATGACTTTGTGATTCTTTTTTCATGCTGAAAGTTCTTACTACATTACTCTTGTTATACATTTTGTAGTTTTTGCCATGACCAGTAATTGGAATAAGTACTTTCACTAAAGCTGGTCATGATTGAACCTTCTTGCTATTTTGAACTTGTTGCATGCTCACAAATGCTTCTAATCATAAAGAATTAATCAAGTAATCAACTCACATGTTAATTTTTTTATGGTCAAATATAAATTATGAAAAGATCAAGACAATATGCTTGCATCACACTTCTTCTTTTGAGATGGCTTATCATTGCACTCAGATATGAACATGGAAGAAGTTGTGTATGACTAAAACCATGTCCTTAAGCTTTTGTCAAATGACATAGGCTTGGCTTGGTTGGTTAGAATAAGGCAGATGCGCATATAATCTCTTGCAAATGTTATATGATCAAAATTTGTGCTTTAAATGATGATCAAAATTGCACCAACAAGTGTCATGCTTTCAGGTCTTGAAATAGTTAAGTTTGTGAGATCATGACTTGCTTAAATTGAACATCACATTTGATCTCTAGCATGGCTTACACTACTTTATGTATCTCATTGTTATGTTGTAAGTTACTTGATAGTATGACTTGGATGAGATATGTTTTTATATGTATATGTTCTAATGTGCTCATAACAATTGAAATTTCTCTTTTGAACCTTGTTGAATACATTGTCAAAGGGGGAGAAATTTATCACACAATGCACATATTCACAAGTGTTTTTGGCATGATTCTTCTCTAGGGGAGAAATTATTTTCAAAACTTTTCATGTGAATAAGCCAATATTCATATTTTAAGCGGTGTTGCCAATGCATTCATCAACGGGGAGATTGTGGTGTTGCCAATGCATTCATCAAGGGGGAGATTGTGAGACCTATGTGTGCTGAATATATTGGCTTTGATGATAAAAGTTTTGAATACTACCAAAACGCCTTTTTAACAAGGTTCGAGCTCCCGCAAGGTCCGACTTGTTTTGGGTAGCTCCGGTGAGCTTTTTTTTTAGATCCTACATGTCTTTGATGGCTCCGACATGTCTTTGTTAAGCTTCGACTTGCTTTTTCTAGCTCCGGCTTTTGGGTTGACTAGTTCCGACTAGTTTTGGTAAGCTTCGGCAGATGCTATTCTGCTAACTTTGGGAAGCTCCTATTGGTTGTAATTCGACTGACTTTGTTTTAGCTCTCGGTAGCTTTTGCAAGTTTCGAAACTTGTTTTACATTCTATAATGTTGGTTAGTATTCATTTACTGAGATTTTGTTGCGTTTTGGCTGTTATAAAAATGTCCACTTTTACTATGGTTTGCAACATGCTTATGTGAGGTGCTCACGTAAGGTGTTGTGGTTTCGGAACTAATGGCAGTCAAGTCGAGGACTTGTGCTCGGAAGTGCTGGTTATTTATTCATGTGCAGGTGTTGCTTGAGTTCAAGTCATGGCTGGTGACAGAATCGATTAGACTAGTCTCAGGGTAGAGATGAGGTTCCAACAACCAAGTTCGGGAGGAATTATGGTTGAGCTGATCAGGAGGTCACGCAGGGTGATTGAATCAAGGGCAGTGCGTATGAAGAAAACTGGATGTCGAAGGAAGGTGTTCGCACTGATGCATGCAGTGCATGACGTGGAAACATGGTTCCGAAGACGGTTTATGGAAGGAAAGATCTGGTTGGAAGGATCAGATCGTATTAGATAATAACTTTGGCAGCGGAGAAGTCGGTTATGGCTCAGTATGGGATATATCGAGTTGGTTATGGTAGTTTTCGTGAGTTACATGAAAATAGATTGTGTTTAGGAATACGGGATGTGTTCCTAAGTTTGTTAGAAAGTCTCAAGTTTGTTTCTATCTGCAAATAGGAAGATCTTGAGCAGTTATGGAAAGTTTTGATTCGTGAATTGAGTAGGATTATAGTCTTAGTTTGAATTGAGTTGGCCTTCAGGCTGGTTATATAAGCAAGGGAGGCCAGAGCTCGTGGGGATGACTTTTGGGCTGTTCCTCTCGTGCTCTATTGAATAAATATCATAGTTTAAAGGAACTTTTGTGCCTTGTTCGTCCGACTTGTTGTCTACAAGTTTTTCTTGTCAAATTTCTGCACAACACTACCTTTCTTCGATGGTTTTATCATAACTCAAGTTTTACAGATCCATTTGACATGATTTTTTTTGTTTATCTTCAAAACTTGATTATCTATCGTGTGTGAAAATTTCACGGTCATTGGATTTATGGTTTTGGATCTACACGAGTTTCTTTGCAGTATTGCATAACTGTTTTTACTCAGTAGAACAGATTGACCTTTGTTCGATCTTTCGATCGTAACTTGAGTTTTTCTCGACGAAATTTCGTGATTCTTGTTGTCGTGTCTTAGTGACTTGATTATCTACAGTATCTACTACTCTTGTCATGGTTGAACATGTCAAGATTAGTCGCACACATGATTTCTTTTATCATTTTTTTTGCCGAGTGGTTTTTGTTGCTTCCGCTGAAAAAGTTTAAACCTACCATTCACCCCCCCCCCTCTGGTAGATTTTCACGTGCTCTTCGATCCTACAATTTTTAATTCACATTTTATCACAAATTTTGATTATGTGACATTTGCAAGAGATTATATGTCGCATCAGCCTTATTCTAACCAACCAAGCCAAGCCTATGTCATTTGACAATCAAAAGCTTAAGGACATGGTTTTAGTCATACACAAAAGTTTATATCAAAGTGCAATGATAAGCAATCTCAAAAGAATAAGTGTGATGCATGCACATTCTTTTGATCTTTTCAGATTTTTCATTTGATCATAAAAGCCCAACATGTGGACTATTGATTGAATAATTTTTCATAATTAAAAGCACTTGTCAGCATGCAACAAGTTTAAAACAGCAAGAAAGTTCAATCATGATCAGATTTAGTGTAAGTAATTATTCAAATTACTAGTCATGGCAAAAACTACAAAATGTATAACACGAGTAATGTAATAAGAACTGTTAGCATGTAAAAGGATTCACAAAGTCATATATGTATGAACAAATTATTCTCATATTATCTTTTAATTTCTGATTCACATAGACTTCCCAAGCTGCAAAACTCCCCCTGAATTTAACCCATGAGGATGCATAACCCCTATTTAACTACGGATGATTGAAAAATGATTGAAGTCCAAAGGTTTTTGAAAATGTCAGCCAATTGTTGTTCGGTGTTTACACGGTGAGGCACAATGTTTTCTTTTTCGACATTATCACAGAGAAAGTGATACCTAATATCAATGTGCTTTGTTCTAGTATGTTGCACGGGGTTTTTAGCAATGCAAATGGCACTAGTGTTGTCACAAAACAGCGGAACACTATCTAAATCAACCCCATAGTCCTTAAGTGTTTGAACAATCCAAAGAATTTGTGAGCAAGCGCTAGCAGCAGCTACATATTCAGATTCGGTTGTGGATTGTGCAACTGAACTTTGTTTTCTAGAGGACCAAGCAACATGTGAATTACCAAGAAAATGACAAACACCCGAAGTACTTTTCCTATCAATCCTTTAACCCCCAAAATTAGCATCGGAAAAGGCTTTCAAAGTAACGTTTGAGGAAGATGGAGGAAAAATGTCAAATTCTTGAGTACCATGTAAATATCAGAGAATCCTTTTGACAACTTGATGATGTGAAATACGTGGGGAAGCTTGAAATCTTGCACAAAGACATACGATGAATTGTAGGTCCGACCTTGATACCGTGAGGTACATAAGTGATCTGATCATACTTTGATATTCTTTTTGATCAACAGGTTCACCCTCTTCATCAAGTTCAAGTGTCGTTGTTGTTCCCAATGGTGTCTGAAGCGGCTTGCTGTTTTCCATATTGAAAACCTAAGGAGATCTTTCGTGTACTTCATTGGATGCACAAAGTTTCCCTCCTTAGTTTGCTTGATTTACAGCCCCAAAAAGTACATGAGCTCTCCCATCATATTCATTTCAAATTCTGAACTCATCATAGCTGAAAATTTGGACACAAGGTCATAAGAAGCACAACCAAAGATAATATCATCCACATACACTTAAACGAATAATGAGTCATTGCCATGCTTAAGCACAAAAAGAGTTTTATCTACTTTGCCTATGGTAAACCTCTTTTCAAGTAAGAAGGTTTTTAACCTATCATATCATGCTCTAGGGGCTTGTTTAAGACCATACGGAGCTTTGAACAGTTTGTAAACATGATTAGGAAAATATGGATTTTCAAAACCTGGTGGTTGCTTAACATAAACCTCCTCATCTATGTAGCCATTAAGAAAAGCATTTTTTACTTCCATTTGTTTGAAACCGTTAGATGCAGCAAATGGTAATAAAATTCTTATGGCTTCTAATCTATTAACATGAGCAAAGTTTTATCTAAATCTAGACCTTCAACTTGTGTGAAACCTCGAGCGACCAACCTATATTTATTACTAAGCACAACCCCATCCTCGCATTGTTTATTTTTAAACACCTATTTAGTTCCAATTAAAGTGTGATCATGAGGTGGAGGTACAAGTTTCCAAACATTATTTCTTTCAAAATTTCTAACTCTTCTGGCACGACAATAATCCAAGATTCATTAGTGAGTGCATGTGATATATATTTGGTTTCAAAAAAAGAAACAAAAGTAGAATGAGCATAAGAGTTTGGATCGAAAAACTTGGATTGTGTGACTTGTTCAAGCAAGCTTCCAATAATATGTTCTGGGGGATGACTTTTGAGGATCCAGAGGGGAGTAGACACTTCAAAAGCTTCCTCTTCTTCATGTTCATCACAAATCGATGAGCTTGTGACATAACAACGATCTAGACCAGCAATGGTGGTCGTCGGTGCTGATTGTGAAACAAAATCAGCAGCTGGAGCAATGTCATTGACTGCTGAATTTTCAGGCAGCAACACCTCTTCTTCCTCATCTTCAATGAAAATACTCTCCCCCTTTTGATATGCATCTTGACATGAAATATTAGAGCTAGTACATGGGATAGCTTCATCTAAAGAAACCTCACAAGTCTCCACAATCTTGTTAGTGTCAAGTAAAAGCACACGGTAGCCTCTAGTATAAGATGGATACCCAAGAAACATGCTATCAACATATCTAAGTTCAAATTTATCAAGATTACCATGTTTCTTAACAAAGAATTTGCAACCAAAGACCCTAAAGTATGTGACACTAGGCCTATGTCCAAACTGCAGCTCATATGAGGTTTTTCCTAGCTTAGCACGCAAGAAAACTCGATTAGAGACATAACAAGTGTTTGCAATTGCATCAGCCCAAAACTTTCTAGGAGTTTGATATTCATCAAGCATAGTCCTAGCCATCTCAACTAAGGTTTTGTTATTTCTCTCTACAACACCGTTTTGTTGAGGTACATATGGTGAAGAAAATTGATGATCTATTCCTTTTTCAGCACAAAAGTGATCAAATGATTGGTTTTTAAATTTAGTTCCATTCACTTCTAATTGATTTTAAAGATCCTAGGTGGTCAAGTGAAAGTCTAAGAACTAAACTTTGAAAGTGACTAAAAGTTTCATTCTTAGATGCCATAAAGTAAACCCAAGAGTATCTAGAATAGTCATCAACAATTACAAGCACATACCACTTACCTCCAAAAGATTGAACACGTGAGGGACCTACGGTGTCAAGATGTAAAAGGTGTGTCATTGCTGTTGTCCTAGTCATTGTGAGTGGAGCATGTGAACCTACAACCATTTTAGCATGTCTACAAGAAGGACAAACAATTTCTTTGTCCCTTTTAAGCTTAGGCAGCGCACGTATGCGATCAAGAATACTAACACGTGTGAGATGATCAAAGCCTACGTGACCAAGTCTACGATGCCAAAAATACGAGTCTTTTGAATCATTAGCAACTAGACACCTATGCTTAGAGGATGACATATCAAAAGCAGCTTTAAAAACTCTTCCAAACCGAGACATGTTAAACATAAGCTCACCATAGAATCTATAATCTTGCAGCAATTTTTAGTGAAAACAATTTCAAGATTTTCATCTAACAATTGTGAAATAGAAAGCAAGTTGTATTTCAAATTTTTAACAAGTTCCACATCTTTCAAGTGTAGTGATAATTAACTCAAACCGAACCCTTAGCAATTATAGGAGTTGAAGAATTATCGGCAAAAGTAACATTCTCTACACGTGGCACAAAAGAGAGGGAGGACAACCATTCTTTGTTACCGGTCATGTGGCGTGAGCAACCTAAATCCAAAAGTCAAATATTCTCCTTCTTCAAGCATGTAACTTACAAAGAAGCACAATACATCGATAACTCAATACTTGGGTTAGTCAAGAGGCATTTATGAATCCAGTACTGAGTAACACGACGTCCAACAGGAATAACACGCGAAAGTTGAGAAATTATAGCAGGTTTATGAGCCAAAGTTTGAGGATTTTTGTACACAACTACTGGTTTATGAAGTTTGTTATGTGTAGCTGTAAGGATCGAATGCCCAAGAGGGGGGTGAATTGGGCTTCTTTTCAAAAAATTAAGGAAATTAAAACTTAATTACTAAAATCCCAATTCCCTAAGCAAACAACCTATGCATTCAAATGAATAGTAACTTTGCGATATATGAAATGCATAAGTGTAAGGGAGAGGAAGATAATGCAAACTCCCGAGGAGACACGAGGATTTATCCCGTGGTTCGGCAAGATCGTCAAGATCTTCCTACGTCCACGTTGTGGCACCCACCAAAGGGTATAGCCACACCCAAGTCACCGAGACTAGGGATCTTCACTATTCTTCTCCGTTTGCCAACCTCGGCAAGGTGGAGCTCAAGCCTTGTACAACATGGATCCTCTGGGCTTCCACAATCATCTTGGCAAGCTTCGGAAGTCTCTCAATTACAAACACCAAGGGACACTCCCTTACAGCTCTCACTACACTAGAGACTCCACTCACCAAGAATGGAAGCACACAAGCACTATCTCTAGCTAGTTCTAGCCTATCTCTTGGTGTGTAAGTGGTGTAAATGATCTAGAAGTGGTAGCTCAACGTCTTGAATGCTTGAGAATGTGTAGAGTATGTCTGGTGATCAAGACTTGTCGAATAGACAGGTTGAAGGGGTATAAATAGCCAGCCTCCACGAAATAGCCGTTGGAAAAGTAGGCGGACATCACTGCTCTGCGAACACCGGATGATCCGATGCTCTCCCTTCAGTTATTATCGGTCAAGTTCACTTTAGCTGATGTCACTGTGTCAGATATGACCGTTGTTAGACTGATGTTGCACTTGTCTTCTCATCGGATGATCCAGTGGCACTTCCTCCAGAGTTGGTTCAAACTTGATGCTTACTGGAGTGATTGACCGATGTGTATATTGTTGTACATCGGATGATCCGGTGCTACACTTGGTCCAAGGATATTCCTTACTGTACTGATGGACCGATGTAACATTGCCCTTAACATCGGATGATCCGGTGAGTACTTTGTTCTGAGGTATTCTTCTTCTGCTGAATCAACTTGACTGATGTGTTGTTCTCTGGAAACATCGGTTGATCCGGTGAGTTGATTTTGTTTGCTTTGAGTTGTTCTAAGTGATTCTTTTGTATTTTGCTCGATTGACCTCTTAGACATTTGTTGGAAATATACTTCTAATGATTTTCAAGCATTGAGTGTTGTCAATTATGGTTGAATAACTTTGACATATGAGCTTTTACTTCTAATCTTCATAACATTGATTGATCTCATAAAGTGATTGTTTAGGGGTCTCCAATGATCAGTGGTTGATGTTCATATTCATATAGGTTTCATTTTATTGAGTGATATGGGAGACCTTGCATCCACAAATTCATTAGTAAAATCCAATGGTTGTCATTAATCACCGAAACCATACCTCATGGGGGCCTAGATGCTTTCAATCTCCCCCTTTTTGGTGATTGATGACAACACAACAAGTGAAGCATAATAATAATGAATTTGATAGTACGATACTCAAGAAGATATGCAATGAGTACAAGATATGGCATTTTAAACTTGAAGACTCAAAAGAGATTAATAACGCGAAAGCTAAATCGATCAATAACTCAAGAGAATAAGTGGCACATGAATACTCAATGAATAGCAAATGAGTAGCAAAAACATCAAATTACAAAAGATATAGATAGAGACTCCCCCTACAGCTAGGACACTCCCCCTGAGGCTAAGCTATCCTCCCCCTGACTCTCTCTAACTCTTCTCCCCCTTTGGCATCAAGACACCAAAAAGGGATCTGAGTGCCCAAGAACCCTGAGTGCTCGGAACGATGACGAACTGGTCACCGTCAGGGGTGCTGTCGTCGGAGCTGTTGCCTGCTGCTGCGACTGAGGCTGGAGTAGAGGTGGAGGGAGCTGTAGGAGCCATAGGAGCCACTGTCGGTGCCTACTGTGTCGGAGCTACTGGCAGCGGAGCACTGACAACAGATGCCGGCGTCTGCTGGAACAACGTTGTAGCCGGCAGCGGAGAGTGGATCGGTGCGCATGGAGCAAGCAGTGGAGACATGCTGATCATCGAGATCGGCGTGGTCGGCACTGGAGCTGCAGCTGGAGCAAGGACAGGCGGGGGTGGAGCAAAACCTAGCAGCTGCGACGGCAGGGCAATCCTGGTCTGGGTGTAGAGGTTGGTGATCAACCCCAGGATGCCCATCATCGCCTGTTGCGTCTGCTGCTGCTGGTCGAGGGAGCGCTGGTGCATCTAGTCTATCAGCCCCGTCAGCTAGTTTGTGTCCTCTTGCCTCTCATGAGCGATCTGGCGCTGCATCTCCTGTTGCTGCTGCTGCTGCTGCTGCTGGAGCTCCAAAAGGCGTGCTGCCTGCTCAGCTCGGGCCTGCTCAGCTGCAAGCCGGTCCAGGCGCTGCTGCTCAACCATCTGCTGAAGGAGGGATGTGAGCTCGGACGGCTGAGAGACGTGTGCCTCTGAGACGGGAGGTGGAGTAGGGGGTGGCACCGTCGAGCCTCCAGCCTCCGCGTCGTGCTGCCTGGGTGAGGGAGGAGGTAGGAAGTACTCCTCAACACTATCATCTGTGTCACTCTCAAACCAAATGTGCTGAAGGTCCTCACCCTGATCCTCTGCCTGTGCAAGCCTCTCGTCTTCCTTCTCCAGGTCAGACCAATCCTCCTCGGATAGCCGAGCACGGCCCTGACGCTCGACTGGACGGCCAAGGCGGCGGTCTCCAGGAGCTAGAACACGGTAGTGGCTAAACCGTGTGACACTCTCGTCAGTGAGACTGTCATGCACGGCGGACTCCTCAGGAACAATCATGGAGAGCAGGTCTCTGTCTCGGGTGCCAGGGCAAGCTGATCCCAATCCAGAAAGTTGTGCTGGAAGAGCTTATGGCATCGACGTCTATAGGTCTCGTATAGTGACGCCTGAGTCAAGGTCCAAAACCAGCTCTCCACACGTGCCTCTCTGGGCTGCGGGAACCAATCCTCAAGCAAAACGCTCCATCTGAGTCTTCTGAGCTGCTTGGCCTTCATCTTCCTGTAATCTGTCAACCGGACACCTTCACCAACATGGACGTTGGTGTCCATCTCGTAGACGGCTCTCTGGGCCGCCCTGTCCTCTCCAAGATCAGTAGCTGAGGGTCTCAAATGTGGTACTGCCGGCGGGTGACCCCCACGGGTCCTGGCTGAGCGCCAGTGCACAAGCGACACTTCCGGCTCTTCTTCCTCGGACTCATCCGGCACGGGAGGCTGCCTCTGATGAGCCTCGCAGATCCTCAGTGATCCTCCTCGGCCACGCTCTCGATCCTCGGCGGTGCGAGCGGCCATCAAAGCCTTCTTGTCCTCCTTCGACAGCTTTTGCTTCTTTGCGGCCGGCTCCGCAATGGCCTTGCCCTTTCCCTTCTTGTCACAAGCCATTGCGATGAGGAAAGTGACAATACGCGGGAATGAAGTCGACGAAGTCAAGCGCACGGAATGGCGACACAAAGATCATCACGGCCGAAAACCCTAGCGGCGTAGTGGCGGCCGTAGAGGCGGTGCACGGGTGGTGGTGCACGGGGTGGAGCAGAGGCGGCGTCGGTGGTGCTGGGTGGATCAGCGGCGGTGGTGAAGAGGGCGACGGCGGTGGCGCTAGAGGGGAGCGGTGGCGGCAGCGTTGTTGCGGTGGTGCGCGGCGCTAGAGGGCGGCGGCGGCGGCCGGAGGCGGCGGCGGCCGGAGGGTGGCGGCGGCCGGCGTGCTGCGGTGGTGGTAGGGCGAGGGAGCGGCGGCAGCGGAAGGACGAGCGAAGGTGTCGGGGTCGGGGAGAGAGAAAGTGAGGGAGGCGGCGGGGCATTTAAAAAGTGGGTCCCAAACCCTAGCTTAAAATTTAACACCGGATGGACCAACGTTAAAAGATAGGAGCATCGATCGAATGGCACAGTAAGGGTATTCAAAAAGGTACCGTTGACACCGGATGGTTCGACGTGGAAGGGAATAGCATCGGTGGATTTCAGCATAGTTCTAGAAATGTGAACATCGGATGCACCGATGTTTCTCAGAATGAACTCGTCGGTTGATTTGTGTTACTGACTGAACTAGCTCTTTGGTCTTTGAACACCAACTGATTCGATGATGGTCTGGCCTAAGCATCGGATAATCTGATGACTACAAAACAGCAACATCCCATATATGTCCTTTGACTAAACAAACAAACAATGAAAAACACATGTCTCAGGACTTTTTGGGCAACCCCTTACCCCTCAAAAATGCTAATTGCCAATAAATTGGCTAAGCCTTAGAGCAAATAGAACACCGAGAAGAATAGGGAGGAAATTATCCAAATAAAATGTAAGGCCCATGCTTTGTGAGCTAGAGGATGAAGACTTCTGTCTCTTTAAAGCATGTTCCTTTAGGCATTAACGCACCTAACATTTTGTTCTTTCCACATCATATGAGTTGAGATATTGCATTTCAAACAAGTCTCTTTCACATGAGGTGGGTTCCCCTTTGTGACAATCTACCGTATGCAATGCCAAACAATTTATAATGCAAGAGATTTAAATATGAGTGCAAGTCTATATGGCAGGCATCATGCAAGACATAAAGTAAATCTATCTTGCCAAATTTGAACCTTTCAAAGGCTTCTTCAGGGAGAGCCACTCTCCAAGCCTTGGGGAAACCCAAACAAACCTCCATCCCAAGCTAACCCTCACTCACCCCTATCCTTTGAAAGTTAGACAAGACCTATATGAGATGCATTCTTACATGGCAACTTACATGAAGTTTGATGCATCTAGCACATTTAATTCACTTCTTAGCCTAGAAAAAGTTTTCTCATCAAGTGGTTTAGTGAAGATATCCGCCAATTGTTCTTCGGACCTAACACCTCGCAATGAGATGTCTCCCTTAGCTTCATGGTCCCTTAAGAAATGATGGTGAATATCAATGTGCTTAGTGCGGGAGTGTTGAACGGGGTTTCTAGCTATCTTAACCGCACTTTCATTGTCAAAAAGGAGAGGCACACAACCAAGTTTAACACCAAAGTCCAAAAGTGTTTGCTTCATATAAAGAATTTGGGCACAACATGCACCGGCCGCAATATATTCTGCTTCCACCGTGGACAAGGCGACGGAATTTTGCTTCTTGCTAGACCAAGATACTAGGGAACGCCCAAGCAAGTGGCACCCACCGGAGGTACTCTTGCAGTCCACACGGCATCCGGCAAAGTCCGAATCCGAGTAACCTAAGAGGTGGAATTTTGCACCTTTAGGGTACCACAAGCCCACACTAGGGGTATGCTTAAGATACCTAAGTATCCTAAAGATCGCCTTCCGATGCGATTCTTTAGGTGCCGCTTGAAAGTGAGCACACAAGCATACACTAAACATGATATCGGGCCTAGATGCGGTAAGATAAAGCAATGAACCAATCATAGAATGGTAGTTAGATTGATCAATAGGTTTACCATCCTTATTCGCGTCGAGATGACAATTTGTTGCCATTGGAGTGTTTCTTGAGCTACAATCTCCCATCTCAAATTTCTTCAAGAGGTCCTTGGTATACTTCTCTTGATAGACGAAGGTCCCCTCTTGAAGTTGCTTGATTTGGAATCCAAGGAAGAAGTTGAGCTCTCCAATCATCGACATCTCAAATTCCCTAGACATCATTTTGCCAAACTTATGGCTAAGAGCTTCGTTAGTTGAACCAAAAATAATATCATCAACATAAATTTGACAAATAAATAATTCTTCGTTGATGTCTTTGGTGAAGAGTGTAGTGTCCACCCTCCCGATCTTGAATCCTTGCATGATCAAGAAATCCCGTAGTCGTTCATACCATGCCTTAGGTGCTTGCATGAGCCCGTAGAGCGCCTTGTGCAACCTATACACATGATTAGGATTCCTCGGATCTTCAAACCCGGGAGGTTGTTCAACATAAACAAGCTCGTTAATGTAACCATTAAGAAAGGCACTTTTCACATCAATTTGATAAAGTCCAATATTATGATGTGATGCAAAGGCAAGAAGTATACGGATGTCTTCTAGCCGGGCGACCGGAGAAAATGTCTCCCCAAAGTCTAGTCCTTCAGCTTGCGAGAACCCTTTGGCCACAAGTCTTGCCTTGTTGCGTACCACAACGCCGTTCTCGTCTTGTTTGTTGCGGTACACCCACTTTGTTCCGATGACGTTCTTGTCCTTGGGTCGCTCCTCCAACACCCAAACTTCATTGCGGATGAAGTTGTTAAGTTCTTCTTGCATGGCCATCACCCAATTTGGATCTTGGAGTGCTTCCTCAATGTGAGTGGATTCTACACATGAAACAAACGAGTAGTGCTCAAAAAACGAAGCGAAATGGCGAGAACGTGTACTTACTCCCCTTGATGGACTTCCGATAATTTGGTCCATCGGATGCGCCTTGGAGATGCGTCCATGTTTCATAAGTGGTTGTGAAGCACTTTGCGGTGGTGATGCGTGTTGCTCTTCTTGTGGTTGGACTTGATCATGGACTTCTTCTTCTTCTTGATGTTGTGTGGCTTGTGAGTCTTGAGTCGGCAATGGATCATCCTTCTCTTCTTCATCAACTTGAGGCGCCATGGAAGTGTTGATGTTGGAACTTGAAGCTCCCCTTTGATCATGGCTCTCCTCAACTTTAGGCTTGATGTCTCCAATGGTCATGTTCTTCATAGCTTCTCGTAGAGGCTCATCATCTATTTCATCATGACTAAAACTCTCCTCTTGGGAGCCATTAGTTTCATCAAACTCAACATCACAACTTTCCTCAACTAAACCAGAGGTTTGGTTCAATACTCGATATGCTTTTGAGTTTGATGCATAACCAAGAAATATACCAACATCACATCTTCTTTCAAACTTACCGAGCCTTTTCTTGTGGTAGATGTAGCACTTGCACCCAAAGACTCGAAAGTAGGAGATGTTGGGCTTTCTCCCAATAAGAAGTTCGTACGGGGTCTTTTGAAGTAGTCGATGTAGGTAGACCCTATTTGCGGCATGGCACGCCGTGTTGATTGCTTCGGCCCAAAACTTCTCCGACGTGCCATAGTCATCAAGCATTGCTCGCGCAAGAGTGATGAGAGTCTTGTTCTTTCTTTCAACAACACCATTTTGTTGAGGAGTGTATGTGGCCGAAAACTCATGCTTCACTCCTTCACGGTCACACCACTCCCCAATGTTGTAGTTCTTGAATTCGGTGCCGTTGTCACTCCGGACCTTGATGATGGGAAGTTGAAATTCCCTTTGAGCACGGTTAGCGTAGATCTTGAACACTTCCGGAGTTTCACTCTTGTCACCTAGAAACAAAGTCCAAGCATAGCGAGAGTAGTCATCAACTATAACAAGATAATAGAGGTTACCACCAAGACTTTGATATGTGGATGGTCCGAAGAGGTCCATGTGAAGTAGCTCAAGTGGCTTGGAGGTTGACACCATTGTCTTCATTGGGTGGTGTGAAGCAACTTGCTTCCCGGCTGGACAAGCGCTACAAAGCTTGTTCTTATCAAATGTGACATCCTTCACGCCGGTCACCATCCCAAGCTTGAATGACTTCTTGAGCTTGCTCATCCCAATGTGCGCTATGCGTCGATTCCATAGCCAACCCAAACTTGTCTTAGTGAAAAGACAAGTGGTCAAGCTAGCATCCTTGTTGGAGAAGTCTACTAGGTAGAGATGTCCATGCCGAAATCCTTTGAAGATTAGTTCTTTGCTTGTTTCACTACTCACAACAACATCATTTTTGCTAAAGGTGCACGTTAGTCCAAGATCACATAATTGTGCAATAGAAAGTAAATTAAAACTAAGTGTCTTAACGTACAATACATTGGAAATAGATAAATCATTTGAAATAGCAATTTTATCTAACCCAATTACCTTACCCTTAGAGTTATCACCAAAGGTGACTTGTTCATGATTGTCGGGGTTTTCTATGGTGGTGAACATACCATCATTGCCGGTCATATGTTGAGTGCACCCGCTATCGAGTACCCAATGCTTTCCTCTGGCTTTGTAGTTCACCTACACACATGAATTTAATTTTTAACTTTAGGCACCCAAGCCAACTTAGGTCCTTGTATGTGTGATACAAGTGTTTTTGGGACCCAAAGTTGCTTGGGGAGCATCCCCTTCATGCCCTTCATATCCTTGCCAATGAATCTTGCCTTCACCTTGCCATCTACTTTACTCAAGAGATAAAAAAGATCATTGAAAGTAGATTTGTAATTAATGGGCAATTTTGGAGAAGGCCGGTTAGGAAGAGGACACTCCCTTGTGTGGTGACCGGTGACTTCACAATGTTGGCAATAAGAATCAACTTCCTTGATGAAGCTTGTTCTAAGCTCCGGTGAGGGCACCTTTCCTTTGTTAGGCACTGGGAAGGATCCAAGTCCTCTCTTGTTGAAGGCCTTTGCTTGTTGGAAGAGGATTTCCTTGTGCTTGACTTCTCCTTTTAATAGTATAGCCACACTAGTGCGGAGACTCTCAATTTCTTCCAACAAGTCCTTCTCCCTAGCATTTTCTTTCAAAGGCAAGGACTTGTGCAAGACATTAGTGGCATGAGAAGTAATAGATGCCTTATCATTAAGAGTTTGTTTATTCATATTTTTTAACTCTTGATCAAGCACTTCATAAGCAAGGTTAAGTGTTTGATGTTCTTGTATTAACTTGTTGTGCTCTCCCAAGAGTGTTTGGTGTGCTAAGTTAAGCTCATGATGATCTAGATTGATTTTAGCCTTATCCTCCTCAATTTGCTTGACATGGGATTTGAGTGTGTCATGCTCTTTAAGTATGCTTTCATACTTGTCAAGCAAATCAAGGTTAGCACTCTCAAGCTTAGCACGAGTTTCTTTAAGAGCCTTAACCTTACTCTTTTCCCTCTTAATGATAGTGTGATATTCATTTATTAATGAAGTTAAATCATCGGGGGAAAGCTCATCATCGCTAGAGTCATCACATACCTTGGTGTTAACTTTAGCCATGAGGCACATGGGTGGTGGATGAAGAGGTGAGTCATCATTGTTGGCAATGGCAAGGCCGGCCAAACTTTCTTCTTCCGCTTCACTCTCTTCATCACTTGATTCTTCGTCGGTGACCCATTCGTTTGCCTCACACATGAACACCTTTTGTGGACCATTTCTCTTCTTTAGGAAGAGTCTTGCCTTCTTCCCTTGTCATGTTTCTTCTTCCCAAAGGATCTTGGTTTGGATTTGACCTCTTCTTCATCATCTTCACTACCTTCAAGCTTGCGGTGCTTGCTCTTGTGGTTCTCTCTTCTTTTGTCCGGTTTTGGACAATCATAGGAGATGTGGCCTTGATCACCACAATTGTAGCAAGTCTTGTGGTCTTCTCTCCTTGGTAGAAATGCTTTCTTCTTGGGATCAAAGGTGTATCCCTTCTTGGCAATCTTGGAGTTTAAGCGAGAGAACTTTCTCATCATCAATGCAAGTTCATCATCTTCATCTTCACTTGATACTTGCTCTTCTTCACTTGAGCTAGGATCAACCACCTTCTTTTTCTTGAGACTTGTTTTCTTGGTGGAGGCCTTTAGGGCAATTGTCTTTGAAGATGATTGCTCCATCATCCCAAGTACACTCATCTCATGAGCGTGAATCTCTCCAATGAGTTCCGAAACTTCAATGTGGTCAAGAGATTCCCTTTGAAGCATGGAGTTGATGATGTTGTACTTTGGCTTGGGAAGGAGCATAAGTATCTTGCGGTTGATGAGTCCCTTGCCAAGAGAAGCAATGTCAAGAGAATTAATTTCTTCAATAAGCACATTCAAGCGTGAGAACATTTCGTTGACATTTTCATGAGGTAGAATTTTAAATTCATCATATTTGGCTTTAAGCATGTGATATTTTAGTTCTTTGACACGAGAAGAGCCCTCATGAATTTTTATTAAGCAAGCCCAAATTTCACATGCCTTTTCTTTGTTAGAAATCCTAGCAAACACATCTTGACTAATGCATTCATAAATTGCATTCCTAGCTTTAGCATCCCACTTAATTTGATCACCAACATAATTGTGCTCACCAAACCCCGCGTGGGTCGCTTCCCATACTTCGGGAGCAATAGCCTCTAGATAAGCGCGCATGCGTGCTTTCCAATAGGCAAAGTTCTTGCCCTCGAAGATAGTAACCGAACCCCCAACCTTGGCCATTTTAGCTCTCTAGCGGTGAAGCTAGAATGATCCAATGAGCGACCTTGCTCTGATACCAATTGTAAGGATAGAATGCCCAAGAGGGGGGTGAATTGGGCTTCTTTTCAAAAATTAAGGAAATTAAAACGTAATTACTAAAAGCCCAATTCCCTAAGCAAACAACCTATGCATTCAAATGAATAGTAACTTTACGATATACGAAATGCATAAGTGTAAGGGAGAGGAAGAGAATGAAAACTCCCGAGCAGACACGAGGATTTATCCCGTGGTTCGGCAAGATCGTCAAGATCTTCCTACGTCCACGTTGTGGCACTCACCAAAGGGTATAGCCACACCCAAGTCACCGAGACTAGGGATCTTCACTATTCTTCTCTGTTTGCCAACCTCGGCAAGGTGGAGCTCAAGCCTTGTACAACTTGGATCCTCCGGGCTTCCACAATCGTCTTGGCAAGCTCCGGAAGTCTCTCAGTTACAAACACCAAGGGACACTCCCTTACAGCTCTCACTACACTAGAGACTCCACTCACCAAGAATGGAAGCACACAAGCACTATCTCTAGCTAGTTCTAGCCTATCTCTTGATGTGTAAGTGGTGTAAATGATCTAGAAGTGGTAGCTCAACGTCTTGAATGCTTGATAATGTGTAGAGTATGTTTGGTGATCAAGACTTGTCGAATAGACAGGTTGAAGGGGTATAAATAGCCAGCCTCCACGAAATAGCCGTTGGAAAAGTAGGCTGACATCACTGCTCTGCGAACACCGGATGATCCGATGCTCTCCCTTTAGTTATCATCAGTCAAGTTCACTTTAGCTGATGTCACTGTGTCAGATATGACCGTTGTTAGACTGATGTTGCACTTGTCTTCTCATCAGATGATCCGGTGGCACTTCCTCCAGAATTGGTTCAAACTTGATGCTTACTGGAGTGATTGACCGATGTGTATATTGCTGTACATCGGATGATCTGGTGCTACACTTGGTCCAAGGATATTGCTTACTGTACTGATGGACCGATGTAACATTACCCTTAACATCGGATGATCCGGTGAGTACTTTGTTCTGAGGTCTTCTTCTTCTGCTGAATCAACTCGACCGATGTGTTGTTCTCTGGAAACATCGGTTGATCCGATGAGTTGATTTTGTTTGCTTCGAGTTGTTCTAAGTGATTCTTTTGTATTTTGCTCGATTGACCTCTTAGACATTTGTTGGAAATATACTTCTGATGATTTTCAAGCATTGAGTGTTGTCAATTATGGTTGAATAACTTTGACATATGAGCTTTTACTTCTAATCTTCATAACATTGATTGATCTCATAAAGTGATTGTTTAGGGGTCTCCAATGATCAGTGGTTGATGTTCATATTCATATAGGTTTCATTTTATTGAGTGATATGGGAGACCTTGCATCCACAAATTCATTAGTAAAATCCAATGGTTGTCATTAATCACCGAAACCATACCTCATGGGGGCCTAGATGCTTTCAGTAGCACGAAAAAAAAAGTAGATTTGGGAGCAAACTTTGCATGTTTATGACTCATTACAACAGGTTGCATGTTCCTAACATTCGGTCCAACACATCTAACAAGTTTTGCTTGGTTATTATGTGAACTAGCAATTTTACTTCCCTTTTTCCGTTGTTTAGCTGGTCTATAACAAAAATATGTAACATGACCATCTCTATTATAGTAGGTACAATGAAATTTTACTTTGTGTCCATGTCTAGATGAGCAAGCAACATGTTTATTAGCAACCAAATGAGACAACACCCCTGCTGACCTAAAAACCACCTCTTTTGTTTAAGAACTGTTTGAATTAAACCACTTCCAAATGACTTAACAACCTTAGGTGGATGTGACTTAGCATGAGCATGAGAATCAAAACCTAAATCAGTTTTATCACTACAAATCTTAGAAGAATTCAGAAGCAACTTTAGATTCTTATTCCCACTACAAAACCATCTAGTGTCCTATGCATGTCATCAAGTTTATTGGACAGATCAAGGCAATTTTCACATGAAGTTTTTCCTTTTAATTTGCAATTAGAACAACAATTAACTTCATGAGAACTTAAAACATTGTTCAAAACAGAATTTCATTTAATGCATCATGTAGTTTCTTATCAATATCTTCACAACTAGAACAATGAAAATCAATTGTTGAATGGTAATATTTCCTATGCACTTCTAACAATTCATCCCTAGCAGTGGTACCAGAAAGGTTTGTTGATAGGTTCTAATTCTCAAGTGAAGATCTGCAAGCGCACGGAAACTATCGATGTGGCATTTCCCCTTTAAAGAGTATTCCCAAAGGGTGTCATTTATATTTTCCCAGAGGAAGCCTAGATTGAAGTAAGACAATCATCAAGTGGAAAGGTTAGGTTGACCTAGGTAGGGTTCTAGCAAGGATGGGTTTAATGATAAGTGGAGGTAGTGTGACACACACGAGAGCATCCTATCCTAAGGGGATAAATGAGGTAATAGAGGGGTTATGCTAAGAGTTAGGTAGATACTCCTACTATGCTTCTAATGTACATATACATAGCCTATGTTAGTTACTAATGATCATGTTAATTACGAATTCTCATTCTAAGTGGATTAACATATCGGGCACGGGTTTACCCCTAGCAACACTAGGTGACTCCCGCCAAAAGCCTGTGGCATAGTCAAACGTGGAGGATTACAAAGGACAGATGGAGCTGTCACCACCTACTTCCTACCTCTTCAACCTGTGGGTCTACGAGACATTCAACGCTACTCACCATCCAAGAACCATGCTATCATATTAAGTAATTACCTTAAGAGCCTAGGCACAAGCCATCCAAAGGCAATGAACTAAATCATCGTTCAACCGATGTTAATTCATAGCACAAGTGATTAATGTTAACCTAATGATATCATAGCTAATTATACTATAGTGGAGGTTTATAGTGTTTATGATAATGTAATATGAATGGTATAGCACAATCATAAATACTATTCCTACCACATACATGGAATCCACAATCAAACAAGAAACGCTTCATCCAAGTATATGAACAATAGTAGGCTAAAGATATCATCTTTATTATGAATAAAGTCACAAATACAAATAGGAATATGGGAGACATACCTTTCCCAATTCGGAAGAGACTCCTACCCCTCTCCTACTTGGACTATGGACTAGAGACTCTCCTCTCTACAGCCTATAATCCTCTAAACCTATGGAGAGTAGTGGATACAAAGGATGAATACTCAAGTGGTGTGTGTTGAAGTGAAGGGTGAGAGGTCCTATTTATAGCTTGGAGAAGGGTTTGTTCACCCACCAAAAGCGTGTGAATCAGTCACCCATAACCTCTTCAAGCCCGGAGGAGCCTACACGTGGAGTTTGACCGAGAAAGGCGCTAGGACCTAGTCGGCCGACTAGGGTGGTCGGCCGACCTGGTCTTGGCCGCATTCGCGGTGTGCTTCCTCTAGGTGACTGACAAGTGGGTCTCATTAACTGATATTGGTGCTACACCATTGGATGACCTCGGATACTTCTGTGTGTGGGCCATTTGATCCATGTGGTACCATGTGGCGTTGCCTGATTGGCTGGAATGATATTTTATAGGATTCATCCCCTTGTTTCACTTCATTTCTACATAGAATCCCTACATGTACTACTTTCTCCAAGGACAAGTGGAAATAGGTTAAATAGAAAGGTGATGTGTGCAAGAAATCTCAATTCCTTCACATAATTGAGTTATATTGACAGGTAAAATTGGTGTATAACAGCTGTCAACAAACTCCCCCAAGCTCATCCTTTGCTCGTCCCGAGCAAAGTCAAGACTTTAGGTTGATGATCAGGAGTTGCTACTATGTTCTATTTTTCAAAAGTACCATGTGCACAACAAAATACTCTACCTAGTATTGCAAAAATTGGCACGTTACTTCAACCATCTTAGGTTATTATGGGGCTTATGTCATCTCCTATTCATGGGTGGTTGAAAGATAGAACAGCAAATGAAGCACACTTACCCTATAAATCAAGTTCCACTAAAATTCTGAAGAGTTCAATTTAGATTTTAAGTATCTCAATTTGATTCTCTCAAGTCTCTCCTTTGTGTGTAGTGGAAATATGTCCTCACCAAGGCATTGTGCCTAAATTCATCCTACCTCTACATAAGCTTGTGGAGCTTGGTAGGGAATATAGTAGGCATATTTGCAACACATAATATTGCTAAGTCAAAAGAGCAAGCCTTAGGAGAAAATCAATTCAAAACAATTTTATTCAAGACTTGTGCATGTGAGATGGAATGGGGTGGATGTGGATATTTTGAGATGACTCCTTTTTGAGTGGACTCTCTTATTTTGCAGAGATGAAACATGGCTACTTTTCTCTTTTTTTTCTCATGCTTATGATGTAAGCATGCATTTTCTTTTTCTTTTTATTGTAGCCATGTCTTCTACTCTCTTTTTATGCAATGAATTTTGGAGAGGGTACTAAGCATGAATGATATGGAGTTTCTATTTTTATTGTGGAATGGTGGTATGATGGAAATTTGCTTACTTCTAGTGTAGAAGTACAGCATCTGCAAGTGAAGTCTTGAATTCAAAAAGTAATGAATGAAATCTCACATAGGTCTATACTAGTTTGACAAAGCTCAATGTGAAAGCAAATATCATATGCATAAGGTCTATCAATGTGACATATCATATGGCTTTGGTGGGTAATTCCAATCAAATGAGCATAACTTAAATCTTTTTAGAATTCCTCCAGAAGTCTAAGTTTCACTATCAAACTAGAAATAGCAGCCCTATCACTATATCATATCTCACAACAACTTAGAATTAGTTAAGCTTTTGCTACCCACAATTTCCAAATGAAGGCAGAAGCAATTTTAGCAAATGAGAGCAATATGTTGGAGAGTAGTAAGTTGTAAACTAGGGACTTAAGAAAATAAAACAGAGCAACTATTCATCATTTATATATGTGAATTCCAAGTCATTCTTTCCGCACATCATTTATGTTATTTGAAAATAAAATCTATCCTATTTTATTATTTGTTTTTTTAGATGCAAGGTGGATGATGGGTAAGTGGAAAATAAATATGCAAGGGGTTGATACAATTTACCTCAAGTGGGGGTCTTCCCCCAAGCTGGTTCTTCACTCACCTCCGTTTTGAGGGTTGAACCCTTGATGACGGAAGTATGCCGCGAGATCGACTTGTCGTTGTTGTAGCATGGAGTTGAAGTTGGTGAATTGAGCGTCCATGTGTTGTTGCCAGTCTTTGGTACCTTGGACATGCCCTTGGAGAGTGTTGTAGATATCACCCATCCTCACTTCAAGCTCCTCCATACGTCTAGAGAGGTTCGTCATTCCTTGGCCATTGTCACGATGACTTCTAGCCGACGTGGAATGACATCTTCTCATAGATGTTGGAGGCAAGCAGCTAGAGCTTGATGTGGATAGGGGTGTTTCCCATGTAGCACCTGGCCATCAATTCCAAGACGGACCTTCGGTCTCATACGAAGGAGGTTGAGTCCATCCGGGTGCATCACCCATTGGGTTCTCTTATTCTTCGTACTCATGGACCGTGGAGGTTGTCGAGAGCATGGTCGCTCTCCTTGTGCGGCTTCTAGTTACCCTGCCAGAGACATTACTTCTTCCGGCTTCCTCAATGGGAAGTAGGTCAACGGTTAGCCTCCGGCATTTGTACAAATGATAATCCAGGTTAGGGAACCAAATTTCATTGACAAAGATGGGATAATAAAATATCAAATAGCAATCTTGATCATGCTTGAGGGTATGTCCTTGCACTAAATATTCTTCATCAATTAATTCTCTTTCATTTTCAATGTACTCAAATGAATAATATTATAGTTCTCCTACCCTAGTAGCAATGCGGGTGATCAATGAAGTGCATTCAATTGACCCTACCCTTGGGATGTAATCTAACCATTGTGTCATCATGGCAATAATTGGAGCATTTTTATCTTTTTAATCATGGCAAATAAAATTTACAGCTCATGATCATGCACTATCCTTACATCTCCTCTAGGGAATATAGTCATAGCCACCCACCTATGCATGAAGCGTAAAGTGGGGTTGTGCAAGTGGCTATTCCTAGGTGCACTACATCTGACCTCACCAGTTAAATCTTGCCAAAAACTTTGTTTGTTAAACTTAGGAAAAGTGTCTAAATCTAGCAAACAACGTTTATGGAAGCCTAGGATTTCACATAATTCTTTCCATAGGATGTTGTATTCTTTTTGAAATAATCTAAAAGTAATACCATCAAATCCTATCTCGAGTGTGCAAAGGAATTGTATGGAGAGAAGGCGTAAACTTTTCTCCTCTATGTGAGCAAAATAATCCTAACTTTTCTCCTACACTCCTCCTCCGTGAACATGGTGTGGCAACAGAAGAGGGGCGTGCACTTGAGTCTCCACCATGGCTTGAGCTTGCAACCTCCTTCCTCTTTCCAAACAACCTTTTCATTCCTTTCATGGCTACAACAAGCAAGAACACAACAAGGCAAAAACTCGAAAGAGGTGATGTTAGTGAAAACAAAACCCCGGCGAATTTTCTCTTGAAGAACTTGAGAGCAAATTGCAAATGCAAACAAAAGCAAATCTTTTTGAGTTTGATTTTGAGCAAGAGTGCTTTAATGAAGAGCGAGAAAAATAATTTGAGCAAGAGTGACTTTGGGGATGTAAGAAATGAGGTGAAGCTTGAAGAGAAGAACTCCTCACGGCCACCATTTGTAGTGGGCATTCCCCAACAGTCACGAGGGAATCAAATGTAGCCGTTGGAGGAGAGAGAGAGAGCCAAATTGGCTCTTTTGCCTAGTCGGTCGAACAGGGGGGTCGGCCGACCTGACAAGTGGGTCCCCCTTTTCTTCCTTTTGGCAGGTGGATCTCCAACGGCTATGGAATAAGCCCGTTAGTGAAATACCACTTTTGCAGCTCAGAAAAATTATTTTTCCAAATGAAAATTCTTTTTTCAAAACCCAAAAAATTTATTTTTGAGAAAAATAAAGAAATAAAAATGATAGTTGAGAATATAAGATTCTCAACTTGCTAAGAAAATTAAATATGCAGTGGGGAGAATCAAATTAAATGCGGAAATCCAAATAAAGAGAAAATAAAAACAAAGAAAAGGATAACTACCAATTTAACCTATTGGCTAGGTCTCACCATCGTTCGGTGAGATGGACATTCCTCCTTCTTCATTTCTTGACATCCGGGCCCGGAGGGATGGGCTCGGATGGCTTGTCTTGCTTCTTCTGCCATTCCTTCTTTGGTGTGTTGGTGGACTTGGGCCTTTGGGGAGGCCCTGACTTCTCCGTCTTCTTAAGGTGTCGGCGCGGACGATAAGACGGGTTTTTTGCATAGATCAAATTCCTCATGAATTCAATGAGTGGGTCCACCTTTGGAGGTGTGATTTCGACCTCTTGAATGGGTTTAACATTCGGCCCATACTTGATACGGATCATGGAGCATTGCTCCAACTTTGGGCGAAAGTTAAAGTTCTCCTCCTTGCCATTGATATGGAAGTGGATTTCTCCAGCTCTTACATCTATGCGAGCCTTCACGGTGCATAGGAACGGGCGCCCAATAATGAGCGGCATATCCTACCTGACCTCCATGATGAGCACCATAAAATCCACGGGTATGAAGCAGTTTCGGATTTTCACCGGGACATCTTCGGTAATACCGTCGGATCACGGACTGAGGAATCAGTCCGTTAGAGCTGCATTGGTGTTGGAGTAAGTTCCGTGAAGTTCAGCTGGTCGAAAACCACCTTGGACATCACACTCACACTTGATCAAAGATCACAAAGGGCCTTGTCAAAGTGGTGTGCCCCAATTGAGCATGAGATTGTAGGACATCCGGGGTCCTTCAGCCAGTTGCCTCTTTGTATAGAAATCAAGTTGACATTTTCCACAGGGGGTTCGGGCTGTCTTGGCATCTTGCCATTCTCCACTAGAGGAACAGCAGCTGCCAGTTGAGCCATTTGAGTCTCCAACATCTTGTTGAAACTCAATTTATTCTTGAAGGTTCAGGATAGTCCTTCAATCGTGGCATTGATGCTCTCTAGGGTCTTGTCATTAGCCAATAGCTTCTAGGATAGAGCATTGTTGATCTTCAGCTGGCTAATGGCAACTTCTCTCAAGTTGGGCTGATTTCCATTGTTGCCATTGTTGTTGTACCCTCTTTGAAAGAATGGGTGTGGTTGGCCCCACCCTTGACCTCTTGAACGATAGTCATTGTTGTTTCCATTGTTGGCTACGTACAAGGCATCCTCACGGGTTTCTAGGCAATCATTGCCCAAGTGGCCCGTGTTGCCACAGACTTCACAAGTGATGTGAGAGTCTAAGGCATAGACATTTCCACATACCTCACCATTGCCATGTCCATCAATTTTCTTCATTCAGAGGTCCAATTTGGCAGCAATCATGTCCACCTCCTTCAAGGTGTGCATGCCTCGCTGGCGGGTATGGAGACGCTCGTTGCTCCAACCCATGTTGGACACCATATTCTCAATCAAATCTTTGGCTTTCCGCACCGTCAATGAGAATAAGGCACCTCCAGTAGTAGCATCAACATGGTCACAGGCGGAAGGGATTATCCCATTGTAAAAGTTTTGGATTATGAGCCAATCATCTATCCCACGGTGGTGGCCAACTATGATATACTCTTGAAGCCTTTCCCAAGCCTCAAGAATAGATTCCTTGGCATCTTGCTGGAAGCTGGAAATTCTTTCACGTTGAGCATTGGTCTTACCCAACTGGAAAAACTTGGCGAGGAATGTCATAGAACATTTCTCCCAAGTGTCTACATTACTTCAGTTTTTGTAGAACCACTGTTTCGCTCTCGCAAGAAGAGAGAACAGGAACAGCCTAAGACGGATAGCATCAGGAGATACTCCCTTTATCTTAAAAGCGTTGCAGATCTCAAGGAACTGTTGCCAGGAGCACTTGCATCCTCGTTAGCCTCCCACAAAATGGGTTAGCTTGCACCATAGTGATTAGGCCAGTCTTGATTTTGAAGTTTACGTCTCCCGTGTTAACAGTGGGCCCAACAGGCACATTGTTTTTTTTTTGATCGGTGAAAAACTGCAAGGGAGAACCCTGGCAGCCATAAAACATATATTAAAAGAGACAAGGAAACAACGATTTACAGTAGCTCAGCAGAGCTTGACTAGGTGTTCCAGAGGGAGGAACGTCCTTTACAAAACCTGAAGCCACATGAGCACACTAGTTCTATCCTCCGGCTTAAAACGGCAGGCCTGAAGCCTTGTAGAAGCAATGAAGGATCATTTCCAAGCATTTACAGAGGGAGTAGAGTTTCTGAAAATGACATTGTTACGAGCAATCCAAATCTCGGAGGCCGCTATGGAGAAGGTTTCCATGAAGGCGCTACGACTCCAGCTGAGCTTGGCTTTTTGCAGGGTATGAAAGAAGGGGGTGTAGTGGTCCCAGTGAATCCCAAGGACATTCCAGCATGCCATGCTGAAGGAGCAGTTAAAGAAGAGATGGTACGTGAGTTCCTCCACATTGTCAGCACAGAGTATGTAGGTGTAGTTGTTCCCGTCAATCGAGATGTTTTTTATCTTCAGGAGGTTGTGTGAGTTGAGCTGGTCCCGAAACATCAACAACATGAAGATCTTTATTTTCTTTAGCACCTTTGAGGCCCAAATCCAGCTAAAGGGTGTTGGTGGGTTGATGTGTTTGTAATAGTTGTTGTAAATAAGCTTGGAGCTGAAAGTTCTTGTTCCCCCGATTGGGGTCCACTCATCCTGTGAAGCTTCCCTGTGTGAAATTTCCTCCAGCATGGCCTCCAGATTGGCCAGTTCCAACAGTGCTTCCTCCGACAGTGGTTGAAAAAAGTGATTGCCATGGTCCGAGTTGCTGAGGTATTGGGCCATTGAGATGTTAGTTCTTTTTGCGAAGGAGTATAAACGGGGCATGTCCCTTCTAAGTAGGTGATCTTCCCACTGATCCTGCCATAGTCGAATTGTGTCCCCTGTGGCAATTTTGACTTCAAAATTCCTGAGAAAAGAATCAGATAGGCTCACAACATCCCTCCACCAGAAGGATCCTTTTCCTTTTGTGCTGTGCGGGGGTTTACCATTGCTGCAATAGCGCTGGTTGATGAGGTGAACCCAGAGGATGTCTGCTTTGTTATAGATTTTCCAGAGGAATTTCATGAGCAAGGTTCCATTCATTGCAGTGAGGCTTGTTAGACCCAACCCTCCATTTTACTTTGGTGTTGTAACTTGGTTCTAGGCCACCAGGGGCCGGCCTTTGCCAGCGATGTCCGAGCCTCTCCATAAGCATTGTTTCCTGGCTTTGTCAATAGCTTGAATGACTGACTGTCTCAATTTGATGGTACACATCGCATAAATTGGGATGGCGGACAGAACGCTATTGATAAGTGTGCATCGACCAGCCATTGACAACCATGTTGCTGCTCCAGTTAGCATTTTTTGCACCCTTAAGACAAGCCCTTCAAAGACATCTGCTTTGGGTCTGTCGAGGCTCATCGGCAGACCTAAGTAAGTAAATGGGAATGAGCCAATAGTGCAACCCAGTGTGGCTGCTAGAATTGTGGCCTCCTCTTCATCAATGTTTATTGGTGTTAAGCTTGATTTTGCCCAGTTCACTCTCAGCCCTGTGGCTCCCCCGAAGGATTGTAGTAAGTTTTTCAGAAAGAAGAGCTGTCTCTGGTTGGCTTTGAGGATTAGAATAGTGTCATCTGCATATTGTACTACCGGGAAGTCCTCATTCATTTCTTGATACAGTGGCAATGATAGAAGTCCCAGCTCCACTGCTTTGTTGATTAAAATTTGTAGAAGATCTGCTGCCAGCACAAATAGCAGGGGGGGTAATGGGTCCCCCTGCTGAACACCTCTTCTGCAGTGAAAAGTCTTACCTGGCACTCCATTGAGAAGAACTGAGGAGGTGGCAGTAGATAGAATATCTGTTACCCATGTGATCCAATGTTCAGGAAAACCCAAAACTCTCAGCATGTGTATAATGAAGTCATGTTCCACCTTGTCAAAGGCTTTTTCGATGTCCAGTTTGAGTACTATGACACCAGTGTTGGTTTTTTTGCATTGATAAATGTACTCATAGCCCCAAGCCATGCAGTCCTGGATGGTTCTTTTCTTGATGAAACCATATTGATTTTTGTGGATAATGGTTGGGATGACTTCCTGCAATCTAACTGAGAGTATCTTAGTGATCAGTTTGATAGTGGAGTTCAGCAGTGATATGGGCCTGTAATCTATAACTCTGTGGGGATTATTGATCTTCGGGATGAGAGTGATTAAGGAACTGTTCAGGGGCTAGATACTGATGTTGCCATTAAAGAAGTCCGAGCACAGCAGATAAATGTCTTCCTTAATGATGTGCCAGCATGCCTGAAAGAATTTTGTATTGAACCCATCTGGACCTGGGGCTTTGTCGGTTGGCATGTTTTTCAGTGTGGCATCAATTTCCTCCCTGGTGACCGGGTTGCATAATGTATGTAGATGTTGTCCAGGCAGCACCCAATGGTGGATTTGTGGCCATTGTTGAGTCGGGGCAGATTGCCCTAACCTTTCCGAAAATTCCTTCCAGAGGGCTGAGGCTTTGTGCCCATGATCCATTAGCTCTACTCCATGGTCATCTTGAATGACTGATATATTGTTTCTCCTGTATCTTTCTGTTGCTGCAGCCAAGAAGAATTTTGTTGGCTCATCACCAAACATGGCCCAACGCTCTGTATAACGTTGTCTCTAGTAGTCATTTTGTTGCTTTAAGAGCTGAGTAAGCTGATGTTTGATCATGTTTCTGAAACAGCTTTCCTGCAAGTATAGTGTCCTCTGCTCTTCCATTGTGTCCATGTTCAGAATAACTTCATTGCATCGTTTGATCAGTTTTTTCAGCCCACCTAGTGATCTACTCCACTTGCGTAGCTTATATCTCAGACGTTTTAATTTAGCAGAAACTCTCCTTGCACTACCAATTGTTGACAGATGTTGGTCCCACGAGTCCTTGACAATGGTGAGAAACTGTGGATGTCTGAGCTTGTAGTTTTCAAAATGGAAGCATCTTGATTTAGGTATGGTGGTGCATATCTGAGCTACTAGTGGGACATGGTCTGATGTGTCCCTGGCCATTGGACAAAGTGAGGAGTTGGGAAATGATAGGGACCATTGCGCTGAGGTAAAGCACCAATCTAGCTGTTCAAGTAGAGGCGATTGTTGCATGTTGCTCCAAGTGTAATTCCTACCTTGGAGAGGGATTTCAATAAGTACCAAGTGTTGGATGATGTCATTGAACATCTGCATGTCCCCTATATTCGCTCCCGCGCGGTTGCGGTCACTGACGTGGCGATAAAATTTGAAGTCCCCCAATATCATGCATAGCTCTTGCGGTTGCAATGAGAGATTCCAGAGCCAGTCGGTGAACTCCTGCCGACGAGGTCCCTGACAAGGTCCATAGACTGAGATCAGGTGCGAGACTACCCCATTCAGTCGGGATGTGAACCGCATGAATATGGCAAAGTCCCTGATATCCAGAGCTTCCCCCTGAAGCAAGCTATCATTCCAGGCTACCAGTATACCTCCCAAGGCACCCCTGGATGGTGCAATGATGAATTTGTTGAATCTTCTAGGTGCCAGTCGTTTAAGGAAAGAAATGTCAATATGTTCCATTTTGGTCTCTTGTATATAGAAGATATTGCACTCCTGGACCTCCTCTATTTTGGACCTGACTGCTTGTTGCTTAGCAGTGTTATTAAGACCACGAATGTTCCATTTAAAGACATTCCAGTTACGGTTTATGTTGTGCGCCATAAATAATAGCCAGGTATGACAGGGCAGTCCGGGAAGTAGTCCCGACCGAGTGAATGAGTATGTGGCCTATGAAACTAAGGTCAGTGTGCAACGAGGGCCAACGAACAAACCAGTAATCAGACAGACAGATGAGCCAAGCAGCATAGAAATAGGTCACAGCCAACAGACTCCAGAATAGACTAACTGCCATGAGCTGAGGTTCCGGCCACCGGCCGATCAAAATACAGTAATGTTCCCAACTGCGCATGTTCTCAATAGAGCACACCACAAAACAACAACCAGTACTGTTTAATATAACCACCCTACAATTCCAAATAGCAGTTTCCCAAAAGACGAACCCATCAGCAACATAGCAGTCCACAATGTGCCCGGTGCCTTCCTCTCCCAGCAAGTCAAGCTTGATGTGCGACATCGTCATTCAGCTCTGGGAGGGACATCATCTGGCGCGCCACCTCAGGGGGGACGCCGCACTCGTTTACCGCCGTTGCCTGCAGCACATCAGTGGAGAGTTCAGGGTAGGGACGGCAGGAGTCAAGAGAGTCAAGACTGGGGAATTTGATTGGACCTGGAAAGAGATTGAGTGCCGGCGTAACCTCAGGTGTACCATCATCGGGGCCATTCTCCTGAGCAGGTGGAGGCGTGGTCCGATGTCCCTGCATGAGCATTTGGAGCTGAGGGCTCCTCCTTAGTTTGCTGGGTTCCAGTGATCTGTTGGAGTAAGAGGGTCCAACAATCTCCGCTATTGCCGATGTTAGGGCCTTGCTTTGCTTTCCTTTTATCTTATCTACAGCAGCGATGGGCTCGGTAGTGATATCTTTGATGATCACTGAGGGGTGGCCAGAACTCTGCTCCCTTGACTGCTGATCAACGGAGTTAGAGAGTGACATGGTGATGACTTTATTGAACCCCCCCCCCCCTTGCCCATTGGGTTCATTGAACTAAACGTTCCACCACGCAGAGGGGGAGTTCGGGAAGGCCACCTGGAGCATTCTTCTCAGCCCTACCGAGTACAGGGGGAGCCAGTCTGGTTGCTGCGTAACATCCTCCGAGTTGACCAGTGAGAAGTTCCGTTGCTCCATCCTTGGAGCTCTGACAGCCGGTTCAGTCGTGTTCACGATGCTTGAAGCTTCCTCTTGAGTTGGGGTGTCAGAAAGGACGTCCACTTCATGGTGCAGTGGGGGCGGCGGCGGCCCCCATGGTTCCCAGCCATCGTTGGCCTGCTGCTGGTGCTGTTCATCAGGCGCCGGCCATTCCTCATCATCTTCCGGCTGTTCCTCAGGTGGTTCTTGAAGAGGATGAGGGTCGCCATTCAGTGGCAGGTCATCTTCCAGGGGGATGCCCCCCCAGCCGTCAACTTCCCCAAAGCCATTCGGGGCAATCCAGTTGATAATGTACACCGGGCAAGACCAGGAGTACCCGACCCCATCCCTGGTGCCTTGACGCAGGACTAAACTTCTGGGGACGAGCCTTGCATTGGTGTAGAGACATTTGACCAAGATGAAGCCCAGGGCCCTCGAGCTTGTGTGCCACTGAAGTAACTTGCCAAAACCAGAAACTGCTAACTCAATAGTTTCAACCGTCCTGTAGTCTAGTGGGAAGCCCAAGATCATAAACCAACCAACACGACAAAACTCATGAGTCCGGTGGTTTCTACCAAAGTCGTGCCTGATGAAGGACACATGGACGCCATCTACCACGATTGGCTCTCTCATCACAAGTAAGTCTCTAAACAAGCTGGTCTGGAATGCAAAAAGAGTTATGCCCATTGGGGTGAGACAGGAGTGAGTAACGGTGATACCCATGTCTTGTAGAAGGAAGTTCTGGATCCGTAGCCTGAAATCCTCGTACTGATCTTCCTGCAGCACGCGCTCAGTGTCCACCGCCACAAAAAATTCTTTGTGAGCCGGGTGATGGTGACCGGGAAGGTGCACCACCATCCTAGGCAGCCGGTTTGGGCCTCCGTCGGTGAAGTCGAAGTGTTGGTTGGCTAGGAACCTCGAGGGATCAACCGGGAAGTTGGCCATGAGGCTAAGAGAGTTGGCTGGCGAAAGAGCGGTGGAGACGGATGTGCAGTGAAGGATGCGGAGGAGCCAGGAAGAAGGAGCGGCAGAGGAGAAGTTGAGGAGGGGGTTGTGTTTGTGAATGATGATGGCGGATGACGGTTCCGTGGAAAGGCCAGAGGCCTTAATGGGGGGCATGCTTCTCTTGCGCCAAACCCGAGGAACTCTGGTAGCCGAGAGGCAGTTCCGTCTAATATGCCCATATCTAAAGCAAAGATTACACCGTATCTCATTGCGGCATTGGAATTTCAGATGAAATGGGTTGAGGCATTTATAACAGCGTTTCCCATCATACTGCCAAGTGCCATGATCACTTGGACGCCTCAGCTCCCTGCTCTGATCGTTGTCTTGTCGACGAAGAGTTCCCTCGGGACCTTGCGAGACTGTGGCCTTTGGAGCTCTATCTCCCTTCGGGTGAGAACACTCACCAACCTCCCACTTAGTAGAGCTAAGCCTAGGGTGTCTACTGCTTAGAGCGGTTGCATCAGGGGCATGTGCCGGGTTGTTGGCGCTCCATTGCACCGGAGGCCAGTGAGACATGAATGGAGTGGGACCAGACTTCCCTTTGTCCACCCGAAAATTCAAAATGTTGTATTGTTTATCGCGCCACATACCTTCGTTCGCGGTGGTCGGTGAATGAACTCCGACGATCTTCCGATTAGCCGGAAAGCAGAGTCCGGCATCACTTGTTGGGGCTTGAAGAAGATTGCAGAAAAAATTTCCCAACCACAACCCTTTTACTGTTGGGGTTGCCTTTATTGCTGGAGAACCTTGTCGGATTGGGGAGGCGAAGGAGACCTGCCTGTTTGCCGGCTTCTTGCATGAGACCAATGTCCATCTTTCCTTCTGTTCCTGCTCCCACTTCTTATATTCAGAGATCCAATCCGGTCCACCCGTGCGCCATAGATGAAAGTACACATCAAAGGTTGATGTGGTGATCCTCCGCTTTGCATTGATCAGCAGTCCCACTTGCTTGCTCGCCACGGAGAAGCAAAACGAACGCTCTTGCAGTTGTTGGACATGAAAATCCGAAGGTGAACCACCCAGCACCGAGCAAAGAACCCATCCAACGACACTCTCCGAGAGACAAAAAGTGTACCTTCAAAAGGCTGCAATCTTGAGGAAGGAACCCTTGGGTGAAGACACCAGGTGATGAACCGTGGAGCAGAGCTGGCGGTGAACTTCTTGTTGGAATATCTCGCCAGGACGAAGATCCCAGTCACCACTGGTCGGCAGGGGTTGATCCTCACCCATGTTGAGCAAGTCGACCAATCCCCAGCAGCGCTAGAGGTTGTCAGCGCGTCCATGGCGGCGAGCAAGGGGAGGTGGTGGAGGTGGCGGAGGCACAGGGCACGGAGGAGCGGGAGCGAGAGCAATCCATCTTTGCGCTACTCCAATGGTTGTTATTAATAGGCACATTGTTAGCAGAGGGAGCCAAAAACTCATGAAGGGTCTTCTGAGCCATTAGTGTTTTGGTTGTTGGTGCGGTTGTGCTGGCTTGCTTTGCCGCTCGAAGCTTCTGAGGAGAAACGAATTGAGGTCGATCTCTCAGAAGGGATTTGGGATCTTCAACAAAGTTTTCCGACAAGCGGAAACCAGACATATACTACCCTATTTTCACATAAAAATGCAAAAACAAAGAAGGGTCATCCTACTAAAACCTACAAGGGTCCTATCCTATTCACTCAATCATATAATACTTCGGTTGCCTTCCCCAGCAAAGGTGCCAGAAATGCTTATTGATATTTCCTACGCACTACTAACAATTCATCCCGAGCAGTGGTGCCAGAAATGTTTGTTGGTAGGTTTTAATTCTCAAGTGAACGTCCGCAAGCGCAAGGGTGTCATTTATATTTTCCCAATGGAAGGCTAGATGGAAATAAGAAAATCATCAAGTGGAAAGGTTAGGTTGGCCTAGGTATAGTTCTAGTAAGGATGGGTTTAATGATAAGTGGAGGTAGTGTGACACACAAAAGAGCATCCTATCCTAAGGGGATAAATGAGGTAATAGAGGGGTTATGCTAAGAGTTAGGTAGATACTCCTACTATGCTTCTAATGTACATATACATAGCCTAAGTTAGTTAGTAATGATCATGTTACTTATCAATTCTCATGCTATGTGGATTAACACATCGGGCACGGGTTTACCCCTAGAAACACTAGGCGACTCCCGCCAAGAGCCTGTGGCATAGCCGAACGTGGAGGATTACAAAGGACAGATAGGGCTGTCACCACCTACTGCCTACCTCTTCAATCTGTGGGTCTACGAGACATTCAACGCTACTCTCTATCCTAGCACCATGCTAACATATTAAGTAATTACCTTAAGAGCCTAGACACAACCCATCCAAAGGCAATGAACTAAATCATCATTGAATCGATGTCAATTCATAGCACAAGTGATTAATGTTAACCTAATGATATCATAGCTAATTAGACTACAGTGGAGGTTTATAGTGTTTATGATAATGTAATATGAATGGTATACCACAATCATAAATACTATTCCTACCACATACATGGAATCCACAATCAAACAAGAAACGCTTCATCCAAGTATATGAACAATAGTAGGCTAAAGATATCATCTTTATTATGAATAAAGTCACAAATACAAATAGGAATATGGGAGACATACCTTTCCCAATTCGGAAGAGACTCCTTCTACTCCTCTCCTACTTGGACTATGGACTAGAGACTCTCCTCTCTACAGCCTATACTCCTCTAAACCTATGGAGAGTAGTGGATACAAAGGATGAATACTCAAGTGGTGTGTGTTGAAGTGAGGGGTGAGGGGTCCTATTTATAGCTTGGAGAAGGTTCAGTTCCTGCCACCAAAAGTGCGCGAATCAGTCACCCATGACCTCTTCAAGCCGGGAGGAACCTACACGTGGAGTTTGACCGAGAAAGGCGTCAGGACCTAGTCAGCCAACCTGGTCTTGGCCCCTTTTGCAGTGTGCTTCCTCCAAGTGACTGACGGGTAGGTCCCTTTGACTTATATTTGTGCTACACCGTTGGATGGCCTAGGATACTTCTGTTTGTGGGCCATTTGATCCATGTGGTGCCACATGGCATCGCCTGATTGGCTAGAATGATATTTTATAGGATCCATCCCCTTGTTTCACTTCATTTCTGCATAGAATCCCTGGATGCACTACTTTATCCAAGGAAAAGTGGAAATAGGTTAAATAGAAAGGTGATGCGTGCAAGAAATGTCAATTCCTTCACATAATTGAGTTATATTGACTGTGAAATTGGTGTATAATAGCCGTCAACATTAAACAGCTAGCATCTTTCATGTTTTTATCATTAAGTGCAGCAAGCTTTTTGTTCTTTTCAATTTCAATATCAAGTTTATCAAATGTGGAGGTGTGCGCACTTCTTAAGGACGACAATTCTTCATATATTAATTCGCATGAGGAACAAGAATCATGACTAGGAATCAAAGATTTTAACTAATTAATTTCAGATTCTCGTGATTCAATTTTAATAGCATTGTATCTAAGTTTTTTGTCTTTTTTTCTTAAGTATAACAATGGCACAAGAAATAGCATCACACATTTCTTCACAAGTGGGACATACCTCTTTATCATCGTTCTGCTTCCTCCATGCTTGATCTTGAGTTGCCCGCTATGAAACACATATTTGCCAAAGTGTCTTCATCTTCATCACTTCTAGCATCCACATCCCTCGAGCCAAGTTCTTGAAGTGCGGATACAAAAGTGTTTACCAATTGGCGACCTGTAAAATCCATCTTTTTCTTCTTGTTGTTTGCAAAGGAGGACTTGAACTTTGTTTGCTTCTCATCACGGGAAGTAGAACGTGAATGGTTGGGGCAATTTGTACGAAAATGTACAAACTCACCACATTCGAAGCATCGTTGAGGTCCACCACTTTCTCTCCTAGTTTTCACATTTTGCAATGCTTTCGAGAACCGAGTAGAGAGAAGTGCTAGCTCCTCCTCTAGAAACTCTTCAATCTGTTCAAGGGTTAGAGAGGACAACAAAGCAAATGAACCACATGATGAAGATTGACTAGAACTAGGCACGTCATGTTGTGAAACAAATGCAAGAGACTTGTTGGGATTTTTCTATGATATAATATCAAGTTCATGGGTTTTTAACTTGGAATATAGGACATCTAATGTAAGTGTACACGTGATAGTGGATTCACGCATAGATGTAACTTTCATCTTATAAATTGACATGTCTAATGCACTTTGTATTTGCCTAGCATTTTCAGCATCTAAAAAATTTACATTGACACTACAAAGATTCCTGAGAATTTTATTAAAGCGAGCAAAGAGATTATCGATCGACTCATCGGGTTGCATATAAAAACGCATGTACCCTTTCTTGAACATGTCTTGACGTACCTCCTTGATCGTATTGGATCCTTCGTGGTAGTCACATAGTGCTTTCCACACATCATACACTGATCGGAGGTGTGCAACACGATCAAAGTTGCTTTGAGTCAATCCTTGAATAATCAAGTTGTGCGCCTTGTTGTTGTTGTCGACGTCTCTCATATTTGCAGTTGTAACTTCATCATTTGAAGGCATTAAAAATCACTTGAAGACCTTTTCCCAGATGGAGAAATCTTGCGCCTATATGTAAGCCTCCATACGTGCCATCCAAACCTAAAAATCAATGCCATTGAACACATAAGGTTTTGAGGAGTATTTATCCATGATGATTAGTCAAAACATATGAAAATCATAAAGATTACAGCACCGTTGCTCTGATACCAATTATAGGATCGAATAGCATGTGAAAAGGTACCAGAGGAGCGTGAATGGTAGATTAAAACATTTTTAGCAGAAGCAACGAAAACCCTTCGGCATAAAATCAATCTAAACCATGTGTGTTATTGTTTTTAATGTGTTAAAAACGTGAAAAATCAGTTTAGATCATAAAGAATCAATTCTGAAGACACAACAACAAGAATCACGAGGAAACGTCGAGTAAAACTCAAGTTATGACCAAAACCCTGAGCAAAGGTCAATCTGTTTTAACATAGAGCAAACAGATCTGCAACACTACAAAGAACCTCATGTAACACAAAAATATAAATACAATGACCGTGAAATTTTCACAGATGATAGAGTATTGAGTTGTAAAGACAACACAAAAAGAATCACATCAACTGGATCTGTAACTCAAGTTACGATAAAAATACCGAAGAAATGTCGGGCAGCGCAGAAACTCGACGAGAAAGACTTGACGAAAGCAAGTCGGACGAACAAGGCACAAAATCTCCTCTAAACTACGAATTGTGTTCACCAAAGACGCAAAAGAACAGCTCAAAGTCATCTGTCTATAAGCTCTGGCCTCCCTTGCTTATATAACCAGCCCTTAGGCCAACTCAATCCAAACAAGGACTCCTACTCCTACTTGGATTCAATCTCTAAGATTGTGTTTGTTCAAGGGATAAAGTGGGATGGGACGGACGAACCCATTTTTAGTGGTGTTTGTTTAGGAGACAAGTGGGACAGAGTTATCCTCAAACCAGAATATTCCTCTAATATGCGGGACAAACTCATCCATCCAAAACCCAGTAGACCGATCCATCCCACTTCAACGCTGTCAACTCACTGTTTGCGCTCATGAGGAAGCAGCCACCCCGAGACTTCTCCGTGCGCAGTCCTCTCCCCAACAGCTGGTCGCCACCTCCTACTTTTTGTCTCTGCCATGCTGCAAGGACTCTCGCGCTATCTCTGTCTCTGTGGTGGAGTACCATCGATCGAATGTACCTCTCCAAGGCAGAGGTCATGCAAGAACGTGGGGTGCGATGGGCGGCATCGCACTGGCAAGCAAGGAGCGGCTGGCGAAGGGCGGTGTTGCGCCGGCGGCCGACGAGGGGCGGAGTCACGCTGGTGGCCAGGACGCGACCGGCGAAGGACGGCATCACGATGGCGAGTGCCGAAAGGGTGGCATCACGATGGTGTCCATGGCGTGACTGGCAAAAGGCGGCGTCACGCTGGCGGCTGACGAAGTGTGGCATCACGCTGATGGCCCAAACGCGTTCGACGAAGGACGATGTAGTGCAGCAAGCGAATGACAGTGTTGCGATGGTGACCAGCGAAGGGTTGCATCACGATGGTGGTTGGGGCGTGACTGGCAAAGGGCAGCGTCGCGCCGACGGTCGACGAAGTGTGGCTCTCGCCGACGGCCAGGACGCATTCGGTGAAGGACGGCATCACGCTGGCGGCCAAGGCACGGCGGACGAAAGGTGGCATCGTGTTGGCGAACGATGAAGGGTGATGTCACGCCGCAGCTAGGACGCAGCCGACAATGGGCGACTTCGCGATGGCGGCCAGGGTGCGGTGTCACGCCACCTGTGTTGCTGCCGAGCTCACTCATGGTCAGCTGCTTCCAGGACCAGGCCAATCTCACCATCTCCTCCTCATCCTACTTGTAGGATCGAAGAGCACGTGAAATCTACGAGAGGGGGTGAATGGTAGATTTAAACTTTTTCAGTGGAAGCAATAAAAACCCCTCAGCAGAAAAACAATCAGTTAAAGAAATCGTGTGTGTGACTAATCTAAATGTGTTCAACCATGTCAAAAGTAGTAGATATTGTATATAATCATGTCACAAAGACACAACAACAAGAATCATGGAAATCTGTCGAGAAAAACTCAAGTTACGATCGAAAGATCGAACAAAGGTCAATCTGTTCTACGGAGTAAAAAATAGTTCTGTAATACTGCAAAGAAACTCGTGTGGATCCAAAACCACAAATCCAATGACCGTTAAATTTTTACAGATGACAGATAATTAAAATGTGAAGACAACTCAAAAAGAAACATGTCAATCGGATCTGTAAAACTCGAGTTATGATAAAACCACCAAAGAAAGGTAGTGCTGTGCAAAAGCTCGATGAGAAAAACTTGTAGACAACAAGTCAGACGAACAAGGCACAAAAGTTCCTTTAAACTACGATCTTTATTCAATAGAACACAAGAGGAACAGCCCAAAAAACATCTACCACGAGCTCTGGCCTCCCTTGCTTATATAACCAGCCCGAAGGCCAACTCAACTCAAACTAGGACTCTAATCCTACTCTGATCATGAATCGCATCTAACCATAACTGCTCAAGATCTTCCTATTCGCAGATAGAAACAATCTCAAGACTTCCTAACAAATGCAGAAACGTATTCCACATTTCTAAAACTACCTAACTTCATGTCCCATACAAAAACTATCATAACCAACTTGATATTTTCCATATCCGATCCATAATCGACTCCGCCGTAGCCGAAGTCATCATCTGATACGATCCGATCCTTCCAACCAGATCTTTCCTTCTATAACCCATCTTCAGAACCATGTTACCACATCATGCACCGCATACATACGTGCGAACACCTTCCTTCAACATCCAGCTTCCTTCATATGCACTGCCCTTGATTCAATCACCCTGCATGACCTCCTGATCAGCTCAACCACAGTTCCTCCCGAACTTGATTGTTGGAACCTCATCTCCTCCCTGAGACTAGTCCAATGGATCCTGTCACCAGCTGTGTCTTGAACTCAAGCAACACCTGCACATGAACAAACAATCGATACTTCCGAGCACAAGTCTTCGACTTGACTCTCATTAGTTTCGAAACCACAGCACTTTACGTGAGCACCTCACATAAGCATGTTGCAAACCACAATAAAAGTGGATATTTTTATAACATCCAAAACACAACAAAAACATAGTAAATGAATACTAAGCATCATTTCAGAATGTAAAACAAGTTTGAAACAATTCAGAGAAACAATAAAATCAAGTTCTGAAACTTGCAAAAGCTAACGGGAGCTAAAACATCTTCAGTTGAAATACAACCAATAGGAGCTTCCCAGAGTTAGCAGAACTAGCATCCGCCGGAGCTTACCAAAACTAGCAGGACCTAGCGCCGGAGCTTACCAAAGCTAGTCGGACCTAGCCAACCCAAAAGTCGGAGCTAGAAAAAGCAAGTCGTAGCTTTCAAAGACATGTCGGAGCTAAAGACAAAGCTCACCGAAGCTACCCAAAACAAGTTGGACATATCGTCAGACCTTGCGGGAACTCGGAACTAGAGTCGGACCTTGTTAAAAAGCTGTTTTGGTAGTAATCAAAACTTTTATCGTCAAAGCCAATGTATTCAGCATATGAACCTGTAACCATCTTAGCATGTCTAGACGAAGAGCATACAATATCTTTGTCTTCTTTGAGTTTAGGCAAACCACGTATGTGTTCAAGAGCACTAACACGAGTGAGGTGATCAAAGCCTACGTGACCAAGTCTACGATGCCAGAAAAATAAATATTTTGAATTATTGGCAACTAGACACCTATGCTCAGAAGTTGACATATCAAGATAAGCTTTAAAAACTCTTCCAAATCAAGACATGTTAATCAAAATCTCACAATTTGAATGTACAACTTTGCAGCAATTTTTAGAGAAAATTATTTCTAAATTTTCATCAAGCAATTGAGAAACAGGGAGCAAGTTGTATTTCAAATTTTTAACAAGTGCCACATCTTTTGTGATCATTTACTCTAACTGATCCTTTAGCAATAATAGGAGTCAAAGAATTATCGGCAAAAGTAACATTTTCTACACGTGACACAAAAGAGAGAGAGGAGAACCATTCTCTATTACCAGTCATGTGGCGTGAGCATCCTGTATCCACAATCCATATGTTCTCCTTCCTCAAGCGTGAAACCTACACAGAACGACAATACGTTGTTGACTCAATACTGGGGTTAGTCAATAAGCATTTGGGAATCCAGTACTGAGCCATGCGATGTCCAATAGGAACAACACGCGAAGGTTGTGACAAAGCAGCAGATTTATGAGTCAAGGGTTGAGGTTTTCTATTCTTAACTATTGATTTAAAAGTTGTTACTCATTTAGCACAAAATGCAGTAGCTCTGGAGTTAAGAGCAGTAGTTGCAAAGGAGAAAGCTGAAGCTCCGGATGCAAAGACTGAAGTTCCGAAGGGAACAACGGAAGGTCTGGGAGCTCTCGGAGCTATCAGAACTATCGGAGCTGCCTTTGCAGATTTTTTACCAGAAGGTCCGGAAGCTACTTTTTCAAATTTATGACTCACTAAAGCAGGTTGCATATTTCTAATTTTAGGTTTAGCATGCATAGCAGATTTAGCATGAAAGTTATGAGATCTAGCAGACACTATATCCTTTTTAATTTGCTTAGCTAGTCTATAATAGAAATCTATGACATGACCATATTTATCACAGTAAGTACAATGAAATTTCATTTTGTAATCATGTCTAGATTTAAAGATCACATCCTTTTGTTTAGGGACAGTTCTGATTAAACCTCTTCCAAATGATGTTACTACGTGAGGTGGATGTGTTTTAGAGTAAGCATGGGAATCAAAACCTAAACCAGTTTTATCATTGCAAGGTTTAGAAGAATTTAACAACAAGTTTAGATTCTTGTTCCCATTGTAAAACCGCTCTAGTATCTTATTTTTATTGTCAAGTTCTTTAGATAAAACTAGGCAGTTTTGACATGAAATTTTTCCTTTTAGTATGCAATTGGAACAATATTTAACTTCATGAGAACGTAAAGCATTGTTCAGAATGGAGATTTCATTCATTGCATCTTTTAGTTTCTTGTCAAGATTGTCACATCCAGAACAATGCAGATCTTCTGTAAAACAAGAAGCATCTTTTAGGTTTTTAACATTAAAATAAGACAGCTTTTTGTTATTTTCAAATTCTTCATCAAGTATATCTAGAGTTGAGGAGTGTGCACTTCTTAATGTGGACAACTATTCATAGATTAAGACACATGAGGGATATGCATCATCACTAGGAATCAAAGTTTTTAAACGGTTGATTTTAGATTCCAGTGATTCAATTTTAGCAGCATTGTCCCTAAGATTTGTGTCCTTTTTCTTGACAATAATAGTTGCACGAGAAATTGCATCACATATTTCATTACAGGTAGAATATACCTCATCATCGTCACTGTTGTGTTCTGTATCCTCCTGACTTGATCTTGATCTTGTTTTCTCGCCATGAAGCATAAGTTGGTCAGATCATCATCATCTTCATCACTTCCAATGTCTACATCACTTGAACTGAGCTCTTGAAGTGCGGTGATAAAGTTGTTTATCATCTTGCGCCCTATGGAACCCTTCTTTTTCTTGTTGGAGTTTCCAGAGGTGGTCTTGACCTTGTTCTGCTTCTCTTCATGGGTAGTAGGACCTGAAAGGTTAGGGCATTCTATACGAAAGTGTCCTGTCTTACCACATTCAAAGCATTGTTGAGGTCTGGACCTTTCTCTCCTTCTAGTTCTCACATGTTGCAATGCTTTTGAGAACCGAGTAGAGATGAGTGCTAGCTCCTCTTCTGGAAATTCTTCAATCTGTTCCAGGGTTAGTGAAGACAGCAAAACAAGAGTATTACAAGATGATATTGGCCAGAGCTAGGCATATCATGTTGTGAAATGAATGCAATAGACTTATTTGGATTTTTTTCATGATAAAATATCAATTTCATGAGTTTTTGGCTTAGAGTAAAGCACATCTAAAGTAAGAGTACTCATGACAGTTGATTCACAAATGGATGTTACTTTCATCTCCCATATTATGATGTCTAATGCACTAAGGAGTTGCCTAGCATTCTCAGTAGCATCAGAAAAGTTTACGTTGACAATACGTAGATTACTGATAATTTTATTAAATCGGGCAAAAAGTTGATCAATGGACTCACCAGGTTGCATCTCGAACCGCATGTACTCCTTTTTAAACATATCTTGTTTTACCTCCTTGATTGTGTTGAAGCCTTTGTGATTATCATAAAGAGCTCTCCAAACATCGTATGCTGATCGGAGGTGCGCGACACGATCAAAGTCGCTTTGAGTGTGCCCCTGAATGATCAAGTTGCGGGATTTGTTGTTGTTGTCAACGTCCCGTAGATTCGTAGCTATAACTTGGTCGTTTGATGGCACTTCATAAGGTTTGTATACCTTTTCCATATCACGAAGCCTTGTGTCTGGATGAAAGCCTCCATGCGGGCCTTCCAAACCTGAAAATCAATACCACTAAATACACAAGGTTTGGTGGAGTATTTCTCCATGATAATTAGTAAAAACACATGCAAATCAAAGATATTAGAGCATCGTGGCTCTGATACCAATTGTAAGATCAAAGAGCATGTAAAAAGCTACCAGAGGGGGGTGAATGGTAGATTTAAACTTTTTCAGCAGAAGCAACGAAAACCCCTCGGCAGAAAAATGATCAGTTAAAGAAAACGTGTGTGCGACTAATCTAAACATGTTCAACCGTGACAAAAGTAGTAGATATGATAATCAATTCACGAAGACACGACAACAAGAATCATGGAAATCTGTCGAGAAAAACTCAAGTTACGATCGAAAGACAGAACAAAGGTCAATCTGTTCTACCGAGTAAAAAACAGTTTTGCAATACGGCAAAGAAACTTGTGTAGATCCAAAACCACAAATCCAATTATCGTGAAATTTTTACAGATGATAGATAATTAAGTTGTGAAGACAACTCAAAAAGAAACATGTCAATCGGATTTGTAAAACTCGAGTTATGATAAAACCACCAAAGAAAGGTAGTGCTGTGCAAAAACTCAACGAGAAAAACTTGTAGACAACAAGTCAGACGAACAAGGCACACAATTTCCTTTAAACTACGATCTTTATTTAATATAACACAAGAGGGAAAGCCCAAAAGTCATCTACCACGAGCTCTAGCCTCCTTTGCTTATATAACCAGCCTGAAGGCCAACTCAACTCAAACTAGGACTCTAATCCTACTTTGATCACGAATCACAACTAACCATAACTGCTCAAGATCTTCCTATTCGCAGATAGAAACAATCTCAAGACTTCCTAACAAACGCAGGACATATTCCAGATTCCTAAAACAACCTAACTTTGTGTCCCACACGAAAACGATCATAACCAACTCGATACTTTCCATAACCGACTGCGCCGCAGCCGAAGTCATCATCTGATAGGATTCGATCCTTCCAACCAGATATTTCCTTCCATAACCCGTCTTCGGAACCATGTTGCCACGTCATGCACCACATGCATACATGCGAACACCTTCCTTTAACATCCAGCTTTCTCCATATGCACTGCCCTTGATTCAATCACCATGTGTGACCTCCTGATCAGCTCAACCACAGTTCCTCCCGAACTTGATTGTTGGAACCTCATCTCCTCCCTGAGACTAGTCCAATGGATCCCGTCACCAGCAATGTCTTGAACTCAAGCAACACATGCACATGAAGAAACAATCGATACTTCCGAGCGCAAGTCTTTGACTTGACTCTCATTAGTTCCAAAATCACAACACCTTACGTGAGCACCTCACATAAGCATGTTGCAAACCACAGTAAAAGTGGATATTTTATAACAACCAAAACGCAACAAAAACATAGTAAATGAATACTAAGCAACATTTCAGAATGTAAAACAAGTTTGGAACAATTGAGAGAAACAATAGAATCAAGTTTTGAAACTTGCAAAAGCTAAAGGGAGCTAAAACATCGTCAGTTGAAATACAACCAATAGGAGCTTCCCAGAGTTAGCAGAACTAGCATCCGCCGAAGCATACCAAAACTAGCAGGACCAAGCGCCGGAGCTTACCAAAGATAGTCAGACCTAGCCAACCCAAAAGCCGAAGCTAGAAAAAGCAAGTCGGAGCTTAACAAAAACATGTCGGAGCTATCAAAGACATGTCGGAGATAAAGACAAAGCTCACCGAAGCTACCCAAAACAAGTCGGACTTATCGTCCGACCTTGCGAGAACTCAGACCTAGAGTCGGACCTTGTTAAAAATATGTTTTGGTAGTAATCAAAACTTTTATCATCAAAGCCAATGTATTCAGCACACATAGGTCTAACACTACTGCGGCGACACGACCAAATCCGTCAATTGCATTCTCGGCCTCGCCTTCGTTCTTGATCGCCTCCATGTTGTTCAGCGTGACCTTGTCCTGGGCTGATTGCCTCTAATGTGTGGTCAGGAGTTCAGAGGGGCCTCACCTCCGTTCTGTTTGTTTTGACTGATTGCTGCTAATGCGTGGTCAGGAGTATTGATGGTCAGCTTGCCAAGTCCATGCATGGTAGATGTTTGATGAAATGCTTACATGATTAGCAGCTAATGGAGAGTAAACACTGTTGGTTCTCATCCCTTTTTGTCCCTCCAATCAAACAAGAAACAGATCTCGTTCCATCCCTCCAAACAAACAGCAAAATGGAACCATCCCATCCTTAAAAATAGGGATGGACCCATCCTACCCTCTTCGTCCCCGAACCAAACGCACCCTAACTTTCCATAACTACTCAAGACTCTTCCATATGCAGATAGAAGCAATCTTAAGATTTCCAAACACCTTAGGAACGTCCAAAACATTCCTAAAACAACTCAACTTTGTGACCCACACGAAATCCAACAAAAACAAACTCCAAACTTTCTATAAACAAACCATAACCACCTCAGCCGCAGTCTGAGGCATAATCCAGCCGGTTTGTCCTTTCTGGCCACATATTCATGTCCATATATCTTCATCACGCCTTGGAACAATGTTGCCACATCCATGCACCCCTTGCACATGTGCAAACACTTTCCAACAACATCCACGATACCTTCATATGCATTGTTCTTGATCCAAACATATTGTGTGACCTCCCGATCAACTCAACCACAATTCCTTCCAAATTTGGTTGTTGAACGTCATCTTCTTCCTAAGACTAGTTCAATGCATCTCGCCACTAGCCATGTATTGATCTCAAGCAACACCTGCACATGAACAAACAACCAATCTTCCGAGCACAAGTCCTTGACTTGACTCGCATTAGTCCAATAACCACAACACCTTATATGAGCACCTCACATAAGCATGTTACAAACCATATCAAAATAATATGAACCATAACCACCAAAAGACACCAAAAACTTAGCAAATGAATATTAAGCGAATCTTCCCATAAGACAAAAGCAAGTTCGAAACATTGCAAGTTAAAACAGAGCAAACGAACTCGATACGAAAACTCTACATAGTAAACTGTTACTCCCGATATGCATTAAGAAAGTTCGGACAGTCCAAAACCATCGAGGATAACGTTACTCCCAATTGAAATGTTCGGACAGTCCAAACTTATCGACAATAACGACGTTACTCCTGAATGTTCGGACTGTCTAAAATGAGTAGAAAGTAATTGTTACTCCCAAAAGCACATTTGTGAGAATCAAATTTTTCCAATGTGTCAACTCACGTGCAGCTCATGTAAGTGAATGTTCGGACACTCCAAACTCAAAAACACGTGAAACTCACGTGAGGAAAAGTTCGAACACTCCGAAGCGGGCGGCAATATTCAAAATTCTAAATGTAAACCCTCACTTTTATTCTAATTGCCAATACATTCAGCATACATAGGTCTCACACTTTTGCATCCGTTGCCTTAGCCCAACTCCCTGGAGAATACAATGCTGAAACAAGGTTCGTCGTAAACTGTGTTATCGCTATGGCCACATCAAAAGGGCATGCTTTCATAATTTCAAGTCTACCAAGGTCTGGAAGCTCAAAAACACGACACCTGCGCAGACCGGCAACATAAATACACCACTTGAGGACCAGGTTGAGGTCTCACTAGACTAAGTTATTCACTCGTTGGGAGCCTTCCCCGGCGAAACATCCAGAGCTCCAATAACCACTATCATCTCGGCTCACCCGAGCATGGAAAACTTCCCCTTAGATCCATCACGATTCTTGCTAAATCAACAGCTTCAGACTGAAGATGGAGGTCACGATCAGTTGCCAAGAACAGTGGTACACCTTCCTAGTATTCACCACTCTATACATGAAGAATATATCAGTGTGCGATGGATATCGATGGTGTTGTCCTGGTGGATGAGTATGATTACTACAGAATGAGGATTAGAGATCATGGGCAAATGGAGTTAGGTATGAACGTCCGCACTTCGTGTCTCACCCCACTGGGATTAGATCTGTTATAATTGGACACATGCTTCTACCAAGACACTCTCCTCTTAGGCGAGCCCATTATGGTAGAGGATGTCAGAGTCTCCTTTGTGCGTCATGATTATGGGTTGAATAGAAGGGAGAGGAACTATTCTAGAGTTGGTTGGTTCATGATCCTTGGGTATCCTATTGACTACCATTTTGCAAAACTACTTCACTGGCACAACAGCCCTAGGGCACTGGGTATGGTGTTGCTGAAACACATGTATAATGAAACTCGTCTCATTCCACAAATTGTGGTGCTCCAACAAGGGATGGTCAGGGATGGTCCTGGACTTGCCCTCTATACATTCTTAATTGGATGCACCCGGGTGGGGAAGTGCCCTTGGAAGATGATGTTCCGGAAGATGGCGATCCACATCCAGTACATGCACCTCAATTGGACCATGATGACATCCAGGAAGTTCCTCAGGTACAGGGGGACCAACATTGGGATGTGCTGGCTTAAGGGCAGGGAAACCACATTCCTCCGGATCAACAGCTGAATGCCCAACACGATGGATGGGGAATGTGGCCGTTGGGACCACAGGATGAAGCTTCAGCTAATGCTGCCTCTGCTCAAGCTTTCCCACAAGGTTCAGATCACTCAGTGCAGTCTCGGAAACAGTCCAAGGAGCACAACAACAACCCATTCTCTATGGAGAACCAATCTTTACTTTTGGTTCGAATGGTGATCAGGCTGATCGTCCTCAATTGCTGCAACTGTTCAATTATGCAACACTCAGGAAAATGTTGGCTACTGCATCCCCCTAGTCATCCAAGGCTTGGTGGAACATGAAGTACAATGAGCAAGGTCATGAAATTGCAGTGTCTCTGCCAGCTGGTCCTTCAGATAATGCTTGGAAAGGACAAAACACAGGTGCTAAAAAGAGTACTGTTATTATCAAAGAAATGATTGGAGACAGTGCTACTAACATAGAGATCAACGAGACTGCTGAACCAATCCGTAGGTTTCACAAGGTGTACACCAGCAGAGCATCACTACAGGCCATTCAAAAAGAAAAGGGAAAAGAGGTGGCACAGCCATCTGACACTGGCAATGATCATGAACTCAAACATGAAGATATCCAGTTCAGTCCAGATAATTCGACTAGAAAGAGCAGCAAGGCTGGGCAGAACAAAGCTCCACTAAACCTGGGGGCGCAGCTCGAGAATCAAAAGGCTGCTCGATGGACACCGCGGCAGGTCTGTAAGCTCAGAGGCAGAGGATGAAGGTTCACTGAGAGTGGATCGGGATGTGGAGTTGAGTACTTCACACCTCGAGGGTAACACTTGCTTCCCAGGCCCCATAAAATTCCCTAATCTAACGGAATTGGCGGATTGTGACCCTTAGCCTGAGATTATTTCAGTGGTTCTGCAGGTTGTGGCTGTGTTGGAATGCGGTGTGCCCCTTGACGTGGCACGCCAGCAGCTCCCTCAAAAATCGTCACAGCAACAGGATGACCAACGGGAGGGAGGCTTGGTGGCAACTGGAAGTCAATAATGTATATAGTCAAAAGCAACCTGGGATGTGGCCCACACAAGCTGTATTTTTAGTTCTGTACTAGGGGATCTAGCAGTGACAGTCTGAATTTTGTTGTATTATACGACAGCAAAGCGGGGAGAGAGGGGACAAGCTGGTTGTTAAAAGTAGGATTAGTCATCATGGCGGGTCTTTGGCAGGGCTTGGGCCTGAAAACCGGTTTGTAATTATCAAGCTTTCTAGCACCTCTATCAGCCCTGGCTATCTTGACCTTTCGACAATTTCGATATACTTTGGTACTAGTCTCAGCAATCCGGTGTCCTCTGCGTTGGCCTTGTATCGGGCTCGGCCCAATCGTATGAACAGTGGTAAAACATACTGTGGCAAATACTGGGTTGGGCCTTTTCACATTCAGTTAATGGAGCCTGCTGCTCATCCCTGCTCCATCTCTATCGGGCCGCAACCCGGTCGGATTTATGTTCTCGCTTTCAGGGTTTTCAACTCTATAGTTGTGCGCAACTTAATATTTGGTTTTTAATATGGCAAGCAATGGTAATAGAAAGTGGAATGTTCTGAATTGGAATGTCAGGGGAATAAATGACACAAGTAAGCAGAATGCGGTGGGAGCTAAAATAGTGGAATGCATGCACTGCAATATCATTTGTATTCATGAGACAAAAAGAGAAATATAAGACATGCCTCTTATTAAAAAGATTGCACCCAGAAGGTTCACAAAATTTTCTTTCTCACCATCTAGAGGAGCTTAGGAGGTATTTTGATGAGCTGGAACCGAAGCATATTACAAGGACAGGTGTTACATATACTTGATTATTCAATTACAGTCAAATTTTTATCCTTATAAAATGGAGCTTCTTGGAACCTCCGATAGTGTATGGTCCTTGTCAGGGTCCTCAGAGGCAGGAGTTCATATAGTGGCTTTGGGATCTTAAAATAAATCTAGATGAACTAAGGATGATAGTGGGAGATTTCAACTTTTGCAGAAGTACAGAAGACAGAAATAGATCAGGTACAAACTTCAATGAGCCAACAAAGTATCCTGGCTACGGCAACGAAAAGATATAGGTGTAACACAATATCTATCATTCAAGATGAGGAGGGAACAGAATGGACAGACTATAATGACAAGGCCACCCTGTTATGGAAATAATTCAAAGTTAGACTGGGTCACTCACAACCTATCCAGGCTTGGCCACGTCTACAAGAAATGATGCAGGATCATTTAGAACTGCTGCACCTATGTGACCCCATCACCATGGAACAGATTGATAGAGCATTGAAGGAAATGTCAGGTGACAAATTGCCAGGACCAGAAGGATTCAATACAAAATTCTATAAAGCATGTTGGTGTATCATCTAAGAGGACATATATAGACTATGCTCGGATTTTTATAACAACACAGTAAGTCTTCAAGCGCTGAACAACTCATATATCACACTAGTGCCCAAGATAGGAAACCCGATCAAGGTTACTGATTATAGGCCTATTTCATTATTAGACTCAACGGTAAAGCTCATCACCAAGATTCTCTCTATAAGGCTGCAGGGGGTGATAACTATGCTTATACACAAAATTGGTATGGCTTCGTCAGAAAAAAGAACAATATAAGACTGTATGTCTTAGGCCTATGAATACTTGCATCAGTGTCACAAATCAAAAAGGAAAGTGATCGTCCTCAAACTTGACTTTGAAAAGGCTTACATGGTCGAGAACAACTTCATCTTACTCACACTACGGACTATGGGTTTCCTAGAGCAATAGACGTTGTGGATTGTGGACATCATCTCCACCGCGACATCATAAATTCTTCTCAACAGGGTCCCTGGGCAACCCTTCAACTGCAAAAGAGGGGTGCATCAGGGGGACCCACTATCCCGCTACTATTTGTGCTAGTAGCAGAACTGCTTTAGCTGACAATAAATAAAGCAACTGCAGTGGGGCTATTGTCAATATCGATAAATCAACCACCAAGTATGGAGTTTCCTGTCGTTCAATATGTAGATGACACCATAATAGTTCTCAAAGCTTCATAGAGAGAATTGTTTTTCCTGAAAAAATTATTACATGCTCTTGGCGGGGCTACTGGTCTGAAAGTAAATTGGCGGAAGTCATGTTTGATGCTGATTAACCTAACTGACGAGGAGACTCACACCATGGCTGGTACTTTTTAATGCATCATTTGGGTCTTCCCTTTCACCTATTTAGGGTTACCTATGTCACTGACACGGCCAAAAGTGGAGGACTTTGCGCAGTTGATAACAAAAGTGGATAGAGAATTGTCAGCAACAGCCACTTGGTTATCCATGGGGGGAAGATGCACCATTGTGAACAACATTATATCATCCAATCCTATCTATGTCATGTGCACCATCAAATTAAAAGGACTACTGATTAAGGCACTGGATAGATCCAGAAAGCAGTGCTAGTGGAGGGGCTTGGATGTGGATGGAAAAGGTATACCCCTTGTGGCGTGGGATAATGTCACGGTTCCTCATGATAAAGGTGGATTGGCCCTTAAATGTTTGAAAAAATGGATAGTACGTTAATCAGCAAATTCATATTCAAAATCTACCGCAGAAATGATGTCCCGTGGGTGCAGCTGGTTCTTGATAAATACTGTAAGAATGGAAAACAACCGCATTGTACAAAAGGAAAAGAGGGATGTGATACGCATATGGGAAGACTTTAGGTCACAAGCTTCAGTACAGGCTAAGAGTAGGGACACAACAACTATGGAATGATGAATGGGACACTACGTAAGAAAGGCTCATTCGAGACTGCCCGAACGAAGAAGGGAGACGAACAAACGGTGTGTCTCAGCCATCGCGTCTCACATTATGTTGTCATCAGAGACGTGCGTCCGACGCGTCGCCGATCAGACTAAGTGTGCAACAAGCTCAAAGAAAGCATGTCTCCTTTCTTTGAGTCATAACAGACGGTCTTTACGCGGTCATTGGAGACGAGCAAGGCGTGTGTCGCCCATCAGCGTACATGAGAGACACGTTCTAGTGCAGTGCGTCGCAGATATGTTGACTGATCCGAGACGGGCTTTATGATAGCCCGTCGCAGATTTGTTGACTGATCTGAGACGGGCTATAAGAAAGCTTGACTCCTTTATTTAGGTAATCCAAGACATACTCTGTTACAGCGCGTCGCGAATTGTTTACATGTAGGTTCAGTGCGGCGCTAATAGGAGACGATCCCTGCTAGATGCGCGTCTCCTATTAGGTGCCCCCACCTCTGATTATCCTGGTTATCGGCTGCATCCTGGAGCAAACCAGGATTTGGCAGCCGCATTGACTGTGTCAGCAGCATACACATATAGAAACATATGTATAGCCAAATGTCTCTTGTTCATCCAGCTTAACATGTAACTAATCAAATATTAACAAAGTGTACACACATTGATCAATCAAATATTGAAAAAGTATAAATCATGGTTACCAAGTAACTATTTATACAGAATTCCCTTGTTCATCCAACTTAACATGTAACTAATTTACACAAAGAATAACTGTCACCTAATCCTCTATTGGATAATGAAATTCTCCCTTTGGATCAATTATTTCAGAAATGATAAACCTGCATATAGGATGCCACTAATTTGCTCAAGGCTACGACCTTCAGCATTCGTGAAGGCGGGTCCGTAGTCCTGCCACACGATAAAATAAGATTTAGCAAAAGATTAGTAATAAAGTAAAGTAAATGCACTTACACATACATTACAATTAAGTTGCTCTCCAAATAAAGCCATGTGTAGGTAGACGTGGAAGTCGCGCGTGTTGCCTGAAGCTTGATGTTGGACGTCGAATGCAGTATGATGTGTAAGTTGTCGGCGTTTTTCTTTTACTTGTCCAAAAGCCCAAAGCAAAAACATTCACAGTTAATGTAAAATTATTGTGCAATGAAACTAAAGTGAATAAGGAACTTACTCGTCAATAACGGAAGAGATATCATTGCATGACCGGGTCTTTTGCTCGCCAGTTTTTTCATCTGTCGACCTTGAGGAGTCACAGTACCAGACCTGGTCGTACTGTGTAGATATTGCTATGGTTACCCAATGGTTACCCGGGTTGAACGGTATGACTTGGAGGTCCTTATCACTGTACTATTTCATTGCCTTCACAAAATATTGAATGACATCTTTTTTGCCACTCGACATTTGAATATAAGTCCTCGCTGGTACTTGCGGGTCAAGATATGCAGCGGACGCGTTTCTCGTGTTATGACGAGCATGTTGTTGTTGGTGCCTACACGCAAAATGCCAAATTTGTCACATATAACACTTGTATTGAGTATGTATTGAAGAACCTAGTTATTGAGAAGACTTACAATGCGAAGCAGCATATTAGGGAGACATCCAACGCGCTGAGGTTGAAAGGTTGTATAGATCGGACCATGAGATGACAAAAGCACCATCACTCAAGAGAAAGTGTTTATCCTTCAATGCCACTAGTACGGTATCACTTTTTTGTAATTTTCCATGTAGTATTGATGAAGTTGAACACAAGGTTTACCAACTTGTTTGAGTGCGTCCGCAGTTAACATCGGTTTTCCCTTTTCAAACTTCGGGTTTGCATGCGTCATAGATTTTGGTGCCCTCGGGTTAGGTTCCGACTCTTTTATTGGTTTCTTCCAACTTCATTCGACGATAATTGCCGCTGCGGCAGACTCTTGTTCTTGGCACATACATTCTTCGTCGACTTTGCCAGCGGTGGTCAGGTGTAGGGTGCAGGGAACTTCGAGTGCGAGGTGGAGACCAACGCGACTACTCTTCAAGTGGAGAGTTTTGTGGTAGCTCTACAGTTGGAGACAGATGCGGCTTCTCTGTAACTAGAGGCAACTTCTCTCCAATTTGGAGACTTCTGCTGCTTCTCTATAACTGGAGGCAACGATAGTTCTAGAATTGGAGACATGATCCATCTATTCTAGATTTGGATGCAGAAGCAGACGTTCCTTAGGAGACATTGAGGCAGTCGACGCGGAAGCTGCTGCTGCTGTTGGGTCAACAACAATAAGGCTCCGTCTTCACTGAACCGTTCTAGTAACTGCATCCGCATAGTCAGCGTCATATCGTCCGGTGGCACTTCGATCTGCAGGTTTTTCGTATTTTCATGCACCATGTCCACCTTGACCACAACATAGGATGTTGTGTCCACCTGGATGTCGTCAAGCATGGTCTGATTGAGATACACTAGCCCTCTCCCGACCTCCATTCAGGCGATTCATCCGACCATTAGCAGAAGGTAGCATGTTGTTGGCTAAGCCAAGTTATCTATCGTGTGGGGCTCAATTGAAGGTCCAGACACTAGTCCCTAAAGATCCTTCTGTGGTTGTCCTCCCCCAGCTGTTGTAGAAGCAAAGCTACTCCTACGCTCCTCGTCGTTGAAAAACATGTTAGGGATTGCTATACCTGCTCCCTCCAGCATTTGCTTCACGTCTCCTAGAAGCTCCCTTCTCAGCTATGTTTTCAGCTCCTCGACGTCAACCTGTGATGTTGAGGCCGTTTTTCGCTTCTGATAAGTAGTTTTGTGTTCCAGAAAACCCTCCCTCTAGGTCAACTTACTGGAAACACCATGAACACGGCCTCGTTGCTCTGGTCTTTGCAGGGCCTTGGTGAGGGTATCGTTTTCCCTCTCACCATTTGACTCTTCGCTGCTCAGGTTTCAGGCTCTTTAAGCGACATGTAAGGTGCTCGGGTTGTAGAAGCTGATACCGCCTGACTCAAACAGCTGTGAACGAGCACGCAAAAATGGTTTCAGCCGTCCACTGAAACTATTGTATGGATTCACAACACCTTGCTCGGTCAATGCTTCATCCTGTTGTTTCCAAATCTTTTTTTTTCCTGGCATAACCGATGTTGCCAAGGTTATGGTCAAGCTCGTTCTACGACCAGAGCCACTTCATACGTTCGCTGTTCTTGGCAAAATCTTATGATTTGCACTTTTCAACAAATCTTGTTCAGTCCTCTTCTGACACATGTTAATACTTATGAAAGGGGGTTTCACGATTCTTCCAAAACTCGCGAAGCTTAGTTTTGTAGGTCCTCCGTGCATGAGGTATTATCTTCAAAGCTAGCTTCTTTCCCTTCTGTTTCATATGTTCCGAATATTGAACATATGGTTGGATAGAGCTTTCGAAGAGTTCACCCTTTTCATTTTCAGTCAAGTGATCGAATCTCTACAGGTTTAGCGGCACCCTTTCCCGAGCAGCTAGACCACAAGTTCTAGAGAGTCTCGTATTCACATTATGGTCCAGAGGTAAGCCTTCATCATTGGCCTCATCAACAGTCACAATGTCTGTCGGCCACGTCGTCTGCGACCTTTTCTTTCTTATGTTACTAGAGGCATATGCATCCTCTTCATGTGTTTGCTGCTGAGTCTGTTGTTGAGTCTGCTGCTGAGTATACTACTGAGCCTCCTCTTCAATATGACGTTGATTCTCCGACTGATACATCTTCAAATTCACAAAAAAGCACTGAAATCCTGTAAAAAATTATCAAATTTCAGTCACTTTCGCACAAACGGTCCCATAAGGGAGCAAATTCTCTCATGGCATTTGTACCTTAATAAGAAAAAGATTTATGTGCCAAGTGTAAGGACAATCCAAACCAAGCAATCATTAAATAAATCACTATTGACCGGTACTTAGCCAAAGCGTAATACTCTAAGCGTAGGACTCCGGAAATATACTAAACATTGACCGGTGAACCTCCAAAGCGTCGACCATTTCGACTCCAACCAAAGCGTAATACTCTAAGTGTAGTACTCCGAAAATATACTAAACATTGACCGGTGAACCACCAAAGCGCGGACCATTTTGACTCCAACCAAAGTGCGAACAAACATTATTAGGGTAGTGCCAAGCTCGTCGACATGGAGTCGAGGGTCGACGATGGCAGCGTGACAATGATCAAGAGGGCAGTGTCGAGGCGACAACGAGCTCTAGGGAAGCGGACTGACGCAGCGGCGTGCTCCGGGGAAGGGGATGACACGGTGAGGATTTCTAGGGCAACAAGTGATCAGCGCGCAAGAGGTAAAGTGTCAAAAAGTTTTTCTAAGTGTTGGGAAGAGAGCGCGCGAGAGAGCTAAAATTACCTTAGGGCAGCATTCTGAGACGCGCCTCAGAAGAGCAATCGTCAGGCGCGTCTCCCACACGTGTGTATGCTCATATCAGAGAGGCGCTTCACAAGAGATTGTCTCTTTTCTTTTGAATTAATGCAAGCCGTTCATAGTAATGCCATTCGCTCAGATCGATAAAAACACGTCTCACATTATCTTGCCTGAGAGACGCGTTTCTTTGATGCGCCTCTTGCATCACGTTCGCACAAATTCTGCTGCTGGGTATGCTTGAGAGATGCGCCTTTGTGAGGCGCATCTTGCATCACGTTCGTATCCCATTTTGAATTAATGTGCGTTCGTTGCCATAATGCCATTTGGGCACAGCATTCGAAGTGCTCCGACCTCATTGTCTATGACATGTGGGACCGTGTCAAAACTTAATGTGTAAAAGTTCAAATTCCATGTGAACCTTTATGATTGCTAGATTAAATTTTGTTTAATTTGACATCACAAAGGTCCACGCGGAACTTGATGCGAACATAGCAACGCCACGCGTTATATGCTCGTTGCAACGCGCTCAGAGTTCTGAGGTGGGACAAAGAGCTAAAAGTACCCAGGGCAACATCGGAGACGCGCTGCAGAAGAGCCACCGTTGGGCGCATCTCCTTTTCGATCCAACAAAAACAATCGAAGACGCGCTCTTTAGAAATGCGTCTCACATTATCTTGTCTGATAGATGGGCCTTTGTCAGGCCCGTCTCGCATCAATTTCATATCTCATTTTTAGGGCAGGGCAAGTGCTATATTCAATAGTGCTTCCTTAAGAAACAGAACACAAGGCATCAATACTTCTCCATAGAAACAGATCAGATATGACGAATGAAAGCCAAATTTTCACTCAAATGGCAATATTTTCACACATTTGATCATATATCACAAAAATATCCAAATGGAAGTCAATTTTTCACTCAATTGACCATATTTTCACATATTTGAGCATATTTACACACAATCAATTTGGTACTTTACGTTGCGGTCTTGGTTTTTTGAAATTCTTGACTTTTTCATTGTGGCCGTTCTGCAAGTAAGGAAGTTCGTTGGCCGATGGTATTCTTAGCTTGATCATCGAGGTGACGAAAGGAGAAATATTATCAAATTGGTCAAACTCTTCCTCATCGACGGCATTCTCGACTCCGACGATTCATCGTTTTCCATGTATAACCACCTTAAGTTTTCTATTTATTGTGTCTGGAATATAGAACACTTGAGCAACGTGTTCTGCTAACACAAAAGGCTCCCACTTATATCCTTGACGGTTAAGATCAACGTTAGTGAACCCGTACTTGTCTTGTACAACACCTTTGATTGCATCAACCCAGTTGCAACAGAAAAGAGGAATCTTGAATCCTTGAAAGTCAAGCTCCTAGATCTCTTGTATTTGACCATAGTACATGTCTTTGTCTTGGCCCACGGCATTATAAGCATCAACACAGACACCACTATTCTGATACGTGTTTTTCTTATCTTGTTCTACAGTATAGAACGTGTATCCATTTATGTCATACCCTTGATATGTAATAACTGTGAATATTGGATCACGAGCCAACTTTTTTAGGTATTCACTTGTTTGATTATCCGATGAGTGAAAAATCTGATCCTGGAGCCAGCCAATGAATTTTCTCCTGTGTTCATTTGCTAACAATGATTCATTGCGACTAGGATTGTCTCTAAGCACCACCTCCTTGTGCTCATCGAGGTACTCCGACACAATGGACATGTGTTGCAACACGTGGAAATAAGCGCAGAAGAATAAATGTGAAATGTGAAAATGGAGTTATAGCCTTCTTCCCAATGGCCCCTTTTCCTATGAGCCTTCCCTCATGACGAGACTTGGGAACACCAATAGGGATACTCGGGTCAGTGTAGTTTAGAGCCCACTCCACAGCTTCCTCTATAGAGTATCCTTGTACCATGCTACCCTCAGGGTAAGCTCGATTTCTAACGAAGGACTTCAGTATGCCGTTGAATCTCTCGTAAGCATACATCTGGTGAAGGAACACAGGGCCAAGTAGCTTTATCTCCTTAATAAGATGAGTTGTGATATGGACGCTGATGTTGAAAAAGGCAGGTAGAAAATACATCTAAAAGAAGCATAAAGTTTCATAGTGCCTTTTTTCCAATGACTCGAGATCTTCTTCACATAGTACTTTTTGACCAATTGCATTGAAGAAAAAGCAAAAGTTCATTATAGCCTCCCGAACATTGACCGGTAGGATATTCTGAATTCCAACAGCAATCATCTGCGTAAGCAATACATGGTAATCATGAGACTTCACATCGGGTGCTACTTTTAGATCTGAAAATGAAATAAGCCTAGAGACGTTCGTCAAGTAGCCGGATGGTACTTTCACATTTTTCAAGAACCCACAAAACTCTTTCTTTTCATATTTTGAAGGGGTGATGCATGATGTGGGTAGTTTTGTTCCTTTTATCGAGTCATCGATCCACAACTCAAGCCTAATTCCCATTTTCTTTATATCTGCCTGTGCATGTCCATGGTCCCTAGTTTTCCCATCTGTGTTAAGCAATGTCACGAGTACGCTCTCGCACACATTCTTCTCAACATGTATCACATGAATCGAATGACGGACGTCTAAGTCTTTCCAATACGGTAGCTCCTAAAAAATAGATTGCTTCTTCCACATGTCATATTCGCCAGTATTTTTGCCAGTCCTTTTCTTCTTACCAAGGACAACATGGATATCCTTGACCATTTCATAGACTTCATGACCCGTGAGATAAGGTGGAGGATGCCTCTTCTCAGTGTCACCATTGAAATTATCCTTTATACTCCGAAATAGGTGTTTGATTGGAATGTAGCGTCGATGTCCCATTACACTATTTTTTGTGACTCGCTCAAGTACTGTGAGTCTGTTTCTCTCAAACAATATGGACATCCACAACCTACTTTCTTACTCTATCTGAACAAGTTACGTGCCGCTGGAGAACCACTAACAGACACAAATAAAATGACTTTGAGGCGAAATTACTCACGCTTGTGGTCATCCCAGGCCTGCACTCCGTCGTTGTACCAAAACTGCTTTAGATCTTCAACCAGAGACCTAAAATAAGTGTCGATGTTATTCCCAGGTTGTTGTGACCCTGATATCAGTTCTGACATCATAATATATTTCCGTTTGTTTTACAACCAAGGAGGAAGGTTCAAAACTGTAAGCATGATTGGCCATGTGCTATGTGTGCTGCTGTTCAAAAAAGGATTCATGCCATCGGTGCTCATTGTGATCCTAATATTCCTCATATAAATAGCAAATTCAGGATTTCATGAATCAATATTTCGCCACAGTGTGGCATCAGCAGGATGTCTTATCATTCCAGCATCCTGCTTAAGCTTCTCTTTGTGCCATTGCAACAATTCTGACTCCTTCTTGTTTGCAAACCAACGCTTCAAATGAGGAATGATAGGAAAGTATCAAAACACCTTTTTAGGCCCTCTTTTTCTTCTATTGTAGATCTCGTTATCACCGTCGTCTTTCCTACGATTGAATCTGTTCACTTCACAAATAGGGCATTTCTCGAGGTTTTCGTACTCAGGTCCACGATATAAAATACAATCATTCTTGCACGCGTGGATTTTCTCCACCTCCTACCCAGTGGACAGATTACCTATTTTGCCTCATAAACATTCATAGAGGTTGTATTGCCTTGGGGTAACATGTCCGTAAGGAGCGTCAACAATTCCTTAAAACTACAATCACTCCATCTGTTGCTCGCCTTCAACTGGAAAAGTTTTACCATCGCAAACAGTCTGTTGTACTTAGTCGCACAACGATGATACAATGGCTTTTTCGAGTCTTGTAATTTGCAAGTTCACCATTACTGTACCGATCATCGTCGTCATGTCTCTCGACATTGCGTACCATATCCTCTTTGTTATGCACCTGAAACTCAATGTCGTCGTCGGTGAACCCTGATATATCTGGCTCGTTCACATCCTCGTTGTGATCTTCTTCAACACCGGTAGGAACCTCACTCTCTAGATATGAATATCTCATCTTTGCTTCATTAAGCCCCTCCTCCCCATTTTTGTTCCAACATCAATAATCCACCATGAATCCATGTGTGATCAAATGTGACTTCAACACTTCATCTGTGTGATATCTCTTCTCATTCTTGCAGTGTTTCAAGGACAACAAATAGTCCCTCTAATGTTGTACAACTTGTCTTTCTTCGTGAAAGCAATAAATGCATCTACCCCTTGGATATATTCATTGCAAAGGCGTGGCCAATACATCCAACTTCGATCCGACGATATCTACGTACAGAATAGAAGAGCTAAATTAAAGAAATTTGAAGCTACTTATAGTCAAGATCTAAAGGTAAAAAACTAGTAAGGAACAGGAGAGGAGAGGACTAACCCTTTGTTTTAAGATCCACCGATAATCACCATAAGACTTTTAGAAGGGCACCTCCAAAAGGGAAAGAATAGGGCACATCTGGTGACCACTAGTTCTGCCACAGCTGGGAGGTCGTAGATGGGCAACAAAAAATTGAGAACGGACCGATATAAAGCATGTCTCTCTATAGAGGGAATGGGAGACGAGCCCGCTCCCACAACTATAGAAGACGCATCAAACCGGTGGTTATGGGAGACGTGTCCGATTCAATAATAAAAGGAGACGAGCTGCAATCAAAATCCGTCTTAGTTACCTAACAAATATGAGGCGCGCTTAGTTGAAGTGCGACTCCCATTTTTCAGAGAGGAGGGCGCATCTCGGATACCTACTTAACTGAGACGAGTTGTATTGTAACACGTCTCCTTGTACGTTCAACCGAGCCATGTTAGATCCTCGTTGAAGCGGGCTCGTCTCGCTTAAGCTTATCAGAGATGTTCTCATTTTAGAATGTCACCCATCTTTGTCTCCTATTTGAGTTTCTTACGTAGTGGGAAGGGAATCTATTTAAAAGAGATTTTGCAAGGTTCTACAATTTTGCCAGAAAACCAAATAACCTTTTGCTCAGTTCAATGCAGAACCTCAAATCCAACACCATTTCTTCAACCCGTTGTCTGAGGAAGCACATATGGAACTGCAACTACTCACTAATATGTTGGAACAAGTTATAGAAAGGGGGGAAGACAGTGACCTTTGAATGGACACCGCAGGCAGAGAGATCTACAATTCCAAAAAAGGTTACCTAAATTACTTCAAGCACATCAACCCACCGCCACCCTTCCAATGGATCTTGAAATGCAGACTACTGAGGAAAATTAAAATTTTTGCTTGGCTAATGTTCAGAGATCGGCTAAATTCCAAAAACATATTGAAGTGGAACAACCTGACCATTGAGGGAGATGATTATTCTTGTGTGTTATGTGCAGCATTTTTGAGGTGTCGCCTAGTCGCTGCCTAGGCGTCCAGTCGGTGGCGGGAGGACGCCAGGGAGGCTCGCCTCGCCTGGTCGCCGCTGCTGCCGCCGTCTGCTGCCGCAGCCGAGCCTCCGCCACCGCAGCAGACCGTCCGCTGCCGTGTCCGACCGCCGCCGGCTACCCCCTCCACCGTCGCCGGCCGCCGCTGTCATCGCTGGTCGCTGCCGCTGCGTAGGTAGGGAGAGGAGTGGGGAGGAGCCGCCGCGGGTGAGAAGAGGACCGGGGAGGAACCGCCGCGGGTGAGCACTGGGCAGGGAGATGAGTTGCTTAGGGTTAGTTGTTTTTGTATTGCCTCGAGTGGAATATTGAGCGTTGGATGCAATCCAACGGATCAAGTCATCTGGGCCGAGTCCATTACTTAGACCCAGTTTACACATCGCCCCCACTCTTTCTTCTTTTGCCTGCCCCGCCCCCGACCCTCAGCGCTGTCGCCACCCACGCCTGCCCCGCCCGCGACTCTCAGGGCCGCCGCCACCCACGCCCGGTTCCCTGCCCTCGGCGCCGCCGCCACCGCTGCACACATCATCGCCTGATGCTCGCCTAGACGCCCGCCTAGGCGCCTAGGCGTCCCAGCGGCTGGCGGGCGCCTAGGCGTCCAGGCGAGATTTTAAAACACTGGTTATGTGACATGAATATGGAAGAGCTAACATATCATCTATTCTTCTTATGTCCGTTTAGTCTCTCTTGTTGGAACATACTTGGTATTCAATGGGATCATTCTCTACAATTCTTTGATACTATATGTCGGGCGAAACAAAGTTGGAATAGGCCCTGCTTTATGGAGGTCTTTATGATGGCAACATCGGAAATTTGAAAACAAAGGAATGCAAAGATTTTCAGAACTACCCAACATTCAGTTATTGCCTCAAGGACTGCTTCAGATCCTCGCTGTCATCTCACAGCTGTCGCTTCAAAGATCTGGATAGGCTGCTGTTGCTAGATTGGTTGTAGACTCTTTAAGAGATTTCCAGACTTAGGAAATGCTATTATTTTCTTCCTTTTATGCAACATCTTTTTTCGAAGTTGCTTGTCATTTGTTTCTTTTTTACTGGTTCTTGATTTAATATATACACTGCAGGGCTTCCCTTGCAGTTTACGTTAAAATAACAGAATGTAAATTCAGCGGGTCAGGTAACAAACAAACTCGTTGCAAATTGTAAATCAATAGAAACTGGATGAAACCGAAAGTTTCTCCATTTGCAAGTTACAACTGGATGGAAATGGAGAAACTATGATTATAATATTTACCGTAAGAGAATTGCAGAGGATACTGAAGGGTGAAAATCAATAGAAAAACTCGAAATTACCAAGTAATGGAGAATGAACAACAGAAAAGAGCTTATGGCCAAGAATGAAAAGGCGCCAAAGTTTGGGACGGTACCAGCAGAAGGCCAAAGCACATCGCTGATGCTGACACGGCATCTCGTTGCAAGTTCTTAAAACTGAAGCAACTATAGAAATCATAGTTTCTAAAAACTATGATCAATAGAAATCAATAGAACATACTCGTTGATGCTGTGCTGACACCGCTGATTTCTAAAAACTATAGATATCATCGATGCTGACACCGCATCTCATTTCTCCATCTCCATAGAAATCTATAGAATATACTCGTTGCAAGTTGGTAAAAACTGAAGCAACTATATAAATATTATAACCATAGTTTCTCCATTAGCAAATCCAGTCTACTGCCCTTTTTCTGTAACTGTAGGGAGCCTAGTTTTGAAACTGGTAGCATGTAGAGCTCAGCACTATTTTAGGAACCGTACCGCTGATCTAAATTATGAGAAGAAAGCTAGACATTAGACAAACAACACTTTTTTAGACCAGTTCACAATGGGCATCCGAATGCTATAACATAATGCTGTAACAGGATGTAAATTTAGCATCAGAACGTTACTTTGACATGGTCATTGTAGTGCTCAGGATCAAGAGTTATAACGAAGTTATTTTCATCCCAACCTGCAACACTAAGCTTTCTCAACTTCTTCAACTTTGCAAACTTCCATTGCCAAGTCTTTAAATGATTCTTGGTTTGATCACCAGTGCGAGATGTCTTAGAACTTCATATTCACAACCCTAGCACAAGCATTGAGATGACATTCCTTGAAGCCGGATGATATTTTTATACCGCTAGCCACTACATTGGCCAAGTGAGTGAGCATGAAAGAGGACATTGTAGATGTCCATGAAGCATGTCCACCTCCCTCATTATGATCTCCAGAGCCCTCAGGATCTATCTGCTATCAATAAAATCAGGTAAGATATGTCTATAGATATACACTTCAGCAGCATAGAAAATGAAATATATGTCATTAAAAGTTGAAATTCATAACTCAACATGCCCCTTACAAATTCAAATCTGATACATTGTTTCCTCACAAATTAAAATACATAAAGTGAAACATAATTTGAAATTGAACCTAAACTAAGTTTCCATGATAGGTTTGGTAGTCTGCCCACATTTGATCAGCAAATACTTGCCTAAAATTGGTCATATAAATATGTTCACTTGCTTGACCAGTTGCAGAAGTAGCATGGCTTTGACTTGTCCAATTAGCATCTTCTATGATCAACTCATCACTCCTATCTTCTATGACCCAATTATGAATAATGCAACAAGCAACAACAATATCTACTTGAGTCTTACAAGGGAAAATGGCATCATCAAGAATTTTGAATCTCCTCTTGAGTGATCCAAAATTAAGGCATGTTCTACCATGACATGAGATGAGTGGTTAAAGTGGAACAACTCCTTATTTTGCACTGGATTATTCCCCCATTCATTGAATTGGTACCGAACAACACGAAAAGAGGGAAGGAAGCCTGGTTTAGCTCCATATCCAGCATCAACTAGGTAAAATTTTTCCTAACATGTCAAGTACAAGTATGTTACATGGCTGCATACTAGGTAAAATCAAGTTATATATATATATATATATATATATATATATATATATATATATATATACTTATTATCTTGAGTTACACGTAGACCATTTTCACTCTCTAATGCATCTCTTAAAACTAGAGCATAATGTGTTGACCCCTCCCAACCAGCTAGTACATAAGTGAATTGAAGATCAAAATCAACTGCCGCCATTACATTTTGGGTGCAATAGGACTTCCTGCCACGAAAGGCAGGTTCCATATCCTTAGGGGCATACGCTCTTACATGAGTTCCATCAATTGTTCTAATACATACATCTTTATAACTACACATGTTCAGTAAAATGCACAAAAAGATTAGATGATACATACATCTTTATAACTACATTTCTAAAAATGAGAGCGGTGAACATCGAACCTTGAAGTACGGATCCCATCTTGGATTCCTTTCTGTTTTGCTTGGAGTGTCCAGTGACGGGGGCTTAATAAGTCCATCTCGTAGCTCACCAATAGCATGAAGTACTTTGTTAAAATACTTGTGGTAGGCTTAGCTTAAGCCGCTAACGTTCGGTTTGGATAAGTAAAGTCCCTTCGGTCGGTTCGCTCAGGTGGTCTTCCCTTATTTTCCCTAACGTTCTGAGTTGTTCTGGTTTGAGAAAGGAGCACCGCCAAGTCCACTAGGGCAGCTCAATCAATCTGCTAGAAAGCTCTGCTCAGTATGAATTTATGGGGTATTAGTAGCTTTCCTTGCATTGATTGACGGAAGAGAAGACCCATCTGGCTAACTATTTCTCTGAATCTATCATAGTTAGTGCCAACTAATTTGTTTATAAGATTGTGCCCCACTGTGTTTAGAAACATGACCACTTGTTGCTCAACACACATATGAGTTGCATCTTGAAGCAAGCCACGATCCTTAAAAACCCTACAAAACCGAAAGAAATGTGCTCTATGAAGTCTAAGTATGTTGCTACAGGTTGTGTCATTTCTCCAAATCCTAGTGTTAAGGTAATCAAGTCTCATTATATCCCTTTCATCCAGCGACACATATCTAATAGTCAGTCTGCTTCTATCCCTCTTTTTTTTCTAGACTCAATAATAATCATGACCATCATTGATAGTAACATATGTGCAGCAGTAGCATAAATCAAAATATTGGTCCTATTTTCCATCTACAAGTACATGTATATTGTTTACATTAATGACATTGTAATAGATTAAGTCTGCAAAATAAAGGACAAGGCAAAAGGAGAAATGAGAAACAGAAACAGGTGCATCTCACAACAAAAACAGGTGCATCTCACAATAGAAACAGGTGTATCAAAGCTAACTTTGCTACTGCGTTTGCCTAGTAATTCTCACAACCAATCTCGTGCTTCTAAATTAACACCGAACTTACAAGCTTCATCCACGAACTACACATATATTTGGTTAAGCAGGTGAAGAGCACAAAAAGGCCTTCACATTAATCAGTAAACTGAAGCAAAGCTCGTCATCAAATTTTCATGGCACAGGACAATGATCCAATGGAAATTAGCTCCTGTTTGGGCAGGAAAATGACATGAAACATTAACCTTTCAGATCACTGAATCATGGTTACCCCAAATAACCAACAGAAACACTGCAATATGTCTATTCATATCATCTCCCACGGAGTACTATGAAATCAATGTCCACTATTTTGCGACGAACTTGCATCACACATAACAATGAGGCCCAGGCTAGGGGAGGAGGGAGATATATGGATGTACTAGAAAGTGAGAATGACAAGTATTGTGAGAAAAAGATTGAATCTTATAATGACAAGTATTATAGCATCAAACATATTTATCCTACCTGTAACCTCAACGGAATTGTAGAATGCTTTTGATGATGTTCAGCCAGAGCACAGCTGCACAACCTAAAAGGTGTAAGTTCCTATAGCCACAACCCTTGAAATCGATGCCAACTATTTTGCTACAAACATGCATCACACATACTGGACACATATCAAATGGTGACTACACGGTACCGAATTAACGACACAAATCTTGGAAAAGAGGTGGAGACAGTGGAGAGGTGAGGTTACCTCGGGTGGTACTTTGCATGCTGATCTCAAGAGCCGGTGGTGGAGGCGGGTCGAACAACCATAGGTGATGGCGCCGAACAACCGGAGGTGGAGGTGGGCCGAAGATCCAGAAGGAACATCTGCACACAGGGGTGGATCTTGAGGAAATAGGCGCGAACTTGAGGAAACATCCGGAGAAAAAAGTCGAAAACTTGAAAGAAACAACTGGAGGGGTGAGATCGTGGAGTAATCACCTGCCCGTTTTGCGCCCGTGGAGGATCTGCAGTCCCGAGGCACGTTCGCTGCCGGCTTGAGAGGTCGCCGCTTCCTGGGCGCGGTCACCCTATTGAGCTCGAGTGAGAACGGATGTTTTTCTTTGCAGCGGGTTACGAAGGGTTGAGCAGACGGCGCACCCCTGGGTCATGTGACGCTGGGCCGAGGTGGGACGAGTCCGTCCGATCAAATTTTGCGAGATCACTTTGTCCCGAATATTTGAGGAGTATTCCTCGGTGGGTTGATCCCATATCAGTATGTCTCCCAAACAAACAGTGGTACATCAGGAATCACTCCATCTCTTTTCGGGATATCTCTCAAACCAAACGCACTCTAAAAGAGCCAACATTGTTTGATTGCCACCGAGTGTTCTGCGACCGAAACGTTGGAGGTCCCTTTTGAGCTATTATGAAGAAACTATGCATCGCAGAGTGCAGATTTATTCTATTCAGAGAATTGAATGTGAACTATTGTGGCTTTAGTTTATTTTGTATGTGGTTTGTTCGATTCCTGATAACCATTAAAGTTACAGTACATGGAGATATTTGCTGTCTGATAGAATGAATTGCTTAATTAATCATAGGGTATAGGTACATATTTATAGATACATAGACGGGCCGTACAGGCTAGGCCCAAACACAGTCTAACACCCCCCCGCAGTCCCAACATCTAGCCACAACAGATGTTGAGACTGGACCGAAACTCAGAAAACAAAGTCGACGGGAGTCCCTTCGTGAAGATATCGGCAAACTGTGACGTCGTCGGCACGTGGAGAACTCGAACCTCACCGCGTGCAACCCTCACGAACAAAGTGAAGATCAATCTCCACATGTTTCGTGCGCTGGTGCTCAACGGGATTGGTGGAGAGGTAAACGGCGCTGACATTATCACAGTAGACCAACGTGCTCCGGGCGACAGGGGAGTGGAGCTCCTGAAGTAACTGCTGGAGCCAAGACGCCTCTGCTACGCCGTTAGCCACGGCGCGGTACTCCGCCTTAGCGCTGGAGCGAGAAACCACGGGCTGCCGCTTCGAGGACCAGGAGACAAGATTCCCCCCCAGGAAGACGGCGTAGCCAGAGGTGGAACGGCGGGTATCAGGGCACCCCGCCCAGTCAGCGTCGGTGTAGACCACCAACTCAGAAGGCGAGTCACGTCGAAGGAGAAGGCCGTAGTCGAGAGAGCCGCGCAGGTACCGAAGAATCCGCTTCATCGCCGTGAGGTGCGTCTCCCGCGGATCATGCATGTGGAGACACACCTGCTGAACCGCGTATGAGATATCCGGCCTGGTGAAGGTGAGGTACTGCAGGGCACCTGCAAGACTCCTGTAAGAGGTGGGGTCGGCGACCGAGGCGCCGTCAGTCGAAGCCAGCTTCGCCTGAGTGTCCACGGGAGTGGAGCACGGCTTACAATCAGCCATGCCCGCTCGCTCGAGGATATCCAGGCAGTACTGGCGCTGGTGGAGGAACAGAGCGTCCGGACGGTGCTCGACCGCAACGCCCAGGAAGTGGTGGAGCTGGCCGAGGTCCTTCATCGCGAACTCGCGCTGCAGTGCGGAGATCGTGCGCTGAAGAAGAGCCGAGCTGGACGCCGTGAGGACAATATCGTCCACGTACAGGAGGAGGTAGACAGTGTCACCCTCATGCCTGTAAACGAAGAGCGAGGTGTCCGACTTGGCCTCGACGAAGCCAAGCGAGGCCAGGAAGGAGGCGAACCGGCTGTACCAAGCCCGAGGCGCCTGCTTCAGCCCGTACAGAGACTTGTTCAGCCGGCAGACCAAGTCTGGACGGGCTGAATCGACGAACCCTGTCGGCTGACTGCAGTACACCGTCTCTGTCAGCGTCCCGTGAAGGAAAGCGTTCTTGACGTCCAGCTGGTGGACGGGCCAAGAACGCGAGAGAGCCAACGACAGAACAGTCCGTACTGTCGCTGGCTTAACCACCGGACTGAAGGTCTCGTCGTAGTCCACTCCAGGGCGCTGAGTGAAGCCCCGAAGTACCCAACGAGCCTTATATCTCTCCAGGGAGCCATCCGCCTTCCTCTTATGCGTAAAAACCCACTTGCCTGTGACAACGTTGCCACGGGAAGGACAGGGAACCAGGTCCCATGTCCGGTTGGCAAGTAGGGTTGCATACTCCTCCTCCATAGCGCGGCGCCAGTGAGGGTCAGCGAGTGTGCTACGGACGGAGGTCGGTATAGATGATACCGAAGAGGAAGTGGATGGTGTCGGTGTCGTCGAAGAGAGTACCACTCCAGAGAACCCCTCAAGAGGCCGGAGAACCCCAGCGGCACGTCTAGTCACCATCGGGTGAACGTGTCCTGGGTCCCGGTGAAGCAACGGTGGGTGGTACACCGAGGGCTCCGGGCACGCAGGCGTAGAGGCACCAACCCGCTCTCGTCACTGGTAGAAAAGAGCAGGATCGGCGAACCGTGGAACAGGGGCCGCGCGTGGCGCAGCGGGGGACGCGGGAGCCGGAGTAGTCGTCGGGTCCCCGCACAGCGTAGGAGTCGTGGCCGGAGACGCCGGGGCCGCGCGTGGCACAGCTGTAGGGGTCGCAGGGGCCGCGCGTGGCGCGGGAGTCGAGGCCGGAGATGCTGGGGCCGCGCGTGGCGCAGCCGTAGGGGACGTAGGAGCCTCATGTGCTGCAGGAGTCGAGGTCGGAGACACCGTTGCCACGCGTGGCGCAGCTGTAGAAGGCGCCGGGACCTCATGTGGCGCAGGAGACGAGGTCGGAGATGCCGGGGCCGCGCGTGGCGCAGCAGGAGACGTCGGTGCCACGCATGGTGTGGCACTCGTCCCCAGGGTCGACGGAGCCTGGGTACCAACCCGCACTCGTCGCTGGTAGACGAGAGCAGGGTCAGTGAACCGCCGAGTCGTGGCTGTAGGAGGCACAGCCGGAGTCACCACAAGTGTCGGTGCTGCATAAGGTGCAGCTGGCGACGTCGTGGGAGCCACCTGGGAGCTGGTGGGTGATGTACCTGCAAAAAAGGGCCAAGGCAGCTGTGGTGGAGCAGCCTCGGTGTCAGTAGAAAAAAGCGAGTCCAGCTCTGCAGCTGAACCAGAGGTGGAGGAAGAAAAGGGGAAGGATGACTCGTCGAAGACGACGTGCCGAGAGATCAAAATGCGGTGGGTAGAGAGGTCGAGGCACCAGTATCCCTTATGCTCAAGGGAGTACCCAAGAAAGACACACCTAGTAGAGCGGGGCGCAAGCTTATGTGGAGCAGTGGCGGAAAGATTAGGGTAGCAGGCGCACCCGAAGACATGGAGGTGGTCGTAGAGAGGGGTAGTGCCATACAGGGCAAAGAAAGGAGTCGGTGTCCGAATCGCCTTGGTAGGAAGGCGATTAAGGAGGAAGGTGGCAGTGTGAAGTGCCTCTACCCAGTAGCGAGCGGGGATGGATGCCTGAAACATCAGGGAACGCATGACATCATTAGTGGTGCGAAGCATGCGCTCAGCCTTGCCATTCTGAGGAGATGTGTATGGGCAAGACATGCGTAGCTGTGTGCCATGTGTAAGGAGAAAGTCACGGAGTCGCGAGTTGTCAAACTCTCGTCCGTTGTCACACTGGAGAGCACGAACAGTACGCCCAAACTGTGTGGAAACCCAAGTGAAGAAGTGAGAGAGAGTATCAAATGTCTCAGATTTCAGACGTAATGGAAAAGTCCAAGAGAAATGTGAGAAATCATCAAGCACCACCAGATAATATTTAAAACCCGAGACACTGATAACAGGAGATGTCCACAAATCGCAATGTATAAGATCAAAAATATGTTGCACATGAGACACAGAAGTGGGAAAAGGAAGCCTAACATGGCGACCAAGCTGACAAGCGTGACACAATGACTCATGTGTGCCCCTAGTACACGAGATAACTGAACTACTAGACAACTTCGACATAGCATCAGCGCCAGGGTGACCAAGCCGACGGTGCCAAGTAGCGGACGAAGCTGTCGTAGCCAGAGCAAAAGACGAAGACGCAGCGGAAGAAGGAAGTCGAAGAGTGTACAGGGGCCCCGGACTATCACATCGAAGAATAAGACGTCGGGTGGAAAGATCATTCACAGACAAACCAAAAGGATCAAACTCAACAGAAATATTATTATCAGTGGTGAAACGACGAATGGAAAGCAAATTTTGAATAATATCTGGAGCAACAAGAACATTATTAAGATGGAATAAACCCGGAGAAACTGAGTCACCTACTGAGGTGACTGGAAGAACGGATCCATTTCCAACAACGATCGATGAAGGAAACGACGGATGAGGTGTGTGTGTAGAGGAGAGAATACCAGCATCTGGGGTGGTGTGGTAGGAGGCGCCAGAATCAGCCACCCAATCAGTAGTCGGTGGTGTAAGGTGCATGGTGCTGAAGGAAGACGCCAAGTCCTGACGGTCCCACCACATGGGCGGCTCCTGGAGAGGTGCTGGTGGCTCCGAGTGCCCAGCGGGGTAGGGAGCACCGCCGTAGGCTGGAGTGGGCGATCCAGCCACAGGGCGACCAGGTCCACCATAGCCCGGATGGGCTACGTACGCAGCCTGAGGACGTGGCTGGCGCGGAGTGGAGGAAGTCGGTGGCGCCCCAAGAAGACCTGGAGATGGTCCAGGCCACATAGAGATCTGGCCAGTCCACGGGTTGTACGGTGTGGGCCAGGGCGCACCTCCCTGGCCAGTGCCACCAGTACCACCACCAGTAGGAGCAGTGGACGTAGGAGTGCCGCCAGCACCTCGTCCTGTGCGCCTTCCGCCGCGACATCAACGAGTACCACCCCCAGAGCCAGCAGAGGCACCCGGGGCGGTAGGTGGAGTAGGCGGTCACGGTAGTGGTCCCCCAGAGCCATCAACGCTGCCTGGAGCCATAGAAGGCTGTGGCAGACCCAGAGGTAGCAGACCCACCCGCCGTGATCTCCTCAAGCTCAAGATCAGACCAGACCTTCTCGAAGGTCGGTGGCGGCTCCATACGAAGAAGCCAGAAGCGAAGATGGCTGAAGCGCTCGTTCAGGCCGTGAAGGACCCGAAGAACTAGAGTGCTGTCAGCGACCGGCTCGCCAAGGTCGCGCAGGGAGTCAGCCATGCCCTTCATCTCTCCACAGTAGGCCGACATGGAGCGGTCACCCTGCACTGTAGTCTGGAACCGTGCGTTAATGTGAAGAGCCCGAGTCGCACGGTTCCCCAAGAAGTGGTGCTCCAGTATCTGCCAAGCCTGGCGCGCGGTCCCCCCACCGCGCTGTCCAACAAGCTTGTACAGATCATCGGCGAGAGTGCCAAGGATCTAGGCAAGGACCAGACTGTCCATGCTGATCCAAGAGTCATCCCACGAGGCGTCGTCCTGCTGGACGTGGTCCGCAAGCTGGTACCGCCGTAACGTGAGGAGGAACTCGTTACGCCAGCAGGCGTAGGTGGTAGAGGTACAACTCAGAACAGTCGACACTAGTGTCCGAATGTTCTGAACTCCAACCGCCTGGGCGTGTAGGGCGGCGGTGAGCGACGCCGAGTATGCGGAGTGCACACCGGTGTCCAAGGTGGGCTCGTACGTCGCGCTCGGCGGTCGGTGAGCGCTCTCCTGGATCTGGTGCGAGAGAGAAGCCGCCGAGGCGCGCTCCTGCTCTAAGGCAAGAGCGAGTGCCCGCTCGCGATCGCGAGAGGCAGCCAGAGCCGCGAAGACACTGGAGGTGTCCGCGACCGGAGCAGTAGTAGTGCCAACAGCAGGTCCGGAGCCCGTCATGAAGGCGACGGCAGTGGGGCCGGCAAGTGGTCCGCCGGCGGAGGGACCAGTCGCATCGCCGTACGCAGGCCGAGTCATGGCGATGAGGGGCGCGCCCGCTGCAGGACCGGTGGCAGGCGCACCGACGCAGGGGAGGGAGCCGGCCAGGGAGGGGACGGCGCCGGCGAGGGGCGCGCCGGCCCAGGGAGGGGAGGCGGCCGGCAGCGGCTGGGTCAGGGCCGCGCCGGCGGTCAGGGGAGCTGCGGCCCCGGCGGCGGCGTGGGGGGCGCCTGCGCCGGCGGCCAGGGGAGGTGCGGCTGCGGCGACGGCGGCGGGGGCGCGGGCGCTGGCGGCCAGGGGAGGTGCAGCCAGGGGAGGCCCGGCGGCGGCAGCGGCGGCAGCGGCGTGGGGGGCGCCGGCCATGGGGAGAAGAGGGGCGGCCAGGAGTTGGCCGCCGGCGGCGGCGTTGGCGGCGACGGCGGCGGCATGGGGGGCGCCGGCCGTGGGGAGAAGAGAGGCGGCCAGGAGGCGGCCGCCGGCGGCTGCAGCGGCGGGTGGGACACCGGCGGCTGCGGCGGCGGGGGGAGCGCCGGCGGCGGCGGCCATGGAGGGGGGGGGGGGGCCCGCCAGCGGCGGCGGCGCAGGGTAGGACGCCGGCCATGGGGGGAAGGGGTGGCGGCTAGGTTAGGGTGGGGATTAGGGTTAGGGTGGGGATTAGGGTTTGACTAATGATACCATGATAGAATGAATTGCTTAATTAATCATAGGGTCTAGGTACATATTTATAGATACATAGACGGGCCGTACAGGCTAGGCCTAAACACAGTCTAACACTGTCCAACCTGCATATTCTCGTCTCAGTCCAATGTGAATGAAAATGAATCGGTAACATGTGTTCGGTGATGGCTAAAATAAGCTTACCGTTTGCTACGCATTGGCGCTCTACCTGCGTAGGAACACATGAGATAACTTGGGCGGCGGGAGAGGAACAAACAGACAGGACCAGGTCGACTTTTTTTCCCCCAAGCAACCGTTTTTTTCTTAAAAAATGGAAACATTACATCTTTGAACCAATAGATCATCAACTACAATAACTCGAATACAAAATGGAAGATTCTCCGTGATTGTATTTAGCTCATAAGCTGCTTTATTACAAGTTCTAGACTGAAACTCCAAACTAGAACTAAGAAAATTCTATGCCATCAAACGTTTTTGTTCAAAAATAAGGTACCCATCAAACTCGGCAGAAGATACAGTTTGCTTAAAAATAAGAGCATCAGTCTCCATTGTCACCCAAGCAATCCCAAGATCAATTCCTGCTTGAATTCCTTATAAAAAAATATTTCAGCCATTGCGTTTATCAAAATAACTATTTTTCCCTCGACTAGCCAACACCACATCGCCATATAGATCTGCTATAATGGAACCCCATCCTCCTGACATTGATGCTGAGCAAAACGAAGCATCCCAGTTCACCATTAAAACCCCCTCACAAGCATAATCCACCTAGCCAGCACTGCGAGCTGGCTCATTTTTTTTTTTTTTTTTGAAAATGACTTACAGTTTCAGCTGTATACACTGAAGCCGCATTTCTCCTCCCTTCTCCTCTAGTTCTGTTTTTTTTTTTTCATTCCACCACATCCATAGGATCAGCACATACTTCAGTTTTATATCATCTTGAGCTGCAATTATAAACTCAATAACCTCTCGAGCTGCACCGATCACCATTTAAATGCAACAGATACAATATCTACATCATAACTTTGCATTTAAAATATAGGTGTCCCCCATCTTCATTAATCTCCTGACAAACAACACACCTTGTATCAATCTTCATAACCCACTGCAGGTGATTCATTCTCAACACGACTGTTATGGGCAAATCGCCATATGAAATGCATTATTTTTTTTGGACATTTCATACTCCACATTTCCTTCCACAGCTGATCTGGAGCACCAGGAATACCATGGCACAACATGTCATCCCTACAAACTTTGCACTTCTAAATTAAAACAGATCCTTTGGGTCATAATTCCCTGCAACAGCATTATCTCTTCCTTCATGAAGAACCAGAATGATTTTAGCATCTTCTTTCCAAAATGTATCACGGATCAAATCAACATCCCATTCTCCTGAAATTGGATTGATGAGCTCAGACAGAGCTCAACAAATTAGAACCTCTAGGAGTCATTGGTTTTCTCTGTCCATCCCTTGGCAACCATGGATCTGACCATATTCTCATATTTTATCCATCTCCCACCCACCACACTATTCCTTTCTTCAATAGCTTTACCCCTTTCAAAATAATTCTCCATATATATATATATATATATATATATATATATATATATATATATATATATATATATATATATGACATGTTGGATTTTGATCGAACTTCTAAACAACCAGGTCAAGTTAGGAATGCACGATCAAGAGTTTTATTCAAACATATTCAATAACATTACAATATGATTCAAGCTTCTTTGCCTGACCTACATGCAAAGGAGAGAAGATTTGCACTACAACCGAACACGCTCAATAACATGCAACTGTAAACAAAACCAAACTACTAACAGCTACATGGTTTCTGAACCCACAGATTTCATCATAGTAGACAAAGAATGTTACAGATGCCATAACAAACATAATCAAGTGGTCTTCTTCTTTTTCTTTGACTTGAGCATGACAAAACCCACAAAGACACTCAGGAATGCAAGGAGAAGTACGCCGGCAAGAACTGGTATCAAGATAGCATACTCTTGAGGCAGGAAATACTTGTGGACAAAGTGATCACTGTCAACAAATGGCTGCTTGGGAACCAAGAGATAGAAAACAAGTATTCAGGAATGATCAATGATGTAGGCGCACGCTCTGAACTAAAACTGAAAAAAAAACACAAAAATTACTAACCAGTATAATGACCCAGAAAGTGTAGTAGGTAAAGATTGATAAACTTGTCAGAGTCAACAGAAAACCGACCGCCTTATCGCCCAATTCCATCTGTGAAAATAAAATGAACAAAAATATATAAATTAGCAATCTGGTTATGGACATAAATTTGGCAAATGAGTTATTCTGACAATCAAAAGAAAATGGGAGTCATTTTTCATGATGGGACTTTGAGTTGCAGAAAATTTAAACCAATAGAAAACTATGACTGCTTGATTCCCAGATCTTCTCAAGGGAGATGAGCAGTCACTCCACTGCTAGGCCTATCTTAGAAATACACCCATATGAACGCAAAAGAAACAAACAAGAAAAACAATGGAGTTATGTTGTGGATGCGTTCGTGGGCCGCCAATATGGCCGGCATGGGGCCCACGAAGCCCATAACTAGGCTGCGCCGGCCCTGCAGCCGCACCAGAGGATGATCTTCTAGAAGAATAAATTAGATAAGTAAAGGATAAAGAGTTATAGATTGAGTTGAGTTTAAATAGGAGATAGAATAAATAAGGAGATAGAGATTAGAAAAAAGGAGTCCCGGTCGGTTGGCTGGTTGTGTGTGGCCAGCAGGGGGGCATGCGGCCAGGGGGGTTCTCCCCCTATATAAGCAGCTCATCTCCCTCATGTAAGCTTCATCCAAGAAAATAAGAATTGCCCCATTGGGTTTGTACTTCTCCTTGGGTCACCGTGGCTACGAACCCTAACCATAGCCGCCGTGACATCTCTCCTCTACCACGATACGTGTTGCGCAACAACAGTCAAGCCTCCCTCTTCCTCTCCTCGCCCCTGCGCAGCCCTAGGCGCAGCCGGGGAGGTCCCCTCCACCACGTTTCACAGCAATTGGTATCCAGAGACTCCGGGACAGCGACCACGTCCGACCCCACGGACAATTCTGGGACCTTTACCCTCCAAGATCTCGACAATATGATGAACCAGATGATGGGACCGATCGACTCCATCAATAAGTGCTTGGACCGCCATGACATGCGCCTTGCACGCATGGAGAAAACACCGGAGACGGAGAACTCCGAGCAAGAGGACCTGCAGCACACACCGCGAGGCAGCAACGGTCCCCGCAATGTTGGTGGCGACAACGACCAACACGGCTTCCGACGCCACCAGAGGCGCGCTGATTCAGATGACGGCAGTTGTACGACGGGAAAACTGATCCTCTGACCTGGCTCAACAAGTGTGAAGCATACTTCCGCGGGACACGAACAATGCCTGAAGAAAAGGTGTGGCTCACGTCTCTCCACCTGGAGAGTTCCGCGGCCGACTGGTACATCGCGATGGAACGCAAATGCGGCATCGTGTTCTAGGAGCGGTTTGCGGACTTTGTCAACATGCGCTTCGGACCCCCGCTCCGCTCCAACGACCTGGCTGAGATTAAAGATCTCCGTCATACTGGTACGGTTGAGAAATACCAACGTCAGTTCCTTGTCCTTCTCAATCGTTGCGAGGATCTCAGCCAACGCCAGCAGATCAATCTCTTCAAGGCTGGCCTGGGCGACCCACTTCGTACTAGTGTGGAACTATAGTGCCCTACAAATCTGCAGACGGTCATGAGTCTACGGTCATGAGTCTGGACAGGGCCTTCGAACGACAATTCACGACATCAACAGACAGCGGGACACAGAAGGGTGCCACATCTCAATGCTCTACGCGCCCTTCCCCTGTGTCACGCGCCGCCACCACAGCTTCTAGTGGTGGTTCTGCTGCACCTGCTTCAACATCTTCAGTGACGGCATCCTCAAGTCCGCGCTTCAAGAGTCTCACAACGGATGAGATGGCTGATAAACGGGCAAGCGGAGAGTATTATTACTGCCCGGAGCGGTACACGTCAGACCATAAGTGTGCCGGCAAAGGCATCTTCCTCATGGAGCTTGACGATGACAACGACAATGTTGATGCGGCCATGGCCGACCTCGCCAACACAATGAAGCACCAGGTCGACATCCGCAGCAAGCTGTTGACCGCACTGGTCGACACGAGCTCCACTCACACCTTCATCAAGGAGCCCCTCATCTAGGAGCTCGGCCTGGTGATGTTGTTGTGGTCAGGCATCGACGTTCGAGTCACCAACAGTGACTCTAGCTCTTGCATAGGCATATGTCCACGTGTACCCTTGATAATTGCAGGAGATCACTTTGACATCACGTGCTACGCACTACCACTTGACGACTTCGACTTTGTTCTGGGAGTTCAGTGGTTGCGGTCCTTGGGACCTATCCTCTGGAACCTCGAGAACCTCACGATGAAGTTGTGGCGCAGAGAACGTGAGGCGGTCTAGACGGGGCTGTGAAGTTCATCCCCTCTGTGTGTTTCCCTGGCGCTACCTACCAACATGATGGGCGCCCTCCTGGCAAGCTTCCATGACCTCTTCGACAAGCCACGCGGTCTTCCTCTGCCACGGCGCCACGACCACCGCATCAGGCTCCTGTCGGGCACAACTCCAGTAGTTGTCCGGCCGTACCGCTACCCCCAGCTTCTCAAGGACGAGATTGAGAAGCATTGCACCGAGATGTTTTGCCAGGGCATCATCCGAGAGTGCACCTCCGCATTCTCCTCACCAGTCTTGCTCGTTCGAAAGGTCGACAACACGTGGCGCTTCTACATCGACTACCGCGAGGTCAACGCTCGAACTTTGAAAGACAAGTTCCCTATTCCGGTGGCCGATGAGCTGTTGGACGAGCTCCGCGGCGCGAGGTTCTTCACCAAGCTCGACCTCCGCAGCGGCTACTTCTACGTGCGCATGCACCCGGACGACATCGACAAGATGGCATTCCGAACTCATCGGTGCCACTATGAGTTCTTGGTGATGCTGTTCAGCCTCACCAATGCGCTGTCCACATTCCAGTCGTTGATGAACGACGTCCTCGACCCCTACATCACGAAGTCCGTGCTTGTCTTCTTTGATGACATCTTGGTGTATAGCAGGTCCTGGGTCGAACACCTCCAACACGTCAAGTAGGTGTTCCAGACACTCCGGACGCATAAGTTGTTTCTAAAGAAGTCCAAATGCTTCTTTGATCAGGAGACCATGTCCTACTTGAGACACATCATCTCCTCCCAGGGCGTGGCGATGGATCCGACCAAGGTGGAAGCCGTGGAGCGTTGGCCTACACCTCGGTCCTTACGAGCCTTGCGAGGCTTCTTCGGATTCACCGGCTACTACTGCAGCGGCTGCTCCCCCTCAGCATCCTTCTTAAGCGGGAGGCATTCCGCTGGACTGATGACGCGCAGGACGCCTTCTCTCAGCTCAACCAGGCACTGATGACAACACCTCTTCTTAAGATGCCGGACTTCGACAAGCGCTTCATCATCGACTGCGATGCATCGGGTGCCGGCTTCGGGGCGGTCTTGCACCACGGTGATGGCACCATCGCCTTCTTCAGTCGCGTCGTAGCTCCTCACCACTAGAAGCTATCGGCATATGAGCGTGAGCTGATCGGCCTTGTGAAGGTTGTACGCCACTGGCAGCCTTACTTGTGGGGTTGTCCCTTCACTATTCGGACTGATCACTTCAGTCTGAAATACAACATGGATCAGCGCCTCAAGACAATTCCCCAACATGCTTGGGTGAGCAAGCTTTTGGGCTATGATATGCAGGTTGAGTATAGGCCTGGAGATCTAAACGGGGCAGCTGACGCTCTGTCCCGCCGCGACGAGGAAGACATGGCGATCCACACCATATCAGCGCCAGTCTTCCACCTCTTCGACTCACTTCGCGCGAAGATCTCCGCAGACCAGCATGTGCAACAATTGCGCGCCCAGCTCCAGGAGGGAGCCGCACCAGATGGCTGGTCCGAGCGCGCCGACCTTCTCTTGTACAAGGGGAAGCTCTTCGTCCTCGAGATGTCCTCCTTGTGGCCCTCCCTCTTGGAGGAGGCACACGATGGGGCTCACGAGGGCATCCAGAAGACAGCGCACCGGTTGCGCCTCTCATTCTACAACCCTTCGCTCCTGCATAGGGTTCGAGAGTTTTCCGTGGTTGTGCCACCTGCCAGCGCAACAAAACGGACCATCTACATCTAGCCGGGCTGCTACAACCTCCATGTACCTTCGGAGATCTGGAGTGATATCTCCATGGATTTTGTTGAGGGCTTCCCGAAGGTTGGAGGAAAATCGGTGATCCTAACGGTGGTGGACCGCTTCTCCAAGTACGTCCACTTCATCCCCTTAAGCCACCCGTACAGTGCTGCATCAGTAGCACGGGCGTTCTTCGACGACATAGTACGTCTACATGGCTTTCCCTGCTCCACCATCAGCGACCATGACACCTTCTTCACCAGCTTGTTTTGGTCGGACTTGTTTCGATAGGCTGGCATACGCCTATAGCTCAGCTCCGCTTTCCACCCGCAATTTGACGCCCGGTCTGAGGTCGTCAACAAAGTTATCACCATGTACCTGTGCTGCTTGGTTGATGACCGACCCAAGACGTGGTTACAATAGCTTCCATGGGCTGAGTACTATTACAACACCTCTTACTAGACGGCTCTCAAGTGCTCGCACTTCAGAGTGGTCTATGGCAGGGACCCTCCAGCCATTATTTCATATCAGCAGGGTGTGTCCAGGGTAGCTGCCGTTGACAAGTAGCTCAAAGATAGAGATGAATTCTTTGCTGAGATAAAAAAAGACTTGTGCAGGCACAAGTCACCATGAAGAGCTATGAAGACAAGTTCCGTCGAGAGGTAGAATTTCAAATTGGTGATTGGGTATGGCTGCGGCTTCATCAAAGGACAGCTATGGGAGTGATAGTGGCGCCTCCCTCAAAGATTGGACCAAAATATTTTGGGCCTTATTAGATTATCCAATGCATTGGGACTGTGTCTTATAAACTTCAGCTGCCTCCTCAAGCCAAGATACATGATGTCTTCCATGCGTCCCTGTTGAAGAAATTTGAGGGTCCCGCTCCAGCACAGGTGGTGCCTCTGCCACCACTTCTCCATGGGCATGTTGCGCCTACACCTGAAAAGATACAAATGGCGCGCTTAAACAAAGGTGTCTGGGAGCTGCTCATCAAGTGGGCAGTACATTCTGAAGTTGATGCATCATGGGAACAGCTAGAAGATATGTGGGGATTGCAGTATAGGAGGAGGAAGCATGATGAACGCCGTCAAAAGACTTAACTTCCTGAAGGATTTCTTAATATAGAGTCTTGTGTCATTAGAAGTTACAATTAGAAAGTCTGCTTTAGTTAAGGAGTCATATTTCCAGTCAGTTTTAGAATCAAAGTAGGATTAGAAATTGGATTAGAGTAGGATCATGTTCAGTCGGTTTCAGAGTCAGGGTAGGATTGGAAATTGGATCAGAGTAGGATCTGAGTTTCCTTAAGTCTAGCGTTCAGGAGCTTATATAAAGATTGTACCTCAGATTGAATAAACAGAGTTGAGAGTTGAGAGTTGATTAAGTATTTTTGTGCCTTGTTTGTTGGCGCAACTACGACGCCGACCTCCAAGCGCGCGGTTCGGCGTGTTCGTTCTCGTCCGCAGGCTTTTCATCCTTATAACCTATGATCTAGAGTAAACTTGAAATCCAGCAGTGACAACTTGGTATCATATTCCAGCTCCGATCCTATGGCTGATAAGAAAATCGACGGAATCGATAAGCTTACAGCATCTCTGAATGAGCTCGCTGCGCAAGTTAAACAGCAAGCGACACGGTTAGATTCCTTGTGAAAGTCGCCTAGAGGGGGGGTGAATAGGCAATAATACCTGAAATCACTTAATCAAACGAGATTAAATTCTCTATGGCCAGACTAGTCTGCACAGGGCCGGACTAGTCCGTTCAGCACAGGGTGGAAACCCTAGAACTTGATTTCTACAAGTTATTTGCGGAATTAAGGTTCACAAAAGATATGAGCAATGTGTAGTAGACTTGTGAAGCTCAGATTGTGAAGTTTAAACACTTAGATTGCAAGTTCACAATTGTGCTCAAAGTGTAAATCAATAAAAGCAAGGTGAACCTTAATAGCAATACTAGTGATCACAAAAAACGAAAGACAAGTGAAATGAGATTTATCTCGTGGTTCACCTCCACGAAGAAGCCTACCTCCACGTTGAGAAGTCCACACAAGGATCGGGTCTCACTTGACCCTTCTCTCACCAAGTCACCACGATGACCGGCTTGGTTTCCACTATATCAATGGGTAATCACAAAGTTTGATGGGGCTGCTCACAACTTGAGGCTCCCACAAATCAATACAATGAGGAGCACACGAAGCTCAACTCACACAAGCCACAAAACACAACACAATGTGCAAGAGATCAAACCGAGAGCCAAAGCGCGATGATCTTCCTTTACTCTCCTCTCCAGACCCTAATCTCTTCAAGATTTGCTCTTAGGGGGTTAGTAGGACGAGTAGAAGGCTTTGGAAGGCTTTAGGATGCTTGTGGCGGCGCTAGGGTTTAAGAGTTTTTCAAATGAGCCCGGGGGTCCCCTTTTTATAGAGGTCTCGAGCCCCTTTTGCTTACATCAACAAAGGGGCGGACTAGTCCGGCCTTAGACCCCGGACTAGTCCGGCCCTATGAGACCACTGACCCTCTGGTCAATTCCCGACAACTGCCACACTGAGCAACGATCGTCATGGTACCCGCCAAATTTCCAAATTCAAACGGTCACTAGACACCGGACTAGTCCGGTCAACAACGGACTAGTCCGAAGTGGAACAGAACAACTTGGTCCGCCCCAAAACGGACTCTTCTGGGTTGGTCCGGACTAGTCCAGCCTCCTAGGATTTTCTCTCGGTTTGTCACACTAAGTCCCAAACAGACAAGTTCGTGCCCAAACGGACAAGTCCGTGCCTAAACGGACAAGTCCGAACTACTCCAGAGAGCTTTGGTCCGTCCAAAAACGGACAAGCCCGGACTTCTCGGACTTAGCTCCAAAATCACTCGGGGACACTTCAGAGATGTTTGGTCTGTCAAAAAACGGACTTGTCTGCCATGGCCGGACTAGTCCGGCCCTGAGGACCGGACTAGTCTGACCTCCTGAGATTTTTCTCATTTTAGGCTTCTCACTTAGGTTTTTCTCTAAACCACCACTTTGAGCCCCTTGGTATGATCTCAATGCACATGATACAGCCACCCTCTCACATGATACGGCTCATATAAGCTCAATACCATAAAAACCCTAATTTTTACGCTTGAGTCTTTGACACCCGTTTTCTCCTTTTCCTTTTTGAGGGTTTTCATCTCATTTCAATACTTGTACCTGTGCTTAAGATCAACTGAGCTCATTAGCCTCTTAATTGTCGTCATCAATCATCCAAAACCCACGGGGATGCCTAGATGCACTTTCAATCTCCCCTTTTTTGGTGAATTGATGACAACACATTAAGACTTCAACAATAAGGTTAATAATTTGTTTTCATAACATGTATTTGTATGAGTGTCTCCCCCTCAATGTATGCATCATGAGTAAAGAGATTGAGAGAGTTCTCATACATATACATGTTATGGTGGGGTGCCTAAGTGATGTGTTTATAAAGTGTGATAAGACAATGATTATGCAAAATAGACATTAAAATGAGGCAACACATCACAAATTTAGGCAAGATACATGAATACTTGAGTACATAGATTAGGTCTTACAATACAACTTGAAATGAGGTTTAAAAACATAAGTCCAACATAGATCAATACACTCATACATCAACATCAATCTATTTTATCTCTCTCCCCCTTCACCTCTTCCCCTATGTCTCTCCCCCTAGATCTAAGAGCCCGTCAGGCTATCTCCTCGCTATCTCTCCCCCTTTGGCATCAAGACACCAAAAAGGAAAAGAAGAGAGGAAGAGCCCTTAGGACTACTCATCGTCAGAGTCGGAGTCATCATTGTTGTCTTGGGGCTCGCTGTCGCTCTCCGTAGCTTCCGGATCCTTGGTCGGGGCTGCGGTGGAAGTCCCAGCTTCTCCAAATTCAGCGAGCTCTTGGGCCGTGAACTCGGGAAAGGAAGTGAGCTCACCATCGCTCTCCTCGGCGGGGGACATAGGGATGTCCAGCTTGTCGCACATCGCTTTGAGATACTTCTCATTGCGACGCTCCATGCGACGTTGCCGAATTTCCGTCTTCCGACACGAAGAAAAGAGAGCTTTGAAACATTTGAAGAAGCCGCTTCCGCATTGTGTCGAAGGCGGAGGAGATGGCACGAAGCGAGAGGAAGAAGCGGGAGGATCTGCATTCTTCCTCCGAGGGGCAGCTGGCTCCGGAGGAGGGAGTTGTGGTCGAAGCCTCCGGTGGTTGATATCTTTCTTGAATGTGAGCCTGGAGATCTTCTCGATCATATACATAATGTACGGAGCGTATCCACATGATCGGTTGGGGGTATGAGAGATGTTGAAGATGTCATCAAAGATATAGTCCACCACATTGAAGCGGACATCTCCATCGATGAGGACCATTAAATGCCTCAAATTGCCTTGGATGATCCCCGCATCTCCATCCTTGGGGGCAATTGTCTTTCTGAGGACCCGATTGAGCACACTATAGAAGGGCTTGATATTTCTGATGTGCCCGGCCTCATACTGTGCATGGCTTGGATACATATACTCCAATGTGTCCCGATCAACTGGCTTCAGATTGGAAATGATGATCTCATTATCCAGTTGATCCTCCAAGTCAAGCAACTGAGCAAACTTCCAAAAGGTGGTAGAGTACTGCTCTCCATGGGTCATCCAGGTGATCCTCCTGTCCCCATCGGTGTGGAAGTAAAGGGTGGAGTAGAACTGAGCGATAACCTCCACATTCCAATCGTACTGGAAAGCCATAAGCTTCTTCAGACCATGCCTCTCGACAGCTTCAATCACAGCATTGAAGGTTTGATGATCTTTCTGGGCCATGTAATCCTAGTCAATCCACTGAGCATCTGTGACAGGAGTTTGCTTGGTCATATAGACCGTCCTGTAGTAGTCACAGTAGAAGTCACACTAGAACCGGAGATCCACTGTGCTCCAGTCACGCTGATAAACATTTATCTTCCTCAACTTGTGTGCCTTCTCAGCCCCCTTGCCCTTGAAGATGTTGACATCAAAAGCAGCTGCACGGTTTGGGTTCCGTGCAGGAGAGGACATCCTCAAGGGGCCAATGAGTTGTGGGGCACCCTTCTTCAGTTTGCTTGCTGCCTTCTTGGCCACAGTCTTGGGTGCAACATCAACAGGGGCCTTGCCCTTATCTTTGGAGGATCTTGCCCCCTGGGACTTGGCTTGCTCACCCAAGGTTACAAGCCTCTTCTTCTTTGGGGCAACCTCGGCAGCAGCGGAGTTGTGCTCCTCACGCTGCGTCTTCTTTGCCCTCTGAGAGGCAAAGTACGCAGCAGCCATCTCTTGATCCTCTCTTTGTTTCCGGCGAAAGAGAGTCTGCTTCTCCGCTTCGGTCTCGGAGTCGGAGAGAGGAACATACTCATTGTCCGACATGATTGCTGATAAGAGAAGCAAGGGAATGTGTGTGAGTCAAGGAAGTTAAGGTAAAATGGTAGAATTCACAAGATCGACCTAGGTTAGGGTTTTCACTGTGTAACCCGGACTTGTCCGCCTAGGGGCCGGACTAGTCCGCAATAGGTCGGACTTGTCCGCCCTGTGGCCGGACTAGTCCGGTTCACACAGCAAGAACCCTAATCTAGGGAAATTTTGCAAAAACTATGGATCCTACCACAAAAATGGAGCTATATGATCACATTGATGTGTACAACAACTTTTGTGAAGAAGTTTCTATCAAAGGACCAAAAAGAATTGAATTCCAAGGATTTTGGAGTTAGGTCAAAAATACCTCTTCAAATCTTTGATTTGATAAAATGAGAGTGGGGGAGTAGTCTCCGATGCTTGGGGAAAGGTTCCTAGACACCTTGAGGCTTCAATCCACCGATTGAAATCGAGATTTGGTGGATGGACTCAAAAATCGCCGTTGGGGAGGCGGTTTTCGAGCGTTTTTGGAGAGAGAGAGTGTTTGAATGCGAGTGAGGAGATCGAGGGCACCCTGTGGAGGTTAAGTCCCCAAGGGCCGAACTAGTCCAGTCAGGGACCCAGACTTGTACGGCATCCGGACTGGGTCCGGATAACTCATACCACCGGGCTAGTCCGGTCCAAGGGGCGGACTAGTCTGATCCTAAGAGCTAAAACTCCTATATATTGAGTTTTGAGTGGAGATTTGATCCTTTTGGACAATATTTCACAAAAGATCTTTGTAAACATAGTCAGTAAGCAATCAACAATCAAACTATGACCATGATTCACAAAGATTCAATAATTTCAAAATAATTTGTGGAAAATTTTAGGAGAATGAGTTTTTCGCAAGCATGTGTGAATTTTGAATATTGTAATCAGGTGTGCAAGACTTAAGCCACATTTCGAGAATCCAAGATATTTAGCTCACTCCTAAGTTCACAAAACCTTTTCTCATCTAGGGGCTTGGTAAAGATATCGGTCAATTGTTTATCGGTTCTCACATGCGAAATTGCAATGTCTCCTTTGATGGAGTGATCTCTCAAGAAGTGGTGGCGTATATCGATGTGCTTGGTCCTTGAGTGTTCAACTGGATTATGAGCTATTTTGATGGCACTATCATTGTCACATAAGAGAGGAATATGGCGCAAGTTTATGCCATAGTCCCTAAGAGTTTGTCGCATCCAAAGAAGTTGTGCACAACAACTTCTGGCGGCGACATACTCCGCTTCGGCTGTGGAAAGTGCAATGGAGTTTTGTTTCTTTGAGGACCATGACACTAGAGATCTACCAAGGAATTGGCAAGTTCCCGATATACTCTTCCTATCAACTTTGCACCCCGCATAGTCCGCATCGGAATATCCAATGAGGTTAAACTTAGAGTCTTTGGGGTACCAAAGTCCTAGGCTTGGTGTGTGAACCAAATATCTAAGAATTCTCTTAACGGCGGTCAAATGACACACCTTTGGAGCAGCTTGAAATCTAGCACACATACACACACTAAGCATGATATCGGGTCTAAATGCACATAAGTATAACAATGAGCTTATCAGAAAACGATATACCTTTTGGTCTACACTTGGACCATCTTCACTGAGATCGAGATGTCCATTGGTTGTCATAGGAGTCTTGATGGGTTTGGCCTTGTCCATGTCAAACTTCTTGAGTATATCTTGTGTGTACTTGGTTTGACTAATGAATGTCCCTTCTTTGAGTTGCTTCACTTGAAAATCTAGAAAGAACTTCAACTCCCCCATCATGGACATCTCGAATCTTTCCGTCATTATCTTAGAAAACTCATCACAAAAGGCTTTGTTAGTAGAACCAAATATAATGTTATCGACATATATTTGGCAAACAAACAAATCATCATTAAAGTGCTTAGTGAAAAGAGTATAGTCCGCCTTCTCAATTTTAAAACCATTTTGAGTTAGGAAGTCTCTAAGGCACTCATACCAAGCTCTAGGAGCTTGTTTGAGTCCATAGAGAGCCTTACGCAATTTGTACACATGGTTTGAAAATTTTTCATCTTCAAATCGCGGGGGGGGGGGGGGGGGGGGGGGGTTGCTCCACATATATTTCTTCCTTGATTTGACCATTCAGGAATGCGCTCTTGACGTCTATTTGATATAGCTTAAAATCATAGTGAGTAGCAAATGCAAGTAATATGCGAATTGATTCAAGCCTAGCTACAGGAGCAAAGGTTTCTTCGAAATCCAAACCTTCGACTTGTGAGTACCCTTTGGACACAAGTCTTGCCTTGTCCCTTGTAACCACCCCGTGTTCATCTTGTTTATTGCGAAACACCCATTCGGTCCCTACAACATTTGCATTTGACCTCTTCACAAGCTCCCATATTTTATTTCTCTCGAAGTTGTTGAGCTCTTCTTGTATGGCCATCACCCAATCTGGATCTCGTAGTGCTTCTTCAACCTTGTGGAGCTCCAAGGAAGAAACAAAGGAGTAATGTTCACAAAAATTAACAACACGAGATCGAGTAGTTACCCCCTTGGAGATGTCTCCAAGTATATTGTCAACGAGATGGTCCCGTTGGATGCTTTGATGCACTCTTAGGTGAGGTGCTTGATGTCTTGATTCATCATCTTGGTCTTCCTCATCCTCATTGTCTCCCCCTTGATTGATGTCTTCATTTTCATCTTCTTAAAGCGCATCTTGGGGAGGTTGATCTTGATCATTTGAGGAAGAGTTTGCTTGATGCATAGGATGCTTACTTGTGACTTGAGGCTGCTCTTGTGGTCGTATGTCTCCAAGTGTCATCCTTTCTATCACAACTTGTGGAGCTTCTTCTTGATCTAGCACATGACGATCAACTTGCTCCACTTGGGAGCCATTAGTCTCATCAAACACTACGTCACGTGCTACTTCAACAATTCCGGAGGATTTGTTAAAGACACGATAGGCGTAAGTGTTTTAGTCATAGCCAAGCAAGAAACCCTCATCGGATTTAGAAGCAAACTTCGAAGTCCTAGGCTTCTTGTTAACAATGTAGCATTTGCTCCCATAAACACGAAAGTAAGAGATCTTGGGTTTGTTACCGGTTAGGAACTCATATGACGTCTTCTTAAGTATGCGGTGAAGGTACAACCGGTTTATGGCATTGGCAAGCAGTGTTGACCGCTTCCGCCCAAAATCGGTCCGACGTCTTGTACTCATCAAACATGGTTGTTGACATCTCAATTAGAGTCCTATTCTTCCTCTCGGCCACCCCATTTTGTTGAGGGGAGTAGGGGGCCGAGAACTCATGATTGATGCCTTCTTCATCCAAAAATTCTTCAACTTAGGTGTTCTTGAATTCGGTGCCATTGTCACTCATAATGGTCTTGATACTCAATGAGAACTCATTTTGAGCTCTCTTCAAGTATCTCTTGAGGACACCTTGAGTCTCGCTCTTGTCATGCAAAAAGAACACCCAAGTGAAACGTGAAAAATTATCAACAATAACAAGACCATATTTGTTACCACCAATACTAATGTAGGCAATTGGACCGAAGAGATCCATGTGTAGAAGCTCCAATGATCTTGATATTGTCATAATGTTCTTGGATGGATGAGATGCTCCAACTTGCTTTCCGGCTTGGCATGCGCTACACGGTCTATCTTTTTCAAACACAACATTCTTTAAACCACGGATGTGCTCGCCCTTAAGAAGTTTTTGCAAATTCCTCATTCCAACATGGGCTAGCCTCCTATGCCAAAGCCATCCCATATTAGTTTTCGCAATTAAGCATGTATCAAGTTGGGCTTTATTCGCGGAGAAATCTACAAGATAAAGTTTTCCCTTGAGTACATCCTTAAAGGCAATTGAGTCATTAATTCTCCTTGTGACGGTCATACCCTCATTAGTGAATAAACAATTATAACCTTTGTCGCATAGTTGTGATATGGACAAAAGGTTATAATCAAGTGAATCAATATGTAAGACATTTGAAAGAGTATGATTAGAAGATATAGCAATTTTACCGTTGCCAATGATTTTTCCTTAGCTATTGTCCCCAAAATAGATTCCTTCACTTGGATCTTCATTAAGCTCATACTCCACAAACATCTTACTCTCTCCGGTCCTATGATTTGTGCATCCACTATCAAGGACTCACTTGGTTCCACCGGAGGAGTATGCCTACAAGAAAGATTTAAGCCTTGGCTTTAGGTACCCAAACGGTGTTGGGTCCTTTGATGTTAGTCAAGAGGCACTTGGGCACCCACACACAAGGTTTGGGACTCTTGCGTGTGGCCCAACATACCTAGCATATGCCTTTCCAAACTTGTTCCTTAATAAAACAAAGCATCAAAATCATGGAACAATGGGTGCGGTTCTTTCTTAGGCATTTTAGGTGTAGTAGCAATATTCTTTTCCTTAGTGTTGTATGAGCCTACTTTGACAAAGACAATCAAGTCTTTGCTATTCTTCGGAGTTTTGGCATTTTGCCTCGACCCCCTAGAATAACCAAGACCATCCTTGACAAGGGGATGTCTTGTGTTGGTAAATGCACTACGTGCATATGCCACCTTCTCCTTGTCAAAAATGCCACCCTTGGGTGCTTGATTGGTTTGTGCCAACTTTAGCTCATCTTTAAGTTTTATGATTAAGTTTGAGCATTTACAAGGTTGAGATGCTTCGGATTTGACATTTGTGGAAGGTGAGCTTGTAGAGGAAGAAGGTGCATTGATCTTGAGAGACTTCACTTGCGTCTCAAGGATTTTGTTAGCTTGTGTCAAACTAACAAGTTCACCTTGAGCACAATTGTAGTGTTCTCAAGGTTTGAGCAAGTTTCTTTGCTCAAAGCAAGTTCACGCTCAAGTGTCTTGCTTCTTTCTCTTTGAAGCTCCAAGAGCTCCTCAACCTCTTGACATCTCTCCTTTTGTTGGATGAGCATGTCCTCTTGACGGTTGATGAGTTCTTCCTTCTCAAATATCTCTTCCGTTAACAATGTCAATCTCTTCAAGGTGCTTTTGCTCATGTCTTTAAGCATGTGTTCATTTTCACTACTACTATCAAAGTCATCATGAGAAGAAATTGAAGAGGAGGATTTAGATTTAACCTTCTTTCTTCCCTCCTTGGCCATGAGACATGTTGGCCTTGGGATCTCCAAGTTGGGGAAGAGCTTGTTCTCCGTTGTTGTCTTCTTCATAGCAATAGTTGCTACCTTCTCATCTTCATCGGAGGAGGATTCCTCATTTGAGTCCCACTCCTTCCCAAGGTGGGCATGTCCGGATTGTTTCTTCTTCTTGAAGTACTTCTTCTTTTTGGACTTGCCCTCCTTCTTCTTCTTGTTTTCTTTATGTGGACAATCCACAATGAAGTGATCATATTCTCCACAATTGTAGCAAGCCCTTTTTGATCTTGTCTTGGGCTTGTCTTTGCTTCTTCTCTCATTTTGGTAGCTCCCCCTCCTCCTTCTAAACATTCTCTTAAAGTTGTTGATGAAGAGAGCTTCTTCTTCATCGGTGTCGGGACTCTCCTCATCACTCTCTTCCTTTTCTTGAGATTTTGAGAACGTTGCTTTGAATGCAACATCCCTTTTCTTGGAGGAGGAAAACCTTTGTAGATCGTTGTAGAACATCGCTTCTTTCTCCATCATCTCATGGTTGATGATTCTCTCAACAGTTCTTCGGGAGTCATCTTGTGGAAGTCCAGACTTTCACTAATTAGTGAGCAAAGAGTGACGTTTCGAGGCATGAATACTCGAATCATCCTCTTTACTACCTCATGGTCGGTCCACCGGGTGCTTCCATATGACCGACTCTTGTTGATGAGAGTCTTGAGGCGGTCATACATATCTTGCGGAGATTCACCCTCCATGATGGTAAATCTCCCAAGCTCTCCTTCGATCATCTCGATCTTTGCTTCCCTTATGATGCGGTTGCCTTCGTGCGTCATCTTGAGGGTATCCCAAATCTCCTTGGCAACCTCCAATCCTTCAATGCGGTTGAACTCCTCACGAGTCAATGAGGAGGTAATCACTCCAACGGCTTGAGCATTGCGATGTAGAAGGACGGCTTGCTCCGGAGTGATGACTTCCTCATTCTTGGGAAGATGAACACCTGTCATCACAATTTGCCACAAACTAGGGTTTAAGAAAATGTGGTGCATCTTCATATTATGCTTCCACATAGAATAATCATTTCCATCAAATTGAGGAGGTTTGCCAATGAGAATAGACAAGTAATGGTTGCTAGCGGTAAGTTGCTCATAATTGTAAGGATACCGAGAGTAGTCTTGTGAACTACTCCCGTTGTCAATGTTCACCGGAGCAATTGGCTTGATCTTCTTAGGCACATTGAGCTTCTCACGAAGTCGTGCCTTGAGCATCCGAACTTCTTCGTCGTCATTTGAATCATCTTGAAGAACATCGATGTTCTTCGTCTTGGTGTCATCGACGACCACCGGAACCTCGTTGTCACCCCTTCCGGCCATTACTTCTCCGAGTTGTTAGACTCTTGAGGAGAAGTCTGCTCTGATACCAATTGAAAGTCGCCTATAGGGGGGATGAATAGGCAATAATACCTGAAATCACTTAATCAAACGAGATTAAATTCTCTGTGACCGAACTAGTCTGCACAGGACCGGACTAGTCCGCTCAGTACAGAGTGGAAACCCTAGAACTTGATTTCTACTAGTTATTTGCGGAATTAAGGTTCACAAAAGATATGAGCAATGTATAGTACACTTGTGAAGCTCATATTGTGGAGTTTAAACACTTAGATTGCAAGTTTACAATTGTGCTCAAAGTGTAAATCAATAAAAACAAAGTGAACCCTAATAGCAATACTAGTGATCACAAAAAACGAAAGACAAGTGAAACGAGATTTAACCCGTGGTTCAGCTCCACGAAGAAGCCTACCTCCACGTTGAGAAGTCCACACAAGGACCGGGTCTCACTTGACCCTTCTCTCACGATGGCCGGTTTGGTTTCCACTATATCAATGGGTAATCACAAAGTTTGATGGGGCTGCTCACAACTTGAGGCTCCCACAAATCAATACGATGAGGAGCACACGAAGCTCAACTCACACAAGCCACAAAACACAACACAATGTGCAAGAGATCAAACCGAGAGCCAAAGCGCGATGATCTTCCTTTACTTTCCTCCCCAAACCCTAATCTCTTCAAGATTTGCTCTTAGGGGGTTAGTAGGACGAGTAGAAGGCTTTGAAAGGCTCTAGGATGCTTGTGGCGGCGCTAGGGTTCAAGACTTTTTCAAATGAGCCTGGGGGTCCCCTTTTTATAGAGGTCCCGAGCCCCTTTTGCTTACATCGGCAAAGGGGCGGACTAGTCCGGCCTTAGACCCCGGACTAGTCCGGCCCTATGGGACCACTGACCCCCTGGTCAGTTCCCGACAACTGCCACACTGAGCAACGATCGTCACGCTACCCGCCAAATTTCCAAATTCAAACGGTCACTAGACACCGGACTAGTCCGGTCAACAACGGACTAGTCCGAAGTGGAACAGAACCACTTGGTCCGTCCCAAAACGGACTCTTCTAGGTTGTTCCGGACTAGTCCGGACACAGGGGCAGACTAGTCCGGCCCCCTAGGGTTTTCTCTCGGTTTGTCACACTAAGTCCCAAACGGACAAAAGTTCGTGCCCAAACGGACAAGTCCGAACTACTCCAGAGAGTTTTGGTCCGTCCAAAAACGGACAAGTCCGGACTTCTCGGACTTAGCTCCAAAATCACTCGGGGACACTTCAGAGACGTTTGGTCCGTCCAAAAACGGACTTGTCTGACATGGCCAGACTAGTCCGACCCTGAGGACCGGACTAGTCCGGCCTCGTAGGGTTTTTCTCATTTTAGGCTTCTCACTTAGGTTTTTCTCTAAACCACCACTTTGAGCCCCTTGGTATGATTTCAATGCACATGATACAGCCACCCTCTCACATGATACAGCTCATATAAGCTCAATACCATAGAAACCCTAATTTCTACGCTTGAGTCTTTGACACCCGTTTTCTCCTTTTCCTTTTTGAGAGTTTTCATCTCATTTCAATCCTTGTACTAGTGCTTAAGATCAACTGAGCTCATTAGCTTCTTAATTGTTGTCATCAATCATCCAAAACCCACGGGGATGCCTAGATGCATTTTCACCTTGTCAGGCATCAAGGGAGACATACGCGACGTCTCAGAACAGGTTGCAGCGCACAATATTGTCATCTCAAGATTGGAGCACCCGTCCACTTCCAAAACGAACGACAAGGGCAAGACTATTCTAGAAAAACCAGCAGGGTTCATCACTGATGAAGACAAAACATCTAAAATACGTGAATATTTCAAAGCCTCCGGCAGACACCAGGGCAATGGAGGACCAAGTGAGCCTGACGATGATTCAGAAACTGATCATGATAAGCGCGGCAAACTAGGCCAAAACCAGGGTCGTTATGGCAATGACAATAGGCAAGGGCATCGCTTTCCACAACAACTCCATCGTATCAAATTTCTGATGTACGATGGATCAACCGACCCCCTGCCTTGGTTAAATAAGTGTCAGCAGTTCTTCCGTGGCCAGGATATTGCAGAGGCAGATAAGGTATGGTATGCTACAATGCATTTGGAAGGATCTGCAGACCTGTGGTATTACCGTTTAGCTCACGATTATAGAGAACCCTCATGGACACAATTTGTTTCTCACGTCAACCGTCGTTTTGGACCACCTATGAGATCAAATTTTTTAGGAGAATTAGCAAAGTTATATCAGTCAGGTTCCGTGGCAGATTACCAGGAACAATTCTTGCAATTATTGTGTCGTTGCGATGACATGGCTGACTCACAAGCAATGAATCTCTTCACTGCTGGTCTACGCCAACCATTACGAACAGATGTCAAACTTATGATAGCAGACCAAGACAGTTCAGACAGCAGAGTTTTCTGAAAGAGAAAATTGAATCCTCCCACCCCATGAACTCTACACAAGCAGGACCTCTTAAGAACATTAAAAATTCTTAGCAGAGAGGATTTAGCAGATTGCAGAGCTAAGGGTCTTTGTTTTAATTGCAATGACAAATTCTCCATAGAGCACAAAAAGACATGCCCTCGGCTATTTCGCTTAGCAGTATGTTCTGAAGAAGAAAATAACTTCTATGAAGTTTCAGAAGAAGAAGACTCTCCGGGAATATCTCTGTATGCATTATCGGGAGTCAAATGCCAGAACTCAATGAGGATTCCAGTATACATACGTGGTAAACTCTTAACTGCCTTAATTGACTCAGGCTCAACACATAACTTCATCTCTGAAGAAGCTGTGAAATCAGTTGGACTGCAACCACAGGTTGAAAATCTCAGTCGCCAATGGAGACAAGGTTGATAGTTCAGGCATTTGCTATCAAGTGCCCATATCAATCCACGGAACAGAATTTACTACAGATCTATTTGCCATCTTGCTAGGTGATCACGACATTGTCTTAGGAGTCCACTGGCTAAAAACACTTGGACCGATTTTGTGGGATTTCCAAGCAATGCAGATGTCCTTCTGGTATTCAGATCATCAAATAGTTTGGAACGGGCTGCGGAACAGTTATGACCATGGAAAATCAGTGTATGCGTGTTCATCATCCAATCTCCCCAATGCTTTGCTGGAAGAATTTAGCGACTTGTTCTCTGAACCTAAAGGTTTGCCCCCTAAACGTGTCTGTGACCATCACATACACTTAAAACCAGGAACATCTCCTGTTGTCGTTAGACCTTATCATTATCCCCCAATACAGAAAAATGAACTTGAGAGACAATGCGCCGAACTATTATCACAAGGACTGATCAGGCGTAGCTCCACGGCCTACTCTTCCCCAGTTTTGCTAGTTAAAAAACGGGATGGATCGTGGCGCCTCTGCATTGATTATAGAGCTCTAAACGAGAAGACAGTGAAAGAAAAATTTCAAATACCAGTCGTAGAAGAACTCCTGGATGAACTAAAAGGCAGTCGTTTTTATACCAAACTTGATCTGCAATCAGGATACTACCAAGTACGAATGTACGAAGGCGACATTGACAAAACAGCCTTTCGCACGCATGAAGGCGTCTTCGAATTTGTGGTTATGCCGTTCGGGTTGACTAATGCGCCAGCAATCTTTCAAGCATTGATGAACTCAGTACTGCAACCATATCTTCGCAAATTCGTTCTAGTATTCTTTAACGATATCTTGATTTATAGTAAGAGCTGGGCTGATCATCTTCGCCATGTCAGGTTAGTTTTTAACCTTTTACGCCAACATCAGCTCTTCCTAAAAAAGTCAAATGCTCATTCGGGGAAGAAAAAGTAGCCTACCTTGGACACGAAATATCAGCACACGGGGTTGCTCTGGATCATGAAAAGGTTGAAGCAATACTCGAATGGCCAACACCAAAGAATATCAAGGCCTTGCGTGGGTTCCTCGGTTTAGCAGGGTATTACCACAAATTTATAAAAGACTTTGGATCCATCACAACTCCTCTGACAAAGTTATTATCCAAAGAAGGGTTCAAGTGGACTTCTAAAGCTTCAGTAGCCTTTGAAACATTGAAGAAAGCCCTGACTTCAACACCCGTATTACAGCTACCTGAATTTTCATCTGTTTTTATTGTGGAATGTGACGCATCAGGAACAGGCTTTGGAGCAGTATTACACCAAGGAGAAGGCCCTATTGCATTTTTCAGCAAACCTATATTGCCCAGACACACAAAGCTAGCTACTTATGAAAGAGAAATGATCGGGTTAGTTTATGCAGTCAGGCATTGGAGGCCATATCTTTTGGGAAGAAGTTTCACTGTGCGGACAGACTATTATAGCCTGAAATAATTGCTTGATCAAAGGTTGTCTACGATACCTCAACATCATTGGATTAGCAAATTATTTGGCTTCAACTTTGAGGTAGAATTCAGACCTGGAAGACTGAATAAAGTTGCAGATGCTCTGTCACGAAGAAATGCAGACAATGCACAATTCTTATTAATCTCAGGACCACTGTTTGAGCTTCTAGATAACATCAGAAAGGAAATCGATAACACTCCTGAGTTGATAGAATTGAAGAAAAAGATACTTAATGGAGATATGGGTTTGAACTGGACAATTAAAGATGACTTAATATTGCACAAGAAGCGTATCCATCTAAGTTTTTCATCACCTCTTCTGACTGAAATTTGGCTCTCTGCTCATGAACCACATCATGAGGGCATTGAGAAAACTTTGCACAGAATCAGGAAAGATTTTACATGGACAGGAATCAGGAAAGCTGTAGAAGATTTTGTCCACTCTTGCATCATTTGCCAGCAGAATAAAATCCCAACTAAACACCCAGCAGGATTATTGCAATCTTTGCCTCTACCAGAACATGTTTGGCAGGATATTGCTCTAGACTTCATTGAAGGATTACCAAAAGTCTCTGGAAAATCAGTCATATTGACGGTTGTTGATAGATTTTCTAAATATGCACATTTTATTCCCTTGGCTCATCCTTATAAGGCTGAAACTGTGGCAAGAGCATTCTTTAATGACATAGTCAGACTTCATGGATTTCCTGCAACTATGGTGTCTGACAGAGACCCAATTTTTACAAGTTGATTCTGGAAGGAATTATTTTTCTTAGCTGGGGTTAAACTCCTATTTAGCACTGCATTTCACCCACAGACAGATGGGCAATCAGAGGCTGTTAAAAAAGGTATAGCAATGTATATGCGTTGCATGACAGGTGATAAGCCTAAACAATGGGTCCAGTGGTTACCTTGGGCAGAATTTTGTTATAATACCTCCTACCACACTGCTTTACAGTCTACACCATTTAAGGTTGTATATGGCAGAGATCCTCCAACCTTAGTAACATTCAACAAGGGTGATGCAAAGGTTCAAGCAGTAGAACAGACACTGCTGGACCGTGATGTTTTTCTGTAGCAAGTGAAGGAAAGATTGATGCAAGCGCAACAACAAAACAAAAGATACTATGATGCTAAACATCTTCAGGTTGAATATGAAATAGGTCAGTGGGTTTGGTTACGACTGCACCAAAGGCCTTTCAGCACTTTGTTTCCTGGACCAAAAGGAAAGTTATCAGCTAAGTACTTTGGACCATATCAGATTGAAGAAAGAATAGGCTCAGTAGCCTATAAGCTTAAGCTACCTCCCAAGGCAAAGCTACATCCAGTGTTTCATGTGGGATTGTTAAAACCTTTTATAGGTACTCCTCCTACTGAACCCCCAGCCTTACCACTTATACAAGATGGTCGTGTTGTTTCAACTCCAAAGACAGTAATAACATCAAGGCTATGTAGAGGAGAATGGCAAATCTTAGTGCATTGGGACAACCAACCTGCTTCCGAGGCTTCATGGGAAGATGTACAAAACTTCAGGAAGCATTATCCATGGTTTAAGCTCGAGGACGAGCTATTTCCCGAGGGAGGGAGAGATGTCATGTGGGGATTGCAGTATAGGAGGAGGAAGCGTGATGAACGCCGTCAAAAGACTTAACTTCCTGAAGGATTTCTTAATATAGATTCTCGTGTCATTAGAGTTACAATTAGAAAGTCTGCTTTAGTTAAGGAGTCATATGTCCAGTCGGTTTCAGAATCAGAGTAGGATTAGAAATTGGATCAGAGTAGGATCTTGTCCAGTCGGTTTCAGAGTCAGAGTAGGATTGGAAATTGGATCAGAGTAGGATCTGAGTTTTCTTAAGTCTAGCATTCAGGAGCTTATATAAAGATTGTACCTCAGATTGAATAAACAGAGTTGAGAGTGAGAGTTGAGAGTTGATTAAGTATTTTCGTGCCTTGTTTGTTGGCGCAACTACGACGCCGACCTCCAAGCGCGCGGTTCGGCGTGTTCGTTCTCGTCTGCAGGCTTTTCATCCTTATAACCTACGATCTAGAGTAAACTTGAAATCCAGCACTGACAAGATGAAGCATCTCACCTTCAAACTCGAGGATGGGCTCTTTGTCGGGAAGGGGAGAAATGTTGTGGATGCGTTCGTGGGCTGCCAATATGGCCAGCGTGGGGCCCACGAAGCCAACAACTAGGCTGCGCCAGCCCTGCAGCCGCACCGGAGGAGGATCTTCTAGAAGAATAAATTAGATAAGTAAAGAATAAAGAGTTATAGAGAGGATACAAGAGTGCGGATCGTGCGGAGGATACAAGAGTCTGAGGTTAGAGAGGCCTTAAAAAGGATGAAAGGAGGAAAAGCCCTCGACCCCGATGATGTCCCCATTGAGGTGCGGAGATGTCTGGGGGTGTAGCTATAGTATGGCTCACTAAACTATTCAACCGCATTTTTCAGTAAAACAAAATATCTAAAGAGTGGCGGAAAAGTATTTTAGTATCCATCTTCAAAAATAAAGATGTTCAAAGTTCTACAAATTACCTAAGAATAAGCTTACGAGTCATACTATGAAGCTCTAGGAGAGAATGATTGAACACCGCTTGAGGAAAGTGACCAATGTCACTAAAAACCAGTTTGGTTTTAAGCCTGGGAGGTCCACTATGGAGGCGATTTTCTTGCTCCGTCAGCTTATGAAGGGATACAGAGAGCAAAAGAAAGACCTACATATGATGTTCATTGACTTGGAGAAGGAATACGATAAGGTACCAAGGCCGGTCATGTGGTGGGCGCTATAAAAACACAAACAGGGTTGTAAAACCTCGCCTGGACGCCTAGGCACCCGAGCGTCAGGCGAGGGGACGAAGAGGCAGTGGAGGAGGGTGGAGGCGCCACTCGTTGGAGAGAAGTGTCGCTCCATGGTGACGGGGCGGGGGCAGAGGTAGGCGACGGGAGTGACTCATGACTCCAGGAGGCGGCGGGGTGAAGCAACAGCTTGCAGGGTGGGCCGGCCGTCAAGGCCCAATAAACTTAGGGTTTTCTATCTCTTCCCAAGCCGATCCAACCGTTCAATTTTTATGTCTCCAACCAGATCTAGTGGTCTTCCTTCTCCAATCCCTTCCAGCCGCCAGTCTCTCTCTCTCTCCGAGCCGATCTTCCTCGCCTGATGCTGCTTCGTCCCTGATTGTCTTCGCCGCCTTCACCGTGTCTGATCCAACATCCGCATCGTCATCCCTGCCTCCTCCCAGCGCGGCACTCTTCCTCTGCCCTCCTCCCCACCTCCTCTGGCCATGGCGGGCGGCAGCAGGGAGCACGGCGGGCGGTAGCAACCTGGCCGACGGGGAGCCAGGCGAGGCGACCAACCATGACGTCCGGTCTGGAGCAACTAGACGCCTAGGCGACGCCTGGACAACACTGAACACAAAGTCCCAACAAAGAATATTAATCTTATCAAGGATATGTACGATAATATGGTGACATGTGTGCGCGTAAGGGTAGTGAGACCGATACTTTTCTTATCACAATAGGGCTACACCAAGGATTAGCCTTAAGTGCATACATCTTTTCCTTAGTGATGGATGAGGTGCCCAAGGATATACAAGGAGATATCCCTTGGTGTATGCTCTTTGCTGATGATATAGTGTTGGTAGATGAAACTAGGGATGGCGTTGATAGAAAATTGGAGCTATGGAGGCAGACCTTTGAAGTCCAAGGTGTTAGACTTAGTAGAACCAAGACCGAGCATATGAGATGCGACTTTAGCGATGTCGGGTGCGAGGAGAAAAATGTTAGTTTACAAGGACAAGTAGTACCTAGGAGAGACACATTTCAATATTTAGGATCAATGTTACAAAGCAATGATGATATTGACGAAGATGTTTGCCATAGGATCAAGATTGGGTGGATGAAGTGGCGGCAATGTCGGATGACCCTGGGCCTGGGCCTGGGGCGGCCTGGTGCGGCTGAGCCCACCAGGGGCGCGCGTGCCCAGGCGGGGCCCACCTCCCTAGTGTGGTCAGTTAAGATAGAGTCTAGAAAAATTCGAAATTCTGTTTAGAGTCCTATTAAGTTAGAGATAGAATAAGAGTTGTAAGGGGTTGGGACTCTCCCAAAACCCCCCTATATAAACAGGGTTGCGCCCCCCCTGTACCGCACCTTATTACCAAATAATACAAGTTTTCCACCAGACCAAGGCCTCCCCACGGCAGAACCTGATCTAGCCGAGTTCCCTAACTCGCCTAGATCAGGATTTCGCATCTGTTCCAGCAGGAACTCGGCGAGTTCTTCTCTGTTCCCTTCTTCTCCGATCTGATCAGCACCAGGGGTGCCTTCTACTCTCTCTGTCCTCTCTGTTCTGAACACAGGAATCACCCTGTACTGAACTGCACCACAGAACAGATCTGTTCTGGCCGAACAGACCTGATCAGCACACCTGCAGAGCTAGAAACAGGGCTGAACAGGCCGGATTTCCAACATTCATGGCATCAGAGCCATGTCGACCTCTCCCCCAAGCAGCGGCAGCGTCACCGGCAACGGCGGCAAGATCACGACGACGACCTCTCCGGTAGTTCGTGAGGTGAACACGAGAACCGGGTTTCCGCTGCTCACCAAGACCAACTATGCGGAGTGGGCCGTCATGATGGAGATCAAGCTGAAGGCGCGGCTACTTTGGAAGGCGGTGGAAGAAGGCAACGTGACGCAGCAGGAGGACATGTTGGCGCTTGACATCCTAGTCAGTGCCATCCTGTCGGAGATGATCACGACGATCGGGAAGAAGAAGACGGCGAAGGAGGCTTGGGACACGATCGCCCTCATGCGGGTGGGGGTCGATCGCGTGAAGAAGACCACGGCGCGTCAACTCAGGCGGGAGTTTGACGCCGCCACGTTCAAGGACGGCGAGAGCGTGGAGGACTTCTCCCTTCGTCTGAGCGGCATCATAGCCCGTCTCGAGACGCTAGGGGAGCACATCGACGAAGATGTGGCGGTGGAGAAGCTCCTTCGGAGCGTTCCAGAACGCTTCGAGCAGATCGTGGTGGCGATCTCGACCCTGCTGGACGTGTCGACCCTCACATTGTCGGATGTGACGGGGCGGCTGAGGGCTGCCGAAAACGCCTTCGACACGACGCGGCGCAAGGGAGGAGTGCACGACGGCCAACTGTACCTCACTCAGGAGGAGTGGGAGGCACGGCGGAAGGAGGCGCGAGAAGATGAGGGCTCTTCGAAAAAGGGTGGCCGCAAGGGGGCACCCAAGAAGAAGAAGGGTTCCGCGAAAGACATTCCGCGGGACCAGTGCAGGAAGTGCGGCAAGAAGGGCCATTGGGCCAAGGAGTGTCGTTCAAAGAAGCAGCAACAGCAGGAGCCGCAGCAGCAGGCGCACGTGGCGTAGGCGGAGGAGGAGGGCACCTTGTTCATGACAAGGGCGGCCTCAGTACAGGAGGAGCCTGTACGCGAGCGTTCCACGCGTCCACTGGAGATAGTGGAGGGACGCGTCTTCGCACATCGTGGCCACGACGACAACGACGATTCCGACAACGCCCTTTGGTACCTCGACACGGGCGCGACCAACCACATGACTGGTTCGCGCGCCGTCTTCTCCGAGCTCAACGAGAACGTCGTCGGAACCATCAAGTTCGGCGACAACTCGGTTGTGCGGATCGAGGGGAAGGGCACGGTCCTATTCGCCTGTGACACGGGTGAGCACCGGCGGCTCACTGGTGTCTACCTCATCCCGCGTCTCACCACCAACCTCATCAGCCTTGGGCAGCTGGATGAGGATGGCTACAGCGTCACCATGCATGCAGGGGTGATGCACATTCGAGACGAGCAGAATCGTCTCATCACACGAGTGCGGCGCGACGACAGCAAGTTGTACCCCGTCAGGCTCAACATCACGCGTCCAGTTTGCCTGACCGCACGACGTGGTGACGTCGTGTGGCGTTGGCATGAACGTTACGGACACGTCGGCTTCCAGGCGCTTCGGAAGCTGGCAAAGGAGGAGATGGTGCTCGGGCTTCCGCAAATTGATCATGTCGATCAATTGTGCGAGGCTTGCTTGGCCGAGAAGCAGAGGCGCTCCAGCTTCCCCACGCAAGCTCGTCGGCGCGCGGAGGGCGCACCCGACCTCGTCCACGGCGACATCTGTGGACCGATCACGCCGACGACTCCAGGCGGCAACAAGATGTTCTTGTTGCTAGTGGATGACATGAGCCGCTATATGTGGCTCTATCTCCTAGCAAGCAAGGACAAGGCGCCCGACTTAATTCAGAAATTCCAGGCGACAGCTGAATTAGAGTCCGGGAGGAGGCTGAAGCTACTTCGTACTGATCGCGGAGGGGAGTTCACCTCACGGGAGTTCGGTGAGTACTGCGCTCAGCACAGCGTACAGCGTCAGCTCACAGCCCCATACACGCCGCAACAAAACGGGGTTGTGGAGCGGCGCAACCAGACGGTGGTCGGGATGGCGAGAAGCATGTTGAAGGCGAAGGGTATGCCCGGGTTCTTTTGGGGTGAGGCGGTCCTGACAGCCGTCTACATCTTGAATAGATCCCCCACCCGCGGCCTCGACAGGAAGACGCCATATGAAGCTTGGCACGGGGAGCGACCAGCCGTCAACTACTTCCGAACTTTTGGGTGCATGGGACATGTCAAAAATACAAGCCCCCACCTGAGAAAGTTGGAAGACCGAAGTACGTCGATGGTGTTTCTTGGCTATGTTGCAGGGACGAAGGGCTACCGGATGTACAATCCGGCTGATGGGCGCACACACATATCACGTGACGTGATATTCGACGAGGCGGCCAAGTGGGACTGGGGTGAAGGAGCTGAAGAAGAGGACTACGATGCGTTCTACATCGACTCCATGGGTTTAGCACATACTGAACCTGCTGTTCCAGCACCTAGCAAGGTGTTGCGGGACTCGGAGGGGCCAAACAGCACCCCTGCAGCACCCAGGAGGGGTGCAGCAGGGTCTGTCCAGACCCCAGGGGCCCTGATGGGGCACACCAGGGCTGCTGGTAGGCAACCAGCACCCCCTGCAACACCCCGCAGGCTTCTACAGGGGTTGTCCAGTCCAGAACAGACCTGGGATAGCCCGCTACAGGAGTCAGCAGCAGCTGGAGGGTCCGAGACTGAAGATTCCAGCACCTTTGTCACGCCCCGGCACCCTCCACGGCCCATCCGCTTCGCCACGCCGCCGACGGATGTCGGCAGCAACGTCGACGCCTACCACAACGACAATGTTGCACTTCGGTTCCGCACGATGCGCAACGTGCTGGGAACCCTCACCCCTCTTGGGCGCGCACCACGCCCACCGAGCCTGGAGGAGGGGGAGCTCATGTTCACCACCGCGGAGGAGCCTACGTCCTTCGTCGATGCCGAGGAACACCCGTGCTGGAGACAGGCCATGCTCGAGGAGATGGAGTCCATAGAAGAGAACAAGACGTGGCAACTTGTTGATCTTCCTGCAGGACACAAGCCCATTGGTCTCAAATGGGTGTTCAAGGTGAAGAGGGACGAGCATGGAGAGGTGGTGAAGCACAAGGCTCGTTTGGTGGCCAAAGGCTATGTCCAGCGACAAGGAATAGACTTTGATGAGGTATTCGCTCTTGTAGCTCGACTCGAGTCTGTTCGCTTGCTCCTTGCAGTATCTGCGCACAAGGGATGGGAGGTACACCACATGGATGTGAAGAGCGCCTTCCTGAACGGCGATCTGATGGAGGTGTACGTCTCTCAGCCCGCTGGCTTCATCGTCGACGGAGCCGAACACAAGGTGTACCGGCTCAAGAAGGCTTTGTACGGACTTCGTCAAGCGCCCAGGGCCTGGAATGCCAAGCTCAACAATAGCTTGCTATCACTTGGTTTCCAGAAGAGTACGAGCGAGCACGGGATTTACTTCCGTGGAGTTGGAGAGGAGAAGCTCATCGTCGGCGTGTACGTCGACGATCTCGTGATCACAGGAGGGGGCGACATCAAGAAGTTCAAGGAGGAGATGATGAAGCGGTTCAAGATGAGCGACTTGGGCCTCTTGTCGTATTATCTTGGCCTGGAGGTGCGGCAGTCTGAAGCAGGGATAAGTGTTGGGCAGACGACCTACGCTTCCAAGCTTGTCTCAAAAGCTGGCCTGGAGGAGTGCAACCCCTGTGCATTCCCCATGGAGCAAGGCCTGAAGCTTTACAAGACAAGTGACAGTCCGTTGATGCACGCAACGGATTACAGGAGTTTGGTGGGAGGGCTGCGATATTTGGTGAACACACGTCCCGACCTCGCCTACGCGGTTGGGTACGTGAGTCGGTTCTTGGAGGAGCCAAGGGAAGAACACTACGCTGCAGTCAAGCGCATCGTACGCTATATAGCGGGTACGATCCACTTTGGAGTTTTCTATCCAAAGGGAGGCAACATGGAGTTGATTGGCTACTCGGATAGCGACTATGCGGGAGACGTGGAGGACCGTAAGAGCACAAGCGGGGTGCTGTTTTGTCTAGGAAACAGCCCTGTTTCGTGGCAGTCCAGCAGGCAGAAGGTGGTGGCCTTGTTGTAAGGATCGAAACGCCCAAGAGGGGGGGTGAATTGGGCTTTTTAAATTTTAAGGCAATCTAAAAACTTTAATTGTTAAGCCCAATTCCCTATGCAAGTCAACTACGCAATCAAGAGAGTTAAGTGCGGAATAGTAAAACGTAATTCGTAAAGGGGTAGGGAGAGGAATGCAAACGCTCGAAGACGCGGAGACACGGCGATTTTTCCCGTGGTTCGGTAAGATCACTAGGATCTTCCTACATCCACGTTGTGGCACCCACCAAAGGGTATTGCCACTCCCAAGTCACCAAGACGAGGGAATCCACTAACTTTCTCCGTTCGCCATCTCCGGCAAGGTGGAGCTCAAACCTTGTACAACTTCGATGCTCCGGGCTTCCACAATTGTCTCGGCAAGCTCCGGAGCAATCTCTCTACTCTCCTCTTGATACAAGATGAATGTAATCACCAAGAATGCACTCCCTCACGGCTCTCACTGGTCTAGAGACTCCACTCACCCAGAGAGGACGCACACAAGCTTCTCTCTAGCTAGGTCTAGCCTATATCTTGAGGTGTAGATGGACGAAAAGGGTGTGTAAATGATTGTTCTAGGTCTTGGACACTTGAGGATGTGTGGGCATGCTCTGGTTGTCAAGTGTTATCGAAATGACTGGTGGAAGGGGGTTAAATAGCCAGCCCAACTGAATTAGCCGTTGAAAAAGTTGGCTGATTACTTTTTCTGTGTACATCGGATGATCCGATGACCACCTTTTCTGAGCATCGGTCTAATTAGATTAGCTGACGTCACTGTGTCAGAAGTGACCGTTATTCGACCGATGCTGCCCCTTCTCAATCATCTGATGATCCGGTGAGCTTTGTCTTCAGATTTGGTCCAGAAATAATGTTTCTGTTGAATTAGACCGATGTACACTTTGCTTCTGCATCGGATGATCCGGTGAGTGTTTCTCCAGAATTGTTGAGACAAATTAATCTTTCTGTTGAACTTCACCGATGTCCACTTGTCTCTAGCATCGGTTGATCCGGTGTGCACTTCATTCTGAGGTCTTCTTCTTCTGTTGAGCCCCAATCGACCGATGTGTGTATTTTCCAGAACATCGGACGATCCGGTGAGTGTAATTTGTTTGCTTCGAGTTGAACTTTTAGAAGCTTCTCGAGTGACCTCTTTGACACTTGTTGCAAATAATGTTCTGATGAATATTGATCTTCTTGTGTTGCCAATTTTGATAGAATAGAGTCGTTGTGTGAGTTCTTCATTTAGCCTTCATGAGAATTGAATAACCCCCTTAGAATAGGTCGTTTGAGGGGTCTCCATTCGTATCCAATGAGTGGTAGATGATTTGAATAGATAGTCGTTAACGCTTGATGTGATATACGTGAAACCTTGCATCCACAAACTCATTAGTAATTACGAATGGTTGTCATTAATCACCAAAACCATACCTCACGGGGGCTTAGATGCTTTCAATCTCCCCCTTTTTGGTGATTGATGACAACACAACGAGTAGAGCATAGAAGTAAATGAATTTAATAACGCAATGCTCATAAAAGATTGTAACTGGAACAAAATGCAACACAAGGAGCTCGAAGGCTCAAACAGTGATCAAATAAGTCATGAAATAGCACACTGAATTACAATAGAAGCAAAAGATAACAAGCAAAACTCAAATCGAAGCAAATGACAATAAGTCGAAGCAAATGACAATAAGTCCAAATAGATAAAGGTAAAACTCCCCAAACTCCCCCTAAGACCAAGACTGACTCCCCCTAGAGCTAAACTCCCCCTGACTCTAACTCTTCTCCCCCTTTGGCATCAAGACACCAAAAAGGGAAGATGAGTACCTAGGACTCCGGAGCACTCGGGGCGACGGTGAAGCGGTCGACGTCGGCGGTGCTGTCGTCGGAGCTGCTCGAGGTGGAGGTCGCAGGTGCTGGCGCTGGAGCGGGAGGAGCTGGAGCTGCTGACGCTGCTGGGGGATCTGCTGGGACTGCTGGCGCCAGCGGAGAAGGTACTGCCGGTGGAGGTGAGAACTGGAATGGCACTGTCGAGGCTAGTAGAGGTGACATGCTGAAGCTTGGTATGGGCGACGCCGGTGCTGGAGCTGCAGTAGGTGCCAGTGGAGAAGCTGCTGGAGCCTGACCAAGACCCGGCTGCTGAGGCGGAAGGGCTATCCCGGTCTGCTGGTAGAGGTTGGTGATCAACCCCAGGATGCCCATCATAGCCTGTTGAGTCTGCTGCTGCTGGTCCAGGGTCCTCCGGTGCATCTGATCCACCAGGCTCGTGAAGCGGTCAGTGTCCTCTCGCCTCTGGCGGGCGATCTCCAACTGCATCTCCTGCTGCTGTCTCTGTAGCTCCGCGAGCCGTGCAGCCTGCTCCGCTCGGGCTTGCTCAGCTGCAAGCCTGTCCTGGCGCTGCTGCTCGACCATCTGCTGGAGCAGCGAGGTGAGCTCTGACGGCTGTGACACCTGAGCCTCGGACACTGGAGGTGGTGGAGCAGTCGAACCTCCCGCCTCCGCGTCGTGCTGCCTCGGAGAAGGAGGTGGAGGAGGGAAGTACTCTTCGACGCTGTCGCTGGTGTCGCTGTCCGACCAGACGTGCTCCAGTCCTCCACCCTGTGCCTCTGCCTGGGCGAGCGCCTCGTCCTCCTGGGCTAGCTCGGTCCAGTCCTCCTCGGAGAGTCGAGCTCTGACCTGACGCTCGACTGGACGGCCAAGGCGGCGGTATCCAGGAGTGGGCACTCGGTAGTGGCCGAACCGAGTGGCGTGGAGCTCTGTCAGGGGAGCAGTGGCTGGCGAGTCCTCAGGTGCTAGCAGGAACAGCAGACGGCAGATCCAATGCCCGTAGACCAATTGCCTCAACATCCCAACTCCGTCAGTGATCACGTCCTCCATCTCGCAGATCAAGATGTCCACGATATCAAATTCCATCCCGTTCATCACATGGAACAGGATGGTCTGCTGGAGGCTCGTGAAGCCCTCTAGGTAGCCGGACCTCGGTAGAAGGGTACGCCTGAGGATGTGGTGAACTGTCCGAGCGGCTGGAGTGAGGAGAGCTGGCACCCTCGGCTGGTCTGGCGTGAAAGGAGGGGTGAACAGACCTCTGATCTCCTCAAACGGCGGTGACACTCCCCCTGTCAGCGGCCTCCTCGGCGGGTCGGCTCCTCCGTAGACCACCTCGTGCAGACAAGTGAGGTGTGTGTCCACTCCAAGCAGCTGTGCCAGTCGCTCTCGAGACACGGTGTGCTGTTGCCCCAGAAACATGAAGTGGATCGAGCACCGACCCTCTGAGATATAGAGAGTGGCGTAGAAGACTCGAGCCCACTCCTCCACGTAAGCGCTCCTCTGGCGTGAGAGCAGCTCCACAAGGCCTCTGTACCTCTCGAAGAATGGCCTGATCCCGTGTCCAACTGCTGTTGCAAGCTGATTTCAGTCGATGTAAGTGTGCTGGAACAACTTATGGCCCCGACACCTGTACGTCTCGTACAGGGACGCTTGTGTCAGGGTCCAAAAGCGGGGATCAACCCTAGTGTCCCTGGGCTGCGGGAACCACTCCTCTGGCAATGCTGTCCATCTGAGCTTCTTCAGTTGTTTTGCCTTGAACTTGCGATAGTCTGTAAGCCTGACATCCTCAGCAACTCTGGCAGCGGTACCCATCTCGTAGATGGCCCTCTGGGCCTCTCTGTCCTCTACGCGGTCGGCAGCAGTGGGGCGCTGACTCGCGGTGGGGGTCTGACCTCCCCCTCGGGTCCTGACGGTGCGCCGGCGAACCAGTGGCGTCACCGCAGTCTCCTCCTCATCCTCAGAGTCGTCGGGCGGCACGGGCTGCACTGTGGGCCGCTGCTGCCTCTGCCGAGACTCGCGGAGCCGCAAGGAACCGCGATGGCCGCGCTCACGCTCCTCGGCGGCGCGAGCGGCCAACTCTGCCCGGCGAGCTTCCTTCGAGAGCTTTTGTTTCTTCGCTGCGGGCTCCTCGATGGCCTTGCCTTTTCCCTTGCGATCACGGCCCATCTTGATGCAAAAGAGAGGGCTAGGGTTAGCGGAAAGATGATCGACGAGGAACAAGGATGGATGTCGCACGGCACGGTACAAACCTTAGCGACGAAAAGGATCACACGAACGATGAACGGTGACGCAGCGATTGGGATGATGTCGCGTGGTTCGTGGGAACCCTAGCGACGAAAGTCGTCGAACGGAAGGAGGGCTGCCGGCGGTGAGGTGGAGAGACGACGAGGAGGTGATGGAGAGGTGACGACGACGGTGGCGCCCTGAAGAGGCGGCGGCGGCGGCGTGGTCTGAGGCGGCGGCGATGGAGGCGCGGCGGCGGTGGAGGCGCGGCGGCGGCGCGAAGAGGTGGCGGCGCAGAGTGAAGAAGACGAAGCGCCCGTACATCTTTAAATAGGAACCTGATGACCTAACGGTTACGCGAACACTGGATCGACCGATGCGCATCGGGGGGGGGGCTCATCGGTTGAGTTCAACAGAGAGTTGGTCCAAAAACTCTCTTTGCACACCGGATGATCCGACGTTGCTACGTCGATCATCGGTCGAATTCTGCAGGGTAACAGAGGATTGAACATCGGATTCTCCGATGTTTCCTGAAATGAACTCATCGGTCGATTTCTTGGTTCTGACTGATCTGTTCGATGAACTGAAGCATCAATTGATCCGATGTAGCTGCTGACCCTAGCATCGGATAGTCCGATGACTACAGAAAACCTAAGAATTCCCATATATGTCCGTTGACTTAAAACACACAAAGAGAAAACGAGTCTTAGGACCTTTTGGGCACCTCCTAACCCCTAATAATAGGCAGTGTAGGGCGGCGGTGAGCGACGCCGAGTATGCGGAGTGCACACCGGTGTCCAAGGTGGGCTCGTACGTCGCGCTCGGCGGTCGGTGAGCGCTCTCCTGGATCTGGTGCGAGAGAGAAGCCGCCGAGGCGCGCTCCTGCTCTAAGGCAAGAGCGAGTGCCCGCTCGCGATCGCGAGAGGCAGCCAGAGCCGCGAAGACACTGGAGGTGTCCGCGACCGGAGCAGTAGTAGTGCCAACAGCAGGTCCGGAGCCCGTCATGAAGGCGACGGCAGTGGGGCCGGCAAGTGGTCCGCCGGCGGAGGGACCAGTCGCATCGTCGTACGCAGGCCGAGTCATGGCGATGAGGGGCGCGCCCGCTGCAGGACCGGTGGCAGGCGCACCGACGCAGGGGAGGGAGCCGGCCAGGGAGGGGACGGCGCCGGCGAGGGGCGCGCCGGCCCAGGGAGGGGAGGCGGCCGGCAGCGGCTGGGTCAGGGCCGCGCCGGCGGTCAGGGGAGCTGCGGCCCCGGCGGCGGCGTGGGGGGCGCCTGCGCCGGCGGCCAGGGGAGGTGCGGCTGCGGCGACGGCGGCGGGGGGCGCGGGCGCTGGCGGCCAGGGGAGGTGCGGCCAGGGGAGGCCCGGCGGCGGCAGCGGCGGCAGCGGCGTGGGGGGCGCCGGCCATGGGGAGAAGAGGGGCGGCCAGGAGTTGGCCGCCGGCGGCGGCGTTGGCGGCGACGGCGGCGGCATGGGGGGCGCCGGCCGTGGGGAGAAGAGAGGCGGCCAGGAGGCGGCCGCCGGCGGCTGCAGCGGCGGGTGGGACACCGGCGGCTGCGGCGGCGGGGGGGAGCGCCGGCGGCGGCGGCCATGGAGGGGGGGGGGGCCCGCCAGCGGCGGCGGCGCAGGGTAGGACGCCGGCCATGGGGGGAAGGGGTGGCGGCTAGGTTAGGGTGGGGATTAGGGTTAGGGTGGGGATTAGGGTTTGACTAATGATACCATGATAGAATGAATTGCTTAATTAATCATAGGGTCTAGGTACATATTTATAGATACATAGACGGGCCGTACAGGCTAGGCCCAAACACAGTCTAACACTGTCCAACCTGCATATTCTCGTCTCAGTCCAATGTGAATGAAAATGAATCGGTAACATGTGTTCGGTGATGGCTAAAATAAGCTTACCGTTTGCTACGCATTGGCGCTCTACCTGCGTAGGAACACATGAGATAACTTGGGCGGCGGGAGAGGAACAAACAGACAGGACCAGGTCGACTTTTTTTCCCCCAAGCAACCGTTTTTTTCTTAAAAAATGGAAACATTACATCTTTGAACCAATAGATCATCAACTACAATAACTCGAATACAAAATGGAAGATTCTCCGTGATTGTATTTAGCTCATAAGCTGCTTTATTACAAGTTCTAGACTGAAACTCCAAACTAGAACTAAGAAAATTCTATGCCATCAAACGTTTTTGTTCAAAAATAAGGTACCCATCAAACTCGGCAGAAGATACAGTTTGCTTAAAAATAAGAGCATCAGTCTCCATTGTCACCCAAGCAATCCCAAGATCAATTCCTGCTTGAATTCCTTATAAAAAAATATTTCAGCCATTGCGTTTATCAAAATAACTATTTTTCCCTCGACTAGCCAACACCACATCGCCATATAGATCTGCTATAATGGAACCCCATCCTCCTGACATTGATGCTGAGCAAAACGAAGCATCCCAGTTCACCATTAAAACCCCCTCACAAGCATAATCCACCTAGCCAGCACTGCGAGCTGGCTCATTTTTTTTTTTTTTTTTTTGAAAATGACTTACAGTTTCAGCTGTATACACTGAAGCCGCATTTCTCCTCCCTTCTCCTCTAGTTCTGTTTTTTTTTTTTTTCATTCCACCACATCCATAGGATCTGCACATACTTCAGTTTTATATCATCTTGAGCTGCAATTATAAACTCAATAACCTCTCGAGCTGCACCGATCACCATTTAAATGCAACAGATACAATATCTACATCATAACTTTGCATTTAAAATATAGGTGTCCCCCATCTTCATTAATCTCCTGACAAACAACACACCTTGTATCAATCTTCATAACCCACTGCAGGTGATTCATTCTCAACACGACTGTTATGGGCAAATCGCCATATGAAATGCATTATTTTTTTTGGACATTTCATACTCCACATTTCCTTCCACAGCTGATCTGGAGCACCAGGAATACCATGGCACAACATGTCATCCCTACAAACTTTGCACTTCTAAATTAAAACAGATCCTTTGGGTCATAATTCCCTGCAACAGCATTATCTCTTCCTTCATGAAGAACCAGAATGATTTTAGCATCTTCTTTCCAAAATGTATCACGGATCAAATCAACATCCCATTCTCCTGAAATTGGATTGATGAGCTCAGACAGAGCTCAACAAATTAGAACCTCTAGGAGTCATTGGTTTTCTCTGTCCATCCCTTGGCAACCATGGATCTGACCATATTCTCATATTTTATCCATCTCCCACCCACCACACTATTCCTTTCTTCAATAGCTTTACCCCTTTCAAAATAATTCTCCATATATATATATATATATATATATATATATATATATATATATATATATATATATATATATATATATGACATGTTGGATTTTGATCGAACTTCTAAACAACCAGGTCAAGTTAGGAATGCACGATCAAGAGTTTTATTCAAACATATTCAATAACATTACAATATGATTCAAGCTTCTTTGCCTGACCTACATGCAAAGGAGAGAAGATTTGCACTACAACCGAACACGCTCAATAACATGCAACTGTAAACAAAACCAAACTACTAACAGCTACATGGTTTCTGAACCCACAGATTTCATCATAGTAGACAAAGAATGTTACAGATGCCATAACAAACATAATCAAGTGGTCTTCTTCTTTTTCTTTGACTTGAGCATGACAAAACCCACAAAGACACTCAGGAATGCAAGGAGAAGTACGCCGGCAAGAACTGGTATCAAGATAGCATACTCTTGAGGCAGGAAATACTTGTGGACAAAGTGATCACTGTCAACAAATGGCTGCTTGGGAACCAAGAGATAGAAAACAAGTATTCAGGAATGATCAATGATGTAGGCGCACGCTCTGAACTAAAACTGAAAAAAAAACACAAAAATTACTAACCAGTATAATGACCCAGAAAGTGTAGTAGGTAAAGATTGATAAACTTGTCAGAGTCAACAGAAAACCGACCGCCTTATCGCCCAATTCCATCTGTGAAAATAAAATGAACAAAAATATATAAATTAGCAATCTGGTTATGGACATAAATTTGGCAAATGAGTTATTCTGACAATCAAAAGAAAATGGGAGTCATTTTTCATGATGGGACTTTGAGTTGCAGAAAATTTAAACCAATAGAAAACTATGACTGCTTGATTCCCAGATCTTCTCAAGGGAGATGAGCAGTCACTCCACTGCTAGGCCTATCTTAGAAATACACCCATATGAACGCAAAAGAAACAAACAAGAAAAACAATGGAGTTATGTTGTGGATGCGTTCGTGGGCCGCCAATATGGCCGGCATGGGGCCCACGAAGCCCATAACTAGGCTGCGCCGGCCCTGCAGCCGCACCAGAGGATGATCTTCTAGAAGAATAAATTAGATAAGTAAAGGATAAAGAGTTATAGATTGAGTTGAGTTTAAATAGGAGATAGAATAAATAAGGAGATAGAGATTAGAAAAAAGGAGTCCCGGTCGGTTGGCTGGTTGTGTGTGGCCAGCAGGGGGGCATGCGGCCAGGGGGGTTCTCCCCCTATATAAGCAGCTCATCTCCCTCATGTAAGCTTCATCCAAGAAAATAAGAATTGCCCCATTGGGTTTGTACTTCTCCTTGGGTCACCGTGGCTACGAACCCTAACCATAGCCGCCGTGACATCTCTCCTCTACCACGATACGTGTTGCGCAACAACAGTCAAGCCTCCCTCTTCCTCTCCTCGCCCCTGCGCAGCCCTAGGCGCAGCCGGGGAGGTCCCCTCCACCACGTTTCACAGCAATTGGTATCCAGAGACTCCGGGACAGCGACCACGTCCGACCCCACGGACAATTCTGGGACCTTTACCCTCCAAGATCTCGACAATATGATGAACCAGATGATGGGACCGATCGACTCCATCAATAAGTGCTTGGACCGCCATGACATGCGCCTTGCACGCATGGAGAAAACACCGGAGACGGAGAACTCCGAGCAAGAGGACCTGCAGCACACACCGCGAGGCAGCAACGGTCCCCGCAATGTTGGTGGCGACAACGACCAACACGGCTTCCGACGCCACCAGAGGCGCGCTGATTCAGATGACGGCAGTTGTACGACGGGAAAACTGATCCTCTGACCTGGCTCAACAAGTGTGAAGCATACTTCCGCGGGACACGAACAATGCCTGAAGAAAAGGTGTGGCTCACGTCTCTCCACCTGGAGAGTTCCGCGGCCGACTGGTACATCGCGATGGAACGCAAATGCGGCATCGTGTTCTAGGAGCGGTTTGCGGACTTTGTCAACATGCGCTTCGGACCCCCGCTCCGCTCCAACGACCTGGCTGAGATTAAAGATCTCCGTCATACTGGTACGGTTGAGAAATACCAACGTCAGTTCCTTGTCCTTCTCAATCGTTGCGAGGATCTCAGCCAACGCCAGCAGATCAATCTCTTCAAGGCTGGCCTGGGCGACCCACTTCGTACTAGTGTGGAACTATAGTGCCCTACAAATCTGCAGACGGTCATGAGTCTACGGTCATGAGTCTGGACAGGGCCTTCGAACGACAATTCACGACATCAACAGACAGCGGGACACAGAAGGGTGCCACATCTCAATGCTCTACGCGCCCTTCCCCTGTGTCACGCGCCGCCACCACAGCTTCTAGTGGTGGTTCTGCTGCACCTGCTTCAACATCTTCAGTGACGGCATCCTCAAGTCCGCGCTTCAAGAGTCTCACAACGGATGAGATGGCTGATAAACGGGCAAGCGGAGAGTATTATTACTGCCCGGAGCGGTACACGTCAGACCATAAGTGTGCCGGCAAAGGCATCTTCCTCATGGAGCTTGACGATGACAACGACAATGTTGATGCGGCCATGGCCGACCTCGCCAACACAATGAAGCACCAGGTCGACATCCGCAGCAAGCTGTTGACCGCACTGGTCGACACGAGCTCCACTCACACCTTCATCAAGGAGCCCCTCATCTAGGAGCTCGGCCTGGTGATGTTGTTGTGGTCAGGCATCGACGTTCGAGTCACCAACAGTGACTCTAGCTCTTGCATAGGCATATGTCCACGTGTACCCTTGATAATTGCAGGAGATCACTTTGACATCACGTGCTACGCACTACCACTTGACGACTTCGACTTTGTTCTGGGAGTTCAGTGGTTGCGGTCCTTGGGACCTATCCTCTGGAACCTCGAGAACCTCACGATGAAGTTGTGGCGCAGAGAACGTGAGGCGGTCTAGACGGGGCTGTGAAGTTCATCCCCTCTGTGTGTTTCCCTGGCGCTACCTACCAACATGATGGGCGCCCTCCTGGCAAGCTTCCATGACCTCTTCGACAAGCCACGCGGTCTTCCTCTGCCACGGCGCCACGACCACCGCATCAGGCTCCTGTCGGGCACAACTCCAGTAGTTGTCCGGCCGTACCGCTACCCCCAGCTTCTCAAGGACGAGATTGAGAAGCATTGCACCGAGATGTTTTGCCAGGGCATCATCCGAGAGTGCACCTCCGCATTCTCCTCACCAGTCTTGCTCGTTCGAAAGGTCGACAACACGTGGCGCTTCTACATCGACTACCGCGAGGTCAACGCTCGAACTTTGAAAGACAAGTTCCCTATTCCGGTGGCCGATGAGCTGTTGGACGAGCTCCGCGGCGCGAGGTTCTTCACCAAGCTCGACCTCCGCAGCGGCTACTTCTACGTGCGCATGCACCCGGACGACATCGACAAGATGGCATTCCGAACTCATCGGTGCCACTATGAGTTCTTGGTGATGCTGTTCAGCCTCACCAATGCGCTGTCCACATTCCAGTCGTTGATGAACGACGTCCTCGACCCCTACATCACGAAGTCCGTGCTTGTCTTCTTTGATGACATCTTGGTGTATAGCAGGTCCTGGGTCGAACACCTCCAACACGTCAAGTAGGTGTTCCAGACACTCCGGACGCATAAGTTGTTTCTAAAGAAGTCCAAATGCTTCTTTGATCAGGAGACCATGTCCTACTTGAGACACATCATCTCCTCCCAGGGCGTGGCGATGGATCCGACCAAGGTGGAAGCCGTGGAGCGTTGGCCTACACCTCGGTCCTTACGAGCCTTGCGAGGCTTCTTCGGATTCACCGGCTACTACTGCAGCGGCTGCTCCCCCTCAGCATCCTTCTTAAGCGGGAGGCATTCCGCTGGACTGATGACGCGCAGGACGCCTTCTCTCAGCTCAACCAGGCACTGATGACAACACCTCTTCTTAAGATGCCGGACTTCGACAAGCGCTTCATCATCGACTGCGATGCATCGGGTGCCGGCTTCGGGGCGGTCTTGCACCACGGTGATGGCACCATCGCCTTCTTCAGTCGCGTCGTAGCTCCTCACCACTAGAAGCTATCGGCATATGAGCGTGAGCTGATCGGCCTTGTGAAGGTTGTACGCCACTGGCAGCCTTACTTGTGGGGTTGTCCCTTCACTATTCGGACTGATCACTTCAGTCTGAAATACAACATGGATCAGCGCCTCAAGACAATTCCCCAACATGCTTGGGTGAGCAAGCTTTTGGGCTATGATATGCAGGTTGAGTATAGGCCTGGAGATCTAAACGGGGCAGCTGACGCTCTGTCCCGCCGCGACGAGGAAGACATGGCGATCCACACCATATCGGCGCCAGTCTTCCACCTCTTCGACTCACTTCGCGCGAAGATCTCCGCAGACCAGCATGTGCAACAATTGCGCGCCCAGCTCCAGGAGGGAGCCGCACCAGATGGCTAGTCCGAGCGCGCCGACCTTCTCTTGTACAAGGGGAAGCTCTTCGTCCTCGAGATGTCCTCCTTGTGGCCCTCCCTCTTGGAGGAGGCACACGATGGGGCTCACGAGGGCATCCAGAAGACAGCGCACCGGTTGCGCCTCTCATTCTACAACCCTTCGCTCCTGCATAGGGTTCGAGAGTTTTCCGTGGTTGTGCCACCTGCCAGCGCAACAAAACGGACCATCTACATCTAGCCGGGCTGCTACAACCTCCATGTACCTTCGGAGATCTGGAGTGATATCTCCATGGATTTTGTTGAGGGCTTCCCGAAGGTTGGAGGAAAATCGGTGATCCTAACGGTGGTGGACCGCTTCTCCAAGTACGTCCACTTCATCCCCTTAAGCCACCCGTACAGTGCTGCATCAGTAGCACGGGCGTTCTTCGACGACATAGTACGTCTACATGGCTTTCCCTGCTCCACCATCAGCGACCATGACACCTTCTTCACCAGCTTGTTTTGGTCGGACTTGTTTCGATAGGCTGGCATACGCCTATAGCTCAGCTCCGCTTTCCACCCGCAATTTGACGCCCGGTCTGAGGTCGTCAACAAAGTTATCACCATGTACCTGTGCTGCTTGGTTGATGACCGACCCAAGACGTGGTTACAATAGCTTCCATGGGCTGAGTACTATTACAACACCTCTTACTAGACGGCTCTCAAGTGCTCGCACTTCAGAGTGGTCTATGGCAGGGACCCTCCAGCCATTATTTCATATCAGCAGGGTGTGTCCAGGGTAGCTGCCGTTGACAAGTAGCTCAAAGATAGAGATGAATTCTTTGCTGAGATAAAAAAAGACTTGTGCAGGCACAAGTCACCATGAAGAGCTATGAAGACAAGTTCCGTCGAGAGGTAGAATTTCAAATTGGTGATTGGGTATGGCTGCGGCTTCATCAAAGGACAGCTATGGGAGTGATAGTGGCGCCTCCCTCAAAGATTGGACCAAAATATTTTGGGCCTTATTAGATTATCCAATTCATTGGGACTGTGTCTTATAAACTTCAGCTGCCTCCTCAAGCCAAGATACATGATGTCTTCCATGCGTCCCTGTTGAAGAAATTTGAGGGTCCCGCTCCAGCACAGGTGGTGCCTCTGCCACCACTTCTCCATGGGCATGTTGCGCCTACACCTGAAAAGATACAAATGGCGCGCTTAAACAAAGGTGTCTGGGAGCTGCTCATCAAGTGGGCAGTACATTCTGAAGTTGATGCATCATGGGAACAGCTAGAAGATATGTGGGGATTGCAGTATAGGAGGAGGAAGCATGATGAACGCCGTCAAAAGACTTAACTTCCTGAAGGATTTCTTAATATAGAGTCTTGTGTCGTTAGAAGTTACAATTAGAAAGTCTGCTTTAGTTAAGGAGTCATATTTCCAGTCAGTTTTAGAATCAAAGTAGGATTAGAAATTGGATTAGAGTAGGATCATGTTCAGTCGGTTTCAGAGTCAGGGTAGGATTGGAAATTGGATCAGAGTAGGATCTGAGTTTCCTTAAGTCTAGCGTTCAGGAGCTTATATAAAGATTGTACCTCAGATTGAATAAACAGAGTTGAGAGTTGAGAGTTGATTAAGTATTTTTGTGCCTTGTTTGTTGGCGCAACTACGACGCCGACCTCCAAGCGCGCGGTTCGGCGTGTTCGTTCTCGTCCGCAGGATTTTCATCCTTATAACCTATGATCTAGAGTAAACTTGAAATCCAGCAGTGACAACTTGGTATCATATTCCAGCTCCGATCCTATGGCTGATAAGAAAATCGACGGAATCGATAAGCTTACAGCATCTCTGAATGAGCTCGCTGCGCAAGTTAAACAGCAAGCGACACGGTTAGATTCCTTGTGAAAGTCGCCTAGAGGGGGGGTGAATAGGCAATAATACCTGAAATCACTTAATCAAACGAGATTAAATTCTCTATGGCCAGACTAGTCTGCACAGGGCCGGACTAGTCCGTTCAGCACAGGGTGGAAACCCTAGAACTTGATTTCTACAAGTTATTTGCGGAATTAAGGTTCACAAAAGATATGAGCAATGTGTAGTAGACTTGTGAAGCTCAGATTGTGAAGTTTAAACACTTAGATTGCAAGTTCACAATTGTGCTCAAAGTGTAAATCAATAAAAGCAAGGTGAACCTTAATAGCAATACTAGTGATCACAAAAAACGAAAGACAAGTGAAATGAGATTTATCTCGTGGTTCACCTCCACGAAGAAGCCTACCTCCACGTTGAGAAGTCCACACAAGGATCGGGTCTCACTTGACCCTTCTCTCACCAAGTCACCACGATGACCGGCTTGGTTTCCACTATATCAATGGGTAATCACAAAGTTTGATGGGGCTGCTCACAACTTGAGGCTCCCACAAATCAATACAATGAGGAGCACACGAAGCTCAACTCACACAAGCCACAAAACACAACACAATGTGCAAGAGATCAAACCGAGAGCCAAAGCGCGATGATCTTCCTTTACTCTCCTCTCCAGACCCTAATCTCTTCAAGATTTGCTCTTAGGGGGTTAGTAGGACGAGTAGAAGGCTTTGGAAGGCTTTAGGATGCTTGTGGCGGCGCTAGGGTTTAAGAGTTTTTCAAATGAGCCCGGGGGTCCCCTTTTTATAGAGGTCTCGAGCCCCTTTTGCTTACATCAACAAAGGGGCGGACTAGTCCGGCCTTAGACCCCGGACTAGTCCGGCCCTATGAGACCACTGACCCTCTGGTCAATTCCCGACAACTGCCACACTGAGCAACGATCGTCATGGTACCCGCCAAATTTCCAAATTCAAACGGTCACTAGACACCGGACTAGTCCGGTCAACAACGGACTAGTCCGAAGTGGAACAGAACAACTTGGTCCGCCCCAAAACGGACTCTTCTGGGTTGGTCCGGACTAGTCCAGCCTCCTAGGATTTTCTCTCGGTTTGTCACACTAAGTCCCAAACAGACAAGTTCGTGCCCAAACGGACAAGTCCGTGCCTAAACGGACAAGTCCGAACTACTCCAGAGAGCTTTGGTCCGTCCAAAAACGGACAAGCCCGGACTTCTCGGACTTAGCTCCAAAATCACTCGGGGACACTTCAGAGATGTTTGGTCTGTCAAAAAACGGACTTGTCTGCCATGGCCGGACTAGTCCGGCCCTGAGGACCGGACTAGTCTGACCTCCTGAGATTTTTCTCATTTTAGGCTTCTCACTTAGGTTTTTCTCTAAACCACCACTTTGAGCCCCTTGGTATGATCTCAATGCACATGATACAGCCACCCTCTCACATGATACGGCTCATATAAGCTCAATACCATAAAAACCCTAATTTTTACGCTTGAGTCTTTGACACCCGTTTTCTCCTTTTCCTTTTTGAGGGTTTTCATCTCATTTCAATACTTGTACCTGTGCTTAAGATCAACTGAGCTCATTAGCCTCTTAATTGTCGTCATCAATCATCCAAAACCCACGGGGATGCCTAGATGCACTTTCAATCTCCCCTTTTTTGGTGAATTGATGACAACACATTAAGACTTCAACAATAAGGTTAATAATTTGTTTTCATAACATGTATTTGTATGAGTGTCTCCCCCTCAATGTATGCATCATGAGTAAAGAGATTGAGAGAGTTCTCATACATATACATGTTATGGTGGGGTGCCTAAGTGATGTGTTTATAAAGTGTGATAAGACAATGATTATGCAAAATAGACATTAAAATGAGGCAACACATCACAAATTTAGGCAAGATACATGAATACTTGAGTACATAGATTAGGTCTTACAATACAACTTGAAATGAGGTTTAAAAACATAAGTCCAACATAGATCAATACACTCATACATCAACATCAATCTATTTTATCTCTCTCCCCCTTCACCTCTTCCCCTATGTCTCTCCCCCTAGATCTAAGAGCCCGTCAGGCTATCTCCTCGCTATCTCTCCCCCTTTGGCATCAAGACACCAAAAAGGAAAAGAAGAGAGGAAGAGCCCTTAGGACTACTCATCGTCAGAGTCGGAGTCATCATTGTTGTCTTGGGGCTCGCTGTCGCTCTCCGTAGCTTCCGGATCCTTGGTCGGGGCTGCGGTGGAAGTCCCAGCTTCTCCAAATTCAGCGAGCTCTTGGGCCGTGAACTCGGGAAAGGAAGTGAGCTCACCATCGCTCTCCTCGGCGGGGGACATAGGGATGTCCAGCTTGTCGCACATCGCTTTGAGATACTTCTCATTGCGACGCTCCATGCGACGTTGCCGAATTTCCGTCTTCCGACACGAAGAAAAGAGAGCTTTGAAACATTTGAAGAAGCCGCTTCCGCATTGTGTCGAAGGCGGAGGAGATGGCACGAAGCGAGAGGAAGAAGCGGGAGGATCTGCATTCTTCCTCCGAGGGGCAGCTGGCTCCGGAGGAGGGAGTTGTGGTCGAAGCCTCCGGTGGTTGATATCTTTCTTGAATGTGAGCCTGGAGATCTTCTCGATCATATACATAATGTACGGAGCGTATCCACATGATCGGTTGGGGGTATGAGAGATGTTGAAGATGTCATCAAAGATATAGTCCACCACATTGAAGCGGACATCTCCATCGATGAGGACCATTAAATGCCTCAAATTGCCTTGGATGATCCCCGCATCTCCATCCTTGGGGGCAATTGTCTTTCTGAGGACCCGATTGAGCACACTATAGAAGGGCTTGATATTTCTGATGTGCCCGGCCTCATACTGTGCATGGCTTGGATACATATACTCCAATGTGTCCCGATCAACTGGCTTCAGATTGGAAATGATGATCTCATTATCCAGTTGATCCTCCAAGTCAAGCAACTGAGCAAACTTCCAAAAGGTGGTAGAGTACTGCTCTCCATGGGTCATCCAGGTGATCCTCCTGTCCCCATCGGTGTGGAAGTAAAGGGTGGAGTAGAACTGAGCGATAACCTCCACATTCCAATCGTACTGGAAAGCCATAAGCTTCTTCAGACCATGCCTCTCGACAGCTTCAATCACAGCATTGAAGGTTTGATGATCTTTCTGGGCCATGTAATCCTAGTCAATCCACTGAGCATCTGTGACAGGAGTTTGCTTGGTCATATAGACCGTCCTGTAGTAGTCACAGTAGAAGTCACACTAGAACCGGAGATCCACTGTGCTCCAGTCACGCTGATAAACATTTATCTTCCTCAACTTGTGTGCCTTCTCAGCCCCCTTGCCCTTGAAGATGTTGACATCAAAAGCAGCTGCACGGTTTGGGTTCCGTGCAGGAGAGGACATCCTCAAGGGGCCAATGAGTTGTGGGGCACCCTTCTTCAGTTTGCTTGCTGCCTTCTTGGCCACAGTCTTGGGTGCAACATCAACAGGGGCCTTGCCCTTATCTTTGGAGGATCTTGCCCCCTGGGACTTGGCTTGCTCACCCAAGGTTACAAGCCTCTTCTTCTTTGGGGCAACCTCGGCAGCAGCGGAGTTGTGCTCCTCACGCTGCGTCTTCTTTGCCCTCTGAGAGGCAAAGTACGCAGCAGCCATCTCTTGATCCTCTCTTTGTTTCCGGCGAAAGAGAGTCTGCTTCTCCGCTTCGGTCTCGGAGTCGGAGAGAGGAACATACTCATTGTCCGACATGATTGCTGATAAGAGAAGCAAGGGAATGTGTGTGAGTCAAGGAAGTTAAGGTAAAATGGTAGAATTCACAAGATCGACCTAGGTTAGGGTTTTCACTGTGTAACCCGGACTTGTCCGCCTAGGGGCCGGACTAGTCCGCAATAGGTCGGACTTGTCCGCCCTGTGGCCGGACTAGTCCGGTTCACACAGCAAGAACCCTAATCTAGGGAAATTTTGCAAAAACTATGGATCCTACCACAAAAATGGAGCTATATGATCACATTGATGTGTACAACAACTTTTGTGAAGAAGTTTCTATCAAAGGACCAAAAAGAATTGAATTCCAAGGATTTTGGAGTTAGGTCAAAAATACCTCTTCAAATCTTTGATTTGATAAAATGAGAGTGGGGGAGTAGTCTCCGATGCTTGGGGAAAGGTTCCTAGACACCTTGAGGCTTCAATCCACCGATTGAAATCGAGATTTGGTGGATGGACTCAAAAATCGCCGTTGGGGAGGCGGTTTTCGAGCGTTTTTGGAGAGAGAGAGTGTTTGAATGCGAGTGAGGAGATCGAGGGCACCCTGTGGAGGTTAAGTCCCCAAGGGCCGAACTAGTCCAGTCAGGGACCCAGACTTGTACGGCATCCGGACTGGGTCCGGATAACTCATACCACCGGGCTAGTCCGGTCCAAGGGGCGGACTAGTCTGATCCTAAGAGCTAAAACTCCTATATATTGAGTTTTGAGTGGAGATTTGATCCTTTTGGACAATATTTCACAAAAGATCTTTGTAAACATAGTCAGTAAGCAATCAACAATCAAACTATGACCATGATTCACAAAGATTCAATAATTTCAAAATAATTTGTGGAAAATTTTAGGAGAATGAGTTTTTCGCAAGCATGTGTGAATTTTGAATATTGTAATCAGGTGTGCAAGACTTAAGCCACATTTCGAGAATCCAAGATATTTAGCTCACTCCTAAGTTCACAAAACCTTTTCTCATCTAGGGGCTTGGTAAAGATATCGGTCAATTGTTTATCGGTTCTCACATGCGAAATTGCAATGTCTCCTTTGATGGAGTGATCTCTCAAGAAGTGGTGGCGTATATCGATGTGCTTGGTCCTTGAGTGTTCAACTGGATTATGAGCTATTTTGATGGCACTATCATTGTCACATAAGAGAGGAATATGGCGCAAGTTTATGCCATAGTCCCTAAGAGTTTGTCGCATCCAAAGAAGTTGTGCACAACAACTTCTGGCGGCGACATACTCCGCTTCGGCTGTGGAAAGTGCAATGGAGTTTTGTTTCTTTGAGGACCATGACACTAGAGATCTACCAAGGAATTGGCAAGTTCCCGATATACTCTTCCTATCAACTTTGCACCCCGCATAGTCCGCATCGGAATATCCAATGAGGTTAAACTTAGAGTCTTTGGGGTACCAAAGTCCTAGGCTTGGTGTGTGAACCAAATATCTAAGAATTCTCTTAACGGCGGTCAAATGACACACCTTTGGAGCAGCTTGAAATCTAGCACACATACACACACTAAGCATGATATCGGGTCTAAATGCACATAAGTATAACAATGAGCTTATCAGAAAACGATATACCTTTTGGTCTACACTTGGACCATCTTCACTGAGATCGAGATGTCCATTGGTTGTCATAGGAGTCTTGATGGGTTTGGCCTTGTCCATGTCAAACTTCTTGAGTATATCTTGTGTGTACTTGGTTTGACTAATGAATGTCCCTTCTTTGAGTTGCTTCACTTGAAAATCTAGAAAGAACTTCAACTCCCCCATCATGGACATCTCGAATCTTTCCGTCATTATCTTAGAAAACTCATCACAAAAGGCTTTGTTAGTAGAACCAAATATAATGTTATCGACATATATTTGGCAAACAAACAAATCATCAAAGTGCTTAGTGAAAAGAGTATAGTCCGCCTTCTCAATTTTAAAACCATTTTGAGTTAGGAAGTCTCTAAGGCACTCATACCAAGCTCTAGGAGCTTGTTTGAGTCCATAGAGAGCCTTACGCAATTTGTACACATGGTTTGAAAATTTTTCATCTTCAAATCGCGGGGGGGGGGGGGGGGGGGGGGGGGGGGTTGCTCCACATATATTTCTTCCTTGATTTGACCATTCAGGAATGCGCTCTTGACGTCTATTTGATATAGCTTAAAATCATAGTGAGTAGCAAATGCAAGTAATATGCGAATTGATTCAAGCCTAGCTACAGGAGCAAAGGTTTCTTCGAAATCCAAACCTTCGACTTGTGAGTACCCTTTGGACACAAGTCTTGCCTTGTCCCTTGTAACCACCCCGTGTTCATCTTGTTTATTGCGAAACACCCATTCGGTCCCTACAACATTTGCATTTGACCTCTTCACAAGCTCCCATATTTTATTTCTCTCGAAGTTGTTGAGCTCTTCTTGTATGGCCATCACCCAATCTGGATCTCGTAGTGCTTCTTCAACCTTGTGGAGCTCCAAGGAAGAAACAAAGGAGTAATGTTCACAAAAATTAACAACACGAGATCGAGTAGTTACCCCCTTGGAGATGTCTCCAAGTATATTGTCAACGAGATGGTCCCGTTGGATGCTTTGATGCACTCTTAGGTGAGGTGCTTGATGTCTTGATTCATCATCTTGGTCTTCCTCATCCTCATTGTCTCCCCCTTGATTGATGTCTTCATTTTCATCTTCTTAAAGCGCATCTTGGGGAGGTTGATCTTGATCATTTGAGGAAGAGTTTGCTTGATGCATAGGATGCTTACTTGTGACTTGAGGCTGCTCTTGTGGTCGTATGTCTCCAAGTGTCATCCTTTCTATCACAACTTGTGGAGCTTCTTCTTGATCTAGCACATGACGATCAACTTGCTCCACTTGGGAGCCATTAGTCTCATCAAACACTACGTCACGTGCTACTTCAACAATTCCGGAGGATTTGTTAAAGACACGATAGGCGTAAGTGTTTTAGTCATAGCCCAGCAAGAAACCCTCATCGGATTTAGAAGCAAACTTCGAAGTCCTAGGCTTCTTGTTAACAATGTAGCATTTGCTCCCATAAACACGAAAGTAAGAGATCTTGGGTTTGTTACCGGTTAGGAACTCATATGACGTCTTCTTAAGTATGCGGTGAAGGTACAACCGGTTTATGGCATTGGCAAGCAGTGTTGACCGCTTCCGCCCAAAATCGGTCCGACGTCTTGTACTCATCAAACATGGTTCTTGACATCTCAATTAGAGTCCTATTCTTCCTCTCGGCCACCCCATTTTGTTGAGGGGAGTAGGGGGCCGAGAACTCATGATTGATGCCTTCTTCATCCAAAAATTCTTCAACTTAGGTGTTCTTGAATTCGGTGTCATTGTCACTCATAATGGTCTTGATACTCAATGAGAACTCATTTTGAGCTCTCTTCAAGTATCTCTTGAGGACACCTTGAGTCTCGCTCTTGTCATGCAAAAAGAACACCCAAGTGAAACGTGAAAAATTATCAACAATAACAAGACCATATTTGTTACCACCAATACTAATGTAGGCAATTGGACCGAAGAGATCCATGTGTAGAAGCTCCAATGATCTTGATATTGTCATAATGTTCTTGGATGGATGAGATGCTCCAACTTGCTTTCCGGCTTGGCATGCGCTACACGGTCTATCTTTTTCAAACACAACATTCTTTAAACCACGGATGTGCTCGCCCTTAAGAAGTTTTTGCAAATTCCTCATTCCAACATGGGCTAGCCTCCTATGCCAAAGCCATCCCATATTAGTTTTCGCAATTAAGCATGTATCAAGTTGGGCTTTATTCGCGGAGAAATCTACAAGATAAAGTTTTCCCTTGAGTACATCCTTAAAGGCAATTGAGTCATTAATTCTCCTTGTGACGGTCATACCCTCATTAGTGAATAAACAATTATAACCTTTGTCGCATAGTTGTGATATGGACAAAAGGTTATAATCAAGTGAATCAATATGTAAGACATTTGAAAGAGTATGATTAGAAGATATAGCAATTTTACCGTTGCCAATGATTTTTCCTTAGCTATTGTCCCCAAAATAGATTCCTTCACTTGGATCTTCATTAAGCTCATACTCCACAAACATCTTACTCTCTCCGGTCCTATGATTTGTGCATCCACTATCAAGGACTCACTTGGTTCCACCGGAGGAGTATGCCTACAAGAAAGATTTAAGCCTTGGCTTTAGGTACCCAAACGGTGTTGGGTCCTTTGATGTTAGTCAAGAGGCACTTGGGCACCCACACACAAGGTTTGGGACTCTTGCGTGTGGCCCAACATACCTAGCATATGCCTTTCCAAACTTGTTCCTTAATAAAACAAAGCATCAAAATCATGGAACAATGGGTGCGGTTCTTTCTTAGGCATTTTAGGTGTAGTAGCAATATTCTTTTCCTTAGTGTTGTATGAGCCTACTTTGACAAAGACAATCAAGTCTTTGCTATTCTTCGGAGTTTTGGCATTTTGCCTCGACCCCCTAGAATAACCAAGACCATCCTTGACAAGGGGATGTCTTGTGTTGGTAAATGCACTACGTGCATATGCCACCTTCTCCTTGTCAAAAATGCCACCCTTGGGTGCTTGATTGGTTTGTGCCAACTTTAGCTCATCTTTAAGTTTTATGATTAAGTTTGAGCATTTACAAGGTTGAGATGCTTCGGATTTGACATTTGTGGAAGGTGAGCTTGTAGAGGAAGAAGGTGCATTGATCTTGAGAGACTTCACTTGCGTCTCAAGGATTTTGTTAGCTTGTGTCAAACTAACAAGTTCATCCTTGAGCACAATTGTAGTGTTCTCAAGGTTTGAGCAAGTTTCTTTGCTCAAAGCAAGTTCACGCTCAAGTGTCTTGCTTCTTTCTCTTTGAAGCTCCAAGAGCTCCTCAACCTCTTGACATCTCTCCTTTTGTTGGATGAGCATGTCCTCTTGACGGTTGATGAGTTCTTCCTTCTCAAATATCTCTTCCGTTAACAATGTCAATCTCTTCAAGGTGCTTTTGCTCATGTCTTTAAGCATGTGTTCATTTTCACTACTACTATCAAAGTCATCATGAGAAGAAATTGAAGAGGAGGATTTAGATTTAACCTTCTTTCTTCCCTCCTTGGCCATGAGACATGTTGGCCTTAGGATCTCCAAGTTGGGGAAGAGCTTGTTCTCCGTTGTTGTCTTCTTCATAGCAATAGTTGCTACCTTCTCATCTTCATCGGAGGAGGATTCCTCATTTGAGTCCCACTCCTTCCCAAGGTGGGCATGTCCGGATTGTTTCTTCTTCTTGAAGTACTTCTTCTTTTTGGACTTGCCCTCCTTTTTCTTCTTGTTTTCTTTATGTGGACAATCCACAATGAAGTGATCATATTCTCCACAATTGTAGCAAGCCCTTTTTGATCTTGTCTTGGGCTTGTCTTTGCTTCTTCTCTCATTTTGGTAGCTCCCCCTCCTCCTTCTAAACATTCTCTTAAAGTTGTTGATGAAGAGAGCTTCTTCTTCATCGGTGTCGGGACTCTCCTCATCACTCTCTTCCTTTTCTTGAGATTTTGAGAACGTTGCTTTGAATGCAACATCCCTTTTCTTGGAGGAGGAAAACCTTTGTAGATCGTTGTAGAACATCGCTTCTTTCTCCATCATCTCATGGTTGATGATTCTCTCAACAGTTCTTCGGGAGTCATCTTGTGGAAGTCCAGACTTTCACTAATTAGTGAGCAAAGAGTGACGTTTCGAGGCATGAATACTCGAATCATCCTCTTTACTACCTCATGGTCGGTCCACCGGGTGCTTCCATATGACCGACTCTTGTTGATGAGAGTCTTGAGGCGGTCATACATATCTTGCGGAGATTCACCCTCCATGATGGTAAATCTCCCAAGCTCTCCTTCGATCATCTCGATCTTTGCTTCCCTTATGATGCGGTTGCCTTCGTGCGTCGTCTTGAGGGTATCCCAAATCTCCTTGGCAACCTCCAATCCTTCAATGCGGTTGAACTCCTCACGAGTCAATGAGGAGGTAATCACTCCAACGGCTTGAGCATTGCGATGTAGAAGGACGGCTTGCTCCGGAGTGATGACTTCCTCATTCTTGGGAAGATGAACACCTGTCATCACAATTTGCCACAAACTAGGGTTTAAGAAAATGTGGTGCATCTTCATATTATGCTTCCACATAGAATAATCATTTCCATCAAATTGAGGAGGTTTGCCAATGAGAATAGACAAGTAATGGTTGCTAGCGGTAAGTTGCTCATAATTGTAAGGATACCGAGAGTAGTCTTGTGAACTACTCCCGTTGTCAATGTTCACCGGAGCAATTGGCTTGATCTTCTTAGGCACATTGAGCTTCTCACGAAGTCGTGCCTTGAGCATCCGAACTTCTTCGTCGTCATTTGAATCATCTTGAAGAACATCGATGTTCTTCGTCTTGGTGTCATCGACGACCACCGGAACCTCGTTGTCACCCCTTCCGGCCATTACTTCTCCGAGTTGTTAGACTCTTGAGGAGAAGTCTGCTCTGATACCAATTGAAAGTCGCCTATAGGGGGGATGAATAGGCAATAATACCTGAAATCACTTAATCAAACGAGATTAAATTCTCTGTGACCGAACTAGTCTGCACAGGACCGGACTAGTCCGCTCAGTACAGAGTGGAAACCCTAGAACTTGATTTCTACTAGTTATTTGCGGAATTAAGGTTCACAAAAGATATGAGCAATGTATAGTACACTTGTGAAGCTCATATTGTGGAGTTTAAACACTTAGATTGCAAGTTTACAATTGTGCTCAAAGTGTAAATCAATAAAAACAAAGTGAACCCTAATAGCAATACTAGTGATCACAAAAAACGAAAGACAAGTGAAACGAGATTTAACCCGTGGTTCAGCTCCACGAAGAAGCCTACCTCCACGTTGAGAAGTCCACACAAGGACCGGGTCTCACTTGACCCTTCTCTCACGATGGCCGGTTTGGTTTCCACTATATCAATGGGTAATCACAAAGTTTGATGGGGCTGCTCACAACTTGAGGCTCCCACAAATCAATACGATGAGGAGCACACGAAGCTCAACTCACACAAGCCACAAAACACAACACAATGTGCAAGAGATCAAACCGAGAGCCAAAGCGCGATGATCTTCCTTTACTTTCCTCCCCAAACCCTAATCTCTTCAAGATTTGCTCTTAGGGGGTTAGTAGGACGAGTAGAAGGCTTTGAAAGGCTCTAGGATGCTTGTGGCGGCGCTAGGGTTCAAGACTTTTTCAAATGAGCCTGGGGGTCCCCTTTTTATAGAGGTCCCGAGCCCCTTTTGCTTACATCGGCAAAGGGGCGGACTAGTCCGGCCTTAGACCCCGGACTAGTCCGGCCCTATGGGACCACTGACCCCCTGGTCAGTTCCCGACAACTGCCACACTGAGCAACGATCGTCACGCTACCCGCCAAATTTCCAAATTCAAACGGTCACTAGACACCGGACTAGTCCGGTCAACAACGGACTAGTCCGAAGTGGAACAGAACCACTTGGTCCGTCCCAAAACGGACTCTTCTAGGTTGTTCCGGACTAGTCCGGACACAGGGGCAGACTAGTCCGGCCCCCTAGGGTTTTCTCTCGGTTTGTCACACTAAGTCCCAAACGGACAAAAGTTCGTGCCCAAACGGACAAGTCCGAACTACTCCAGAGAGTTTTGGTCCGTCCAAAAACGGACAAGTCCGGACTTCTCGGACTTAGCTCCAAAATCACTCGGGGACACTTCAGAGACGTTTGGTCCGTCCAAAAACGGACTTGTCTGACATGACCAGACTAGTCCGACCCTGAGGACCGGACTAGTCCGGCCTCGTAGGGTTTTTCTCATTTTAGGCTTCTCACTTAGGTTTTTCTCTAAACCACCACTTTGAGCCCCTTGGTATGATTTCAATGCACATGATACAGCCACCCTCTCACATGATACAGCTCATATAAGCTCAATACCATAGAAACCCTAATTTCTACGCTTGAGTCTTTGACACCCGTTTTCTCCTTTTCCTTTTTGAGAGTTTTCATCTCATTTCAATCCTTGTACTAGTGCTTAAGATCAACTGAGCTCATTAGCTTCTTAATTGTTGTCATCAATCATCCAAAACCCACGGGGATGCCTAGATGCATTTTCACCTTGTCAGGCATCAAGGGAGACATACGCGACGTCTCAGAACAGGTTGCAGCGCACAATATTGTCATCTCAAGATTGGAGCACCCGTCCACTTCCAAAACGAACGACAAGGGCAAGACTATTCTAGAAAAACCAGCAGGGTTCATCACTGATGAAGACAAAACATCTAAAATACGTGAATATTTCAAAGCCTCCGGCAGACACCAGGGCAATGGAGGACCAAGTGAGCCTGACGATGATTCAGAAACTGATCATGATAAGCGCGGCAAACTAGGCCAAAACCAGGGTCGTTATGGCAATGACAATAGGCAAGGGCATCGCTTTCCACAACAACTCCATCGTATCAAATTTCTGATGTACGATGGATCAACCGACCCCCTGCCTTGGTTAAATAAGTGTCAGCAGTTCTTCCGTGGCCAGGATATTGCAGAGGCAGATAAGGTATGGTATGCTACAATGCATTTGGAAGGATCTGCAGACCTGTGGTATTACCGTTTAGCTCACGATTATAGAGAACCCTCATGGACACAATTTGTTTCTCACGTCAACCGTCGTTTTGGACCACCTATGCGATCAAATTTTTTAGGAGAATTAGCAAAGTTATATCAGTCAGGTTCCGTGGCAGATTACCAGGAACAATTCTTGCAATTATTGTGTCGTTGCGATGACATGGCTGACTCACAAGCAATGAATCTCTTCACTGCTGGTCTACGCCAACCATTACGAACAGATGTCAAACTTATGATAGCAGACCAAGACAGTTCAGACAGCAGAGTTTTCTGAAAGAGAAAATTGAATCCTCCCACCCCATGAACTCTACACAAGCAGGACCTCTTAAGAACATTAAAAATTCTTAGCAGAGAGGATTTAGCAGATCGCAGAGCTAAGGGTCTTTGTTTTAATTGCAATGACAAATTCTCCATAGAGCACAAAAAGACATGCCCTCGGCTATTTCGCTTAGCAGTATGTTCTGAAGAAGAAAATAACTTCTATGAAGTTTCAGAAGAAGAAGACTCTCCGGGAATATCTCTGTATGCATTATCGGGAGTCAAATGCCAGAACTCAATGAGGATTCCAGTATACATACGTGGTAAACTCTTAACTGCCTTAATTGACTCAGGCTCAACACATAACTTCATCTCTGAAGAAGCTGTGAAATCAGTTGGACTGCAACCACAGGTTGAAAATCTCAGTCGCCAATGGAGACAAGGTTGATAGTTCAGGCATTTGCTATCAAGTGCCCATATCAATCCACGGAACAGAATTTACTACAGATCTATTTGCCATCTTGCTAGGTGATCACGACATTGTCTTAGGAGTCCACTGGCTAAAAACACTTGGACCGATTTTGTGGGATTTCCAAGCAATGCAGATGTCCTTCTGGTATTCAGATCATCAAATAGTTTGGAACGGGCTGCGGAACAGTTATGACCATGGAAAATCAGTGTATGCGTGTTCATCATCCAATCTCCCCAATGCTTTGCTGGAAGAATTTAGCGACTTGTTCTCTGAACCTAAAGGTTTGCCCCCTAAACGTGTCTGTGACCATCACATACACTTAAAACCAGGAACATCTCCTGTTGTCGTTAGACCTTATCATTATCCCCCAATACAGAAAAATGAACTTGAGAGACAATGCGCCGAACTATTATCACAAGGACTGATCAGGCGTAGCTCCACGGCCTACTCTTCCCCAGTTTTGCTAGTTAAAAAACGGGATGGATCGTGGCGCCTCTGCATTGATTATAGAGCTCTAAACGAGAAGACAGTGAAAGAAAAATTTCAAATACCAGTCGTAGAAGAACTCCTGGATGAACTAAAAGGCAGTCGTTTTTATACCAAACTTGATCTGCAATCAGGATACTACCAAGTACGAATGTACGAAGGCGACATTGACAAAACAGCCTTTCGCACGCATGAAGGCGTCTTCGAATTTGTGGTTATGCCGTTCGGGTTGACTAATGCGCCAGCAATCTTTCAAGCATTGATGAACTCAGTACTGCAACCATATCTTCGCAAATTCGTTCTAGTATTCTTTAACGATATCTTGATTTATAGTAAGAGCTGGGCTGATCATCTTCGCCATGTCAGGTTAGTTTTTAACCTTTTACGCCAACATCAGCTCTTCCTAAAAAAGTCAAATGCTCATTCGGGGAAGAAAAAGTAGCCTACCTTGGACACGAAATATCAGCACACGGGGTTGCTCTGGATCATGAAAAGGTTGAAGCAATACTCGAATGGCCAACACCAAAGAATATCAAGGCCTTGCGTGGGTTCCTCGGTTTAGCAGGGTATTACCACAAATTTATAAAAGACTTTGGATCCATCACAACTCCTCTGACAAAGTTATTATCCAAAGAAGGGTTCAAGTGGACTTCTAAAGCTTCAGTAGCCTTTGAAACATTGAAGAAAGCCCTGACTTCAACACCCGTATTACAGCTACCTGAATTTTCATCTGTTTTTATTGTGGAATGTGACGCATCAGGAACAGGCTTTGGAGCAGTATTACACCAAGGAGAAGGCCCTATTGCATTTTTCAGCAAACCTATATTGCCCAGACACACAAAGCTAGCTACTTATGAAAGAGAAATGATCGGGTTAGTTTATGCAGTCAGGCATTGGAGGCCATATCTTTTGGGAAGAAGTTTCACTGTGCGGACAGACTATTATAGCCTGAAATAATTGCTTGATCAAAGGTTGTCTACGATACCTCAACATCATTGGATTAGCAAATTATTTGGCTTCAACTTTGAGGTAGAATTCAGACCTGGAAGACTGAATAAAGTTGCAGATGCTCTGTCACGAAGAAATGCAGACAATGCACAATTCTTATTAATCTCAGGACCACTGTTTGAGCTTCTAGATAACATCAGAAAGGAAATCGATAACACTCCTGAGTTGATAGAATTGAAGAAAAAGATACTTAATGGAGATATGGGTTTGAACTGGACAATTAAAGATGACTTAATATTGCACAAGAAGCGTATCCATCTAAGTTTTTCATCACCTCTTCTGACTGAAATTTGGCTCTCTGCTCATGAACCACATCATGAGGGCATTGAGAAAACTTTGCACAGAATCAGGAAAGATTTTACATGGACAGGAATCAGGAAAGCTGTAGAAGATTTTGTCCACTCTTGCATCATTTGCCAGCAGAATAAAATCCCAACTAAACACCCAGCAGGATTATTGCAATCTTTGCCTCTACCAGAACATGTTTGGCAGGATATTGCTCTAGACTTCATTGAAGGATTACCAAAAGTCTCTGGAAAATCAGTCATATTGACGGTTGTTGATAGATTTTCTAAATATGCACATTTTATTCCCTTGGCTCATCCTTATAAGGCTGAAACTGTGGCAAGAGCATTCTTTAATGACATAGTCAGACTTCATGGATTTCCTGCAACTATGGTGTCTGACAGAGACCCAATTTTTACAAGTTGATTCTGGAAGGAATTATTTTTCTTAGCTGGGGTTAAACTCCTATTTAGCACTGCATTTCACCCACAGACAGATGGGCAATCAGAGGCTGTTAAAAAAGGTATAGCAATGTATATGCGTTGCATGACAGGTGATAAGCCTAAACAATGGGTCCAGTGGTTACCTTGGGCAGAATTTTGTTATAATACCTCCTACCACACTGCTTTACAGTCTACACCATTTAAGGTTGTATATGGCAGAGATCCTCCAACCTTAGTAACATTCAACAAGGGTGATGCAAAGGTTCAAGCAGTAGAACAGACACTGCTGGACCGTGATGTTTTTCTGTAGCAAGTGAAGGAAAGATTGATGCAAGCGCAACAACAAAACAAAAGATACTATGATGCTAAACATCTTCAGGTTGAATATGAAATAGGTCAGTGGGTTTGGTTACGACTGCACCAAAGGCCTTTCAGCACTTTGTTTCCTGGACCAAAAGGAAAGTTATCAGCTAAGTACTTTGGACCATATCAGATTGAAGAAAGAATAGGCTCAGTAGCCTATAAGCTTAAGCTACCTCCCAAGGCAAAGCTACATCCAGTGTTTCATGTGGGATTGTTAAAACCTTTTATAGGTACTCCTCCTACTGAACCCCCAGCCTTACCACTTATACAAGATGGTCGTGTTGTTTCAACTCCAAAGACAGTAATAACATCAAGGCTATGTAGAGGAGAATGGCAAATCTTAGTGCATTGGGACAACCAACCTGCTTCCGAGGCTTCATGGGAAGATTTACAAAACTTCAGGAAGCATTATCCATGGTTTAAGCTCGAGGACGAGCTATTTCCCGAGGGAGGGAGAGATGTCATGTGGGGATTGCAGTATAGGAGGAGGAAGCGTGATGAACGCCGTCAAAAGACTTAACTTCCTGAAGGATTTCTTAATATAGATTCTCGTGTCATTAGAGTTACAATTAGAAAGTCTGCTTTAGTTAAGGAGTCATATGTCCAGTCGGTTTCAGAATCAGAGTAGGATTAGAAATTGGATCAGAGTAGGATCTTGTCCAGTCGGTTTCAGAGTCAGAGTAGGATTGGAAATTGGATCAGAGTAGGATCTGAGTTTTCTTAAGTCTAGCATTCAGGAGCTTATATAAAGATTGTACCTCAGATTGAATAAACAGAGTTGAGAGTGAGAGTTGAGAGTTGATTAAGTATTTTCGTGCCTTGTTTGTTGGCGCAACTACGACGCCGACCTCCAAGCGCGCGGTTCGGCGTGTTCGTTCTCGTCTGCAGGCTTTTCATCCTTATAACCTACGATCTAGAGTAAACTTGAAATCCAGCACTGACAAGATGAAGCATCTCACCTTCAAACTCGAGGATGGGCTCTTTGTCGGGAAGGGGAGAAATGTTGTGGATGCGTTCGTGGGCTGCCAATATGGCCAGCGTGGGGCCCACGAAGCCAACAACTAGGCTGCGCCAGCCCTGCAGCCGCACCGGAGGAGGATCTTCTAGAAGAATAAATTAGATAAGTAAAGAATAAAGAGTTATAGAGAGGATACAAGAGTGCAGATCGTGCGGAGGATACAAGAGTCTGAGGTTAGAGAGGCCTTAAAAAGGATGAAAGGAGGAAAAGCCCTCGACCCCGATGATGTCCCCATTGAGGTGCGGAGATGTCTGGGGGTGTAGCTATAGTATGGCTCACTAAACTATTCAACCGCATTTTTCAGTAAAACAAAATATCTAAAGAGTGGCGGGAAAGTATTTTAGTATCCATCTTCAAAAATAAAGATGTTCAAAGTTCTACAAATTACCTAAGAATAAGCTTACGAGTCATACTATGAAGCTCTAGGAGAGAATGATTGAACACCGCTTGAGGAAAGTGACCAATGTCACTAAAAACCAGTTTGGTTTTAAGCCTGGGAGGTCCACTATGGAGGCGATTTTCTTGCTCCGTCAGCTTATGAAGGGATACAGAGAGCAAAAGAAAGACCTACATATGATGTTCATTGACTTGGAGAAGGAATACGATAAGGTACCAAGGCCGGTCATGTGGTGGGCGCTATAAAAACACAAACAGGGTTGTAAAACCTCGCCTGGACGCCTAGGCGCCCGCCGGCCGCCTCGACGCCTAGGCACCCGAGCGTCAGGCGAGGGGACGAAGAGGCAGTGGAGGAGGGTGGAGGCGCCACTCGTTGGAGAGAAGTGTCGCTCCATGGTGACGGGGCGGGGGCAGAGGTAGGCGACGGGAGTGACTCATGACTCCAGGAGGCGGCGGGGTGAAGCAACAGCTTGCAGGGTGGGCCGGCCGTCAAGGCCCAATAAACTTAGGGTTTTCTATCTCTTCCCAAGCCGATCCAACCGTTCAATTTTTATGTCTCCAACCAGATCTAGTGGTCTTCCTTCTCCAATCCCTTCCAGCCGCCAGTCTCTCTCTCTCTCCGAGCCGATCTTCCTCGCCTGATGCTGCTTCGTCCCTGATTGTCTTCGCCGCCTTCACCGTGTCTGATCCAACATCCGCATCGTCATCCCTGCCTCCTCCCAGCGCGGCACTCTTCCTCTGCCCTCCTCCCCACCTCCTCTGGCCATGGCGGGCGGCAGCAGGGAGCACGGCGGGCGGTAGCAACCTGGCCGACGGGGAGCCAGGCGAGGCGACCAACCATGACGTCCGGTCTGGAGCAACTAGACGCCTAGGCGACGCCTGGACAACACTGAACACAAAGTCCCAACAAAGAATATTAATCTTATCAAGGATATGTACGATAATATGGTGACATGTGTGCGCGTAAGGGTAGTGAGACCGATACTTTTCTTATCACAATAGGGCTACACCAAGGATTAGCCTTAAGTGCATACATCTTTTCCTTAGTGATGGATGAGGTGCCCAAGGATATACAAGGAGATATCCCTTGGTGTATGCTCTTTGCTGATGATATAGTGTTGGTAGATGAAACTAGGGATGGCGTTGATAGAAAATTGGAGCTATGGAGGCAGACCTTTGAAGTCCAAGGTGTTAGACTTAGTAGAACCAAGACCGAGCATATGAGATGCGACTTTAGCGATGTCGGGTGCGAGGAGAAAAATGTTAGTTTACAAGGACAAGTAGTACCTAGGAGAGACACATTTCAATATTTAGGATCAATGTTACAAAGCAATGATGATATTGACGAAGATGTTTGCCATAGGATCAAGATTGGGTGGATGAAGTGGCGGCAATGTCGGATGACCCTGGGCCTGGGCCTGGGGCGGCCTGGTGCGGCTGAGCCCACCAGGGGCGCGCGTGCCCAGGCGGGGCCCACCTCCCTAGTGTGGTCAGTTAAGATAGAGTCTAGAAAAATTCGAAATTCTGTTTAGAGTCCTATTAAGTTAGAGATAGAATAAGAGTTGTAAGGGGTTGGGACTCTCCCAAAACCCCCCTATATAAACAGGGTTGCGCCCCCCCTGTACCGCACCTTATTACCAAATAATACAAGTTTTCCACCAGACCAAGGCCTCCCCACGGCAGAACCTGATCTAGCCGAGTTCCCTAACTCGCCTAGATCAGGATTTCGCATCTGTTCCAGCAGGAACTCGGCGAGTTCTTCTCTGTTCCCTTCTTCTCCGATCTGATCAGCACCAGGGGTGCCTTCTACTCTCTCTGTCCTCTCTGTTCTGAACACAGGAATCACCCTGTACTGAACTGCACCGCAGAACAGATCTGTTCTGGCCGAACAGACCTGATCAGCACACCTGCAGAGCTAGAAACAGGGCTGAACAGGCCGGATTTCCAACATTCATGGCATCAGAGCCATGTCGACCTCTCCCCCAAGCAGCGGCAGCGTCACCGGCAACGGCGGCAAGATCACGACGACGACCTCTCCGGTAGTTCGTGAGGTGAACACGAGAACCGGGTTTCCGCTGCTCACCAAGACCAACTATGCGGAGTGGGCCGTCATGATGGAGATCAAGCTGAAGGCGCGGCTACTTTGGAAGGCGGTGGAAGAAGGCAACGTGACGCAGCAGGAGGACATGTTGGCGCTTGACATCCTAGTCAGTGCCATCCTGTCGGAGATGATCACGACGATCGGGAAGAAGAAGACGGCGAAGGAGACTTGGGACACGATCGCCCTCATGCGGGTGGGGGTCGATCGCGTGAAGAAGACCACGGCGCGTCAACTCAGGCGGGAGTTTGACGCCGCCACGTTCAAGGACGGCGAGAGCGTGGAGGACTTCTCCCTTCGTCTGAGCGGCATCATAGCCCGTCTCGAGACGCTAGGGGAGCACATCGACGAAGATGTGGCGGTGGAGAAGCTCCTTCGGAGCGTTCCAGAACGCTTCGAGCAGATCGTGGTGGCGATCTCGACCCTGCTGGACGTGTCGACCCTCACATTGTCGGATGTGACGGGGCGGCTGAGGGCTGCCGAAAACGCCTTCGACACGACGCGGCGCAAGGGAGGAGTGCACGACGGCCAACTGTACCTCACTCAGGAGGAGTGGGAGGCACGGCGGAAGGAGGCGCGAGAAGATGAGGGCTCTTCGAAAAAGGGTGGCCGCAAGGGGGCACCCAAGAAGAAGAAGGGTTCCGCGAAAGACATTCCGCGGGACCAGTGCAGGAAGTGCGGCAAGAAGGGCCATTGGGCCAAGGAGTGTCGTTCAAAGAAGCAGCAACAGCAGGAGCCGCAGCAGCAGGCGCACGTGGCGTAGGCGGAGGAGGAGGGCACCTTGTTCATGACAAGGGCGGCCTCAGTACAGGAGGAGCCTGTACGCGAGCGTTCCACGCGTCCACTGGAGATAGTGGAGGGACGCGTCTTCGCACATCGTGGCCACGACGACAACGACGATTCCGACAACGCCCTTTGGTACCTCGACACGGGCGCGACCAACCACATGACTGGTTCGCGCGCCGTCTTCTCCGAGCTCAACGAGAACGTCGTCGGAACCATCAAGTTCGGCGACAACTCGGTTGTGCGGATCGAGGGGAAGGGCACGGTCCTATTCGCCTGTGACACGGGTGAGCACCGGCGGCTCACTGGTGTCTACCTCATCCCGCGTCTCACCACCAACCTCATCAGCCTTGGGCAGCTGGATGAGGATGGCTACAGCGTCACCATGCATGCAGGGGTGATGCACATTCGAGACGAGCAGAATCGTCTCATCACACGAGTGCGGCGCGACGACAGCAAGTTGTACCCCGTCAGGCTCAACATCACGCGTCCAGTTTGCCTGACCGCACGACGTGGTGACGTCGTGTGGCGTTGGCATGAACGTTACGGACACGTCGGCTTCCAGGCGCTTCGGAAGCTGGCAAAGGAGGAGATGGTGCTCGGGCTTCCGCAAATTGATCATGTCGATCAATTGTGCGAGGCTTGCTTGGCCGAGAAGCAGAGGCGCTCCAGCTTCCCCACGCAAGCTCGTCGGCGCGCGGAGGGCGCACCCGACCTCGTCCACGGCGACATCTGTGGACCGATCACGCCGACGACTCCAGGCGGCAACAAGATGTTCTTGTTGCTAGTGGATGACATGAGCCGCTATATGTGGCTCTATCTCCTAGCAAGCAAGGACAAGGCGCCCGACTTAATTCAGAAATTCCAGGCGACAGCTGAATTAGAGTCCGGGAGGAGGCTGAAGCTACTTCGTACTGATCGCGGAGGGGAGTTCACCTCACGGGAGTTCGGCGAGTACTGCGCTCAGCACAGCGTACAGCGTCAGCTCACAGCCCCATACACGCCGCAACAAAACGGGGTTGTGGAGCGGCGCAACCAGACGGTGGTCGGGATGGCGAGAAGCATGTTGAAGGCGAAGGGTATGCCCGGGTTCTTTTGGGGTGAGGCGGTCCTGACAGCCGTCTACATCTTGAATAGATCCCCCACCCGCGGCCTCGACAGGAAGACGCCATATGAAGCTTGGCACGGGGAGCGACCAGCCGTCAACTACTTCCGAACTTTTGGGTGCATGGGACATGTCAAAAATACAAGCCCCCACCTGAGAAAGTTGGAAGACCGAAGTACGTCGATGGTGTTTCTTGGCTATGTTGCAGGGACGAAGGGCTACCGGATGTACAATCCGGCTGATGGGCGCACACACATATCACGTGACGTGATATTCGACGAGGCGGCCAAGTGGGACTGGGGTGAAGGAGCTGAAGAAGAGGACTACGATGCGTTCTACATCGACTCCATGGGTTTAGCACATACTGAACCTGCTGTTCCAGCACCTAGCAAGGTGTTGCGGGACTCGGAGGGGCCAAACAGCACCCCTGCAGCACCCAGGAGGGGTGCAGCAGGGTCTGTCCAGACCCCAGGGGCCCCGATGGGGCACACCAGGGCTGCTGGTAGGCAACCAGCACCCCCTGCAACACCCCGCAGGCTTCTACAGGGGTTGTCCAGTCCAGAACAGACCTGGGATAGCCCGCTACAGGAGTCAGCAGCAGCTGGAGGGTCCGAGACTGAAGATTCCAGCACCTTTGTCACGCCCCGGCACCCTCCACGGCCCATCCGCTTCGCCACGCCGCCGACGGATGTCGGCAGCAACGTCGACGCCTACCACAACGACAATGTTGCACTTCGGTTCCGCACGATGCGCAACGTGCTGGGAACCCTCACCCCTCTTGGGCGCGCACCACGCCCACCGAGCCTGGAGGAGGGGGAGCTCATGTTCACCACCGCGGAGGAGCCTACGTCCTTCGTCGATGCCGAGGAACACCCGTGCTGGAGACAGGCCATGCTCGAGGAGATGGAGTCCATAGAAGAGAACAAGACGTGGCAACTTGTTGATCTTCCTGCAGGACACAAGCCCATTGGTCTCAAATGGGTGTTCAAGGTGAAGAGGGACGAGCATGGAGAGGTGGTGAAGCACAAGGCTCGTTTGGTGGCCAAAGGCTATGTCCAGCGACAAGGAATAGACTTTGATGAGGTATTCGCTCTTGTAGCTCGACTCGAGTCTGTTCGCTTGCTCCTTGCAGTATCTGCGCACAAGGGATGGGAGGTACACCACATGGATGTGAAGAGCGCCTTCCTGAACGGCGATCTGATGGAGGTGTACGTCTCTCAGCCCGCTGGCTTCATCGTCGACGGAGCCGAACACAAGGTGTACCGGCTCAAGAAGGCTTTGTACGGACTTCGTCAAGCGCCCAGGGCCTGGAATGCCAAGCTCAACAATAGCTTGCTATCACTTGGTTTCCAGAAGAGTACGAGCGAGCACGGGATTTACTTCCGTGGAGTTGGAGAGGAGAAGCTCATCGTCGGCGTGTACGTCGACGATCTCGTGATCACAGGAGGGGGCGACATCAAGAAGTTCAAGGAGGAGATGATGAAGCGGTTCAAGATGAGCGACTTGGGCCTCTTGTCGTATTATCTTGGCCTGAAGGTGCGGCAGTCTGAAGCAGGGATAAGTGTTGGGCAGACGACCTACGCTTCCAAGCTTGTCTCAAAAGCTGGCCTGGAGGAGTGCAACCCCTGTGCATTCCCCATGGAGCAAGGCCTGAAGCTTTACAAGACAAGTGACAGTCCGTTGATGCACGCAACGGATTACAGGAGTTTGGTGGGAGGGCTGCGATATTTGGTGAACACACGTCCCGACCTCGCCTACGCGGTTGGGTACGTGAGTCGGTTCTTGGAGGAGCCAAGGGAAGAACACTACGCTGCAGTCAAGCGCATCGTACGCTATATAGCGGGTACGATCCACTTTGGAGTTTTCTATCCAAAGGGAGGCAACATGGAGTTGATTGGCTACTCGGATAGCGACTATGCGGGAGACGTGGAGGACCGTAAGAGCACAAGCGGGGTGCTGTTTTGTCTAGGAAACAGCCCTGTTTCGTGGCAGTCCAGCAGGCAGAAGGTGGTGGCCTTGTTGTAAGGATCGAAACGCCCAAGAGGGGGGGGGGTGAATTGGGCTTTTTAAATTTTAAGGCAATCTAAAAACTTTAATTGTTAAGCCCAATTCCCTATGCAAGTCAACTACGCAATCAAGAGAGTTAAGTGCGGAATAGTAAAACGTAATTCGTAAAGGGGTAGGGAGAGGAATGCAAACGCTCGAAGACGCGGAGACACGGCGATTTTTCCCGTGGTTCGGTAAGATCACTAGGATCTTCCTACATCCACGTTGTGGCACCCACCAAAGGGTATTGCCACTCCCAAGTCACCAAGACGAGGGAATCCACTAACTTTCTCCGTTCGCCATCTCCGGCAAGGTGGAGCTCAAACCTTGTACAACTTCGATGCTCCGGGCTTCCACAATTGTCTCGGCAAGCTCCGGAGCAATCTCTCTACTCTCCTCTTGATACAAGATGAATGTAATCACCAAGAATGCACTCCCTCACGGCTCTCACTGGTCTAGAGACTCCACTCACCCAGAGAGGACGCACACAAGCTTCTCTCTAGCTAGGTCTAGCCTATATCTTGAGGTGTAGATGGACGAAAAGGGTGTGTAAATGATTGTTCTAGGTCTTGGACACTTGAGGATGTGTGGGCATGCTCTGGTTGTCAAGTGTTATCGAAATGACTGGTGGAAGGGGGTTAAATAGCCAGCCCAACTGAATTAGCCGTTGAAAAAGTTGGCTGATTACTTTTTCTGTGTACATCGGATGATCCGATGACCACCTTTTCTGAGCATCGGTCTAATTAGATTAGCTGACGTCACTGTGTCAGAAGTGACCGTTATTCGACCGATGCTGCCCCTTCTCAATCATCTGATGATCCGGTGAGCTTTGTCTTCAGATTTGGTCCAGAAATAATGTTTCTGTTGAATTAGACCGATGTACACTTTGCTTCTGCATCGGATGATCCGGTGAGTGTTTCTCCAGAATTGTTGAGACAAATTAATCTTTCTGTTGAACTTCACCGATGTCCACTTGTCTCTAGCATCGGTTGATCCGGTGTGCACTTCATTCTGAGGTCTTCTTCTTCTGTTGAGCCCCAATCGACCGATGTGTGTATTTTCCAGAACATCGGACGATCCGGTGAGTGTAATTTGTTTGCTTCGAGTTGAACTTTTAGAAGCTTCTCGAGTGACCTCTTTGACACTTGTTGCAAATAATGTTCTGATGAATATTGATCTTCTTGTGTTGCCAATTTTGATAGAATAGAGTCGTTGTGTGAGTTCTTCATTTAGCCTTCATGAGAATTGAATAACCCCCTTAGAATAGGTCGTTTGAGGGGTCTCCATTCGTATCCAATGAGTGGTAGATGATTTGAATAGATAGTCGTTAACGCTTGATGTGATATACGTGAAACCTTGCATCCACAAACTCATTAGTAATTACGAATGGTTGTCATTAATCACCAAAACCATACCTCACGGGGGCTTAGATGCTTTCAATCTCCCCCTTTTTGGTGATTGATGACAACACAACGAGTAGAGCATAGAAGTAAATGAATTTAATAACGCAATGCTCATAAAAGATTGTAACTGGAACAAAATGCAACACAAGGAGCTCGAAGGCTCAAACAGTGATCAAATAAGTCATGAAATAGCACACTGAATTACAATAGAAGCAAAAGATAACAAGCAAAACTCAAATCGAAGCAAATGACAATAAGTCGAAGCAAATGACAATAAGTCCAAATAGATAAAGGTAAAACTCCCCAAACTCCCCCTAAGACCAAGACTGACTCCCCCTAGAGCTAAACTCCCCCTGACTCTAACTCTTCTCCCCCTTTGGCATCAAGACACCAAAAAGGGAAGATGAGTACCTAGGACTCCGGAGCACTCGGGGCGACGGTGAAGCGGTCGACGTCGGCGGTGCTGTCGTCGGAGCTGCTCGAGGTGGAGGTCGCAGGTGCTGGCGCTGGAGCGGGAGGAGCTGGAGCTGCTGACGCTGCTGGGGGATCTGCTGGGACTGCTGGCGCCAGCGGAGAAGGTACTGCGGGTGGAGGTGAGAACTGGAATGGCACTGTCGAGGCTAGTAGAGGTGACATGCTGAAGCTTGGTATGGGCGACGCCGGTGCTGGAGCTGCAGTAGGTGCCAGTGGAGAAGCTGCTGGAGCCTGACCAAGACCCGGCTGCTGAGGCGGAAGGGCTATCCCGGTCTGCTGGTAGAGGTTGGTGATCAACCCCAGGATGCCCATCATAGCCTGTTGAGTCTGCTGCTGCTGGTCCAGGGTCCTCCGGTGCATCTGATCCACCAGGCTCGTGAAGCGGTCAGTGTCCTCTCGCCTCTGGCGGGCGATCTCCAACTGCATCTCCTGCTGCTGTCTCTGTAGCTCCGCGAGCCGTGCAGCCTGCTCCGCTCGGGCTTGCTCAGCTGCAAGCCTGTCCTGGCGCTGCTGCTCGACCATCTGCTGGAGCAGCGAGGTGAGCTCTGACGGCTGTGACACCTGAGCCTCGGACACTGGAGGTGGTGGAGCAGTCGAACCTCCCGCCTCCGCGTCGTGCTGCCTCGGAGAAGGAGGTGGAGGAGGGAAGTACTCTTCGACGCTGTCGCTGGTGTCGCTGTCCGACCAGACGTGCTCCAGTCCTCCACCCTGTGCCTCTGCCTGGGCGAGCGCCTCGTCCTCCTGGGCTAGCTCGGTCCAGTCCTCCTCGGAGAGTCGAGCTCTGACCTGACGCTCGACTGGACGGCCAAGGCGGCGGTCTCCAGGAGTGGGCACTCGGTAGTGGCCGAACCGAGTGGCGTGGAGCTCTGTCAGGGGAGCAGTGGCTGGCGAGTCCTCAGGTGCTAGCAGGAACAGCAGACGGCAGATCCAATGCCCGTAGACCAATTGCCTCAACATCCCAACTCCGTCAGTGATCACGTCCTCCATCTCGCAGATCAAGATGTCCACGATATCAAATTCCATCCCGTTCATCACATGGAACAGGATGGTCTGCTGGAGGCTCGTGAAGCCCTCTAGGTAGCCGGACCTCGGTAGAAGGGTACGCCTGAGGATGTGGTGAACTGTCCGAGCGGCTGGAGTGAGGAGAGCTGGCACCCTCGGCTGGTCTGGCGTGAAAGGAGGGGTGAACAGACCTCTGATCTCCTCAAACGGCGGTGACACTCCCCCTGTCAGCGGCCTCCTCGGCGGGTCGGCTCCTCCGTAGACCACCTCGTGCAGACAAGTGAGGTGTGTGTCCACTCCAAGCAGCTGTGCCAGTCGCTCTCGAGACACGGTGTGCTGCTGCCCCAGAAACATGAAGTGGATCGAGCACCGACCCTCTGAGATATAGAGAGTGGCGTAGAAGACTCGAGCCCACTCCTCCACGTAAGCGCTCCTCTGGCGTGAGAGCAGCTCCACAAGGCCTCTGTACCTCTCGAAGAATGGCCTGATCCCGTGTCCAACTGCTGTTGCAAGCTGATTTCAGTCGATGTAAGTGTGCTGGAACAACTTATGGCCCCGACGCCTGTACGTCTCGTACAGGGACGCTTGTGTCAGGGTCCAAAAGCGGGGATCAACCCTAGTGTCCCTGGGCTGCGGGAACCACTCCTCTGGCAATGCTGTCCATCTGAGCTTCTTCAGTTGTTTTGCCTTGAACTTGCGATAGTCTGTAAGCCTGACATCCTCAGCAACTCTGGCAGCGGTACCCATCTCGTAGATGGCCCTCTGGGCCTCTCTGTCCTCTACGCGGTCGGCAGCAGTGGGGCGCTGACTCGCGGTGGGGGTCTGACCTCCCCCTCGGGTCCTGACGGTGCGCCGGCGAACCAGTGGCGTCACCGCAGTCTCCTCCTCATCCTCAGAGTCGTCGGGCGGCACGGGCTGCACTGTGGGCCGCTGCTGCCTCTGCCGAGACTCGCGGAGCCGCAAGGAACCGCGATGGCCGCGCTCACGCTCCTCGGCGGCGCGAGCGGCCAACTCTGCCCGGCGAGCTTCCTTCGAGAGCTTTTGTTTCTTCGCTGCGGGCTCCTCGATGGCCTTGCCTTTTCCCTTGCGATCACGGCCCATCTTGATGCAAAAGAGAGGGCTAGGGTTAGCGGAAAGATGATCGACGAGGAACAAGGATGGATGTCGCACGGCACGGTACAAACCTTAGCGACGAAAAGGATCACACGAACGATGAACGGTGACGCAGCGATCGGGATGATGTCGCGTGGTTCGTGGGAACCCTAGCGACGAAAGTCGTCGAACGGAAGGAGGGCTGCCGGCGGTGAGGTGGAGAGACGACGAGGAGGTGATGGAGAGGTGACGACGACGGTGGCGCCCTGAAGAGGCGGCGGCGGCGGCGTGGTCTGAGGCGGCGGCGGTGGAGGCGCGGCGGCGGCGCGAAGAGGTGGCGGCGCGGAGTGAAGAAGACGAAGCGCCCGTACATCTTTAAATAGGAACCTGATGACCTAACGGTTACGCGAACACTGGATCGACCGATGCGCATCGGGGGGGGGGGGGCTCATCGGTTGAGTTCAACAGAGAGTTGGTCCAAAAACTCTCTTTGCACACCGGATGATCCGACGTTGCTACGTCGATCATCGGTCGAATTCTGCAGGGTAACAGAGGATTGAACATCGGATTCTCCGATGTTTCCTGAAATGAACTCATCGGTCGATTTCTTGGTTCTGACTGATCTGTTCGATGAACTGAAGCATCAATTGATCCGATGTAGCTGCTGACCCTAGCATCGGATAGTCCGATGACTACAGAAAACCTAAGAATTCCCATATATGTCCGTTGACTTAAAACACACAAAGAGAAAACGAGTCTTAGGACCTTTTGGGCACCTCCTAACCCCTAATAATAGGCTTTTCAATATAGTGCCACATATTGGCTAAACCCTTAAACAAATAGAGCACACAAGGAAAATTAGGAGGGAAAAACCAAGAAAATGTAAGGTCCATGCTTTGTGAGCTAGAGTATGGAGACTTCTATCTCTTTAAAGCATGTTCCTTTAGAATTTTGCTCTTTCCACATCATAAGAGTTAAGATATTGCATTTCAAACAAGTCTTCTTATCATGATGTGGGTTCCCCTTTGTGACAATCTACCGTATGCAATGTCAAACAAGTTAATGCAAGATATTAAATGAGTGCAAGTTTATATGGCAGGAATCATGCAAGGCATAAAATAAATCTATCTTGCCAAGTTTAAACCTTCCAAAAGCTTCCTCAGGGAAAACTATTTCTAGCTCACCCCTATCCTTTGGGAGTTAGGCAAGACCTATATGATATGCAACCTTACATGAACATGGCAACTTACATGACGTTAGATGCATCTAGCACATTTAATTCACTTCTAAGCCTAGAAAAAGTTTTCTCATCAAGTGGTTTGGTGAAGATATCCGCCAATTGTTCTTCGGACCTAACACCTTGCAATGAGATGTCTCCCTTAGCCTCATGGTCCCGCAAGAAGTGATGGCGAATATCAATGTGCTTGGTGCGGGATTGTTGAACGGGGTTTCTAGCTATCTTAACCGCACTTTCATTGTCACAAAGGAGAGGCACACAACCAAACTTAATTCCAAAGTCCAAAAGGGTTTGCTTCATATATAGAATTTGGGCACAACATGCACCGGCCGCTATATACTCCGCCTCCGCGGTGGACAAAGCCACGGAATTTTGCTTTTTGCTAGACCAAGATACTAGGGAACGCCCAAGTAGGTGGCACCCTCCGGAGGTACTCTTGCGGTCCACACGACATCCGGCAAAGTCCGAATCCGAGTAGCCTAAGAGATGAAAACTAGCGTTCTTGGGGTACCACAAACCTACACTTGGGGTATGCTTGAGATACCGAAGTATCCTAAAGACCGCCTTCTTGTGCGATTCTTTAGGTGCCGCTTGAAAGCGAGCACACAAGCACACACTAAACATAATATCGGGCCTAGATGCGGTAAGATATAACAATGAGCCAATCATGGAACGGTAATGAGATTGATCAATAGGTTTACCGTCCATATCCGCGCCGAGATGGCAATTTGTCGCCATTGGAGTGCTTCTTGAACTACAATCTCCCATCTCAAATTTCTTCAAGAGGTCCTTTGTGTACTTCTCTTGATAGATGAAGGTCCCCTCTTGAAGTTGCTTGATTTGAAATCCTAGGAAGAAGTTGAGCTCTCCAATCATTGACATCTCGAATTCCCTAGACATCATTTTGCCAAACTCATGGCTAAGAGCTTTGTTAGTTGAGCCAAAAATAATGTCATCAACGTAAATTTGACAAAGAAATAAATCTCCGTCGATGTCCTTGGTGAAGAGTGTAGTATCCACCCTCCCGATCTTGAATCCTTGCATGACTAGGAAATCCCTTAGTCGTTCATACCACGCCCTAGGTGCTTGCTTGAGTCCGTAGAGCGCCTTGTGTAACCTATACACATGATTAGGATTCCTCGGATCTTCAAACCCGGGAGGTTGCTCAACATAAACAAGCTCGTTAATATAGCCATTAAGAAAGGTACTTTTCACATCCATTTGATAAAGCATTATGTTATGATGTGAAGCAAAAGCAAGGAGTATACGAATAGCTTCTAACCGAGCGACCGGAGCGAATGTCTCTCCAAAGTCTAGTCCTTCAACTTGCGCAAAACCCTTGGCCACAAGTCTTGCCTTGTTGCGGACCACAACGCCATTCTCATCTTGCTTGTTGCGGTACACCCACTTCGTTCCGATGACGTTCTTGTCCTTGGGTCGCTCCTCCAACACCCAAACTTCGTTGCGGGTGAAGTTGTTGAGTTCTTCTTGCATTGCCATCACCCAATTTGGATCTTGAAGTGCTTCCTCGATGCGAGTGGGTTCTACACACGAAACAAACGAGTAGTGCTCACAAAACGAAGCGACATGGCGAGAACGAGTACTTACTCCCCGTGACGGACTTCCGATGATTTGATCCATCGGATGCGCCTTGGAGATGCGCCCATGCCTCATGAGTGGTTGTGAAGCACTTGGCGGTGGTGATGCGTTTTGCTCGTCTTGTGGATGGACTTGATCTTGGACTTCTTCTTCTTCATCTAGATGTTGTAGGACTTGTGAATCTTGCGTAGGCAATGGATCATCTTTTTCTTCTTCTTCGTCAACTTGAGGCGCCATGGAGGTGTCGATGTTAGCATTTGAGGCTCCCCCTTGATCATGGCTCTCCTCAACTTCGGGCTTGATGTCTCCAATGGTCATGTTCTTCATGGCTTCTCGTAGAGGCTCATCATCTATATCATCATGACCAAAACTCTCCTCTTGGGAGCCATTAGTCTCATCAAACTCAACATCACAACTTTCTTCAACTAACCCGGAGGTTTGGTTGAATACTCGATATGCTTTTGAGTTTGATGCATAACCAAGAAAAATACCAACATCACACCTTCTTTCAAACTTACCAAGCCTCTTCTTGCGGTAGATGTAGCACTTGCATCCGAAGACTCGGAAGTAGGAGATGTTGGGCTTTCTCCCAATGAGGAGCTCATAGGGGGTCTTTTGAAGTAATCGATGAAGATAGATCCTATTAGCGGCATGGCACGCCGTGTTGATTGCTTCGGCCCAAAACTTCTCCGACGTGCCATAGTCATCAAGCATTGCTCTTGCAAGGGTGATGAGAGTCTTGTTCTTCCTTTCAACGACACCATTTTGTTGAGGGGTGTATGTGGACGAAAACTCGTGCTTCACGCCTTCACGGTCACACCACTCCCCAATGTTGTAGTTCTTGAACTCGGTGCCGTTGTCACTCCGGACCTTGATGATGGGAAGTTGAAATTCCCTTTGAACTCGTTTTGCAAAGGTCTTGAAGACTTCCGGAGTTTCACCCTTGTCACCTAGAAACAAAGTCCAAGCATATCGAGAATAATCATCAACAATAACGAGACAATAGAGGTTACCGCCAAGACTTTGGTATGTGGACGGTCCGAAGAGGTCCATGTGAAGCAGTTCAAGTGGCTTGGAGGTTGACACCATTGTCTTCATCGGATGGTGCGAGGCAACTTGCTTCCCGGCTTGACATGCGCTACAAAGCTTGTTCTTCTCAAATGTGACGTCCTTCACGCCGGTCACCATCCTAAGCTTGAATGACTTCTTGAGCTTGTTCATCCCTATGTGAGCAATGCGTCGATGCCATAGCCAACCCAAACTTGTCTTGGTGAAAAGACAAGTGGTCAAGCTAGCGTTCTTGTTGGAGAAGTCCACCAAGTAAAGATGTCCATGCCTAAACCCCTTGAAGATTAGTTATTTGCTAGACTCACTAGACACCACAACACCATTCTTGTCAAATGTGCACGTTAGTCCAAGATCACATAATTGAGCAATAGAGAGTAAATTGAAACTAAGAGACTTAACATAAAGCACGTTAGAGATAGACAAATCATTAGAAATAGCAATTTTACCTAAACCAATTACCTTCCCCTTTGAGTTATCACCAAAGGTGACTTGTTCGTGATTTCCGGGGTCCTCTATGGAGGTGAACATACCATCATTGCCGGTCATGTGTTGAGTGCACCCACTATCGAGTACCCAATGTTTTCCTCCGGCTTTGTAGTTCACCTACACACATGAAGTTAGTTTTGAGTTTAGGAACCGAAGCCAACTTAGGTCCTTGTATGTGTGATACAAGTGATTTTGAGACCCAAAGTTGCTTGGGGAGCTTCCCCTTCATGCCCTTGATGTCTTTGCCGATGAACTTTGCCTTCACCTTCCCACCTACTTTGCTCAATAGATAATAGTGATTATCAAAGGTAGATGTATAGTTAGGAGGCAATTTGGGAGAAGGACGATTAGGAAGAGGACACTCCCTTGTGTGATGTCCGGTGACCTCACAGTGTTGGCAATAGGAACCAACTTCCTTGATGAAGCTTGTCCTAAGCTCCGGTGAGGGCACCTTCCCTTTGTTTGGCACCGGGAAGGATCCAAGTCCTCTCTTGTTGAAGACTTTGGCTTGTTGGAAGAGGATTTCCTTATGCTTGTCCTCTCCCTTGGTTAGTCTTGCCACGCTAGCATGGAGACTTTCAATCTCGTCCATTAGCTCCTTCTCCCTAGCATTTGCTTTCAACGGCAAAGACTCATGCAAATTGTTAGTGGCATGTGAACTAGCGGGTATTTTGCCATCAAGGGTTTCTTTCTTCAAGTTTTTCAATTTTAGTTCAATAGCTTCATAAGCAAGGTTAAGTACTTGATGCTCTTGAACCAACTCATTGTGCTTGCCCAAGAGTGCTTGATGAGCTAAGTCAAGCTCATGGTGATCAAGCTTGATTTGAGCCTTCTCTTCCTCAATTTGCTTGACATGAGACTTGAGCATGTCATGCTCCTTAAGTATGCTTTCATACTTGTCATGCAAATTGAGGTTAGCACTCTCAAGCTTAGCACGAGCTTGTTCAAGTGCCTTAACCTTGCCCTTTTCCCTTTTTATGATGGCATGATATTCATTAATCATAGATGCTAATTCATCGGGAGAAAGTTCATCATCATCACTAGAGTCATCACATACCTTGGTGTTACCTTTCGCCATGAGGCACATGGGCGGTGGGGGAAGAGGTGAGTCATCCTTGTTGACGATAGCAAGGCTTGCCAAGTTTTCTTCCTCATCTTCACTATCATCGTCACTTGTTTCCTCATCGGTGACCCACTCATTGGCTTCGCACATGAAGACCTTTTGAGGCCCTCTTCTCTTCTTTGGAAAGAGCTTGGTCTTCTTGCCTTTGTCAAATTTCTTCTTTCCAAAGGAGCGCTTGGGCTTGACCTCTTCTTCATCTTCATCACTTTCTTCTAGCTTTCGATGCTTTCCCTTGTGGTTGTCCTTCCTCTTGTCCGGTTTTGGACAATCATATGATATGTGGCCTTGATCACCACAATTATAGCATATCTTGTTTTCATCTTTTCTTGGAAGGAAGGCTTTCTTCTTGGGATCAAAGGAGTAACCCTTCTTTGCGATCTTGGAGTTTAACCGTGAGAATTTCCTCATCATCAATGCAAGCTCGTCATCGTCCTCTTCGCTTGTTGCTTGCTCTTCTTCACTTGAGCTAGGCTCAACTACTTTCTTCTTCTTGGGAGTTGTCTTCTTGGTTGAGGCCTTGAGAGCAATGGTCTTTGACGATGACTCCTCCATCATTCCAAGAACGCTCATCTCATGAGCATGAATTTCTCCAATAAGCTCCGAGACTTCAATGTTGTCAAGTGATTCCTTTTGGAGCATTGAATTGATAATGTTGTACTTGGGCTTGGGTAGAAGCATGAGGATCTTGCGGTTAATAAGTCCCTTACCAAGAGAGGCAATGTCAAGTGCGTTAATCTCCTCAATGAGTACATTTAAACGGGAAAACATTTGGTTAACATTCTCATGAGGAAGCATTTTGAATTCATCATACTTGGATTTAAGCAAGTGATATTTGAGTTCTTTAACACGAGATGAGCCCTCATGTATTTCAATTAAACATGCCCAAATTTCACATGCTTTCTCTTTACTAGCAATTCTAGCAAATACGTCTTGACTTATGCATTCGTAGATAGCATTTCTAGCCTTAGCATCCCATTTTAGTTGATCACCAACATAATTGAGATCTCCAAATCCCGCATGGGTCGCTTCCCAAACTTCGGGAGCAATAGCCTCTAGGTAGGCACGCATGCGTGCTTTCCAATAGGCAAAGTTCTTGCCCTCGAAGGTGGGAACCGAACCCCCATTCTTGGCCATTTAAGCTCTCTAGTGGTGAAGCTAGAATGATCCTATGAGCAACCAAGCTCTGATACCAATTGTAAGGATCGAAACGCCCAAGAGGGGGGGGGGGTGAATTGGGCTTTTTAAATTTTAAGGCAATCTAAAAACTTTAATTGTTAAGCCCAATTCAGTATGCAAGTCAACTACGCAATCAAGAGAGTTAAGTGCGGAATAGTAAAACGTAATTCGTAAAGGGGTAGGGAGAGGAATGCAAACGCTCGAAGACGCGGAGACACGGCGATTTTTCCCGTGGTTCGGTAAGATCACTAGGATCTTCCTACATCCACGTTGTGGCACCCACCAAAGGGTATTGCCACTCCCAAGTCACCAAGACGAGGGAATCCACTAACTTTCTCCGTTCGCCATCTCCGGCAAGGTGGAGCTCAAACCTTGTACAACTTCGATGCTTCGGGCTTCCACAATTGTCTCGGCAAGCTCCGGAGCAATCTCTCTACTCTCCTCTTGATACAAGATGAATGCAATCACCAAGAATGCACTCCCTCACAGCTCTCACTGGTCTAGAGACTCCACTCACCCAGAGAGGACGCACACAAGCTTCTCTCTAGCTAGGTCTAGCCTATATCTTGAGGTGTAGATGGACGAAAAGGGCGTGTAAATGATTGTTCTAGGTCTTGGACACTTGAGGATGTGTGGGCATGCTCTGGTTGTCAAGTGTTATCGAAATGACTGGTGGAAGGGGGTTAAATAGCCAGCCCAACTGAATTAGCCGTTGAAAAAGTTGGCTGATTACTTTTTCTGTGTACATCGGATGATCCGATGACCACCTTTTCTGAGCATCGGTCTAATTAGATTAGCTGACGTCACTGTGTCAGAAGTGACCGTTATTCGACCGATGCTGCCCCTTCTCAATCATCGGATGATCCGGTGAGCTTTGTCTTCAGATTTGGTCCAGAAATAATGTTTCTGTTGAATTAGACCGATGTACACTTTGCTTCTGCATCGGATGATCCGGTGAGTGTTTCTCCAGAATTGTTGAGACAAATTAATCTTTCTGTTGAACTTCACCGATGTCCACTTGTCTCTAGCATCGGTTGATCCGGTGTGCACTTCATTCTGAGGTCTTCTTCTTCTGTTGAGCCCCAATCGACCGATGTGTGCATTTTCCAGAACATCGGACGATCCGGTGAGTGTAATTTGTTTGCTTCGAGTTGAACTTTTAGAAGCTTCTCGAGTGACCTCTTTGACACTTGTTGCAAATAATGTTCTGATGAATATTGATCTTCTTGCGTTGCCAATTTTGATAGAATAGAGTCGTTGTGTGAGTTCTTCATTTAGCCTTCATGAGAATTGAATAACCCCCTTAGAATAGGTCGTTTGAGGGGTCTCCATTCGTATCCAATGAGTGGTAGATGATTTGAATAGATAGTCGTTAACGCTTGATGTGATATACGTGAAACCTTGCATCCACAAACTCATTAGTAATTACGAATGGTTGTCATTAATCACCAAAACCATACCTCACGGGGGCCTAGATGCTTTCACTTGTCCTCGTGTGAAGCAGAATATATTGCAGCAGCTCAAGGGGCATGTCAAGGTGTATGGATGGCACGGCTGATGGAAGACTTGGCTGAAAAGGTGAAGACGCCAGTGCTACGGGTTGACAACAAGTCTGCCATAGACTTGAGCAAAAATCCAGTACACCATGACAGGAGCAAGCACATCGACACCAAATATCACTACATACGGGAGTGTGTAGACAATGGTGTTATAGTACTTGAGCAAATCTCTACGAAGGACCAGATGGCGGACATCTTGACCAAGGCACTTGGAAGACAGAAGTTCATCGAGATGAGAAGGAGAATTGGCCTTCTGGACATACTGCAGGTCCAGGGTCAGGAGGAGAATGTCGGATGACCCTGGGCCTGGGTCTGGGGCGGCCTGGTGCGGCTGAGCCCACCAGGGGCGCGCGTGCCCAGGCGGGGTCCACCTCCCTAGTGTGGTCAGTTAAGATAGAGTCTAGAAAAATTAGAAATTCTGTTTAAAGTCCTATTCAGTTAGAGATAGAATAAGAGTTGTAAGGGGTTGGGACTCTCCCAAAACCCCCCTATATAAACAGGGTTGCGCCCCTCCCTGTACCGCACCTTATTATCAAATAATACAAGTTTTCCACCAGACCAAGGCCTCCCCACGGCAGAACCTGATCTAGCCGAGTTCCCTAACTCGCCTAGATCAGGATTTCGCATCTGTTCCAGCAGGAACTCGGTGAGTTCTTCTCTGTTCCCTTCTTCTCCGATCTGATCAGCACCAGGGGTGCCTTCTACTCTCTCTGTCCTCTCTGTTCTGAACACAGGAATCACCCTGTACTGAACTGCACCGCAGAATAGATCTGTTCTGGCCGAACAAACCTGATCAGCACACCTGCAGAGCTAGAAACAGGGCTGAACAGGCCGGATTTCCAACAGGCAAGCATCTAGAATCTTATGTGAGAAGAAAGTTCCACAAAAAATGAAAGAAAAATTCTATAGGACGGTGATCAGACCCGCGATGCTGTATGGAGCAGAATGTTGGTCAACTAAAAGGCAACATGTCCAACAAATGAGTGTTGATGAGATGCGCATGCTACGGTGGATGTGCGGTCACACAAGAAGAGACAAAATTAGAAACGAGATGATACGTGATAGGGTAGGGGTGGCACCGATTAAGGAGAAGCTAGTCCAACATCGTCTTCGGTGGTTTGGGCATATCCAGCGGAGACCTTCAGAAGCACCAGTTAACAGTGGGGTTATAAAGAATAGAGAAAATTTTAGGAGAGGTAGAGGTCGACCAAGGTTGACATAGCAAGAGGCGGTGAAACGAGACTTAAAAGAGTGGAACATAACTAGAGATTTGGCTCGTGATAGAACTGTTTGGAAATTAGCAATTCATGTGCCAGAATCTTAGTTTATTCGTATTTTGTTACTCTTATCTTATTTCTTATTAATCATTTATAAAATAAATAAAATGTAGAATCTTATTTTATTTGTATTTTTTTACTCTCATCTTATTTTCTATTACTTTTCTTAAAAAATTGTTAGGTTTCATTTCTAGTTGACCCCAACTTGTTTGGGACAAAGGTTTGATTGTTGTTGTTGTTGTAAAAAATAAAGAGTTATAGATTGAGTTCAGTTTAAATAGAAGGAGATACAATAAATGAGGAGATAGAGATTAGAAAAAAGGAGTCTTGATTGGTTGGGGGATGTCCCCAGTGATCTGGTGGTGTACGGCCAGCAGGAGGGCATGCGGCCAAGAGGGGTCCTCCCCCTATATAAGCAGTCCCTTCCCTCATGTAAGCTTCATCCAAAAAAATAAAAATAGCTCCATTGGGTTGTTTTTCTCCTTGGGTCACCGTGGCTACGAACCCTAACCCTAGCGGTTGTGACATCTCCCCTCCACCACGATACGTGCTGCGCAGCAACAGTCAAGCCTCCCTCCTCCTCTCCTCTCCCCTGCGCAGCCCTAGGCACAGCCGGGGAGGTCCCCTCCACCACGTTTTACAGCAAGTTGAAACAAAAGTACTAACTCAGAAACAATCATATTGTTATGTGCTATTACAAAGTGATACATCCCAAATTTAGGCATCACACATATGCACTTGCTACAGTGCTGCATATTTCGCAACGTGATATTATGACTGAATCTGATATTACAAAAGCACTACCAAATTGTCGCGGCTGCAAGCATCACAATTTTTGTGACGTTGCAGAAAACATGATTGAACTATTATTCGCTCAACAGTCAAATGACAATTTTCAAAATTGCATTTTTTTTAATCCTGTTTTCATATGTTTGTACTAAAAAACATGATATGATAATAGAGCTTCCTTTACATATCATAAATTTTTAATAACATGAAATATTATCCTAGGAAAGTTGAATGCAAATTGCAAATAATCATTTATGAGAACTAAGAAAGATGGTCCACATTGTTCCATGCAAACCTGAAAGCTTCCTATCAATATTATTGTTTACTCATTTTAATTGTACTACCATCATTCACGTGAAGCCTGAAGCAAAATTTGGTGGTTTGTATTTTGTTGTATCAAATGGATTATGCTAGAGCTAATAAAATGGACAAGTTCATTGGCTTCACTAGCATAGAAAAATTAATAGTACAATAGTCAAATGTAATACATATGGTCTGAAATGTAGGAATTTATGTTTCCTTGGTGGAAAGTAGTTTGTCTACACTACTTATAAAATTGCACACATTATGATACTAAAGTTGAAATCAAATGTATTTGGAGATTTAGCTAATTTACCAACAATATGATACTAGCATTGCATTAGCTGGCTTTGTCCCTTTTCAAATAAGAGACCTTAGCATTGCATTAGAAACGAAACAGAACATAGTCGAAATGAAGCATTTTGACACAAAACAATTCAGCCATGGATTCACCAACAAGTTGGTAGGCAGCTGCGCTCCTGTGGAACCATTGAATTGATCAATTATGTACAATTTTTTTATCAAAAATTACTTAGTAGTTTTGGTTCTTGGTCATAGTAGATTGCCGCTAAAGGTAAGATCAGAACAAGAAGACTCTAAATCCATCCTTTTGCGTGGCATAAAATTTCTGATTTATTTCACTAGCTCATGAAGACTCGATTCCAATGTCCTGTAGACCCGATGACAATATAAAAGATTATTTAATAAAATAAAGTTTCGTAGCAGCCATCAATCCAACTCTAAATTGTTGACAGCATACACACAAAAAGAGTCCACATCTGAGTAAAGGTCCCATCTGTCTTAAAAAATGAGTGCCTTGCCTCACCTTTCAAATCCGGGGTGTCACCAAGATGTCCTCGTCCTTCTCCAGCCCAGCGCAGCACCTGGAAAGCGAGATGTGGTCAGGAGCGACAGGATCCAATGAGCCAAGCGGGGAGGAGGCGGGAGGAGGAGAAGGACAAGGGGATCGGAGCCAGGGAAGCGGCTGGGTGTCGGCCGTCACCTACGAAGTATGAAAGGTAGGACCAAGGGAAAGGAAGGAGTTTGGTGACGCCGTGACGAATTTAAAGACGTGTTTGGATGGTGGCCACAGTTTGCCACAACTCGCCTCGCCGCATGTGCGGCGAGTCCGTCCTCTGTTTGGTTTTCGTCCTCTGTCACAGATCATGCTGCAGCAGATTAGTTCATTTTCTTTTCTAAGGGTCTGTTTGAATGATGGCTAACTTATCTAAGTTTAAGGCTGACTCCAACGCAAAGACCAAAAATGGCCACCTATTTCGCTATTTGTATTGTGAGTAGACTCCCACGTGAAGACTAAAAAGTGGTGGTCTCCAACGGCGAGGACGTAAACTAGCGCGAGTATGCCGAAAGTATTTTCCCGCCAGACTTTTCTCCTCCTGCGCGCTCGCTCTTGCTTTGGCTCAGATTCCCACGCCAGCGCTGGTGTTTCGAATGACGATGCGTCTCCGCTTGGAATCATGCATATCTGCGTCTTCACGGAAGCACTACGAAAACTGCGTACCTGCTTGCATCCTTCGGTTGGAGATCATTTTTCATTGATGGACTACCTATTTCGAGTTTGCGTTGTTGTATGCCTACTGCGTTGGAGTTAGCCTAAGCTTAGCCATTTGCCACACTTGTGGCATGCCTAAGCTAACTAACGTTAGCATGTGTTTGGATTGTTACCACAGCTAAGTTTAGGTGTGTTTAAAAAAGTGTGGCATGTGTTTGTTTTGTTACCATGATTAAGCTTAGGCAAGTGGCTAACCTTAGGTGGTTGATTTGAGCGCCACAGTTGAGGCAGTTTTTTGTTAGACAATGGAAACAAAAGTTGCCTAACTTCTGTGTCATGTCTAACCTTAGTCAACAACCAAACACCCGTCTAAAACAATGTGGCATGCCTAACATTAGGCTTAGGCAAGTTAGGCATTGAACCAAACAGCCCCTAACTCTGTCACACCTGTGGTGCCAATTTTAGATGCCGCACTTGCGGCGCCGCCGAACCTGCGTAGTGCGGGGGCTTAGGCTCCAGTTCAAACAGGCCCTTAAAGAGATCTAAACTTTTGATGCTGTTTGGATTGTGCACAGAGTCTTGTTATCTGAGTCAATTGTTATTATGGACCTCTAGAGAAGGGGTTTCGACGAAATAGACGTTAAAATAGATTTTCAACATGCGCACACGTTATAATGGCATTATCATATATTTTAGGTCTATTTCTTTTTTCTATTCTGTTTTTTATCTTCTCTAATTTTAAAACCCTCATGAGCTGATGCTGCTCGTCAGGTGTCGATGTGCTGCCGGTCAGGTGCCGACCGAGCGCAGGAGCCGTGGTTCACGCTTTGAGCCAAATTTTTTTCTCAGCTTCTAGTGCCCTGGTTCATCACATTTTGAGTCAAATTTTTTTTTTCTCAGCTTTCAGTGCCCTAGTTCATCACGTTTTGAGCCAAATTTTATTTTTCTCAGCTTCCAATGCCCCGATTCATCACGTATTGAGCCAAAAAAATTATCAGCTTCCAGTGCCCTAGTTCACATAACTATGCTCTTCCAGTGACTTATTCATGTCACAAGAAAAAAATCGGCAAGGAACCTACGATTTTGAACTAGATCAATAGCAAAAATCTCAAGATAGAAATAAAAGCACTAGGAGATATCACAGAAACATAAGTTCATGATTATCATCACATTGAAGAAGATCAAAATGAACTTACACTGTTAACAAATATGTAGGACAGTTCCCATGCCTATTGTAATGAAAATTGATAAACACCAAAATTCTTATTACAGTAAATAAATCATGACACATCAAATATTTAAAATATTTTTGGCTTTTCTTGTTCTTTGGAGCTGGTTTCTAATGATTGAGAAGATAAAACCTCCTCACATGTGCCTTCTTCTATGAGCAAATTAATATGCCTGCACATTATTCAATATATTAGGAACATATTTTCTTTAAACACAATGTATGAATGATGGAAGATTTTAATCTTGTACCCTCTTGTCATTATTCCAAGACGATGTTGTATTATTTTATCCTTTATTGTATTTGCCTCTATGTGTTAGTATTCTCTAAAGCATGAGAAGAAGAAGTTTGTTGATGTGTACTTTCTCCCATAAGCATATTAAAAGTCCACATATGAGACATAGGTGGTAACATTGTTTTTATGTCAGTTAGACTTATTTTTGTGCTGTTACATTTATTAATTTAGAAAACAAGTACTGTACTTCCATGTGCTATTGCACTTTCTTGATGCCACTGCACCCGGTCTTGCACTTTTTATCTGTCAACTACAAAATTATATTTCTCAAGATTTAAATCAACACTTTCTTTTCATGGATGATTCCTGTGGCTGCAAATGACGTTGCTTTTTCACTACATGCGGTCACATTGACAGCTATTACAATATTTCAAGTATTCATTTATGAGGTTAGTTTATCACCTGGTGCCCGATCAATCACGATCTGAGAGGCTGCGGAACCGTGACTCGCGCCTGGGACTGGGAGGCGGCGGCGCGGAACCGGGACTGGGAGCGGCGACGCGAAATCAGAAAATCAGGGGCGGCGGAGCGGAATAGGGGAATCCCGATCGGCGGCGCCTTGGGCGGGTTGGGGCGGCGGCCGCTGGCGACGAGCAAGGCCACGCGGCCCCTGCGCGTGGGGGCTGGGCGCCGGCCCCTGGCGTGGGGGCGCGGCGGCCACGAGGGATCATGGGGAGACGGGCGCCACCCCTCGCTCGATCTTCCTAGGTGATTACAAAAGGAATCTGCACCTGAGAAAAGCATAAGGGTAAATCGTTCATTTTGGAACTAGAGAAAATAAAAAACAGAAAAGTAAAAAACAAAAAGACTTAAAATATATGATAATGTCATTATAACGGTGTGCACATGTTCAGAAGGCTATTTTAACGAAGCCTACGGTATAAGTGTCATTCCATCAAAGCTCTTTCTCTAGAGGTTCATAATAGCAACTGGCTCGTTGTTATTAAGAACGATTAAAATGCAATCAGCACTTTGGTGCATTCGTGCAAAAATTAAATCTGAGTCACACGATCTACACTCAATGGTTACTGTATTTTTACACTTAAACCCTTCCACGTGTTTGCACTGCATTTATGTTATCAGTTAGAAGGGTTTAAGTGCAAAAATACAGTAACGATTGGTTGAAGATCGTATGGTTTAGCTTTATTTTTTGTACGATTACACCAGAGTGTTGACTGTATTCTAGTCGTTTACCTAGTTATTACTGGCGTCATTTGGTCAGAATGAATGGAAAGAGGGATGGGTTTAGGATAGGGGAATGGATCACTTCCCAACTCGATGGTTTTGGAAAAGAGGACCGAGTGATTTCAAACATACAAAATTTTTTATATTTTAATTTTAACTGACATCTAAAAAAATACATCTCCTTATCTAAATTTCTATATTATAGACTTTTTTGTCACGCCAAACTGATTGACTTGACCCGCAATATGTAGCATGAGTCACACCAATTCATCCGGCATGACTTATGCTCCATATTCGAGTGTGGACTGAGTTGACCTACCAACTCAAGAAACATAGGTGAAATATAACCATTTTTTTCCTTTCTAACCGCTTCTAAATAAATAACTGTAAACACATAACCCCTACTGAAAGTGCATCTAGGCATCCCGTAGGTTTTGGATGATTGATGACGACTATTAAGAAACTAATGAGCTGAGTTGATCTTAAGCACATGTGTGATAGTTAAAATGAGACAAAATCCTTCAAAAGAAAAAGGTCAAAACGAGCGTCAAAGACTCAAGCGTAGAAATTAAGGTTTCTATAGTGTTGAACTTATATGAGTTGTATCTTGTGTGAGGGTGGCTGTATCATGTGCATTGAGACCATTCTAGAGGGCTCAAAGTGGTGGTTGAGAGAAAAACCTAAGTGAGAAGCCAAAATGAGGAAAAACCATAGGAGGCCGTACTAGTCCGGGCCTCGGGGCTGGACTAGTCCGGCCAGTCAGAGTAGTCTGCTTTGGGACGGACTAAAGGTCTCTGGATGAATTAGGACTTGTCTGTTTATCCCTTAGTGGAGTTGGAGCTAAGTCCCGGAAAACCGGACTTGTCCGTTTTGGAACGGACCAAAGCTCTCTGGAATAGTTCGAACTTGTCCATGGTGGTACGAACTAGTCCGTTTGAGATTTAGTGTGAGAGAAACCGAGTAAACCCTAGAGGGTCAGACTAGTCCGAGCCTATCCAGTTGAGTCCGTTTTGGGACGGACCAAACATTTGTGTCCTACTTCGGACTAGTCCATTGTGAGCCGGACTAGTCCGTGTTGTTAGTGGCCGTTTGAAATTCAAACGTTGGCGGCACGTCATCTGTTTTGTCGATCAATGACGTGAAATCGGCGGTGGTCCCAAAAGGCTGGACTAGTCCGGGGTTGTTCGGGTGGCAACAGTTAGTTGTCGGGACCCCCGACCCTCTCTTGAACTCTAACGTCGCCACAAGTGACCTAGAGCCTTCAAAAGCCTTCTGATGGTCCTACTAGCCCTCAAGACCAAATCTTGAAGAGATTAGGGTTTGGGAAGGAGAGTGACGGAAGATCATCGCGCTTGGGCTCTCGGTTTGTTGTGTTTTGTGGCTTGTGTGAGTTGAGCTTCGTGTGCCCCTCATTGTATTGATTTGTGAAGCCTTAACTTGTGAGCAGCCTCAATCAAACTTGGTGATTACCCATTGATATAGTGGAAACCAAGCCGGCCATTGTGGTGGCTTGGTGAGAGAAGGGTCAAGTGAGACCCGGTCCTTGTGTGAACTTCTCAACGTAGATGTAGGCTTCTTCGTAGAGTTGAACCACAGGATAAATTGTGTCTCTCTTGTCGCTTTACATTTGATAATCACTAGAATTGTTTTTAGGGTTCATATTGCTCTTCATTTCGATCTTGTTGAAATCTTGTAACCTATTTGCTTACAATTGTCAATCTAAGTTGTACTAGGTTACTATACATTTTAATTATCTTTAGTGAACTTAAATTCCGAAAATAACTTGTAGAAATCAAGTTTTTAAGTTTTTCCCTTGTCCTGAGCGGACTAGTCCAGCCCTGTCCAGACAAGTATGGCCTCAGTGTTTTAATCTCATTTGATTAAGTCATTTCATGTCTTATTGCCTATTCACCACCCCTCTAGGCAACTTTTAATTGGTATTAGAGTGGGCTTCTCCACCAAGAGTCTAACAACCCGGAGAAGAAATGGCCAGAAGGGGTAACAATGAGATTCTTGTGATTGTTGATGACACCAAGACGAAGAACGTCGATGTTCTTCAAGATAATCCAAATGATGACGAAGAAGTTCGCATGCTCAAGGCACTGCTTTGTGAGAAGCTCAATGTGCTCAAGAAGGAGATCAAGCCAATTGCTCCGATCAACATCGACAATGGGAGTAGTTCACAAGACTACTCCCGGTATCCTTACAACTATGAGCAACTAACCGCAAGCAATCACTATTTATCTATCCCCATTGGCAAACCTCCTCAATTTGATGTAAATGATTACTCTATGTGGAAGCATAATATGAAGATGCATCTCATTTCCTTAAACCCTAGTTTGTGGCAAATTGTTATGACAAGTGTACATCTTTCCAAGAATGGGGAAGACATCACTCCGGAGCAAGCCGTCCTCCTCCATCGCAATGCTCAAGCCGTTGGAGTGATTACCTCCTCATTGACTTGAGAAGAGTTCAACCACATTGAAGGGTTGGAGGTTGCCAAGGAGATATGGGACGCCCTCAAGACAGCACCTGAGGGCAACCATGTCATTAGGGAGGCCAAGATCAAGATGATCGAAGGAGAACATGGGAGGTTCACAATCATAGATGGTGAATCTCCCCAAGACATGTACGACCGCCTCAAGACTCTCATCAACAAGAGTCGGTCCTATGGAAGCACCCGGTGGACCAACCATGAGGTGGTAAAGAGGATGATCCGAGCATTCATGCCTCAAAACGTTACTCTTTGCTCACTAATTCATGAGAGTCCGAGTTTTCATAAGATGACTCCCAAAGAAGTGCTTGGGAGGATCATCAACCATGAGATGATAGAGCAAGAAGCTATGTTCTACAATGATCTACAAAAGTTCTCCTCCTCCAAGAAAAGGGATGTTGCATTCAAGGCAACATCCTCAAGATCACAAGAAAAGGAAGAAAGTGATGAAGAGAGCCCCGACACCAATGAGAAAGAGACACTCTTCATCAACAACTTCAAGGGATGTTTAGAAGAAGGAGGGGGAGCTACCATCATGAAAGCAAGAGCAAAGACAATCCCAAGACAAGATCAAAGAGAGCTTGCTACAATTGTGGAGAGTATGACCACTTCATTTTGGATTGCCCACATGAGGAAAACAAGAAGAAGAAGGAGGGCAAGTCCTAGGAGAAGAAGTACTTCAAGAAGAAGAAGCAATCGGGGCATGCCCACCTTGGAAAGGAGTGGGATTCAAATGAGGAATCCTCCTCCGATGAAGAGGAGAAGATAGCAACCATTGCTATGAAGAAGACAACCACAGAGAACAAGCTCTTCCCCAACTTAGAGAAATCAAGGCCAACTTGCCTCATGCCAAGGAGGGAAGAAAGAAGGTTAAATCTAAATCCTTCTCTTCAATTTCTTTGCATGATGATTTTGATAGTAGTAGTGAAAATGAACATATGCTTAAGGATATGAGTAAATGTACATTGAAAAGATTGAGGTTGTTGACGGATGAGATATTTGACAAGGAAGAGCTCATCAACAGTCAAGAGGACATGCTCATCCAACAAAAGGAGATATGTCAAGAGGTTGAAGAGCTCTTGGAGCTTGAAAGGGAAAGAAGCAAGGCACTTGAGCGTGAACTCGCCTTGAGCAAGGAAACTTGCTCAAACCTTGAGAACACTACAGTTGTGCTCAAGGATGAACTTGTTAGTTTGACACAAGCTAACAAGATCCTTGAAACACAAGTGAAGTCTCTCAAGGTCAATGCACCTTCTTCCTCTACAAGCTCACCTTCCACAAAATGTCAAATCCGACGCGCCTTAACCTTGCAAATGCTCAAACTTGATTGTGAAACTTAAAGATGAGCTTAAGTTGGCACAAACCAATCAAGTACCAAAGGGTGGCATCTTTGACAAGGAGAAGATGGCATATGCACGTAGTGCATACGCCAACACAAGACATCCTCTTGTCAAGGATGGTCTTGGTTATTCTAGGTAGATGAGGTAAAACGCCAAAACTCCCAAGAATGGCAAAGACTTGATTGTTTTTATCAAATTAGGTTCATACAACAACAAGGGAGAGAACATCGCTACATCAACCAAAATGCCTAAGAAAGAACCTCATCCATTGTTCCATGACTTTGATGCTTCATATGTGCTATTAAGGAACAAGTTTGGTAAATCTTATACTAGGTATGTTGGGCCACACCGCAAGAGTCCTAAACCTTGTGTGTGGGTGCCCAAGTGCCTCTTGACTAACATCAAAGGACCCAACACCGCTTGGGTAGCTAAAGCCAAAGCTTAAATCTTTCTTGTAGGCATACTCCTCCGGTGGAACCAAATGGGTTCTTGATAGCGGGTGCACTAATCATATGACCGGAGAGAGGAAGATGTTTGTGGAGTATAAGCTAAATTAAGATCCAAGTGAAGGAATCTATTTTGGGGACAATAGCCAAGGAAAAATCCTTGGCACCGGTAAAATTGCTATATCTCCTTCTCACACTCTTTCTAATATTTTGCATGTTGACTCCCTTGATTATAACCTCTTGTCCATATCACAATTATGTGATAAAGGTTATAATTATTTGTTCACTAATGAGGTTGTGACCGTCACAAGGAGAAGCAATGACTCAATTGCTTTTAAGGGTGTACTCAAGGGAAAGCTCTATCTTGTGGATTTCTCCACGGATAAAGCCCAACTTATTACATGCTTAATTGAAAAAACTAACATGGGAAGGCTTTGGCATAGAAGGCTAGCCCATGTTGGGATGAGAAATTTGCAAAAACTCCTCAAGGGTGAGCACATCCGTGGTTTAAAGAATGTTGTATTTGAAAAGCATAGGCCATGTAGCGCATGCCAAGCCGGAAAGCAAGTTGGAGCTCCGCATCCATCCAAGAACATTATGACAACAACAGGACCATTGGAGCTTCTACACATGGATCTCTTCGGTCCAATCGCCTACATAAGTATTGGCGGTAACAAATACAGTCTTGTTATTGTTGATGATTTTTTACGTTTCATTTGAGTATTATTTTTGCATGATAAGAGTGAGACTCAAGGTGTCCTCAAGAAATACTTGAAGAGAGCTCAAAATGAGTTCTCCTTAAGTATCAAGACCATCATAACAATGACACCGAATTCGAGAATACTCAAGTTGAAGAGTTTTTGGATGAAGAAGGTATCAAGCATGAGTTCTCGACCCCCTACTCCTCTCAACAAAATGGGGTGGCCGAAAGGAAGAATAGAACTATAATTGAGATGTCACGAACCATGCTTGATGAGTACAAGACGTCGGATCGATTTTGGGCGGAAGCAGTTAACACCGCTTGCCATGCCATAAACCGGTTATATCTTCACCGCATAGTCAAGAAGACGTCCTATGAGCTCCTAACCAGTAACAAGCCTAGCATTTCCTACTTTCGCGTTTTTGGGGGCAAATTCGACATTCTCAACAAGAAGCCTAGGACTTCGAAGTTTGCTTCTAAGTTCGATGAGGGTTTCTTGCTTGGTTATGACTCAAACACTTACGCATATCGTGTCTTCAACAAATCCTCCAAAATTGTTGAAGTAGCACGTGACGTAGTGTTTGATGAGACTAATGGCTCCCAAGTGGAGCAAGTTTATAGTCATGTGCTAGATCAAGAAGAAGCTCCACAAGGGGTAATAGGAAGGATGGCGCTTGGGGATATATGCCCACAAGAATAAACTCAAGACTCAAGTGACCATCCTATACATCAAGCAAGCTCTTCCTCAAATGATCAAACTCAAGTTCCCCAAGATGTGCTCCATGAAGATGAAAATGGAGGCATCAATCAAGGGGGAGACAATGAAAATGAGGAAGATGAAGATTAAGATTCAAGACCTCAAGCACCTCACCCAAGAGTGCATCAAAGCGTTCAATGGGATCATCCCGTTGACAATATTCTTGGAGACATCTCCAAGGGGGTAACTACTCGATATCGTATTGCAAATTTTTGTGAACATTACTCTTTTGTTTCTTCCTTAGAGCCTCACAAGGTTGAAGAAGCACTACGAGATCTGGAGAGGATGATGGCCATGCAAGAAGAGCTCAACAACTTTGAAAGAAATCAAGTATGGAAGCTCGTGAAGAGGCCTAATGCGAATGTTGTAGGCACAAAGTGGGTGTTCCGCAACAAACAAGATGAGCACGGGGTGGTTACAAGGAACAAGAAATTACTTGTGGCCAAGGGGTATTCACAAGTCGAAGGTTTGGATTTCGAAGATACTTTTGCTCCCGTAGCTAGGCTTGAATCAATTCGTATATTACTTGCATTTGCTACTCACCATAATTTTAAGCTATACCAAATGGACGTCAAGAGTGCATTCCTCAATGGTCCAATAAAGGAAGAGGTGTATGTGAAGCAACCCCCCAGCTTTGAAGACCAAGAATTCCCAAATCATGTGTACAAATTGCGTAAGGCTCTCTATGGCCTCAAAAAAGCTCCTAGAGCTTGGTATGAGTGCCTTAGAGACTTTCTAACTTAAAATGGTTTTAAAATTGGGAAGGCAGATTATACTCTATCCACTAAGCACTTTAATGATGATTTGTTTGTTTGCTAATTATATGTCAATAACATTATATGTGGTTCTACTAACAAATGTTTTTTGATGAGTTTTCCAAGATAACGACCGAAAGATTTGAGATGTCCATGATGGGGATTTGAAGTTCTTCCTAGGTTTTCAAGTGAAGCAACTCAGGGAAGGCACATTCATTAGTCAAACTAAGTACACACAAGACATACTCAAGAAGTTTGACATGGACAAGGCCAAACCCATCAAGACACCTATGGAAACCAATGGGCATCTCGATCTTAATGAAGATGGTCCAAGTGTGGACCAAAAGGTATATCGTTCCATGATAGGTTCATTGCTTTACTTATGTGCATCTAGGCTCGATATCATGCTTAGTGTGTGTATGTGTGCTAGATTTCAAGCTGCTTCTAAGGTGTGTCAATTGACCGCCGTTAAGAGAATTCTTAGGTATTTAGTTCAGACACCAAGTCTAGGACTTTGGTACCCCAAAGGTTCTAAGTTTAACCTCATTGGATATTCCGATGTGGACTATGTGGGGTGCAAAGTTGATAGTAAGAGTACATTCGGAACTTGCCAATTCCTTAGTAGATCTCTAGTGTCTTGGTCCTCAAATAAATAAAACTCCATTGCTCTTTCCACAGCCGAAGCGGAGTATATCATCGTCGGAAGTTGTTGTGCACAACTTCTTTGGATGCGACAAACTCTTAGGGACTATGGCATAAACTTGCACCATATCCTCCTCCTATGTGACAATGAGAGTGCCATCAAAATAGCCCACAATCCAGTGGAACACTCAAGGACCAAACACATCGATATTCACCACCATTTCTTGAGAGATCACTCCATCAAATGAGACATTGCAATTTTACATGTGAGAACCAAAAAACAATTGACCGATATTTTTACCAAACCCCTAGATGAGAAAATATTGTGTGAACTTAGGAGTGAGCTCAATATCTTAGATTCTCGAATTGTGGCTTGAGTCTTGCACATATGATTGTTATATTCAAAATTCACACATGCTTGCAAAAAACTAATCCTCCTCGATTTTCTACAAATTATTTTTAAATTATTGAATCTTTGTGAATTATGGTCATAGTTTGATTGTTGATTGCTTATTGATCATGTTTACAAAGATCTTTTGTGAAAATATAGTCCAAAAGGATCAAATCTCCACTAAAAACTCATTATATAGGAGTTTTCAGCCTTAGGACCGGACTAGTCTGTCCATTAGATCGGACTAGTCTAGTGGTTCAGAATAGTCCGGACCCAGTCCGCTAGCCGGACAAGTCCGAGTCTCCAACCGGACTAGTCCGACCCTTGGGGACTTAACCTCCCCACGGAGCCCTCGACCTCTTAATTCTTACCCACACAATCTCTCTCTTCAAAATGCACGAAAACCGCCCCAAAATCGGCGATTTTTTATTCCAACCACCAAATCTTGATTACAATCCGTGGATTGAGGCCCTGGGGTGCGTGAGAACTCTTCCCCAAGCATCGGAGGCTAATTCCTCACTCACATTTCGTCGAATCAAAGATTTGAATAGGTATTCTTGACCTAACCCCAAAACCTTGGAAATTCATTTCTTTTAGGTCTTTTGATAGAAACTTCTTCACAAATGTTGTTGTCCACATCCTCGTGATCATGTACCTCAAATTTGGTGGTAGGATCCATAGATTTTGCAAAATTTCTCTAGATTAGGGTTCTTGTTGTGTGAACTGGACTAGTCCGACCACAGGGCGGACAAGTCCGACTTGGTACAGACTAGTCCGGCCCCTGGGCGAACAAGTCCGGGTTACACAGTGAAAACCCTAACCTTGATTGATTTTGTGAATTCTAATGCCATGTCTCTACTTCTTTGGACTCATACACATTCCTTTGCATCTCTTATCAGCAACTATGTCGGATTCCGACTATGTTCCTTTTTCTGACTCCAAGGCCGAGGCGGGAACGCAAGCACTATACCGTCGAAAGTGCGAGGAGGACGAGCTTGTCATGGCCTATCTCGAGTCTCAGTCAGAGGCTAGAAGGGCAATGAAGACCCAACAGGAAGCTCACAACTCAGCGACAGCTGAGGCAGCTCCCAAGAATAAAAGGCTTGTGACTATGGGGGAAAAGACTAGAACTCAAGAAGCCAGGACACCAAAAGACAAGGGCAAGGCACCAGTGGATGCTGCACCCAAAAAGAGAGTCCTTGTTCCTAAAAATCCTGCAAGCAAGGCCCAGAAGGGAGCCTCTCAACCCATAGGACCCTTAAGGATGTCATCTCATGCAAGGAACCCAAACTGTGCGGCTGCCTTCGATGCCATCATCTTCAAAGGCAAAGGGGCTGAGAAGGCAAGGATGCTCAAGATGGTCAATGTCTATCAAAGGGAAAGGAGCACAGTGGATCCCCGTTTCTGGTGTGACTTCCACTGTGACTATTGTCGGACTGCCTAAATGTCCAAGCAAACTCCAGTCACAGATGCTCAGTGGATCGATTGGGGCTACATGGCCCAAAAGGATCACGTGGCTTTCAATGTTGTGATTCAGGCCATAGAGCGCCATGGCTTGAAGAAGTTCATGGCATTTTAATATGATTGGAATGTGGAGGTCATTGCTATATTCTACTCCACTGTCTACTTGAACACCGACGGGGACAGGAGGATCACTTGGATGACACATGGAAAGCAATACTCCACCACCTACTAGGAGTTTGCTCAACTACTAGACCTGGAGGATCAATTGGAGAATAAGATCATCGTTTCCAACCTAAGGCCAGTTGATCGAGACACTTTGGAGTACATTTATCCATGTCATGTACCTTTTGAGGCAGGGCACATAAGGAACATCAAGCCCTTCTACAGTGTCCTCAACTGAGTGCTCCGAAAGACTATTGCCCCCAAGGATGGATATGCGGGGATTATTCAAGGAAATTTGTTGCACTTCATGGTGCTAATTGATGGGGATATCCGTTTAAATGTGGGGGACTACATCTTTGACGACGTCTTCAACATTTCGCATACTCCAAACCGCTCATGTGGATACGCTCCTTACATCATGTACATAATCGAGAAGGTGTCTGAACTCACCTTCAAGAAGGACATCACTCACCGAAGGCTTCGTCCTCAAATCCCTCCTCCGGAGCCTGCTGCCCCTCGAAGGAAGAATGCGGATCCTCCCGCTTCTTCTTCTCACTTTGTGCCATTACCTCCTCCACCTCCACCTCCTCCTTCATCACAATGTGGCAGTGGTTTCCTCAAGTGCTTCAAAGCCATCTTCTCCTCTTGTCAGAAAGCAGAAGTTTGACAATGTCGCATGGAGCTTTGCCAAGAGAAGTATCTCAAGGCGATGTGCGACAAGCTAGACATCCTCATGTCTCCCGCCGCGGAGAGTGATGGGGAGATGAGTCCATTCCCAGAGTTCACCGTCGAGGAGCTTGCTCAATTCGGTGAAGTTGGCACCTCCACGACCGCTCTGTCTGAAGATGATGATAATGATGATCCGGACGCCACGGAGAGCGATAGCAGGCACCAAGGTGGAGGAGATGATGACGACAATGACGCCGAAGATGATGAAGAGTAGATCTTACGACTCTTCTTTCCCTCTTTTCATTTTTGGTGTCTTGATGCCAAAGGGGGAGAGATTGGAAGGGGGGTACTTAGGGGGTACTTATATAATTTATGGGGGGGGGATATTGATCCACTATGGACTTATGTTTTAAACTCTCATTTCAAGTTGTTGTAAGACTTAATTCATGAACTATGTCTAAATTGTGATGTTATGCTTCAATTACATGTTTATCTTGCATATTTGTTGCCTTATCACAATTTATGAGCACATCACTTAGGCACCCCACCATAACATGTATATGTATGAGAACTCTCTCAATTTCTCTTACTCATGATGCATACATTGAGGGGGAGTCACTCATACAAATACATGTTATGAAAACAAATTATCATCCTTTTTGTTAAAGTCTTAATGTGTTGTCACCAATCACCAAAAAGGGAGAGATTGAAAGTGCATCTAGGCATCCCCGTGGGTTTTGGATGATTGATGACGACAATTAAGAGACTAGTGAGCTGAGTTGATCTTAAGCACAAGTGTGATGGTTGAAATGAGACAAAATCTCTGAAAAGGAAAGGTCGAAACGGGCGTCAAAGAATCAAGCGTAGAAATTAGGGTTTCTATGGTGTTGAGCTTATATGAGCCGTATCTTGTGTGAGGGTGGTTGTATCATGTGCATTTAGATCATTCTAGAAGGCTGAAAGTGGTGGTTGAGAGAAAAACCTAAGTGAGAAGCCAAAATGAGGAAAAACCATAGGAGGCCGGACGAGTCCGGCTAGTCAGAGTAGTCCGCTTTGTGACGAACTAAAGGTCTCTGAATGAATTCAGACTTGTCCGTATCTGTACGGACTAGTACTTTTATCCCTTAGTGGAGTTAGAGCTAAGTCCCCGAAAACTGGACTTGTCCATTTTGGAATGGACCAAATCTCTTTGGAATAGTTTGGACTTGTCCGTGGTGGTACAGACTAGTCTGTTTGAGACTTAGCATGAGAGAAACCGAGCAAACCCTAGAGGGTCGAACTAGGCCGCCTCAAGTGGTCGGACTAGTCCGGGCCTACCCAGCTGACTCCATTTTGGGACGGACCAAACCTTTATGTCCTACTTCAGACTAGTCCATTGTGAGCCGGACTAGTCCGTGTTGTCAGTGGCCGTTTGAAATTCAAACGTTGGCGCACACGTCATCAGTTTTGTCGATCGATGACGTGAAATTGTCAGTGGTCCCAGAAGGCCGGACTAGCCCGTGGCACAGGGCCGGACTAGTCCGGGGTTGTCCTGGTGACAACGGTTAGTTGTCGAGACCCCTATAAAAGGGGACCTCTGACCCCTATTTGATAATTCTTGAACCCTAGCGTCGCCACAAGTGACCTAGAGCCTTCCAAAGCCTTCCACTCATCCTACTAGCCCCCCAAGACCAAATCTTGAAGAGATTAGGGTTTGGAAAGGAGAGTGAAGGAAGATCATCGCGCTTGGGCTCTCGGTTTGATCTCTTGCACATTGTGTTGTGTTTTGTGGCTTGTGTGAGTTGAGCTTCGTGTGCTCCTCATTGTATTAAATTGTGGGAGCCTCAACTTGTGAGCAGCCCCAATCAAACTTGATGATTACCCATTGATATAGTGGAAACCAAGCCGATCATTGTGGTGGCTTGGTGAGAGAAGGGTCAAGTGAGACCCGATCCTTGTTTGGACTTCTCAACGTGGATGTAGGCTTCTTCGTGGAGCTGAACCACGGGATAAATTGTGTCTCTCTTGTCGCTTTACATTTGATAATCACTAGAATTGCTTTTAGGGTTCATATTGCTCTTCATTTTGATCTTGTTGAAATCTTGTAACCTATTTGCTTACAATTGTCAATCTAAGTTGTACTAGGTTACTATACATTGTATTCATCTATAGTGAACTTAAATTCCGAAAATAACTTGTAGAAATCAAGTTTTTAGGTTTTTCCCTTGTGCTGAGCGGACTAGTCCGACCCTGTCAAGACAAGTCCGACCTCAATGTTTTAATCTCGTTTGATTAAGTCATTTCAGGTCTTATTGCCTATTCACCCCCGTCTAGGAACCTTTCAATTGGTATCAGAGCGGGCTTCTCCACCAAGAGTCTAACAACTCGAAGAAGAAATGGGCGGAAGGGGTGACAACGAGATTCCGGTGATTGTTGATGACACCAAGACGAAGAACGTTGATGTTGTTCAAGATGATCCAAATGACGACGAAGAAGTTCATATGCTCAAGGCACGACTTCGTGAGAAGCTCAATGTCCTCAAGAAGGAGATCAAGCCAATTGCTCCAATCAACATCGACAATGGGAGTAGTTCACAAGACTACTCCCGGTATCCTTACAACTATGAGCAACTTACCGCAAGCAGTCACTATTTATCGATCCCCATTGGCAAACCTCCTCAATTTGATGGAAATTATTACTCTATGTGGAAGCATAATATGAAGATGCATCTCATCCCCTTAAACCCTAGTTTGTGGCAAAATTTTATGACAGGTGTACATCTTCCCAAGAATGAGGAAGACATCACTTCGGAGCAAGCCGACCTCCTCCATCGCAATGCTCAAGCCGTTGGAGTGATTACCTCCTCATTGACTTGAGAAGAGTTCAACCGCATTGAAGGGTTGGAGGTTGCCAAGGATATATGGGGCACCCTCAAGATGGCACATGAGGGCAACCGTGTCATTAGGGAGACCAAGATCGAGATGATTGAAGGAGAACTTGGGAGGTTCACAATCATGGATGGTGAATCTCCCCAAGACATGTACAACCACCTCAAGACTCTCATCAACAAGAGTCGGTCTTATGGAAGCACCCGGTGGACCGACCATGAGGTGGTAAAGAGGATTATTCGAGCATTCATACCTCAAAACGTCCCTCTTTGCTCAATAATTTGTGAGAGTCTGAGATTTCACAAGATGACTCTCGAAGAAGTGCTTGGGAGGGTCATCAACCATGAGATGATGGAGCAAGAAGTTATGTTCTACAACAATCTACAATAGCTCTCATCCTCTAAGAAAAGGGATGTTGAATTCAAGGCATCATCCTCAAGATCATAAGAAAAGGAAGAAAGTGATGAAGAGGGCCCCGACACCGATGAGGAAGAGGCACTCTTCATCAACAACTTCAAGAGGATGTTCAGAAGAAGGAGGGGAGCTACCATCATGAAAGCAAGAGCAAAGACAAGCCCGAGACAAGATCGAAAAGGGCTTGCTACAATTGTGGGGAGTATGGCCACTTCATTGTGGATTGCCCACATGAGGAAAACAAGAAGAAGAAGGAGTGCAAGTCCAAGGAGAAGAAGTACTTCAAGAATAAGAAGCAATCGGGGCATGCCCACCTTAGAAAGGAGTGAGATTCAAATGATGAATCCTCCTCCAATGAAGAGGAGAAGATAGCAACCATTGCTATGAAGAGGACAACCGCGGAGAACAAGCTCTTCCCCAACTTGGAGAAATCGAGGCCAACTTGCCTCATGGCCAAGGAGGGAAGAAAGAAGGTTAAATCTAAATCCTCCTCTTCAATTTCTTCGCATGATGATTTTGATAGTAGTAGTGAAAACGAACATATGCTTAAGGATATGAGTAAAAGTACCTTGAAAAGATTGAGGTTGTTGACGGATGAGATATTTGACAAGGAAGAGCTCATCAACCGTCAAGAGGACATGCTTATCCAACAAAAGGAGAGATGTCAAGAGGTTGAGGAGCTCTTGGAGCTTGAAAGAGAAAGAAGCAAGGCACTTGAGTGTGAACTCGCCTTGAGCAAGTAAACTTTCTGAAATCTTGAGAACACTACAGTGGTGCTCAAGGATGAACTTGTTAGTTTGACACAAGCGAACAAGATCCTTGAAACAAAAGTGAAGTCTCTCAAGGTCAATGCCCCTTCTTCCTCTACAAGCTCACCTTCCACAAATGTTAAATCCGAAGCGCCTCAACCTTGCAAATGCTCAAACTTGATTGTGAAACTTAAAGATGAGCTTAAGTTGGCACAAACCAATCAAGCACCAATGGGTGGCATCTTTGACATGGAGAAGATGGCATATGCACGTAGTGCATACGCCAACACAAGACATCCCCTTGTCAAGGATGGTCTTGGTTATTCTAGGGAGACGAGGTAAAATGCCAAAACTCCCAAGAATGGCAAAGACATGATTGTTTTTGTCAAAGAAGGCTCATACAACAATAAGGGAAAGAACATCGCTACATCACCCAAAATGCCTAATAAAGAACCTCATCCATTATTCCATGACTTTGATGCTTCATAAGTGTTATTAAGGAACAAGTTTGGTAAAGCTTATGCTAGGTATGTTGGGCCACACGCAAGAGTCCCAAACCTTGTGTGTGGGTGCCCAAGTGCCTCTTGACTAACATCAAAGGACCCTACACCGCTTGGGTACCTAAAGCAAAGGCTTAAATCTTTCTTGTAGGCATACTCCTCTGGTGGAACCAAATGGGTTCTTAATAGTGGGTGAACTAATCATATGACCGGAGAGAGGAAGATGTTTGTGAAGTATGAGCTAAATGAAGATCCAAGTTGTCGGTACCCTGGAAACCGTACACCCCTTGAGGTTACAAAGATATCAAGGAAAAGTCACCCACTTGATTTGAAGACCTTCGGAGGCCCACATGTCAGATGTAACCGGACCCGCTTCTCCAACATAGTTAATCCCAGGGTCGCCACGTGTACTATCAAACCGGAGCTACCGCCCACAAGGGGGAAGCTCCGGGCCATGTACTGAAATGGCACATCTGGACTTAACCCCAGACCGAGAGAAGCTCCGGACCTGACACGTGTCAGGTAGCTCCGGAGCTTCCTGTTTCCCACAGTATGCTCTGGAGCTGCCACGTGTCCACCCGTCGGAGCTTCAGCCTCTGACCTCCGGAAGACTTCATAACGGCTCCGGATCTTCAAAGGGGAATCAAGTACTTCAAGACCCGATTAAGTGTCATTAATACCATATTAATGACACACGGTCGGATGACCTTAATTACCAGTAATGGTGCTGTCAAAGCCCATTACCCGGTCATTAAGGGCAATTAAACTTGTTGAATGAATATCAATACTAGTAACCGCCGGGGCCACATGTCGGGCCAGGCTAACTTGTAACGGCCTGCCCTTGTACTATAAAACGACAGGCCGACGACGGACTCCACACGTTGAGTGACACAACACACACGCCATAGACGCTCAACACAAGCTCATAAAGCTAATACAACACCAACACACTCGTGGAGTAGGGTATTACGCTCAGGCGGCCAGAACCACGTAAACTCCTGTGTCTCCTGCATCATTTACTATTCACCTTCTCGAAACTCCGCGCGCCCACACCGAACATCAAACTCCTCTAATACTTTAGTAGTGTCGGGAGATCTGCTGGTTCCAAACCACCGACACAAGTGAATGAATCTATTTTGGGGACTGTCGATACCCTACGTACCGGGTACCCCATGATACCGCAAGAAAAGCTAAGGAGTTTCCCCCATTCAAGTTGAAGACCTCTAAAGGCCACACGTGTTACGCAGTGCTGGACTCGCTCCCTTGTTTGGGTAGCTCCGATACTGACACGTGTATCACAAGACCGGACCTAACCCCCATCATAGGGAAGCTCCGGTCTTGCCACGTGTCCAGTGACCCCGGACCTAACCCCCAGTAGAGAGAAGCTCCGGTGCTACCACGTGTATAGTGGCTCTAGACCTACCTCCCCATGATGGGAAGCTCCAGAGCCACCATGTGTCAAACCTCCAGAGCTAGGACTTCAACGGAAGACAGAGAGAACTCTAACGGCTCAAGGTACAATTAAAGCGACAGTTACAAGACCTGATTATGTGTCATTAATGCCATATTAATGAACGCGATCAGTAGACTGTTAATAGGGGTAATGCCATCATTAAGGCACGTTATTGCCCTATTAACCACACTTAATATTCAGCGATCGTGTATTAGACAGTGAACTACGCCAGGGCCACATGTTGGGACAGGCAAGTGATGTAACGACGAGTCCAAATACAATAAAAGGGCTGCGTCGCATGATACAGGACAACCAAGCCGATACGCACGCAAGCACCAGTGAATCCCGAATACAACAACACACACCCCGAGGAGTAGGGTATTGCGCTCAGGCGGCACGAACCACGTAAATCCTATGTGTCATCATCTTGTCTAGAATCTCCGCGCACCCAAACTGATCCAAGAACCTCCGCGGGCTACAATTTAGTAGTACCGGGGGAAGTGTCGTTCGCACGCTTTGACATTTGACGCGCCAAGTAGGGGGCGCCTGGGATCTCAAGATGGTGAACTCCGTGAACGTGGCCTAGAGGGGGGGGGTGAATAGGCCTTTTGAATTTCCTGCACACTTAATAGAGTCGTCAAAAACTTGATTGACTGGGGGGGGGGTGAATAGGCCTTTTGAATTTCCTGCACACTTAATAGAGTCGTCAAAAACTTGATTGACCGGACTAGTCCGGTAGTGTGGGCAGACTAGTCCGGTGTGCTGAAATATGTGAATTGATTAAGTGTTGTTTGGGAAACTAGGTTCTTTTAGCAGCGGAAATGAGAACAACAGATTCTTTGATTTAAGATTATTGTATGAATGCACGTGAAGACTTATGAGCAACTTAAATTGTTTTTTAGCAATCAAGTGATCCAGTGAACAAAAAGTAAAGTAAATGAGGCACAAGAGACAAGCGAATTTTTACCAAAGTTCGATCTCACCACGAGATCTATGTCCTCATTGAGGAAGCTCACACAGAGCCGGGTCTCCAATCCTTTCCCTCTTCAAGTCACCACGAAGGCCGACTTGATTCCACTATCACGGGTATTCACCGAGTTTGTGGGGCAACCTCACACATTGAGGGCTCCCACGAGAATTACAACGAAAGAGGCGATCAAATACACTTGAAAGTATTACAATGCAGAGTATAAGTGTAGAAAGATCAAACCCCAAGAGCTCGCAACGAAGGAACGATGATCTCCCAATCCCGAATCCAAGTGTTCAAATGATTTGACTCTTTTTTGCACCTTAGTTGTGTGGGGAGATGTGTTTAGGGCTCTTGGGACAAAGCAGCGGCACTAGGGTTTGTGTTTTCAACAGTATTCGACGTGTGTGTCCTTTGGAAGGCCGTGGATTCTCTATTTATATGGTTTCCAAAAAGTTACCGTTGAAGAACCCTAATACCGGACTAGTCCGATGCAAGTCCGGGCTTGTCCGGTCACAGTGTAACTCGAAGTCCAGAAAGTCTGGCGGACTAGTTCAGTTGGAAACGGACTAGTCCGGCCTATTGTGAAAACGGACTCCAGAAAGTTCATCGGACTAGTCCGGTGGACACACGGACTAGTCCGGTCTCCAGAGAAGGTAGACTCCAGAAAGTTTAACGGACTAGTCCGGTGGACACACGGACTAGTCCGGTCTCCAGAGAAGGGAGACTCCAGAAAGTTTAATGGACTAGTCCGGTGGACACACGGACTAGTCCGGTCTCCAGAGAAGGGAGACTCCAGAAAGTCTGGCGGACTAGTCCGGTCCAAGCTCGGACTAGTCCGGTGCTGCAAAAGTTAGGTTAATTTTAAAACCCTTACCCCTGCGCAAAGTCATGAGCTCTTGGAGTGTGTTTTTCATACACTCCCTATACATTTAAAATCTAATTTGTTCTTCCAAGCTCCATCAAAGTATCCCTCTTTGGACACCATTCCATTTTTCACCTTTTTGTGTGCACCGAGCTGTTTCACTTTGTTTGTCCTGCAATCATCTCAATAGCTTCATTAGGATCTCATATGTTTGTCATCAATTAGCCAAAACCCACAAGGGATATCCTAGATGCACTTACAATCTCCCCCTTTTTGGTAATTGATGACAACCATTTGAGATATCACAAATGAGAATAAAATTTTGATTTTCATAAGGTGTGCACATATGAGAATAACGATAAATCCACAAAAGGCTTCTCATATATGCACACACCTTATGGTGGGGTGCCTAACAGGTGTGTGATCAACAAAGTGTGATGAAATAAAGATAATCAATAATGAGCATAGAAATAAGCATTCGAGCAACAATAAGCATCACACATAGGAAAAGAAATAGTGCATTACAAAGTTTTAAAAATAGGTACATGTCCTCGATCACAAAATCATAATAACTACTACTGGAGATAGTCTCAAACTAGTCTCAATCTCTCCCCCTTTGGCATCAAGGCACCAAAAAGGGAAAAATCGAGGGGAATCACTCATCGCCGCTCCCTTCTTCAGTTTCGGTCCGATCTTCATCTTCATCACCATCATCATTCACCGGAGCAGGATCTTCCTCGGAGTCCTCGAAGGCGGGCGGTGATCCAACCGGCTCAATCTCAAGCTTGTCACATATAGCTTTGATGTTGGCATTTACATATTGTTGATGTTTCTTCTGCCTGACTTCGATCTTGCGGCAGCAGGCAAAGATGGAGGAGAGCATTTTGAGGACACCACCAGAGGGTTCATGGACAGGTGCAGAGCCAAGAGGAGCAGCTACAGATCTTGTGGCATTCACATCCCGTGATTGTTTAGACCTCCTCTCAGCTTCGGGGGAGGCAGGAGCAGTTGGTGCTGAGGGAAGGGTGTACTCGGTGGGCTTTTGTGGCTTCAAACCCATATGAGAGACATCCTTGACAAACTCAAGTCCCGTCACTTTCTCAATCATGAACATGATGTACGGGGCATACCCGCAAGACCTATTTGGAGTGATTGAGATGTTCACAATGTCATTGTAGATGTACTCAAATACATTGAATGGTCTCCTTCCACTAATGACCTTCATTAAGGTCCTCAAGATTCCTTAGATAGTCCCCGCATCTCTATCTTTCAGGGCTATTGTCTTCCTCAAGATTCTGTTGAGGACCACAAAGAAGGGCTTCAAATATTTGATGTTGGGAGGAATATAGGGCATCCTTGTGTCATAGAGGAACTTAAGCTCATCCTTCTCCAAGGGTTGCATATTGTGGATGAAAAGATCATGATCCAGAGTGTGTTCAAGATGAAGAATCCTTGCAAATTCATCATAAGTCACACTATACTTGGAACCATGAGTCATCCAAGTAAGACTGTCTCCATCACCACGAGCAAAGTAGAGCGTGGAGTAAAATTGGGTGATGATCTGATTGTTCTAGTCATTATCAAAGGAGAACAGTTCCTTCAGACCGTGCCTCTCCAGAGCCTCAACCACCTCACGAAAGGTAGGATACTTCTTCGACTGCATGTATCCAATATTCACCCATTGACTCTCCACAACGGGGTTCTTCATCTTCATGTACACGTTCTCATAGTAGTCGACATGGAAGTTGCTCTAGAATCTTGGGTCAGAGCATTGCCTAGGTTGATTATACACATTAATCTTCCTGAAGCTATCGGCTAGCTCACCCCCTTTTCCGGTGAAATCCTCACTGGAGCGCTGCCTGTTGCGGTGACTTGGGTTTTTCATCTTCAGGGGCCCAATGGGACCACTAGCAAGTCCCTTCCCTTTATTGAGAGCCCTCTTTGGCCCTGAGGAGCTCTCAGCAGCTTTTCCTTGGGCCTTCTTGACAACCACCTTCCTCTTCTTAGGCAGATTGTCATCGGAGGGTGGAGAGTGGACATTGACATCATGTATTTTCTTCATGTACCTCTCCTTGGCTCTCCTCGCTCTTTCGCGTTCAACTTCTTCATCAACGTGGAAAGAGCTGTCATCTGAGCTAGAAGACATCATGCCTAATAAGGAGTTCATTGATTAGATAAGAATGAACCAAGGATCGAGGTGAAATTAGGGATTCAGATGTCAGAGACCGGACTTGTCTAGGTTCAGAGTGCGGACTTGTCCGGCGTACCGGACTTGTCCGTATCTGAGCACCGGACTAGTCTGGCCTAGCAAGAACCCTAATGATTTCCTTGATTTCAAAACTTCTATCTAAGGATACAAAATGATAGGAAGGTGGTAGGAATACATCTATGAAGCCATTGTACAACCTTGGAATCAAAGGAAACGAGCTAGAACGAGAAAAGTTGAGATTTGTTTTAGGGTGAAATTTACTAAGATTTGAAGATTTGCGTTGAGGAAACTAGAATCTGTCCGGAGGGGAGGAACAACTCGTCGAGGAGAGGATTTCCCACGGAGAAAGCTTGGTTTTTGAGGGCTCAACTCGAAGGTCTCTTTGGGGGGCTAGGGTTTAGGAGAGAAGAGGAGAGGTGAGGGAGAGCAAGTGGAGGGAGGTTTGAAATTTTGATTTGGGTCGGCTAGCCGCTTATATACACGGCCGACTGGACTAGTCCGATCAGGCTGATGGACTAGTCCGGTGCCCCTGGAAAACCTAGGAGTGAGAGTCTGTCCGGACTAGTCTGGTGGTAAACCTGACAAGTCCGGTCCCAATAGACTGGATACATATAGAAATGATTAATAGTGATCCAAGGAAAATAGTTTTGCAAATAATCTTGGTAATTATGACCATTAGAAAAGCAACAATGAAAAGTAGTCATAAACTGCAAGATTTCTTCATTAAAAATAGTTTTCTTAGAAGAAAAAGAGATGAGGAGCAGTTTTCAACAATAAAATGCGACATTTGAAGTTTCAACCAGGTATGCAACGTTTCAAGCCACATTTTGAGAGTCGAGAATATTAAGTTCATTTCTAAGCTCACAAAACCTTTTCTCATCTAATGGTTTGGTGAAAATATCCGCAAGTTGTTTTTCAGTCCTAACATGTGAAATAGCAATGTCACCTTTTAATGAATGATCTCTAACAAAATGATGACGGATATCTATGTGCTTAGTTCTTGAGTGCTCTACAGGGTTGTGTGCAATTTTTATAGCACTTTCATTATCACATAGAAGCGGGATATGGCTAAGATTGTAGCCATAGTCCCTAAGAGTTTGTCGCATCCAAAGTAGTTGTGCGCAATAACTACCAGTTGTAACATACTCTGCTTCCGCTGTGGAAAGAGCAATGGAGTTTTGCTTTTTAGATGACCAAGAAACTAGGGACCTACCAAGAAATTGACAAGTCCCTGACGTGCTCTTTCTATCAACTTTGCATCCTGCATAGTCGGCGTCGGAGTAGCCTAGCAAGTTAAACTTGGATCCTTTGGGGTACCAAAGGCCCAAGTTGGGTGTGTGCACAAGATACCTTAGGATTCTTTTTACAACAATTAAGTGAAACTCTTTAGGTGCGGCTTGAAACCTTGCACACAAGCAAACACTAAGTATAATATCTGTCCTAGATGCACATAAATAAAGTAAGGAGCCAATCATGGACCGATATACCTTCTGGTCCACATTTGGACCGTCTTCATTGAGGTCGAGATGTCTGTTAATGTCCATGGGTGTCTTGATGGGCTTGGCTTTGTCCATATTGAATTTCTTGAGAATGTCCTGTGTATATTTGGTTTGGCTTATAAATGTACCTTCTCTTAGTTGCTTCACTTGGAATCCCAAGAAGAACTTCAATTCGCCTATCATTGACATTTCGAACCTATTTGTCATAATTTTGCTAAATTCTTCACAAAAAGACTTGTTAGTGGATCCAATGATAATATCATCAACATAAATTTGACATACGAATAGATGATCATCACAATGTTTAGTGAAGAGTGTATAGTCAACTTTACCAATTTTGAATCCATTTTGAGTCAGAAAATCTCTAAGGCACTCATACCAAGCTCGAGGAGCTTGTTTGAGGCCATAGAGAGCCTTACGCAGTTTGTAGACATGGTTGGGATGCCTTTCGTCTTCGAATCCTGGTGGCTGCTCCACATAAACTTCCTCCTCTATTGGGCCATTTAAGAAGGCGCTTTTGACGTCCATTTGATACAGCTTAAAATTATGGTGAGTAGCATATGCCAATAAAATACGAATAGACTCAAGTCTAGCTATAGGAGCGAAAGTTTCATCGAAGTCCAAACCTTCGACCTGAGAATAACCTTTGGCCACCAATCTCACTTTATTTCTTGTTACTACTCCATGTTCATCTTGCTTGTTTCAAAAGACCCACTTGGTGTAAAACCCCACTTTTATGGCATGTAAATTCAGTTATGAGTTTTGTGATCAACTATATTAAAGATCCAATATAGTGGTACACATGAACTTAATACCATCCAAACCTTTCTTGCACTCATGGTTAAATTTTATTAACATGAGTATTGGACTTCACCACTAATTCTAGAATGATTCTATTCACCCCTCTTCAAATTTTATAATTATTTGGATGAAGTTTATTAAGGCAATTTAAAGTGCAGTACTAATTGGCCCTGCCAAAAATATTCAAATTAGAGGCTCTAAATTTTTCCTTGACCTTCTAATATTCTCAATAGCTTGCCTGCAAAATTTCAAGATTTTAGGAACTCATTTGCTATTTTATTTGAGGCGCTTAGCAAATTTGAATCAAATTCAAATCTGAATTTTAAATTCTTTTCCAACTTCTTTGAACATAAGATTTGAGTTCACCATTGTGTTCAGAATAATTCATTTACCATCTCCACAAAATTTCATGATTGTTGGAGTTGATCTTCCATTTTTAAATGAATTTTTAACTTTACTGTTGGGGTCTGACTGACCTGTGGGCCCCACAGGTCAGCCTCTGCTGAACGGGTCAGGTTGGCCGCCTGCCATCTCTGCACCGGCGCTCGCCCGCTCGACAGCGCGCGCGCATGCAAGCTCCAGCGAGCTGCTTGCTTGCCGCGGCGCTATAAAAGGCCGGCCGCCGCTCCGGTATTTCCTCTTCCCCGATCGGTGTTCCACCTCTCGCTGTTTCGTCTCCGCCGCGCGCCATCGTCGCCGCCCACCTCTGCTCCGTGGTGCGCCGCCGTTTCACGCAGTTTCAAGCCTCAATCCCAAAAGCTTAAAGGTGCGCCTAGTCGAGCTCTAACTCTCGGTGCAAACCATTTCCCTTTTCATTGAGAAATGAGCATGTTATCGGTCTTCTTCCTTTCGGCCGATGTGAGGAAGCTCGCTAGGTTTCTGTTTCGATTCCGTTTCTACAAGTAAATATTCTTTGCAATTGCTTAGAGATAGTTTCAATAGGTCCTAGCGCTCCTAACTGATCAAAAACCCCTAAAAGTTATCGAGCAAAGGCCGAGGAAATCGAGTTTTGCTCGCCGCCGGTGAGGAAACCTCAGTTTGCTGTCGAGCTCATAGTTTCCGATTGTTTCCTCCTCTCCCACGTCCAGTTCCTTGATCTGCATCGTCCCAGGAAGGTGTTGAAGAAGATCCCGAGTGGTTTGAGCTACTCTGGAGCGAGTTCCAGGTTGCCCGAGTGCTCACCGCCGCCGCCGCCGTCGCACGGCCATTTTCGGCGAGTTTCTGGTCCCACCGACCTCACTGTCGTGCTCAGCGACTCCAAAAACCCCCAGGCGACGAGTTTGGACGAGTTTGGCCCGTCGGTTTAACCGGCGGCGAGCTCACCAGCGAGTCACCGCCGCGGGCGCCGCCTCGCGCGGGCGTTGGCTCGAGGTAGAAGACAACCCCGTGGGACCCCACCTGCCAGTGGATGCGGGATCATAGTGCGGCTGGGATTCCGTGCGGCTGCGCGCGAATAAATTTGTGGACCGCGATGTTGCATTGACCAGAGAACGTCACGTGGCCCATGGGACCCGCCCGATTGAATTTGAATTCTGGCGCCAATGGGTTATTAAATTAATTCCAGAAAATTGTTCAAATTCTAAATTGAATATCTCTCTGTAGACTACTGCAAAAATCTTCAAACAAATTTTGTTTGAAAGCTCTTGAGCTCTAGTTTCTTTTAGTACCATATAAGTTCCGTTAAACTTAATTTTAAATTCTATAGAAAATAATCTTTCCAAATACAAACACAATTTTTCCAGATGAACCTTCCACTGGAAAAATCCCCAAAATTCACATAAAGTACCTTGACCTATTCTTAGTTACCAGAAAAAGTTTTGGAGCCATTGGACCTGTTTAGCTTGGACAAATTTCCAATTCTTTCCTGCTGGTTCAGTTTTCTTCCAAAACTACATTCATAAAATAGTATCCTTTTCTAAATTCAGTTTCTCCCAGGAAAATTGCCCTAAAAATCCCAAATAAAATCCTGTATGATCCTTACACCCTAAGCAAACAGGCTGTACAGTTGGATTGGTATGAGGCCATGTATAACATCCTGTTTAATTCAATCATCTTTTTCCTTGATTGAATTATCCCAGATGTTCAGTTGCTTTGTCATACCCCAAATTCGGACTGATTCCTTTAGTCGTGTACTAGCTCCTGTAAAAATTTAAGATTTATTTGACCTAATCTTCTAGGCCAAATTCAGCTCCTAAACTGAAAGATAATTGGTTAAGCTTATTCAATTAGTAAATAATTGCCAAAGGGCTTAACCACTTTGATTATCTATTGCTCCTTGCCAAAGATCTCTATCATGTCATTAGTATGTCTCAACAAAGTCCCAAAGCCAATTAAGATCACCACTTGCTATGATCTTAGATGTTAATTTGTATACTTTTTATAGTTATTATTTCAAAATCATTCATATACGTATTCTATGCACATCGTATAGTGACCGAAGTCGAGGAGGAGCCAGAAGCCTTGGAAGAGCACCTTCCAAATATTAGCTCAGACTCTGACCTGCAACAAGGCAAGCCCCGGTTTGCATTTAAGTCGTTTCTAAAATTTTGCTTTATCACTATGATGAGTAGTATATGAACTGTGCATTACGTTTAGGATGATTGATACTCCACATGCATGACCAAAAATCCCAGGGATTGGTTGGAACGGGTTACAGTTTGACCTGTAGTAACTGCTTTGCTAATGTATAGGAAAACCGGTAGAAGTCGAGTAGTTGGAATCTACTCGTGAGAAATGTAGGACATATCTCACAGGATTGGTTAATGGCTTAATATAAAAAAAAGCTGAGACCGGGCAAGGGATGGATAGGAAGCAACGAGAATTGAGTCTCGGTCGCATAGCCCTGCCTGTGTCGATTAAGGCCCGTCCGTATGCAGCCCCTACGGACAAGCTTGAATTGTACCGGCAACATAATGGACATATGGAATCCAGTAAACTGATGTAACTCGATAACTGGGGTGTTGAGGCCCACTAACTCACCATCAACAGGGGTGGGCTGAGGACAGTAAGGTGTAAATCGGTCGGCGGACACATGAGGTGTTCCGTGCGGAGACCTTCTGTTTGCGGAGGTGAGATGGGTTCGACGTTCGGGTTTCTTGTGAAAGGTGTCCATATACGCCTAGTACTGAAGTGTTATGTAGGTACAGGTGTACTCGCTGACACTTTCGAATGACGTATGTGTCGTGTTGTCCGGGTGTGTCCTGATTGCAATCACCGTCCCTCGCGGTAATAGAGTACCACTTGTTCACTGAGCGGTGACGTAGTAAATACTAAAGAAGCCAGAAAATCATATTGTATTGAATTATAATTACTTTGCAACCTTGCATGACTTAGATATAGTATAATTAAAAGTTTACAGTTTCCCCATACTTTAACTATAATAGCATTATGTGCTCTGGGCATGTCATATCATCGGTAAAGCGTTTCTTGTTTGATTGTGGAGCCCATGATGTGCCGTGCTCGGAGAATGTCATTTGCTACATAAAACCTGATTATAAGGACCCACTTGTAGGCGAGTCATTTATGCTTCACCTTACCTATGTTTAGTGTCCCTTTTGCATATGTCTAGTGAGACGGGTTAGTCTTGCTGAGCCTTATGCTCACGTTTGCAGTTAACGAGTCTTTGCAGGTTATACAATTGATGAAGGGTTTGATGATGAGGCTGCACCCCCTCCAGGGTGTACAGCCGAATGGGAACCCTACACCCCACCGTAATTGAGTGTTGCTAGTGCAAAGTATCCAAGGAATGGATAACTTTGCTTTTGCATAGCTAGTGCTGAGAGCGTAGCTATGATATATATGTTGCTTTCCTTACGCTAGTATTGTAAAACTTCCGCTGTATGATAAATAAAAGACTTCGTCTTGTACTTATTCAGGTTCTATTCTTGTATACTGTTGGGTGTTGCATCGCACGACACCACCCAATGAGATCCTCAGATGTGGGGATTCTGGTCCCAACAGACATGGTATCAGAGCACAATTGGGAACAGTGTACTTGAAAAGAACATATTTTCAAAAATTAGGATTTGAGTGAGGAATTAGCTATATGCCTTTATAAGGAGTATTATTAGTATAAGATATAAAGGTGGTAAACTAACTATGTGTTATTATATTCTGCAACGACGCCCTGACGTCAGGTAAGAGGTAAGGTAAGCCACCGAGAGCGGATCAATCTCGGCAAGCTCAGCATACGAGGAGTGGTATGTAAAATTTCCGTGGCTTGGCACAGGAAGTTAATAGGAGTCTCTGAAGCTTTCAATGTTTCTGAGAACCTATGACACGCGGTACCCCAGCGTGCTTCAAAGTTAGTGGGAGCCCCCATCGGGTGGTGTATAACCCGATAGTATGCCTCTCTAGAACTATTCATGTTCTATGGGAGCATGCGAAACACGTATGCCCGAGCGTGTATAAGCTGGATCGTACGAGAGTCTTTGCTGTACAGACGTATTTACATCCATGTACCTCGAGACATGACCTCGCTCGAGGACGACTCACACCAGAGTCGTATGCATTTATTTTCATATATATTATTGTGACTGCCTGTCGTGTTTCCCCGTGCCGCCCTTGAGGTGTGAAGGTGTGAAAGGGGATTGTTTGTCTTTTGCAGCATTAACTACGGTAGAAGACCATGTAGAAGCCATTTGCGAGAGAACGATATAGGAACCACCTATAGACGTAACCGGAAATACCGGATATAATTTTCTATGGTGAGATACATAGTACCGCCAGAATCAAACATGATACTAGACCATCCCCACCGACAGAATGACTGCATTGTGTTTTGGAAAGTCCGACTATCAGGTGCTGGTAGGTTTGGACTCCGCAAAAAGGGTTCCGACTCGATAGAGTAGATAGAATCAAGATTCTTGATTTCTGGCAGAAATTGGCTCGACTTCGCCGGATTGTAATCTTGGTTATTTAATAGATAGTATAGGAGTATCATATATGGGTGGAAAGCTCGTGAAGATCTCTACAACTTTTATGTTGACCATAAAGACAGAAAAGCTTGATAATCTGTTGAAATCTGGGGTGTATTGTAACTGCTCCAGATGACCTTACCATTGTACCAGTCTCTGTATTTCTGCCATAACTTTCTGTAGAAAAATCCACTGCCTTATTGTGATAAATGTTTGGAAAGGGTAGGAGGAGCTTTAAAAGTTTTTTATGGGAGGTTTTTCCTGATTTGGGTTGGAGTTAAACCAAATTGGGAAGTCAACACAGTGAACTGCAGGACTGCTGGTGCAAACCAGTCAGTTCAACTGTTAAGTTGGGATAGTTATAACTCTTAATCCAGAATAGTGACATGGTCACCTATATACATTTCTGGAAAGCTTAGGAAGTCCTCTATCAACTTTATTTGTCACTCCTGACCTGAATCTGGGTGTTGCTATGCCTAATTCCATTTGTCGCAAACTTGGTTCTTGCAGTCCAGAACTTGGAACAGTTTGCACAGGGTTGTGAATTTGTGCGCGATACCTGTATAACAAAGTTTTTAGGGTGGAACTCTTTTATTTCTGGATTGTTAACGCGATGTTATACAATGTTTATTTTGTCATTACCTCAATATCTTATCATGATAAACCTGTATAGAAGGTGGAGGTAAGCCCATATACAGGGGAGGTTCTGTCAAAATTTCCAGAAAACTTGAGTCAAATTAAAACCTGTATAGATTCTTCATATTAGTTCACCTGGAGCTGTATGAGTACAATATGGAAAGGTTTTGAAGTGTACTACAACTTTTATATTCAATTTAACTCTTAGCTCTGGCATTTCCAGTATGAAACGTTTGGGTTGATACAGGAAGGTCAGCTGAACCAGAACTGTGATCACTTCCAGTTTGCAGATTTCCTTGGACCAATTGATTATGGATATTTTCTTTTGTCCAACATTATCATTGATTGAGTTGAATACCTATACTGTGTAGTGACATCCGGGTATGTTTGTCCACAGATGGCAGCACCAAGAATTCAGTTACCTAATGGATGGGTGTTCTCCACGTGCACCGGGCAAGCCGGTTTCCCGGACGTGTTTGTTAGGTTGCTTTGCCAGTTTGGCTACCTGGTGTTGCCTAGCTATTGGGGCAAGAAGTTCCAGGAAAGCGGTATGTGGAGTTGCACCATCTACGTTAATATGCTTGCTGGTCCACCGCACCTCGGATGGGCTCCATACTCCATCAAGATCAAAGGGTTGATATTAGAGGAAACATGGAGCTACGCCGCAAGTGTTGCCATAGGGAGGTTTTGCAAACTTCATTACCGTAATATGGTGGGTACTCCGTATGAGTTCTTTCCAGTTAATGGCAGGGCTTCTGAAGCCTGGGTCACCCGCTTGCTTGCGGAGGTGGACAAGCACGGTGAAACATCCGCAACAGCCTTAGCGGTGTATGCATCTGCATCACATCGCGAGAAGGGTAATCAAAGGGCATGCATAAAAGAATTGAAGGACAATCTGAAGCAAGCCATGATTCGAGCGGATCACTTTGAGTGGGCAAATGATGGACTTAGGGATATGATGGCTCCTCTCAACCATCGTTTGAACCTCAGGGAGAATCAATGGCATGACGCTGTTATGGATTTAGCCGCGTCTCGCCAGGAGACTCTAGAGATGGAAACTGAGTTGGAGGTGAGCCTACTCTATGGGCACCAATGGGACACCCAGTTGAACGCGGTGACTGCAGATCGGGATCAGTCCAGAGCGGAGGCTCAGAGCTGGAAGAGCAGCTGTGAGCAGGCTCAGCAGTAGAACGAGGCCTGGAGGATGTTTATTGTACAGACAGATTGGCAAGCTAAGATTGCCAAAAGGATGCCGCTTTTGAACGAGGCATCATCTTCTGCTCCAACACCCATGCCAGTGGTGCCTAATCCTGAGGATGACGAGGAAGAAGAAGATCCTCAGGAGGTCGAGTTTTAGATTAGAGGGCAGTGTTGATTTACTTATCACTTTAGGCCGAGTGTAATGATGTGTAGTAAACACCACGCGTATTTTGCGACTTTTTGAGTCTTGTTGTAATTAGTAGCGAGGTGGGTATACAATGACATAGACATCACGACTTGTGGTGACCAAGCATAGATGAGACGACTTCTTTAAATGAAGTCTGTCTATTTTTGGAGTTCTATTGTAAACTTGGGCCCAAGATAATATAGATTGTATAAAGTTTGTGCTTTATCAATATATGTGAATGTTATGCATCATCTATTGTTACCTACCACATTACTATTTATATGGAAGGATGAACTTGAGGCAATGAGACTTATGGTGTGAATCGTTGTATTGCAGCATGGTGCGTACACGTGTAGCTCCAGAAGTGGGAGGCTCAAGTGGAGGGCAGGGGGATGACACACCACCCCCGGGGCAGAATACGCCTCAAACGCAACCACCTCCACCAGCTCCGCCCACACTTCCGAGGAGCCTCGCGGAGGTTCTCGCTGCAGTGCTCGACTCGCGCGGCGAGAAAACCGAGCTACTGCGGACTCTGGTGCAGCGCTCGTCCCGTCAAGGGGGACGACAGGATGATGGACCACGTCAGCAATATCAGAGTTCCTACTCTGATTTCTCATCGACACATCCACCGGTCTTCAGAGAGGCTGATGAACCGTTGGAGGCAGATAATTGGCTCCGCTCCATCGAGGGAAAGTTCGGTTTGCTCGACATAAAGCAGAAGACGCTGTTTGTAGCGCAGCAACTACAGGGGTCTGCTGGCGCATGGTGGGCCAATTACCTTGCAGCACGCCCCGCAGGCCATGTCGTAAGCTGGGCTGAATTCCGGGAGGCGTTCCACGCCTACCACATCCCTCACGGGATTATGAGGAGGAAGCTTCAAGAGTTCTTGGAGCTAAGGCAGGGAGGAAGGAGTGCATACGAGTACTCCAAATCATTCAACCACTTGGCCCAATACGCTCAGGACCAAGTGAATACCGAAGATCGGAAGCGCGAATGCTTCTACCGGGGTTTGAACCCCAAGTTGAAGGACAAGCTTGTCCTGTTCAACCGCGGCAGCTTCAACGACATCGTCAATGCCGCTATCATGCAGGAGGACGCTACGCGCGAGCTGTCCTCAGATAAAAAGAAGAGGAGTGCTCTGCAGGGCAGCGGAGGTGGTGCTCCTCAGAAGTACCGTATGGTGTATCGATCTCCATACGGCCAGAGGTGGCAACCGCCATCACGACCACCAATGTTCAGTGGTCGCCAGTTCTGCAACTCCGGATTCCGACCGCAGCAACAACATGGGATGGTCCCATGTGCACTTCCACCTCCACCACGTGCACCGGGATTCCGTCCTCCCATTCATACTGGCCAAACCCCGTACACGTGTTTCATGTGTGGGCGCACGGGGCACTTCGCCAAGGACTGCCCGCAGAGTAGGCAAGGCGGAGGACAATCATCATACCAGGGCGCCAACCAACCCCGAAACCAGCCCAAGAAGCCAGTCCCCAGACTCGGCAACGTCCACCACCTCGCCATTGAGGATGTTCCGGAAGGCGCACCCGTACTCACGGGTACGTTCTCTATCTTCAATCATCCCGTAGTCATACTCTTTGACTCCGGAGCTTCGCACAATGTCATTAGCAAGTCTTTTATCATTAAAAATCAATTGCCTATAATCTACACAAAAACTCCGTATGTGATTAGCACTCCAGTCGGGAAAACAGTAACAAATGAATTGGTTCCTGGGATACCACTTAACCTAGATGGAACCATATATCTTATTTCACTTCTGATACTAGAGCATCAGAAATTAGATGCATCTTAGGAATGGCATGGTTGCAATACCATGGTGCTATTCTTGATACCGTTCCTCGAAAGATTTATCTAAACTCTCCACTCCATCAGCCCCAAGTTCTCAATTTTGAGAACATCATTCCATTGGACCCATCTACTCACAATACCGAGGTTATGGAACTTAAGGATATTCCGGTAGTATGTGAATACCCGAACGTGTTTCCTGAAGATCTTCCTGGTATGCCCCCAGAAAGAGATATAGAGTTCAAGATTGAACTTGCACCGGGAACAGTGCCAATCTCAATACCACCCTACAAGATGGCACCCAAGGAACTTTCAGAACTTAAGGAACAGTTAACTGAACTTGAGAACAAAGTTTTCATTCGTCCATGTTCATCACCATGGGGTTGTTCTGCACTGTTCGTAGAAAAGAAAGATAAGACCTTGAGACTGTGTGTAGACTATCGTCCACTTAATGCTGTCACTATCAAGAACAAGTATCCACTACCACACATTGATATTCTTTTCGATCAATTGGTGGGTGCTAAAGTATTTTCGAAGATGGATCTTCGTTCTCGTTATCATCAGATTAGAATCTAACCAGAAGATATACCAAAGACAGCATTCTCGACGAGGTATGGACTGTATGAGTACCTTGTTATGTCTTTCGGATTGACCAATGCACCGGCTCATTTCATGTATCTCATGAACTCGGTGTTCATGCCGGAATTGGACAAGTTTGCCGTGGTCTTCATTGACGACATACTTGTGTATTCAAAATCCGAAGAAGAACATGCTCAACACTTGCGTATCGTGCTTCAACGATTACGGGACCATCAGCTATATGCTAAGTTCAGCAAATGTGAATTCTGGATCAGCCAAGTGCCATTTTTAGGGCACATCATATCAGCAGAAGGGATTGCAGTTGATCCAAGCAAGATCAAGCAAGTCCTCAAATGGGAGTCTCCAAAGTCTGTACATGAAGTCTGAAGTTTCCTGGGTTTAGTAGGATATTACCAGAGGTTTATACCCAATTTCTCCAAGATAGCTAAACCAATGACATAACTTCTGAAGAAAGGGCAGAAGTATGTATGGACTGAGGCATGTGAGGCAGGTTTCAAAGCATTGGTGAAACACCTTACAACGGCACCAGTTTTAGCCCAACCAGACACAACCAAATCATTTGATGTCTATTGCGACACATCTGGGATTGGTTTGGGTTGTGTATTGATGCAAGAGCGAAGAGTGATCGCGTATGGATCACGGCAGCTCCGGAACCATGAGCAGCACTACCCGACTCATGATCTTGAGCTCGCTGCTGTGGTACTGGCATTGAAGATGTGGAGGCATTATTTACTGGGTAATCTAGTACACCTCTACACTGATCACAAGAGCTTTAAATACATTTTCACCCAGAAGGATTTGAATATGCGACAACGGAGATGGTTAGAATTGATCAAGGACTATGAGATTGAGATCCACTACCATCCAGGCAAGGCGAATGTAGTCGCAGATGCACTGAGCCGCAAGTCCCATGTCAACAATCTTTGCAGTACCTCAATGGAAGGAGAAGAAGAACCGAGTCTCTACTTGGTTCCATATGGGGCACTCTACAATCTAGCTCTCATTCCTACTATCAAGGAGGATATTATGGCAGCTCAGAAGGAGGACACGGGGATGTCGCATATTCAGCAAAGAATGAAGAAGGGGGAGATGAAATGTTTCCGAAGTAACGATGAAGGTACCCTCTTGTTTAACAACCGTATAGTGGTACCACGAAACATGGAGCTTAGAAAGAAGATACTGGACGAAGCTCATTTGTCCAAGTATTCCATTCATCCGGGAAGCAACAAGATGTACTAGGATTTGAAGAAGAAATTCTAGTGGACTCGAATGAAGAGGGAAATAGCTAAATACGTATCCGAGTGTGATACGTGCCGGCGAGTGAAGGCCGACCATATGAAGGCAGCGGGACAGCTTCAACCTTTAAGCATACCAGCTTGGAAATGGGAGGATATCAGCATGTATTTCATTGTTGGGTTGCCTTTCACCCTCCATAAGCACGACTCAATTTGGGTGATCGTTGACCGATTGACCAAATCAGCTCATTTCATACCGGTCAGTGTGGATTATGATGCAAAGCGGTATGCAAAACTTTATATCTCCAGAATTTTATGTCTACACGGAGTACCCCGTACTATCATTTCAGATCGTGGATCTATTTTTGTTGTTCGCTTTTGGGAGCATCTCCATGATGCATTGGGTACCAAACTGATTCGAAGCTCGGCTTATCACCCTTAGACTGATGGACAAACCGAACGGGCAAATCAAGTGCTAGAGGATATGCTTCGTGCCTGTGCCATCCACCATGGTAGGAATTGGGATGATCATCTACCATTGGCGGAATTTTCGTACAACAACGGTTACCAGGCTAGCATCCAGATGGCACCATATGAAGCTCTTTATTGCTCGTAAGTGTCGCACACCCTTGAACTGGTGCGAATCTGGTGAACGAGTGGTATATGGCATCGACTTAATAAAAGAAGCTGAAGAGCAAGTACACACTATTCAAACAAATCTCAAAGCCGCTCAGTCTCATCAGAAGAGCTACGCGGACAAACGACGTCGACCTCTTCACTTCGAGGTTGGGGATCAAGTTTATCTCCGGGTATCCCCTATGAAAGGTATCCATCGATTCGGAGTGAAAGGGAAGCTAGCTCCCCGTTTTATTGGGCCGTTCGCAATTATCAAAAGATGCGGACCTGTGGCATATCAATTGGAGTTACCGCCATCGCTGGTAGGGGTCCATAATGTGTTTCACATTTCTCAGTTGCGAAAATGTCTCAAAATCCCAGCGAATATACGTATAGAATATTTGGAAGCTCTCCAACCAGATCTCACTTATTCTGAGCTTCCAACTCAGATCATCGATGAGAGGACTCGCACCACAAGAAGCCGCACCTTGCGTTTCTACAAGGTCTTGTGGAGCAACCAAAGTGCTGAAGAAGCCACGTGGGAAAGCGAGGAGTATCTTAGAACGAACTATCCGGACTTGTTAGCGGCATATGTTTGTTAGATCTTTTCCTTTTGCCTTCTTTTGTAATCTCGGGACGAGATTCTTTTAAGGGGGGAGGAATGTAAAACCCCACTTTTATGGCATGTAAATTCAGTTATGAGTTTTGTGATCAACTATATTAAAGATCCAATATAGTGGTACACATGAACTTAATACCATCCAAACCTTTCTTGCACTCATTGTTAAATTTTATTAACATGAGTATTGGACTTCACCATTAATTCTAGAATGATTCTATTCACCCCTCTTCAAATTTTAGAATTATTTGCATGAAGTTTATTAAGGCAATTTAAAGTGCAGTACTAATTGGCCCTGACAAAAATATTCAAATTAGAGGCTCTAAATTTTTCCTTTACCTTCTAATATTCTCAATAGCTTGGCTGCAAAATTTCAAGATTTAAGGAACTCATTTGCTATTTTATTTGAGGCGCTTAGCAAATTTGAATCAAATTCAAATCTGAATTTTAAATTCTTTCCAACTTCTTTGAACATAATATTTGAGTTCACCATTGTGTTCATAATAATTCATTTACCATCTCCACAAAATTTCATGATTTTTGGAGTTGATCTTCCATTTTTAAATGAATTTTTAACTTTACTGTTGGGGTCTGACTGACCTATGGGCCCCACAGGTCGGCCTCTGCTGAACGGGTCAGGTCGGCCGCCTGCCATCTCTGCACCGGCACTCGCCCGCTCGACAGCGCGCGTGCATGCAAGCTCCAGCGAGCTGCTTGCTTACTTGCTTGCCGCAACGCTATAAAAGGCCGACCGCCGCTCCGGTATTTCCTCTTCCCCGATCGGTGTTCCACCTCTTGCTGTTTCGTCTCCGCCGCGCGCCATCATCGCTGCCCACCTCTGCTCCGTGGTGCGCCGCCGTTTCGCGCAGTTTCAAGCCTCGATCCCAAAAGCTTAAAGGTGCGCCTAGTCGAGCTCTAACTCTCAGTGCAAACCGTTTCCCTTTTCATTGAGAAATGAGCAAGTTATCGGTCTTCTTCCTTCCGGTCGATGTGAGGAAGCTTGCTAGGTTTCCGTTTCAATTCCGTTTCTACAAGTAAATATTATTTGCAATTGCTTAGAGATAGTTTCTATAGGTCCTAGCGCTCCTACCTGAGCAAAACCCCCTAAAAGTTATCGAGCAACGACCGAGGAAATCGAGTTTTGCTCGCCGCCGGTGAGGAAACCTCGGTTCACCGTCGAGCTCATAGTTTTCGATTGTTTCCTCCTCTACCACATCCAGTTCCTTGATCTGCATCATCTCAGGAAGGTTTTGAAGAAGATCCCGAGTGGTTTGAGCTACTCTGGAGCGAGTTCCAGGTTGCCCGAGTGCTCACCGCCGCCGCCGCCGCCGTCGCACGACCATTTCCGGCGAGTTTCTGGTCCCACCGACCTCACCGTCGTGCTCAGCGACTCCAAAAACCCCCAGGCGGTGAGTTTGGACGAGTTTGGCCCGTCGGTTTAACCGGCGGCGAGCTCGCCGACGAGTCACCGCCGCGGGCGCCGCCTCGCGCGGGCGTTGGCCCGAGGTAGAAGACAACCCCGTGGGGGCCCACCTGCCAGTGGCTGCGGGATCACGGTGCAGCTGGGATTCCGTGCGGCTGCGCGCGAATAAATTTGTGGACCGCGGTGTTGCATTGACCAGAGAACGCCACGTGGCCCATGGGACCCGCCCGATTGAATTTGAATTCTGGCGCCAATGGGTTATTAAATTAATTCTAGAAAATTGTTCAAACTTCTAAATTGAATATCTCTCTGTAGACTACTCCAAAAATCTTCAAACAAATTTTGTTTGAAAGCCCTTGAGCTCTAGGTTCTTTTAGTACCAGATAGGTTATGTGAAACTTAATTTTAAATTCTATAGAAAATAATCTTTCCAAATACAAACACAATTTTTTCAGATGACTCTTCCACTGGAAAAATCCCCAAAATTCACATAAAGTACCTTGACCTGTTCTTAGTTACCAGAAAAAGTTTGGGAGCCATTGAACCTGTTTAGCTTGGACAAATTTCCAATTCTTTCCTGCTGGTTCAGTTTTCTTCCAAAACTACATTCAGAAAATAGTATCCTTTTCTAAATTCAGTTTCTCCCAGAAAAATTGCCCTAAAAATCCCAAATAAAATCCTGTATCATCCTAACACCCTAAGCAAACAGGCTGTACAGTCGGATTGGTATGAGGCCCTGTATAACATCCTGTTTAATTCAATCATCTTTTTCCTTGATTGAATTATCCCAGATGTTCAGTTGCTTTGTCATACTCCAAATTCGTACTGAACATTCCCTTAGTCATGTACTAGGTCCTGTAAAAATTTGAGATTTATTTGACCTAATCTTCTAGGCCAAATTCAGCTCCTAATCTGAAAGATAATTGGTTAAGCTTATTCAATTAGTAAATAATTGCCAAAGGGCTTAACCACTTTGATTATCTATTGCTCCTTGCCAAAGATATCTATCATGTCATTAGTATGTCTCAACAAAGTCCGAAAGCCAATGAAGATCACCACTTGCTATGATCATTAGATGTTAATTTGTATACTTTTTATAGTTATTATTTCAAAATCATTCATATACGTATTCTATGCACATCGTATAGTGACCGAACTCGAGGAGGAGCCAGAAGCCTTGGAAGAGCACCTTCCAAATATTAGCTCAGACTCTGACCTGCAACAAGGCAAGCCTCGGTTTACATTTAAGTCGTTTCTAAAATTTTGCTTTATCACTATGATGAGTAGTATATGAATTGTGCATTATGTTTAGGATGATTGATACCCCACATGCATGACCAAAAATCCCAGGGATTGGTTGGAACGGGTTACAATTTGACCTGTAGTAACTGCTTTGCTAATGTATAGGAAAACTGGTAGAAGTCGAGTAGTTGGAATCTACTCGCGAGAAATGTAGGACATATCTCACAGGATTGGTTAATGGCTTAATATAAAAAAAAATTGTGACCGTTCAGGGGATGGATAGGAAGCGGCGAGAATTGAGTCTCGGTCGCATAGCCCTGCCTGTGTCGATTAAGGCCCGTCCGTATGCAGCCCCTTCGGACAAGCTTGAATTGTACCAGCAACATAATGGACATATGGAATCCAGTAAACTGATGTAACTCGATAACTGGGGTGTCGAGGCCCACTAACTCACCATCGATAGGGGTGGGCTGAGGACAGTAAGGTGTAAATTGGTCGGCAGACACATGAGATGTTCCATGCGGAGACCTTCTGTTTGCGGAGGTGAGATGGGGTCGGCGTTCGGGTTTCTTGTGAAAGGTGGCCATATACGCCTAGTACTGAAGTGTTATGTAGGTACAGATGTACTCGCTGACACTTCCGAACGACGTATGTGTCGTGTTGTCCGGGTGTGTCCTGATTTCAATCACCGTCCCTCGCGGTAATAGAGTACCACTTGTTCACTGAGCGGTGACGTAGTAAATACTAAAGAAGCCAAAAAATCATATTGTATTGAATTATAATTACTTTGCAACCTTGCATGATTTAGAGATAGTATAATTAAAAGTTTACAGTTTCCCCATACTTTAGCTGTAATAGCATTATGTGCTCTGGGCATGTCATATCATCGGTAAAGCGTTTCTTGTTTGATTGTGGATCCCATGATGTGCCGTGCTCGGAGAATGTCATTTGCTACATAAAACCTGATTATAAGGACCCACTTATAGGCGAGTCATTTATGCTTCACCTTACCTATGTTTAGTGTCCCCTTTGCATATGTCTAGTGAGACGGGTTAGTCTTGCTGAACCTTATGCTCACGTTTGCAGTTAACGAGTTTTTGCAGGTTATACAATTGATGAAGGGTTTGATGATGAGGCTGCACCCCCTCCAGGGTGTACAGCCAAATGGGAACCCTGCATGCCGTCGTAATTGAGTGTTGCTAGTGCAAAGTATCCAAGGCATGGATAAATTTGCTTTTGCATAGCTAGTGCTGAGAGCGTAGCTATGATATATATGTTGCTTTCCTTACGCTAGTATTGTAAAACGTCTGCTGTATGATAAATAAAAGACTTCATCTTGTACTTATTCATGTTCTATTCTTGTATACTGTTGGGTGTCGCATCGCACGACACCACCCAATGAGATCCTCGGATGTCGGGATTCTGGTCCCCACACTTGGTTCCAACGATGTTCGCCCTTGGTCTCTCCACCAGCTCCCACACTTCATTTCTTTTGAAGTTGTTCAACTCCTCTTGCATTGCCATCACCCAGTCTGGATCCCTTAAGGCTTCTTCTACCCTGTATGGTTCCAGAAAAGACACAAAAGAATAGTATTCACAGAAATTTGCAACTCGAGATCTAGTAGTTACTCCCTTAGCAATATCTCCAATGATATTGTTGACAGGATGGTCTCTTTGCACGCTCTGATGTACTCTTGGATGTGGAACTTGTGTAGTTGCTTGTTCTTCATTATCTTCATGTGCATTGTCTCCCCCTAGATCATTGCTTCCATGATTGTCTTGATCTTCTAGATCTTCCTCATCTTGATCTTGTGAAAGAGCCCCCCCCCCCTTGATAATTGCCTCCGTGTTGAAGTTCATCTTGTGCATTTGAGTCGAATGTTCGCTCTTGTGGTAAGATATCACCAAGTGCCATTTTCTTCAGTGCTTCACATGGAGCTTCCTCTTTATCTAGCGCACACTTATCAACTTGCTCCACTTGTGAGCCGTTAGATTCATCGAACACTACGTCACGTGCTACTTCAACAAGGCCAGACACCTTGTTGAAGACACAATAGGCATAGGCATTCGATTCATAACCAAGCAAGAACCCTTCATCGGACTTCGAAGCGAACTTTGAGGCCCTCGGTTTCTTGTTTAGAATAAAACATTTACAACCAAAGACTTTGAAATAAGAAACATTAGGCTTTTTACCGGTAAGGAGCTCATATGGAGTTTTCTTCAGTAGTCGGTGGAGGTACAACCGATTTGTGGCATGACAAGTGGTGTTCACTGCTTCTGCCCAAAATCGATCTGATGTCTTGTATTGATCCAACATAGTTCTTGCCATTTCGATCAAAGTTTTGTTCTTCCTTTCGGCCACTCCGTTTTGTTGAGGGGAGTAGGGTGCCGAGAACTCATGCTTTATCCCTTCTTCATCGAGAAATTCTTCAACTTGGAGGTTCTTGAATTCTGTCCCGTTTGTCACTTCTGATGTTCTTTATGGTTGATGAGAATTCGTTCTGAGCTATTTTCAAGAACTTCTCTAGGATTCCCCGCGTTTTTGATTTATCATACAAGAAAAATACCCAGGTAAATCTTGAAAAATCATCAACAATTACTAAACCGTATTTGTTACCGCCGATGCTGATGTACGAAATTGGACCAAAGAGATCCATGTGGAGGAGTTCCAGTGGTCTTGCGGTAGTCATCACATTCTTGGCGGGGTGTGGTGCTCCGACTTGTTTTCCAGCTTGACAAGCGCTGCATGGCCTATCTTTTTGAAAAACCACATCCTTAAGACCACAGATGTGACCACCTTTTAGAAGTTTCTGCAGATTTCTCATTCCAACATGGGCTAGCCGTCTATGCCACATGTCATCCCATGTTGGTCTTAGCAACCAAGCAAGTTTTGAGTTCGGCTTTATCTCTGTTGAAGTCAACAAGATAAAGCTTTTCCTTCAACATTCCCTTGAATGAAATCGAGCCATCGCTTCTTCTAAAAACGGTCACACCCTCATTAGTGAATAAACAGTTGTAACCTTTGTTGCATAGTTGAGATATTGACAAAAGATTATAATCTAGAGAATCTACATGTAAAACATTAGATAAGGTGTGTTGAGAGGATATTTCAATTTTACAGCTACCAAGGACCTTTCCTTGGCTGTTGTCTTCGAAGTATATGCCTTCACTTGGATCCTTGTTGTAATCGTACTCCACAAACATACCTCTCTCTCCGGTCATGTGATTTGTGCATCTGCTATCTAGCACCCATTTAGATCCACAGGAGGAGTAAGCCTGCAAAAAAGAATTATTCTTTGGTTTTAGGTACCCAAGCTTGCTTGGGTCCTCTCAGGTTAGTCACAAGAGTCTTGGTCACCCACACACAAGTTTTCAAGTTCTTGTGGCGTGGCCCTGTATATTTAGCAATGACTTTTCCATATTTGGCTTTCGTAAGAACATAGGAAGCATCAAATGTACGAAACAATATTTATAAATCAGATTCATGGGATTTTTCCTTAACAAAGACAATTCTATTCTTAGCATGGTTAGGAGTAGACATGTGTTTGTTCCTGTCAAAACCAAGGCCATCTTTGACATTAGGAGGTCTAGTGACCATATATGCAATGCATGCATATTTGATCTTCTCCTTATCAAAGATGCCGCTTGGAGAGGCATGCATATTATGAGAAGTTGAAGTATTAGAAATAACATTCTTCTTACTAGAGCAAGTGCAAGTTTCGATTGTTGTCGAGCTCATATCTTTGGAGGAAGAGCTCTTGGAGGAAGAGGAGTCACTTTGCTTGAGTGACTCAACTTGCACCTCAAGGATCTTGTTAACTTTTGACAAGTTAGCAAGTTCTTCCTTGATTGCAATATGCGAGTCCTCTTGCTTTGAGTAAGTTTCCTTACTCAAGGCTAGCTCAACCTCAAGCGACTTGTTCTTCTCTCTTTCAAGCTCGAGAAGCTTTTCAACTTTTTGATATCTCTTCCATTCACAGATGAACATATCTTCTTGTCGGTTAACAAGTTCCTCCTTTTCAAAGATTTCGTTCGACAAAATCTCCATTTTCTTTAAAGCAATTTTACTTAATCCTCTAAACATTTCTTCATTATCACTAGAGCTATCAAAGTCATCGATAGAGGAATTTAGCGTAGGAGGAGTAAGTCGAACCTTTTTCTTGCCTTCCTTAGCCATAAGACAAGTGTGGTTGTTGATATCCCGTCCTCCTATGTTTGGGAAGAGTGTGGCTTTCATAGTAGGTTTCTTGACTGCGATAGTGGCTATCTCTTCTTCTTCATCGGAGGAGGACTCGTCGTTTGAGTCCCACTCCTTGCCAATGTGAGCTTGATGAGCTTGTCTTCTTTTTCTGAAATTTTTCTTTTCTTGAGGTCTTGTTTCCTTCTTCTTTTTATTTTCTTCATAGGGGCAGTCCACCATGAAGTGACCATACTCTCCGCAGTTGTAGCAAGTGCGTCAAGCCTTGGATTTTCCTTTATCCTTGCTTTTTCCTTCATTTGAATTGTTGCCGTGTCTTCTTTTCATCATGCGTTTGAACTTCTTGATAAATAGTACCATTTCTTCATCATCAAGATCAGTGCTCTCGTCGCTTGTATGCCCATCGTCTTGGTCTTCACGAGTTTCTTTGAGTTTGGGTCTGCACGTTGCTTTGAGAGCAACTTCTTTCTTTTTGGAAGAGGTGAGTTTGGCTAAGTCTTTGACATATTGAGCCTCTTTCTCCATCATTTCATGATTTATGATCTTCCCCAATAACTCATCCGGAGTCATTTTTTGAAATCCGGGGCTTTCTCTAATCATTGAGCAAAGTGTGACATTTCTTGGCATGAAGGCTCTAATCATTCTTTTGAACACCTCGTGATCTGTCCATTTCTTACTTCCATAGGCACAAATTTTGTTGATGAGTGCCTTCATCCGATTGTACATGTCTTGAGGTGATTCACCTTCTTCAATAGCAAATCTCCCCAACTCTCCTTCAAGCATCTCAATTTTAGCTTTACAAACCAACCTATTTCCTTCGTGAGCTGTCTTAAGTGTATCCCAGATTTCTTTTGCACTTTCTAAACCATCGATCTTGGTGAATTATTCTCTACTTAGTGATGATGTGATCATGATGACGGCTTGTGCGTTTCTACGAATATCTTGTTCTTGTTCTGGAGTGAGTTCCTCATTCGTGTCCGAGATATCTATGCCAGTGCAAACAATGTGCCACAGACTAGGATTCAGGGATATTAGATGCATCTTCATGTTGTACTTCCACATGGTGTAGTCACTTCCATCAAACTGTGGAGGCTTTCCCATAGGAATGGAGAGATAGTGATTGTTTGAATTGAGACGATTGTAGTTGTAAGGATGTCGGGAGTAGTCGTGATGACCACTCCCCGTCGTCTTCTCTTCTTCTTTTCCTTTTTGTCCTAGAAGTTTCTTTCTCAGGAGTGCCTTTAGTTGTTGCACTTCTTCATCATCATGTGGGCTTTCTTTCAGTACATCGAAGGCTTTAGCTTCTTGTCCCTCCTCATTGATGTTCATCTTCGAGATATCGTTGTTCTTCTCAAAGGCCATTGATCTCTCCGAGATGTGAGTCTCGTTGGCGGAGAACCTTGCTATGATACCAATTGAACGTGGCCTAGAGGGGGGGGGGGTGAATAGGCTTTTTGAATTTCCTGCACACTTAATAGAGTCGTCAAAAACTTGATTGACCGGACTAGTCCAGTAGTGTGGGCGGACTAGTCCGGTGTGCTGAAATATGTGAATTGATTAAGTGTTGTTTGGGAAACTAGGTTCTTTTAGCAGCGGAAATGAGAACAACAGATTCTTTGATTTAAGATTATTGTATGAATGCACGTGAAGACTTATGAGCAACTTAAATTGTTGTTTAGCAATCAAGTGATCTAGTGAACAAAAAGTAAAGTAAATGAGGCACAAGAGACATGCAAATTTTTACCGAGGTTCGATCTCACCACGAGATCTACGTCTTCGTTGAGGAAGCTCACACAGAGCCGGGTCTCCAACCCTTTCCCTCTTCAAGTCACCATGAAGGCCGACTTGATTCCACTATCACGGGTAATCACCGAGTTTGTGGGGCAACCTCACACGTTGAGGGATCCGACAAGAATTACAACGAAAGAGGCGATCAAATACACTTGAAAGTATTACAATGCAGAGTATAAGTGTATAAAGATGAAACCCCAAGAGATCGCAACGAAGGAACGATGATCTCTCAATCCCGAATCCAAGTGTTCAAATGATTTGACTCTTTTTTGCACCTTAGTTGTGTGGGGAGATGTGTTTTGGGCTCTTGGGACAAAGTGGCGGCACTAGGTTTGTGTTTTCAGCAGTATTCGACATGTGTGTCCTTTGGAAGGCCTTGGATTCTCTATTTATATGGTTTCCAAAAAGTTACCGTTGAAAAACCCTAATACCGGACTAGTCCAGTGCAAGTCCGAACTTGTCTGGTCATAGTGTAACTCGAAGTCCAGAAAGTCTGGCGGACTAGTTCAGTTGGAAATGGACTAGTCCGGCCTATTGTGAAAACAAACTCCAGAAAGTTCATCGGACTAGTCCGGTGGACACACGGACTAGTCTGGTCTCCAGAGAAGGGAGAATCCAGAAAGTATAACGAAATAGTCTGGTGGACACACGGACTAGTCCGGTCTCTAGAGAAGGGAGACTCCAGAAAGTTTAATGAACTAGTCCAGTGAACACACAGACTAGTCCGGTCTCCAGAGAAGGGAGACTCTAGAAAGTCTGGCGGACTAGTCTGGTCCAAGCTCGGACTAGTCTGGTGATGTGAAAGTTAGGTTAATTTTAAAACCCTTACCCCTGCGAAAAGTCGTGAGCTCTTGGAGTGTGTCTTTCATACACCCCCTATACATTTAAAATCTAATTTGTTCTTCCAAGCTCCATCAAAGTATCCCTCTTTGGACACCACTCCATTTTTCACCTTTTTGTGTGCACCGAGCTGTTTCACTTTGTTTGTCCTGCAATCATCTCAATAGCTTCATTAGGATCTCATATGTTTGTCATCAATTAGCCAAAACCCACAAGGGATATCCTAGATGCACTTACACTCCGCCGCAGGATCATCCAACGACAACAACGCTAAGCAGCCTGCTGGAAGGAATCCCTCCAACATCCAACAGCCAGCAGCCTCCATTGTCTCGGCGGGCGTCATGCCACCACCACCACCAACATCTGTTCTGGCAAATAATGTTGGGCAGCAGGATGGAGTACTCGCGTCGATCATGGCATCAACGAACGACAACCCTGAGCACGCGCTTATTGCTGCACGTACTCTACTCCAACATCCACCACCTCCAGGAGCACCCCAGGGTGCGATGGAACAGTGGAGGGCTGATGTTGAACATCTGGTTGCAATTGCAGCCGATGGCATCAGCAACCAAGGTCCTGCTCTTTCAGGGCAGGCACCTTCATAGTGGCAGATCTTGTCAGGAAGACTTGGTCCGCAAGCTTCACAGCACAGGAGACGTGCTGTATCCCAACAGGTGACCTCGCTGCCCTCCGGGGCACTTCGCACCCACACCGCATCGAGACTTTCGATGCATGACCTGCGGTCGGAGCTCGACCGCCGCTACAGACAGCAGGATGGCCACTTTCACATCGAGCGTGCTCGCGAAAGGAGGGAGGCTCACGAAAACCCTCCTCCTTTGGGAGTAGGGGGCGGCTGTTCAGCCTTGGCCATGCACTTGCACATGGTTCGCTGGCCCCAGATGTTCCGGCCTCATCTGCCAGAGAAATTCGACGGGACTATCAACCCCGCCGGGTTCCTCCATATTTACTCCACCGCTATTCTAGTGGCGGGTGACAATGAGGATGTGATGGCCAACTACTTCCCAGTGGCTTTGACTGGGACCACCAGGTCCTGGTTTATGAGTCTGCCGTCCGACTCTACCAACAGTTGGGCGGAGCTATGCCAACAGTTCATCGCCAACTTCGGGAGTTCCTACACTTGACCAGGCACCGAACTGGACCTGTTTACAATGAAGCAAACATCAGGAGAATCGCTGCGGTCCTTTATCCAGTGATTTTCCTAGGTATGTAATACCATTCCCTCCATCTCTAGTGCATCTGTCATCGTCTCATTTAGACAGGGTGTCAGAGATAAAAAATGTTGGAGAAGCTGGCGACGAAGGAGGTCACCAGCATCACGGAGTTATTCAGCCTGGCTTACAAGTGCGCTCGGGCCGCAGAGGGTCAAGAAATGCACTCAAAGCCAGCTCCGGAGGTTAATAAAAAACCCTCCAGAGCTGAAGCCACTACCTCCGGTGGTGGCAAGAAGAAGAAAAAGTCCAACGGCAAGAAGAAGCCATCGGCCGGCACAACTACTGCTGCAGCAGCTGTAGCTCCAGGTGGCCAGGGGCCACACTCCGAAAAGCGACCTCGACCTTCGTCAGAAGACGACGATTGTCCAAAGGTGTGTTGTCCAATCCACAAGATGGACAAACACAACTTAGAAGACCGCTGAGAGGTCCAAAACCTTGTTGAGCGCTACAACAAGCACTGAGAAGAAGCTCCTTTCCGTGGGCGGGAAGAAAAACAAAAAGTCAACGAAGCTCCGGTTGAGACGGAGCTGGGTTTCCAGGACCCCAAGAAGGTCTTGAAGGTTGTGTACAACACAGTCGATGATAATTCTGACATCTCTTACAATGAGCGTCGGAAGACCCTCAACACCATTTATGGAGGGTCTTGGGACATCACATCTTGCCGCGTCCTCAAGACAGTGGGGCGGGAAATGGCTGCTGTCGCTCCTGCTGCCAGAGCAGAACCACATCGGAAGTGCATGGATACTCCCATCACTTTCAATGCAACGGACTGCCCTAGGAACATGGTCAGAGCTGGCAAACTGCCACTGATGGTGTCTCCAACCATCAACAACATTCAGCTCTACCATGTCTTGGTAGACAGGGGCGCAGCGCTCAATCTATTGAGCTTTGAAGCGTTCATGAAGATCTAGCTCCAACTCTTGGACCTTCGCCCCTCAAGACCTTTCTCCGGGGTAGGTCCGGGGGCCATCAGCCCTCTCGAATCCATTACACTCCCAGTGATCCTTGGGACTCGAAAGAGGTACAGGACCGATAAGCTGGTCTTCGACGTCGCTCATATCAGTCTGCCCTTCAATGCCATCCTAGGTAGGCCCGCCCTGTACAGGTTCATGGCTGCGGCTCACTACGGCTACCTGGTGTTAAGATGCCAACACCTTCATGCGTTCTCTGGATCCGTGGAGATCGCACTGTAGGAGTTACCGCACTGGAGGACTCCATGCACTTGCCACGGTGCAGGAAGGAACCTCCAGCAAAGAGCTAAATGCTCAACCTCCAAGCACTCGTCATCGAGGTTCGACCTCTGCACCACGTGTGCAGCCAAGCGGCAACACCGACATTCCCGTCAAAGTTGTCCAAATCGGGTCTGATGCTGCCCAGACCACCCGTATATTGGGAGGTCTAAACAACAAATAGGAACTCACGCTCATCACTTTCCTCTGGGCAAATGTTGACATGTTTGCCTGGCAACCATCACAAATGCCCTGGGATCCCTAGGGAGGTGATTGAGCACAATCTGAAGATTTATCCCGACGCACGACCAATACACCAAAAGCCCCGGAAACAAACAGTTGAAAGGTAGAATTTCATCCAACAAGAGATCAAGAAGCTGCTCGAAGCTGGTTTCATTCGAGAGGTTCATCACCCATAATGGTTGGCAAACCCAGTTGTTGTACCCAAGGCCGGTGGGAAGCTTCAGATGTGTATCGACTACACCACTTTAAATAAGGCATTTCCAAAAGATCCATTTCCACTACCTAGAATAGATCAGATAGTGGACTCCACCTCCGGGTGTGAGCCATTGTGTTTCCTAGATGCCTACTCCGGATATCATCAAATCCAAATGTCTAGGGAAGATGAATAGCATACTGCCTTCATAACAGTATATGGATTGTATTGTTATATTTCTATGCCATTTGGTCTCAAAAATGTCACTTTAACTTTTGTGCGAGCTATGCAAAAAACCATTGGAGAGCTAATCAGGGACTTGGTGGAGGTGTATGTCGACGACTTTGTCATGAAGGTCAAGAGCAAGGAGTCACTCATTGACAACTTGCAAGCCATCTTTGACAAGCTACGTATCACCCGCACTAAGCTGAACCCAGGCAAGTTTGTCTTTGGGGTTAGCTTTGGGAAGCTCCTTGGTTTCTTGGTGACTCACCGAGGAATTGAGGCAAACCCGGCGAAGATCAAGGCTATAGAAGATATGCGGCACCCAACCCGCATCAAGGATGTCCAAAAGCTAACAGGATGTCTAGCTGCGCTCAGCCGGTTCATCTCAAGACTGGCAGAGTGGGTACTTCCATTCTTCAAGCTATTGAGGAGGACTGGGCCTTTCCATTGGTCTGAAGAAGCAGAAAAGGCGTTCCAAGAGCTCAAGCAGCTCCTCACCATACTACCAATCTTAGTAGCTCCGAACCCTGGTGAGCCACTACTGCTTTATATTTCTGCAACTACAGAGGTTGTCAGCATGGTCCTGGTCGCGGAAAGATCGGAACCACTTATAGTTCAGGAGCCCAGACCCCTCCAAGACGGTCTGGAGCTATCTGAAGGTGAGTCTGGGTCCCAGCCCCCAGACACGGATCTTTAAGGCGAAATGTTAAAAGATCAATCTCTCTCATTTGAGGGAGTTCACACGGCTGATCAGGAAGATTCAGACCCCTTTGGGAGGGTCAGGATTGAACAAGAAGAAGTTTCGGACGCCTCCGAGAGAGTTTGGGAAGTTCAACAAGAAGGTCCGAACCCCTTCGGGAGGGTCCAAATCGATCAATGAGAAGGTCTGGACCCCTCTGGGAGGGTCCGAATCGATGGAGAAGAAGGTCTGGACCCCTCCGTGAGGGTCCGGATCGATGGAGAAGAAGCTCCGGGCTCCTCTGAGAGAGTTTGGACTGTCCAACGACCAGTATACTTCATCAACGAAGTACTCCATGACGCCAGAACCAGATATATCGAGGTGCATAAGCTGCTTTACACAGTTTCTTATTGCCTCAAGGAAGCTTCGTCATTACTTCCAAGCCCACAAGATATCAGTGGTAACTTCTTATCCACTGCGTACTATTCTGCATAATCCTAATTCTACAGGGAACATCGCCAAGTGGGCAGCAGAGCTAGCAAAATTCGATCTTGAATTCCTGCCGCGACAAGCTATCAAGAGTCAAGCTTTGGCCGATTTTGTGGCAGAGTGGACTCCTTCTCCATCAAATCCTGGGGGCCCCAGTGAGCGGAAGTCGGAACCCAAGGTCCCGATCTTCACTGAGCCTCATTGGACCCTCTACTTTGATGGCTCCGTGAAGAAGCAAGGGGCCGGAGCTGGAATACTTCTCCTCGCTCCGACCAGGAAGAAGGTCAAATATATGGTGCACCTTGATTTCAAGGCGACCAATAACATGGCGGAATATGAAGCTCTCATTTATGGGCTCAAGGTGGCGCTATCTTTTAGCGTCAAGCAGAAGCTAGTGAAGGGTGACTCGTAGCTCATCATCAAGAAAGTCAAAGGAGAATGCAGCTGCAACAACCCTCAACTTGCCGCTTATCTCCTTGAAGTCCAGAAGCTCCAGAAGGACACTCACGTTCTGAACCTCTGCCATGTCCAGCGTCTCAACAACGCAGAAGATGATGAACTCATGACGAAGGGTTCAACCGGAGCTCCTGTTCCTGACGGAGTCTTTGTCCGGAGATTGTCAAGACCAACCGCCCAGCCCGCCAAACTGAGTGAAGGGGGCGAGACCAGCACCTCGAAGCTGGCGGTCCCGATGGCACTGTTACCAGGGCGTCCACCAAGGGTCGTAGGTGCCGCAGGAAGCTTCGAGCAACCTGGCATGCAAGACTCAGAAGCTCAAGTTAGCTCCGATGCATGTATCTCGGAGATTCAGAGCTACTTGAAAGACAATATCCTTCCTCAAGACGGTACATCCACTGACCGAATCGTCAGGTTGGCTAAAAGATACACATTGGTAGAAGGGGATCTCTACCGACGCGGTGCCAACGACGTCCTAATGCGGTGTATCGAAAGGGAAGAAGGCCGCGAGCTCCTCGCGGAGATCCATGGAGGCGAGTGTGGGAACCACACGTCTTCCCACACTCTGGTTGGTAAATCCTTTCGGCATGGTTTCTACTGGCCTACAGCACTCCAGGATGTAGTCGAGTTGGTGAAAAAGTGTGAAGCGTGCCAGTTCCACGCGAAACAATTTCACACTCCGGCTCAATCACTGCAAATGATATTGTCGGTACCCTGAGTACCAGATACCCCTTGGGATCGTAAAGATCACAAGGAAACTCCATCTACCAGATTTGAAGACCTCCAAAGGCCCCACATGCCAGCCGTAACCGGACCTGCTTCCCCGACATGGTTAGTCCCAGGGCCGCCACGTGTATCATAAGACCGGAGCTATCGCCCACACATGGGAAAGCTCTGGACTGGATACCAGTATGACACCCCCAGACCTAACCCCCGATAGAGGGAAGCTCCGGTACCGACACGTGTCCAACAGCACCGGACCTACGTGTCCACGATGGTAAGCTCTGGAGCTGTCACGTGTCCGAACCGCCAGACCTTCAACCTCAACAATCAGACTGGTGGACCCCCAACGGCTCGGACCTTAAAGGGGCAATCAAGGACTTCAAGACCCAATTAAGTGTCATTAATACCATATTAATGACACACGGTCGGAAGGCCCTTAATACTAGTAACGACACTGTTGATGCCTGTTACCACGCTATTAAGGGTAATTAACCCCATTTATTGTGTATTAAATATTAGTAACCGCCAGGGCCACATGTCGGGCTAGGCTAACAGTGTAACGACCAGTCCTTGTGCTATAAAAGGACTGGTCGGTGATACACAAGGGGACACGCTCTAGAGAGCTCTCAGACTCTACATACTCTGGGGACTCTCACGCGCTCTCAAGCACACACAATCGCTGAAAGCTCTTAGACACTCAATACAATAGCTACACACCCCGTGGAGTAGGGTATTACGCTCAGGCGGCCCGAACCACTTAAACCTCTGTGTCAATTTGCCACCATCTCTTGAATCTCTGCGCGCCCATACCAAACTATAAACTCCACGGACTACTAATAGTAGTGTCGGGAGATCTGCCGGATTTACCCACCGACAGTTGGCGCGCCAGGTAGGGGGTGCCCGAGATTTTAAGAATGGTGAACTCTGCTGCTGGATCGTCCAATGGCAACCCCGCTGTGCAACCTGCTGGAGGCAATCCCTCCAACATGCAACAACCAGCCGGTGCCGTGGCTCTAGCAGGAGTCATGCCTTTGCCGCCACCGTCTGCACCAGCAAATCAAGCTGGACAACGGGACGGAGCATCTGCGTCGGTCACGATATCAGCGAATAACAACAACCCTAAACACGCGCTCCATGCAGTGCATGCTCTTCTCCAATGCCCACCACCTCCGGGTGCATCCCAGGGTGCAATGGAGCAGTGGAGGGCTGACGTGGAACACTTGGTTGCAGCAGCAGCCGATCGCATCAGCAACCAAGGTCCTCCCCCCTCGGGGTGGGCCCCATCGCAGCATCGGACTTTGTCGGGCAGACTTGGTCTGCACACTTCCCAAAATAGGAGGCGTGCTGCATCTCAACAAGTTACATCGCTGCCTTCCGGGGCGCGACACACTCATACAGTAACGAGGCTTTCAACTCACGACATCCGGGCAGAGCTTGATCGCCATTACTGTCAACAGGACGGCCGTGTCCATATCGAGCGTGCTCGCGAAAGGCGAGAGGCTCGAGACAGTCCTACTTCCGAGGGAGTAGGAGGAGGCTGTTCTGCTCTGGCCATGCACCTACGCATGGTCAGATGGCCACAAAAGTTCCGGCCTCACCTGCCGGAGAAATTTGACGGGACTGTCAATCCCGCTGAGTTTCTCCAGATTTACTCCACTGCAATCCTTGCAGCCGGAGGTAATGGGGATGTAATGGCCAACTACTTCCCTGTGGCTTTGACTGGACTACCAGGTCCTGGTTCATGAGCCTTCTGCCCAACTCCATGAATAGTTGGGTGGAACTGTGCCAACAGTTCACTGCCAATTTCGGGAGTTCGTACACCCGACCAGGCACTTAACTGTACCTTTTTGCTATAACGCAGAAGGGGGGAGAATCCCTGCGTTCCTTCATCCAGAGGTTCTCCCAGGTAAGAAACACTATTCCTTCTATCTCCAGCGCCTCTGTTATTGTGGCATTTAGACAGGGCGTACGAGACAAGAAGATGCTGGAGAAGCTGGCGGTCAAGGAGATCACCAGCGTCACAAAGCTCTTCAACTTGGTAGACAAGTGTGCCAAAGCTGCGGAGGGCCATGAAATGCACTCCAAACCACCTCCGAAGGATAACAAAAAATCTTCCAAGGGCGAAGCCACTACCTTCGGGAGTGGCAAAATGAAGAAAAAAGTCCAACGGCAAGAAAAAGCCGTCGGCCGACACTCCTACTACTGCAGCCATTGCAGCTACGGGTGGCCGGGGGCCACGCCTCGAGAAACGACCTCGGCCGTCATCTGAAGACGGTGGCAACTCCAAAATGTGGTGTCCTACTAAGTCGAACAACCATAACTTGGAAGACTGCCGAGGGGTCCAGAACCTTGTCGAGCGCTACAACAAGCACCGGGAAGAAGTTCCTTTCCGATAAAGGGAAGGAAAACAAAAAGTCGACGAAGCTCCAGCTAAAGAGGAGTTAGGCTTTCAGGACCCTAAAAAGGTCTTGAAGGCTGTTTACACCTCCGTCGACGACGACTCTGAAGTCTCTGACAATGAACGTCGAAAAACCATGAACACCATCTTTGGTGGTTCATGGGACATCACCTCCCACCGTGTCCTCAAGACCATGCGGCAGGACATGGCCTCAGTAGCTCCCACCGCCAGGGCAGAGTCGCACTGGAAGTGGATGGATACTGCCATCACTTTTGATGCATCAGACTGCCCTCGGAACATGATTGGAGATGGCCAACTCCCATTGATGGTATCTCCGACCATCAACAACATCCAACTACACCATGTAATGGTGGATGGAGGTTCGGAGCTGAACCTCATAAGCTTTGAAGCTTTCGTCAAGCTTCAACTCCAACCTTTGAACCTTCACCCCTCCAGACCTTTCTTTGGAGTAGGTCCGGGGGCCATACCCCCACTTGGTGCCATTACTCTCCCCGTAACCTTCGGGACTCAGGAGAATTATCGCACTGAGAAGTTGGTCTTTGACGTTGCTCATATCAACTTACCCTTCAACGCCATTCTTGGCAGGCCAGCCTTATACAAATTCATGGCTGCTGCTCATTATGACTACCTTGTGTTGAAGATGCCGACACCAGCTGGTGTTCTCCGGATCCGCTGAGACCGCACTACCGGAGTGACTGCTCTGGAGGAACTTCACGCGCTTGCTACATCGCAGGAGGAAGAATCCAGGCAGGAGCAAGCTCCAAAACCCCCAAGCATTCGTCAACGAGGCTCAACCTCCGCACCTCGCATGCAACCAAGCAGCGACACCGACATCCACGTCAAAGTCGTCCAAATCAGTTCCGACGCCGCTCAGACCACCCGTATATCGGGAGGTCTGAATGGAAAATAGGAACTCGCGCTCATCACTTTCCTCCGGGCTAACGTTGACGTGTTTGCCTGGCAACCGTCACAAAGGCCTAGGATCCCTAGGGAAGTGATCGAGCATAATCTGAAGATCTATCCTGACACTCGTCCTGTACATCAGAAGCCTCAAAAGCAATCAATAGAGAGACAAAACTTCATACAACAAGAGGTGAAGAAGTTGCTCGAAGCTGGATTCATCCGAGAAGTCTTCCACCCAAAATGGCTGGCAAACCCAGTCATTATACCCAAGGCCGACGGGAAGCTTCAGATGTGTATCGACTACACAACACTGAATAAGGCATGTCCAAAAGATCCATTCCCACTACCTAGAATAGATCAGATAGTGGATTCCACCTCCGAGTGTGAATTACTGTGTTTCCTAGACGCATATTCTGGGTACCATCAAATCAGAATGTCTAGGGAAGATGAAGAGCACACTTCTTTTATCACAGTAGATGGATTGTATTGTTATACTGCTATGCCATTTGGTCTCAAGAATGCAGCCTCAACATTTGTACGAGCTATGTACAAAACCTTTGGAGAGCTCATTGGAGACGTAGTGGAAGTGTATGTTGATGAAATCGTCGTCAAAATCAAGGACAAGGAGTCACTTCTTGACACCTTGCAAGTTGTCTTCAACAAGCTACGGGTCACCCACACAAAGATGAACCTAGACAAGTGTGTCTTCGGGGTTAGCTCCGGAAAGCTTCTTGGATTCTTGGTGAACCACCGAGGCATAGAGGCGAATCCGGCAAAGATTAAAGCCATTGAAGATATGCGGCCACCAACCCACATCAAGGACGTCCAGAAGCTGACTGGATGTCTAGCTGCCCTCAGCCGGTTCATCTCAAGACTGGCGGAACGGGCACTACCCTTCTTCAAGCTATTGAGGAAGTCCGGACCATTCCAATGGTATGAAGAAGCAGAAAAGGCATTCCAGGAGCTAAAGCAGCTCCTCACCACTCTACCAACCTTGGTAGCTCCGAATCTTGGTGACCCTTTACTGCTTTACATTTTGGCAACTGACGAAGTTGTCAGCATGGTCCTGGTGGCGGAGAGACCAGAACCTTTACAAGCTCAGGAATCTAGACCCCTCCGGGTGGGTCAGGAGGTTCTTGAAGGCGAGTCTGGATCCCAGCCCCTAGACTTGAATCTACAAGGAGTTACTCTTGTTGAACAAAAGGATCCGGACCCCTCTGGGAGGGTCCGGGTCACTCCAGAAGAAGCTCCGGGTTCCTTCAGCAAGGACCCGGAGGTCCCCGAAGAAGATCTGGACCCCTCTGGGAGGGTCCGGGTCGATGAGGAGGAAGCTATGCGCCCCTCCGGGAGGGTCCGGACAGTCCAACGCCCAGTGTACTTCATCAGCGAAGTACTCCATGACGCCAAGACTCGATACCTAGAGGTGCATAAGCTGCTCTATACAGTTCTTATCGTCTCCAGGAAGCTTCGCCATTACTTCCAAGCTCATAAGATCTCAGTGGTGACCTCTTATCCACTGCGTGCGATCTTGCATAATCCCAATTCCACTGGGAACATTGCAAAGTGGGCAGTGGAATTGGCCAAGTTTCACCTAGAATTCGTCCCAAGACAAGCGATCAAGAGTCAAGCATTGGCGGACTTAATGGCGGAATGGACCCCCTCTCCATCAAACCCTAGGGGCCCTAGTGAGCAGAAGCCGGAACTCAAGGCTCTGGTCTTCACCGAGCCTCACTTTACTCTCTACTTCGACGGCTCCATGCAAAAGCAGGGGGCCGGAGCTGGAGTCCTTCTCCTAGCTCCAACCGGGGAGAAGGTAAAATACATGGTCCACCTCGACTTCAAGGCGACCAACAACATGGCAGAGTATGAAGCACTCATTTACGGATTAAAGGTGGCACTGTCATATGGTGTCAAGCAGCTGTTGGTCAAGGGAGATTCGTAGCTCATCATTAAACAGGTGAAAGGTGAATGCTCTTGCAACAATCCCCAACTAGCTGCTTATCTCCTTGAAGTCCAGAGGCTTCAAAAGGACTTCAAAGTCCTGGACCTCCACCATGTCCAGCGTGTCCATAATGCTGAAGCTGACAAACTCTCGACGAAAGCGTCAACCGGAGCTCTAGCTCCTGACGGAACCTTCATCCGAAGGTTGTCAAAACCCACAGCTCAGCCCGCTGAACTGAGCGAAGGGGGCGAGACCGGCACCCTGAAGCTGGCGGTCCCGATGGCCCTGTTACCATGGCAGCCATCAAGGGTCGTAGGTGCTACCAGAAGCTCCGAGAAACCCAGCACGCAAGACTGAAATGCTCAAGCTAGCTCTGATGCATGGATCTCGGAGATCCGGAGCTACTTGAAAGACAATATCCTTCCTGACGATGATGTATCCGCTGACCGGATAGTCAGATTGGCTAAAAGATACACGTTGGTAGAAGGGGATCTCTATCGGCGCGATGCCAACAGAGTCCTAATGCGGTGCATCACAAGGGAAGAAGGCCGTGAGATCCTCACGGAAATCCATGGAGGCGAGTGTGGGAACCACGCGTCTTCCTGCACGCTGGTTGGTAAAGCCTTCCTGCATGGCTTTTACTGGCCTACAACGCTCCAGGATGCAACTGAGCTGGTGAAGAAATGTAAAGCATGCCAATTTCATGCGAAATAAATTCACACACCGGCTCAGCCTCTACAAATGATACCTCTTACATGGCCTTTTGCTGTGTGGGGGATGGACATCTTGGGACCTTTCCCAAGAGCCGTCGGAGGTTACAAGTTCCTGTATGTTGCCATTGACAAATTCACCAAATGGTCGGAAGCAACTCCAGTTGTGACAATAAACAAGCAATCATCTATCAACTTCTTGCAGTCCATCGTATGCAGATTTGGAGTCCCGAACAAAATCATAACAGATAATGGGTCCCAATTCACAAGCTTTGCTTTCCAAGGATATTGCGAAGACCTCGACATCCAAGTCAGCTACGCTTCCGTAGCTCACCCGACAAGCAATGGCCAAGCCGAGAGAGCAAATGCAGAAATCCTAAAAGGACTCAAGACATGCACTTATGAGCGCCTGAAAAAACATGGAGCCAACTAGATCGAAGAGCTTCCGCCCACTCTATGGGCCAACAGGACAACTCCAAACCAGTCAACTGAAGAGACACCCTTCTTCCTGGTGTACGGAGCTGAAGCAGTCCTTCCTTCGGAAATCACCTTGGGATCGCTCCGGGTCCGGACCTTCGATGAAGTCACGCAGGACCAGCTCCGGCGTGAAGACCTTGACCTCCTTGAAGAGGGAAGGTGCCGAGCAGCTGCTCAGAATGCCCGATACCGCCAAGCTCTTCGGCGCTATCACCAACGGCATGTTCACAGCCGACAACTCGAGGAAGGCGATCTGCTGCTACGGAGAATACAATCTAGAGAAGGGTTAAACAAACTTTCCCCCAGCTAGGAAGGACCCTTCCGAGTGATCAAAGTATCCCGTCCCGGATGCGTTAACTTTGGCAACCGAGGATGGGACACCTCTCCCAAATCCTTGGAACATTGAGCACCTCTGTAAGTTCTGTAGTTACATGTGATGTATGTTATAGAGTCATTGTACAGAGTCGGGTAGCTCCTCTAGGAGGACAGCTAGACCTTCCCCATAAGGTCCGCAACGTCCATGCAACACTTGTCATAGTCTCAGAACTAAAAGTGTAGCTAGCTACCTTGCGTCAAACGAGAAACGAAACACACTTAGCCTGGTTCCGTACCCTAAGAGTGTACTCGTTTCCCCTGTACCCTGGACCTATAATGAAAGACATCATTATGTGAAAACAGACTCCACGTGCATTTACTTTGTACAGGCTCAATATTTTTTATTTTTGTCTTTCTTGTCTATAACAAAGTTGTGCAATTCTTAAGAAAATTTAGCTCAACCAGTTCATGTACAATTCGAGTTGCATCTTCTATTCTTCTGGGTCCAAACATTGTTAATGGTCTACTCATTTGAATGCCGCGAAGCCAATCTAGGGCCGGAGTGTGCTATCGACTTAGCATGGTCATGCACCCTAAGTACGCCACTCTACCTACACCTCGGCAGGCCGAAGTAAGGCGAGTCCAGAAAAGATCAAATCTGAAGGAAACAAGGCAGTTCACTTGATTGTATTTAGAATTGTGTTCGACCTAAAAATTTCTCGGGAATAGTAAGTCACAATGAAGTTATAGATAAGAAAATGGATTTTACTATTTTTCTTGACTTCAGTGTGCAGGAAAAATAAATATTTCATGATGATGGTGAATGAAGCCGGAGCTACCAAAGCTCCGACATCCTCTAGGCGGCTTGTGGTCGATGTTCAAACATTGATAGCGAGCGTCGCTGGAGCTACTCAGCTCCGGTAAAGCTAGAGGGCCAGCCGTCAACGTGAAGAAAAGATGGTGGTAAGGCTCTAAAAAGGAGTCTCTTGTCGACACACCACGTGTTGATAGAGGTCACTGCCAGAGCCACCAAGCTCCGACATCCCAGAGGACTAACCGTTGATGCTTTACGCGTTGATGGAGACTACTACTGGAGCTACTAAGTTCTGACGATGGTCAATGCCGGAGCCACTAAGCTCCGACAACCTCAGGAGGCCTTCACTATCAAATACTTCGGACCTACATTCTACAAGTTCAAAGTGCGCAAGTCTTCAACAACTGTTACATCCTCTTGGTAAATGTTCACAATCAAATTGTGTACATCTACCATGGGGCCAAGTGGGACAAAGGTGCTGAAGACAAAAAATGAAATTCAAAAAAAATTTGGATTTCATTCATCTGGAGACAAGAGATTACAAAATTGGAGAAAAGAGGAGAGGATACAAGTGGGAGCTACAAAGAGATGGTCCTAGACCCTATGGAAGAACGAAGCGACCTTCTAGGCAGCCTCCGATACGCTGGCTTGGGCAGCTTCTCCCTCTCCTTCGATAGGGCCTTCAAGCACCGGGTCCAGGAGGAATTGAGGGTCCCAACTTGTGTAGCACGTCAGCACGAACTCTGCGACGTCCTTCACCAGGTTTGTCCCTCGGTCTCAAGCTGGTCCGCGATGACATCCCCATCTTGGTGAGCTTGTTGCATGCCAAACTCAACGCCTGCAACACCTAGTGAAGCTCCGGCTTCAGATCATCCGGACTCACGGGACTAAAACCCATTGGCGTCAGCGCGTCGTTGGCTTTGGCCCGGAAGTCCCAAACTTGTTGGGACTCTGCAACCCTTGTGCCTCGCATCTCCTCCAAGGATCTTTTGGCCGCTGCAAGCTCCGAATTCTCTCGGGCAAGACGGTCTACCTCTTTGGCGTTCCGCTGAATCTTTTCAGCAACCTGCCTTTCGAGTTTGCTGAGCTCTTCCTACCGGAGGTGGATCTTGCTCCAGCGGTCAACCAGGTCCTTCTCCCAGCCCCGCACTTTCTTCTCCCTGGCGGCGACGGCATTCTCCTGCTTGTAGAGGTCCTGTCCTCACTGTCAGGCCTTCTTCTCCTCTTCCTCGTAGCGCTCATCCAATTTTTTGGTGCGCTCCTCGAGACTCTTGTTACTCAGAGCTATCTTTTGGACAAGCTCTTCTTCCCTCTTCACGACGTCGTCCCGTAGCTCCAGGAGTTTTTGCTCTTCATCTTCGAGCTTTCTCTCCCGCTCCTCAAGAGCCTCCCGACGCTTGACGAGACTAGCGTGGATGGCGTCGAGCCTCTCCTGGCGATCATCTGCTGCGCTATTAGTAGCTTTGGCCTGTTCGTAGATGGCCCGGGACTAGTTGTCAAGGGATCGCGTCATGCTTTCCATCTCATCTAGCAGCTTACCCTAGTATTCCAGGCGGACCTTCTCCCTCTTCACCCACTCCTTGTCGTCAGCCAGCCTCGACTGCGCCAGCTTGGTCTCGAATTGGAGCCGGTTGCACCACCTCCTAAGGGTTTGGCACTCCACCTCTAGGGCCTTGCTGTCGTGGTAGAGGGCCAGCTGGACCTGACGAAGACTGGAGCAGGCGTTGTCAATAGACAACGACAGGGGGATCGGGTCAGGACCTACCGGGGTCATCTCCGCCGGTTCCAACGGGTTCCCTGTGACAAAAATTTGGTCCCACTCTATAAGAGTGATCCCCTGAGCTTCCACGGCACTAGGGCCGTCCACCGAGATAGCCTCGGCTGCCGCCGAGGAAGGTCCTGCAGTAGAAGTTATGACCTCCGGAATTGGCTCCGAAGGTCCTCCACCAGATCATCAACAACTGGCCCCTCAGGCGGGGGGCCGGCAGCTTCATCTTGGCACCTTGGCTCAGGTGCAGGCACCTTCGGGACCACTGCTTCCCGGGCGGGGGTAGAAGATTCTGCTGGAGCTGAAGCCATGTTCGGCTCCGACGTTGGCGCCTCCTCCACCGTCGGTTCCGGTGCTGACGCCTTTACCACCATGGTCTCGAGCGCCGGCACCTCTACAACAACTGGCTCAGGCGCCAGTACACGACCGACTCTACCGCCGGAACTTCTGCCGCAACCGGCTCTACCGCCGGAGCTTCCTCGACAACCGGCTCAAGTGTCGGAACTCCATCAATATCCGACTATACCGCTGGGGCTTCATCAACCACTGGCTCAACTGCCGGGGCTTCAACAACATCCGGCTCTAGGGCCGGAATCGCAGCTACCTCCGGCTCTGAGGCTGGAGCGTCCATCATTTCAGCATCGAAGCCCAGAGCTTCAACCTTCGGGGCAGGTGCCGCTGGTACATCTTCATTCCCGTGGTCTGGCGCTACCACGGGAGCTTCTTGGGATGAGTCGAGGTCCAAGACAACGACAGCTGGCGCCAGAGCTGCTGCAGCCTCAACCACCTCTTGGGGTGGGACTAGAATTGGTGCCGGAGCTTCTGCCTGCACAACCTCAACTGCTGCTGTAGGAACCGGAGCTTCATCCCCTTTCTTGGGCACTCTGTGGATGAAGGACGAAGAAACTCAAAACATAGTTACAACAAAAAACAATCAACTGAGTTAAAAAATCAAAAATTACCTTGGAAGGCTTCTGCACCAGTTAGCACAGAACCTCTTTTCCAGAAGCTCAAAGTCGGACCATGTCGCCACTGGCGCGGTGGCTCCGGAAGGTTCCCCAGAGCTCGCTGCTGCTGTTGGCGTCACTTTGGTTGAGGCCCCCCTAGACTGGGAAGGACCTCCGGACCCAGAGCCTTTAGCTGGCCCTGGTATTGGAGCCGCATGGCTGTAGCTAGCACCCCGAGGAGATGCCGATGCTGGAGTAGTTGCCGCCGATGAAGACCTTCCCCTCCGGGGAGAAGGAGCCGCCGTGGAAGGAGCAGGTCCGACAGACCTCCCGTCAGAGTGCTTCAACTTCCTTTTATGGCTCGAGGGCTCAGCCAACTCTTTGCCCATGCCCACGACTTCAACTCTCTGTTCCGGGACGGAAGGGGGACCACCCTCGGAAGCTCCGGAGATCACCAACCCGGTGATCGAACGCCTCTCAACGACACCAAGGTCGTCAAGCACCAGCATCTTCCGCCAAAGCTCCCTACTGAACTCTGCCTCCATGTTCATAAGGAGGAAAGCCGCTGGCGGAGTCAAGTTGTCACCCTCGACATTGATGCCGTGCTGGAACTTCTTGAGGTGAAACTCCAAAGTTGCGCCCTCCATGTTGGACTTCAAACCGGTCTCGATCCGATCATCGTCCATCACAATGTTGAGGGCCCAAGCAAGCTTCTCCCTCTTCTTCAGCGGAACCCACTTGTTGGTCAGGAAATCGCAAAATACCGCCTGAGGAGTCACCCCTCCTTCCACGCATTGGCGGATCCTGGTCAGAGCAGGGTTGAAGGCGTCCGATAACACCGGAGCTTCACTCCAAGCTGCAGTGTCGACGTTGGGGAGGCGTTCGGGCAGCTCCAGCTTCTCATGCTCCTCCACCCTAATGACGATCCAATCCTAATTCCAGTCGTCCCACTTCCCAGAAGGGAATGACCGCAAGTACTTGTACGAGCACTTCTTTCGCTTCACAAAATAATAGAAGCCAAGGTACTCATCACTCTTGCCGGTAGTGTGGATGGTGAAGAAGGTGCGGAAGAGCTCAACACAGGGGGGAATGCCCACCCACATCTCGCAGAAGTGGACAAAGATCAACACTAGAAGAATGGAGTGGGGGCCAAGGTGGTACAGTTGCAAACCATAGAAGTCGAACAGCATCAAGAAAAAAGTGGAGAAAGGTGGGATCAGTCCCACCATGGCGTACGCAGAGAAGTACACCATGTCGCCGGCGTCCTCCTTCACGAAAGGAAATTGGTCGGCGCGGACCATGTGGTTGAAGAAGTCAGGGGACCACCCCATGAGGTCCCGAACCTTCTTCAAATCATCGTTAGTCTTCAGGCGGCTCTGGCGAAGAACCAACTCCATCGCAGCACAGCGGGGCGAGAGATGAAAAGCAAGCGAAAGTTTGGAGGATTTGAGCGCAAGTTCGAATGAAAGGCGTAAAGAACCCCCAAACGGTGCGTGCTTCCCTTCTTAAGTAAGCCCCCGCAATGCTTGGATGGAAACCGCAGAGGAGCCGACGATACCATTCAAAAACTTCACCCTGCCAATGACAAGGGGGCCCGGGACCACCCCAACGATCAAGTCGAGGCCCTTACCCGAGGCGAACGGTTTTCATCATGAAAGGCGGGAAACTCGAAGGCGGCTGCCTGACAGGGCGCGTGGAACCGATACAATTTTCGTATCGGGAACCAGCAACCTTCAATTGCGTGAGATCCGCACGCTAAGATCTCACCTGCCGCATCCAGGATATGCCAAGCGGCAGTGGTTTAACTGCGAACTACCGCCAACGGCACATCCGAAGACCCTTGAAGACATGGCTCAAAAACCAAAGAATGGACCCACCTCTGGCAGAATGACTTCAGCCAAAAGGTCTCTCTCAGAGGTGGGCCCAGGGGCCACTGTCGGTACCCTGTGTACCGGATACCCCTTGGGATTGCAAAGATCACAAGGAAACTCCATCTACCAGATTTGAAGACCTCCGAAGGCCCCACATGTCAGCCGTAACCGGACCTGCTTCCCCGACATGGTTAGTCCCAGGGCCGCCACGTGTATCATAAGACCGGAGCTATCGCCCACACATGGGAAAGCTTCAGACTGGATACCAGTATGGCACCCCCAGACCTAACCTCAGACAGAGGGAAGCTCCAGTACCGACACGTGTCCAACAGCACCGGACCTACGCGTCCACGATGGTAAGCTCCAGAGCTGCCAAGTGTCCGAACCGCCGAATCTTCAACCTCAACAATCAGATTGGTGGACTCCCAATGGCTCGGACCTTCAAGGGGCAATCAAGGACTTCAAGACCTGATTAAGTGTCATTAATACCATATTAATGACACACGATCGGAAGGCCCTTAATACCAGTAACGGCACTATTGAGGCCCGTTACCACGCTATTAAGGGTAATTAACCCCATTTATTGTGTATTAAACATTAGTAACCACCAGGGCCACATGTCGGTCCAGGCTAACAGTGTAACGACTAGTCCTTGTGCTATAAAAGGACTGGTCGGCGATACACAAGGGGACACGCCCTGGAGAGCTCTCGGACTCTACATACTCTGGGGACTCTCACGCGCTCTCAAGCACACACAGTCGCTGAAAGCTCTTAGACGCTCAATACAATAGCTACACACCCCGTGGAGTAGGGTATTACGCTCAGGTGGCCCGAACCACGTAAACCTCTGTGTCAATTTGCCACCATCTTTTGAATCTCTGCGCGCCCATTACCGAACTATAAACTCCACCGACTACTAATAGTAGTGTCGGGAGATCTGCCGGATTTACCCACCGACAGGTACCTCCTACGTGGTCATTCGTTGTGTGGGGGATGAACATTCTGGAACCTTTCCCAAAAGCCGTCGGAGGTTACAGGTTCCTGTATGTCGCCATTGACAAGTTCACCAAGTGGCTGGAAGCTACTACAGTTGTGACAATCAACAAGCAGTCTCCTATCAAATTCTTGAAGTCCATAGTATGCAAATTTGGAGTTCCGAATAGAGTCATCACTGACAATGGAACCCAATTCACAAGTGCAACATTCCAAGAGTATTATGAAGACCTCAACATTTAAGTAAGCTACGCATTAGTAGCTCACCCGACAAGTAATGGCCAAGCTGAGAGAGCAAATGCAGAAATATTGAAAGGACTCAAGAAGCGCACATATGAGTGCTTGAAGAAACATAGAACCAACTGGATTGAAGAGTACAGAGCTGAAGCAGTCCTTCCTTCGGAGATCACTATGGGGTTGCTCCGGGTCCAAACCTTCGACGAAGCCACGCAAGACTAGTTCCGGCATGAAGACCTTGACCTCTTTGATGAGGGAAGGTGCCAAGAAGTTGATCGGAATGCACGTTATTGCCAGGCGCTCCGGCGCTATCATCAAAGGCATGTGCACAAACGACAGCTCGAGGAAGGCGACCTGGTGCTGCGGAGAATACTAACTCGTCAAGGGATGAACAAACTTTCCCCCAGCTGGGAAGGTACCTTCCGAGTGATCAAAGTATCTTGTCCTGGATGCGTTCGCTTGGCAACTGAGGATGGGACCCCGCTTCCTAATCCTTGGAACATCCAGCACCTCTGTAAGTTTTATGCTTAGTCACACGGAGGTGAGTCTGTAATTACACGCAATGTAAGTTATAGAGTCTATACACAGAGTCGGGTAGGTGCTCCGGGAGAACACCCGGACCCCTCCGGGAGGGCCCGGACAGTTCAAGAAACATTTAACTCGGTCCCTGTACTGAAAGTGTGGCTTACCTACCTTGGGTTAGAACAAGATGTATAACACACTTAGCTTGGTTCCGTACCCTAAGTGTGTCCTTGTCTATCCTATAATCCGGACCTATAATGGAAGACATTGTTGCGTGAAAGCAGACTCCACATGCACTAATTTTGTACATGCTCGTTTTCTTTTATTTATCCTTCTCCTTTTTGTCTATAACAAAGTTGTGCAATTCTTTTTGCCCTTTAGTCCAAGTTACTCATATGTTGTACAAGTTATATTATAGTTTTTTTGGATCTTAGCATTGCTAGACATTCTAATCGCCTGAACGCCAAGCCAACACAGGTCCGAAGTGTGCTATCGACTTAGCCTGATCAAGCACCCTAAGTACGCCACTCTACCTACATTCCGACAAGTCTCAGTAGGGCGAGTCCTAAAGGCATTCGGATCTCGAAAAATTACATCAATGTACTTGTTACCATATCGAATTTCTTCGGATCTAAAATTCAAATAAGAATAGTAAGTCACAAAAGAGTTATAGACGAGAGGACAAACTTTACGGTTTTTCTTGTCTTTGATGTGCAGGAAAAATGAAAACTCATGACGATGGTGGACGATGCCAGAGCTACTAAGTTCCGACATCCCTCAAGGGGGCCCGCCGTCAATGTTTCAGACGTTGAGAGTGGGCGCCGTCAGAGCTAACAAGCTCCGACAACTCCCATGGGGGCCAGCCGTCGACGTGAATTAAAATGACAATTCGAGTGAAGATGGTGAAATCACCCCGAGGGGATTCGCCGTCGACATATTCTTTGTTGATGGTGGATATCGTCGAAGCCGGGAAGCGCCGATGATCCCAGGGGGTCCGCCGTCGACGTTTTACGTGTTGACAGTGGGTGTCGTCGGACTTAACAAGCTCTGACACCTCCCAAGGGGGCCCGCCGTTGACGTTTCATGCGTTGACAGTGGGTGCCATTAGACCTACCAAGCACCAACGATCCCTGGGGGCCCACTGTCGATGTTTTACGCGTTGACAGTGGGTGCCGTCAGACCTACCAAGCTACGACAACCCAGGGTCCTGTCGTCAACATTTTATGCGTTGACAGTGAGGGCCATTGGACCTACCAAGCTCCGACAGTCCCAGAGGGCCCGCCGTCGATGTTCTACGCGTTGACAGTGGGTGCTGTCAGAGCTAACAAGCTTCGACACCTCCCAGGGGGGCCCGCCGTTGACGTTTTACGCGTTGATAGTGGGCGCCATCGGACCTATCAAGCTCCGACACCACCCAGGAGGCCCGACGTCAACACCACAAAGGGTACCTGGAGATGTCGGAAGTAAATTTCGAACCTAAATGCTAAGCGTTCCAGCTACAAGTTCAAAGAGTTCAAGTCATCAAGACATTGTCAAACCTTTTGGTACATGTTCGCAATCAAATTGTGTACATCTACTAGGGGGCCAATAAAATAAAGGGAAATGTATTGAATACAAGCATAAAATGGAATTCATTCATTCAAAGAGTGGATTTAATTCATCAGAAGTACTAGATTACAAAATGAGGATTACAGTAAAAGGCAAAAGAGAAAGGTCCTAGCTACTAGAGGCTCTAAGTCCTGTGGAAAAACGACGCAACCTTCTCGGCAGCTTCTTGGATGCTAGCCCTGGTGGCATCCTCTTCTTCGGCAATGGGTCCTTCGAAGACCGGATCGACAGAAAGTTGGGGGTCTCGACTCTTGTAACACGCCAGAACATATTCGACAACTCTTGGCCAGAGGATTTCCCTCCGTCTCTAGTTGGTCGACGATGACGTTACCCATCGCATCGAGTTTGCTGCTAGTAGAGCCAAGCACCATCAACGTCAGGTCCAGCTCTAGTGCTCGGTTCTTCGGACATACTTGTAACACCCTCATTTTCATGCATCATGCCCTACATGCACTCATATACATGTTTAACATTAACCCACATAAAGAGGAACGAGTTTAACATTGTTTCGGAGCATTTAAAATTGATTTGGAGCAAAACCGCACTTAAAACGCAGGAAAGTGCGGACTAGTCCGATTTTACTGAGGACTAGTCCGATTTCTCTCTGACTAAAAACGGACTTGTCCGTTTTTGCTGCGGACTAGTCCGATTTTGGCTCTGGAAACTTTCGGACTTGTCCGATTTTGTGCGGACTAGTCCGATATTCCATGAATCCTTGAAAATTTGCTAAGTCCCTGGACTTTTCCGAACTAGTCCGGTGTTCCAGCGGACTTGTCCGTTTTCCTTTCTGACTAAGATCGGACTTGTCCGATTTTTGGCCAGACTTGTCCGATATTTCGCGACTTCGAGTTGATCTTTTGTTTTACGACTTGTTTCTTGGGTTTCACGTCAAGTGGGCCTAGGGATGTCGTGCCCAACTCTTTTAGAGCCCATGTGGGACTCTAAACCGGCCTCTACTCATCCTAAACTCGAAATCCATCTAACCCTAGCCTCCACCTCTATATAAACAGCCCCACCCCTTGGTTTGACATCTATTTGCCACTTTTCCACCCACCCAAACCCTAGTTCGTGGGGAGCCACCATCAAGGAGGGAGGAGAAGATCCCAAACAAGAAGAAGAAGAGGAGGAAACGAAGGAGGATCAAGATCTCCACCAAGTTTCGTCCTTCACCACCAATTCATCTCCAAGTTCATTACCAACCCTAGATCATCAAGATCCAAGTGTTACCTCCAAGTTTCTTGGTTCATTGGAGTTCTAAACACCTGGTATACCTTCTATTCTATTTTCCTTATGTGAATTCAACCCCTAATCTCCAAATTCACGTCGATCTAGAAAACCCTAATCTGCTGATCTCGTCAAGTGCGGATTTGTCCGGTCCCTAGCGGACTAGTCCGATCTTTCTGATTAAATTGTGTTGAATTAATTCTAAAATTTGATCTAATCGACCCCAAACCTGTATAAACTTGTTAAAATCTACTAGAGCTAGTTAGTGATCATTAAAGGCAATCTAGTAACAAGTTCTACCTTGCATTTGCATCAATCATGCATGTCATGACATATTGAGTAATATTTGTGCACTCTTTGATTGTGTTTCTTGTCTTGTATGTTTATTGTGTGGATTAGACGGATTTGCGCTAGAAAGTGCCGCGGAGGATCTACAACATCAAGAGTTTGAAGGCTTTGACCCTAATCAACAGCAAGAGCAAGGCAAGTGTCCTTGAAGCATATTGATCCTGTTTTAAAATAAATGTTTTGTTTGCAAAACTGCATGCTTGTGTCAAATTGATGGGAATCCTATGGTAGGAAGTTTACTAGTTTTGTTTGACCACCCTTGTCACCTGGAATTTATGGTAGAGAGAGTCGGGAAGGCTTTTTACTTTTTGCTTCGCTTAATCAACTGGGATGGAAAACAACTATACCAATCAATTTATTTATGCATGGATGAGATTATGGTTAACATGAACTGGTTAAATATGGTATGGTAATGGGTGATCTAAGCAAGCCTGGTATGTGGATGGGTTGGATGTTATGGTGGTTTGCTTGCTTTAGATCTAAGGACCGGTTCATGCGAGAATAAGCCAGGACTACAGTGCCACCACGAGGCCAAGTATGGGTGCGGCGTAGCTGATTAATTAGGGCTTTGCTAGTGCTGTTTGGACCATTGTGG